>JAOYRR010000139.1:0-695478 GCA_038994665.1 Podotricha telesiphe | reverse complement strand
AACAATACAAATAACCATTGTAAGAAGAGGTATGCGAAAAGTAAAGGCTTATTATTATTGTTATTCTTACGGATCTCAGCAAGAAGCTAGCGGTGTGAACCTGTCACGGGCTAAGCTAAGTAGGACAGTTTATTGTGTATGGCTGTGGGTGTTTGAGTTGTAGATGTCAAGAATCGCCGAACTATGGAGCAAGTGTCTATAATTACTGACTTTTGTTAAGGGATGAAAGTGCTTTTGTGTAGGCTTAATTCTTTCAGGGATGTAAAGATTTCGAAATGAGCCCTGTGGATGATAGAATGACGGGTTAACGTTGTTCGGAGATAATATTATGAAGGTCGGGATAAATATTAATGAATTGTGTGTAGAGTGTTGGCCGATATCCAGTGAGGACTGTTTGGCATTTTGTGACTGTGTAGTAGCAGCGGAGTTAGTGTTGGTCGATTTGATCATTCCATTTCATCCACTGCCATTGTTTGCCAGCTAGGGTGGTTGCAGGGCGCATATCCTGCAAAACACGTCTTGCTGTTTCATGTGAAGTGTCTGGTGAAGGTGTGTTTGTTCTTTCAGCTGTATAGCTACATCTTTGAAGTGACCCGCCTGTTCAATCTACGACAACTGATGGCTCGCATGCTGCCACGCCGGCTCCAGACGGTCCAGGCGGTCCCCAGGTAGAGGCCCTATTAAACCATTATTAAAATTCTTCATTTTGGTTTGTTTCCATTGCCATGTTAGCCGCGCCAGTAACTATATTATCGCGTGTACTGCCCCCCCAAGTAAGTCTAATGTTCGACTTGAATGTATGGTTGTATTGGGGGGTTTATTATTGTTATTAATATAATTATAATTTTTAAAGTAATATAATGTTATATATGTGTATTTGTCATGAATGTTGATCGACTGATCAACGCTACAGTAGCCTATGGGTCGGGGCTTAACACTTATTCAATTAACCCTCATGTATGTTGAGCAAATTTAGTAGACACCTATTTGGGAATTTTCTCCCCAGTAAGATATACCTATTCAACGGTATCCTTCTAAACTAGGCGTTAATCCTGCTCCTGCCCTTGTTATTTTAGTCTTGCAAACCTGCTTATCATTGATTTAATCGCTTGAATATCAGATGTTCATATAATACAATAATAAAACAGGTACACGCTTTTTTCCGCGTAGCATTTGCATTTCAGGGATAACTTGGTGTGAAGGCGAAATAAAAATAATTTCAATATAATTCTTCAAAGTGGGGATCTACCGACAACCAATCGCGTTTGCAGCCAGACGCAATCCCTACTGCGTCGCGATAATAATTACATTTAGGAAATTAAAAAACATATATTTAGAAAACGTTTTAAAATTTAAACGCAGCAGGATTTGAACCTAAGATCGCGGGTTCTAATCCTGCTGCGTTCAAATTTTTATATATAAGTTAATCATAATATGTTTTGTTACTATGAACATAAAATCTAGCTTCACTTACTTTTATAAAATATATTTGGTAGAGCTTACTTGAATTTGATAAGTTAACATTTAAAATTAAAAATATACTTACATATTTATAATGTGATTTTTTCCCATATTTTGCAGGAAATACAAGATATAAGATACTCAATATGCGAGTATCATAATAGTCGTATTAGAAACTAATCCTTAATGAATGTTTTTCTGTCCAAATCCAATAATATTTTTCCCCGATTTAAAATTAAACATATAACTATTGCTTTCACAATATGTCAGCTACACCACTACGGTATCTATGATTTTAATAAAATAATATTTTCTTAAATATGATCAGTTATATAAATTGATTAAAGTTTTACCACAAACGTTTCCAATTATAAGTACTGGAATTGTTCTGAATTTATTGTTGGAAGGGCAAACATACGGACGCGTTAAGCTTTGCAACTAGGCTATAAATATCGACAGCCCTGACTAATGGTCGAGGTACTATACACATCTGTATTGTTCATTACAAACCTAATTGTATGATTACACGTAAATCAATTTGCTTCAGATTTGTTAAAATACATTTGATGGTAAAGTCCTTACATCCCTATACGTAGGATGTAAAGAATTTAAGATAAAAATTGTTAGCATTGTTACTATCAAATTAATTAGTATCCATTTTATTTGTTAGCAGAAATCTCAGCCAGAGGTCATTAAGGGGCAAATATAAAATATCACCTAACGACTTATTTTCACACATCACCTGCACAAGGAGGAGGTATTCATATAACCTAGTTTGTCGTTCGGTTCTTTCGTTACAAAAAGTTTTACTCTAAAATTTTCGCAAAGTTTTGAGATATTGCGTGACAGGTGATGCAGCTCAAAGCAGCTCTTTGACTTATCAGGCCGAAAATTGATAATTAAACACTAATATTTTCCCTCGTTGCAAATAGAATTTACAACTAAATAAATAGCGGTAGCACGGTAGCGTTTTAACTATGTTGTATAATGTAATTCTTAATTAACCATCGATTGGTTAGGGGTTCGATTCCCAATCGGGGAATTGATTGAATTTAAATGATTTTCAGCTCCCAGTACTGGTGGCAAATCGCGGTATTAAGTTCCGTATCTCAACACATAATATGTCTTGAATTCGGACGTAAAATATAAAACAGAGTGTCTTGACACTACTTTGTTATGCGGGGAAAATCTTAACTAGCATTAATGTTTATAAGTTTAAGTCTCACTTAAGGGAGTATATGTTTATGTGTCTCTCTGGACTCTTTCTGGATAAATAGTTAAGGTACCACCTCGTAATGTAACTAAATAATGGAAAACTAACGAATAGGCTGATCAGCCTATCCTAATATTTTTTCATCCAACCATTTCCAAAATATGGCAAATGCATTTTTATAAAGTTTTTTTTAGAAATTATACCTAATTAATAATTTTAGAAGACAAATGAAAAAGTATAAATTCGCTTTCATTTTCTGTTTTTTGTGGGAATTTCAAGAAATCTTTTTCTCTTCGATAAATCGCGTCGTCAAGCTACGAAACTCAACATGCAATGTCTCAATTTCGGGCGGAAAGTGGAGAACGGAGTGTCTTGACAATAGGTTCTCTCTGACTAGGCTGCTGCTTAAGTAAGTAATAAGTTTCACACATAAATTATATTTAACTAAACGTGGCAATTGTTGGGTTGCGAATACTTCAAAAGTTCCTCTTGACCCATCGACACGGTTATTTCATTTAGATCACGTCGCAACAGCAAGTGGCAAAACAGATGTGTGCGGCATAAATTATATTAGGATTTGAAAATGGATTGTTGTATACATTTGTCGGTGATGCTTGGGTCCTCCGCCGCATATCTTGAACACTCGTATCCGCAATTTAGTTTGCGGCTCACCGCTGACAACACACATGTGTTACGCAGCTTTGAAGTTAAGTATAATATTGTGCTTTTGAAATTCGTAATAATTATTGTAGATAAACATGTGTGTAATTTTTTAGCGATAGTGTATACACTGTATACAGTTAGGTAAATATCAAAACCATGTCTAATTTTTTCAAATTTTAGAGTGGCTGTTGAATATATAATATCTAAGAGGTGTTATTTTAAAAATAAATAAAAATACAACTACTTTTATTTCATTCTTAGAAAAATATCAATTTACGATTTTTACATAAATATATACTCAAAATTAAATGTAAAGTATTGTATTTTAAATAGCCATTAAATTTTAATTATAAATTAAGATACGAAATTCATACAAATAATCCTTTTAGAAATAGAAAAATATTATTTTAGGTATATGTTTATTTTGGTCCATAAAATGTCACCTTAGCAAAAAATATTTACATGATGGACATTTTTCATTTATATATATATAACTGTTAAAAATCTATAAGTATATAAGAAATAAGTAAATGGAGCTTCAGTAAAAAAAAAGTTTAATATGAAATTATTGCCTATTGTGCATTGGGACAGTTCTTATTAGTCAGCCGAAGCAGAAAAGTGTGAAGCTGCACTAAAATAACACTTGTCTGGGACATCTAATATGGGAATCTAAAATACTAGAAAAATACCATTTTAATAAAAATTCACCTTCGTGAAATCAACTAGGAGGCATCATTAAAATTCCTTATATTATCTATTATAACAATACATGTAGCCACAGTCGTCTACATTTATAACGAATCTATAAATTGTGTCGTTTATGGATAAAAATTTGTGTATTTTTCTTTAAAAGCTTACTGCAATATAATATATAAATTACCGTATATATTAACGTATAATATAACGCATATCAAGTTTCGCTACATTAATAACAGAATTTTAAATAGCTTATATACACAACATAACATACGACACATGTAATTAATTTGTATTTTCTCGAATCCGCAACGTCTCAAGTTTGGGCGAAAATCGGGGAATAGTGTCTTGACACTAAGGTCAGTGGAACTAAAAATATATATATATACTGTTACTGGTCTTACGGTAACATTTTATCTTTAGGGATAATTTCATTAGTCATTTTCACCTTTCGGTATTGTAGGCAATAAATTATAATCGTTTCGCCTCAATAAACGGAATAATGATAGCTTATTTCGAATTAAATATTTACTCGATTGATTTAATCTTAATTTGAAACGTATGTATGTGTATTTATTACATGAGAAGATAAAAAGCGTTTGTATAAAAATGGATAGTTTGGTAAATTGCGACGTAAACATAAAGTTCAGAAATGAAAATTCGAACTTTTAATATATTAAAATGTGTATTTTTATTATTATCTTATTATACCAAATCTATTTAAAAGATTAAAATCTATACAGGTAAGATCATAAATATTACTTTTATTATTAAGGAAAACGTTTACAAATTAAAAACACCAAATGGGATTTAGCCTTGACGAGTGATGTATCCGCTGTATCCGCTATATATAACAGAGGCTTTGAATGAATAAAAAAGGTAATGATTTCATTTCTCATTTCTTTTATAGTAAAATTGCCAACTCAAATTAGGACGGTATGAAACAGAATTATTGAGGTATGTAAAGACGAAAAATACTTGAATATTAATGTTTTAAACGATTTAGAATATAAATATGTTGCGATTAAAAAAATATTCTATTATATATTTTTATTAAGTAATTTTTCTTCTTTTTAATAGATAAATGTCAAAGTATAGTTGCTTTTATACGTTTTTAACTCTACATGGATTCTTTTACGCATAAAATCCAACTTTTTGAAGTTGAAATTAACTGTTAAACTATAAATTCATTTATTTTCAAATTGAATTAAACAAGTTCAAGTTCCAAGTTCTAAGATGCTATGCAAAAATGAAAAATTTAAGGGCTGCATGTATATATGTATTTTAAGTCATATTTTTAGTTTTGTTAGATACATTCTATTATAACAGTATTTAAAAGTAAAAATGTTGTTACAACACTTCTTTGAAATTTTGACGAAAAATTCTAAACTTCCTCGAAATATGAATTTTGCGACAGGCACGTCTTCAATTATTACACTCAATACAGCAGTTTCGAGTCGAAATATATTAATAAACTATATGCATTTGTTCAACTACTTTTTTTATCTCTAGGTAATGTACTTAAATTTCATGAATTAGTTTGTTATAAATATATTTATATTTTTTATCTATAACTATCAAATAGAATTCTTTAATTAATACATGATTATGCATTCTGCCTTTGGTGTACAAAATGTCCGATGAGAAAAAAGCAATTAACATGCAAATGAACGGTTGGCTCACTACCTCACACCGACATTTAATTAAAGGTAGTTGTGTTTTTAAAATTATAAGCTAGACAAGGTTAAATATTCACAACTGAGCTTTTGAAAACTTCCCAAAGTTATTCCTAAAGGCTTTTTACCTAGTCTTTGTTATATCTTAGTAAGTAATAACACACAAGAAATATAAAAAAATGTTATAGGATTTAAATTTTATTTTATAAATATTGAAAGCTTTAAATAAATTACAGGCAGTATTCGGGAAATGATTTTCATGTATTTTCAAATTAAAAGTAAATAGAGTGCAAAGTACGGAATGAAGTTGTCTTTTTATAATATACATGTATATATGTATATTTATAAAATAGTACAATACACATATTATTACATTTTGATTTCGTTACTATATTTATTAAATTTTAATTTATAAATTACTAACGTTTTTTTTTTTTTTTTTTTTATATTGCGAGGATTTTTACCACTTTTGATACTTCTGTTGAATTTTGCAGCATATACAAAAAAAATAACATAAAATGTTAGCACCTATCGAAACATGAATGTGAAAATGAGAGCCAAGTTCAATATTAACAATACGCTTATTTGCTGTCTTCACCGGCAAAATAATGAAGACATTAATTAATGCCAAGTTCAGTAGATCCGGAAATTATAAGTACATAAACCAATTGAAGGTTTGACTTACCTAGTCACATCAAAGTTGTCTATTAATGACCATCAAGAAAACTAAAAATACCATTATTATCTCTTTGTATCTTATATTTGGCTAATTCACTTGTCTTTGTTATGTATGTATGTATGTCATGTTATGGATTAGTTAGTATTTTTATATTGTAAGCTTATTTTAATAAAAACTATATGAGTTGAACTTAAGAAATAATTTATTTATTTAGTTATAATACAATTAAAGAAATAAAAACTAGAAAAGATAAAGAACTTAAATAATAAATATTTTGTTCTTTTTATTTTAACTTTGTGTATTTACTAACTTGCTGGACGTATAACTTAATCGACAATATTGGAACCGCTTTATAGCGTTAGGACTTTGATGTATGACAACCGTTATATTTTTACGACGTATCTAGTTCCTTCACGCACGTCTTATTCTGATGACTGACTGTTCCTATTTTGCTGAATAAAAAATATTTGAGATTGACTATTATAAAAGCTATATAATATATAAAAAATCCGCTAACTTTTTTAGTGGTGGTAGTATTAAAAAATATTTTAGACTAACATTCTATTCAAAAAAAATATTTGGTATATCGTTAGTTACTAATTATATTTTGTAGCTTGACGCATCTACTGCATATAGCAAGATATGCAGAGAGAAATTATAATTGACTATATACTTTATATAAAAGTTTATTTAAATTTATATAGGAATGTATTGTTGTTGAAATGGATATTATTATCTTAGTATTCATATGTGCTAGGGTAATATGAAGTTTGCTGGTAAATTTTGCCGTGGCGAAGTATTCCAATGCATAGCAGATATGACAGAGTTAAAAACTAGGAACAAGTTTCAGCTCGGGGGACCAATTTACTAGCATACTTCAGATTTTTGTTATGATGCACCTATAGAAATAGTTTCATACAACTGACCACTTAAAACTTGAATTTTTTTTAATCACCTTCTATATTTCGTTTTTTTACATACTTTCTCGCCTATGTTATAGGCATTGTGAGATAAGTGACAAACTCAATTTAATTAACATACTTTGTTTAGTTATATCAAGATAAAGATTTTTAAAAAAGTCGACCTCACGACTATCGCTTCCATCACTTTCCAACAGATTTTGCATTTTTTAAGCAGCTGTACCAAAACTGTTAGACATTAAGACTTTGTTTAACAATTATGCCTATAACATATATATGCATATTTATAATATATACAATATTACTTAAGTATATAAAATATAAGAAATCGTTCTTATAGATTTCCATAAAGCCAGATGCAGGAAACTTTTTGTACTTATCTACAGGAAATAAGAGCTCATATAATTTTCCTGTACGTTCATACAAAAGTTTGTATAGGAATGTAATAAATTTTATTTAGAAATATTGTATGACTCGTCATTAAAATTCAATCAAAAATCTCGTATACCTTCTTGGTTTCGATCGGTTGAAGGACTTTTTATTAGGTTTCTTTTTAAACAATTCTAATTGTGTGACAAAAAACAACACAAATGTCTGAGATAACTTAGTGTCACTGTATGATTTTCTTATAATTTTGTAATATTGATAAGCTATTGTGGTGCAGTGGGATAGCGTTTGACTGTAAACGTGATTGGATGTAGGTTCAATTCCCATTCGAAGAGAGGATTATATATATGTAATGTAAATGTATAAACTTGAGAAAGTTGTAGCATTAGGTTTTCTCTGACTACCCTGCTATGCAGGAAAAAGCTTGGGATGTGAGTGAGATAGTAATTTATATGTATACTTATTTTTCAATTATCTGGATTCTAAATAGGTAAAGTCCTGAATATACCAAATGTCTTTTCTAAATAGAAGTTTTCGTAAGTTTTTAAAGTAAACGAAATATAAAATACGAAGAGAAATAAGTAACTTAACTGTAAAAAATAGTTTTATTCGACTTTACAAGTAACGTTTCGTAATGGCCCTGTTTATTTAATCTGGGAGTGTAGTCTGAAGAAGTCGCCAGTCAAGATAAATATGCTGTAGAGGTAGAGCAAAGGAAAGCAGCGAAAACATTCCTTGCTGTTTTTAGATGCTAAGAAAAATATACTTTTAAAGAAATATCCCTTTTTACTGAGAAATTGTTGGTTTTTTATGTAATGATAACTCTTGGACAAAACAAACCGGAAGAACATCTGATTCTTATGTATATGTATATCTATAATATAATAAAATAGTAAAAACATTTTGTCTTTAAATTGAAAAATATTTAGGTAGATGAAAAAATAGTAATATAATATGAATTTATATTTAACAAAATTGTTGTCGCTTTATTTGTGCTTTCGTACATTTTTGCAACTATTTGACGGATTGTAATAAAACTTTTTAATGTATAGCTTTTAATCCTGAACAGGTTTAAGGGTGATAGTTAATTGATTTCAAAGAGTGAAACGATACCGTCAAATAATATTCTTATAAGCCACATCAATTTAAAGACTGCAACTTAAAGCAACTGAAAACAAAAACTTTTACCTACTTTAATAAAATGTATTCTCACCAAACATATCTTCAATGATAATATTATTTATTCTTGGAACATCATACCTTTACACAAATAAATAAGCCAGCAAGAAATATCAATAAATGTGGTATACGTAGAAACGATTCGGACTGCTTTCTTAGAAAGAATTTCAAATTCTGTAACTGTATTATTGCGCTATTGTGACAAGTTGGCCTGTGACGTTATTTTTATTGTTCGAAAACTATGATTTATAAGAATAAAAACTATTATTATATATTGGTATACTTAGCTCTACGTTATTATTCCGCGTGCTACGTGAAAAGGCAACAAGAAACTAGTGGCATGACATTTTGAATTAAACCAATTTTTAACCGCATTAATCGCGTATATTATTGGTATTCGAAAATACATTTTAGAACTCGACGTTTCAAACACTTTACAGTAGTCCGTGTTCAAATGTGTCTACCTGTTATAGTATGTATATAAATATATAAATAGTTTCATTTCAAAATGTGTAGTAATCACATTTTTCCACTTAAATTCTTGACATTACGGGTTGAGTGGCTGAACGTAACGCCGTGTTTTTTCTTACTAGATGAAAGAATGAAAATAATTAGAATATAATCATTCTTCCGAGTCTATTTCGAACCCACAGCCATCGCCTTTACAATGACATATCCCATTGCGCATTTTGCATTGCAATTCCTAACACATCACATTGGCATCTGTGTAGTGTATAGACCAATAAAATAATATATTTTTAAATATATTAGATCACATTTTTTTATTTAGTATTAAAAACTCTAATAACAGTAAAGACATATATTTTCTATATAAAAAACAATTATTCTCTTAAATTCTGAAACGTTTGGCTTAAAAAAATATATTATAAAATTTCCTGGTGGTAATGACTTAAAGTATTTAGAAGCTCTAAAATGGTTGGACTGTTGAGTCGGTGAAAAATTTCTATGCCTTATATATCTACTACTACTTTGCGCGAAACTTCAAGTGGAAATGAAATGAAAAGCTCGAGTGATGAATCGCTTTAAATGAGATGGGCTTGAGAAAAACTATTAGTGCTTCCGTATACAGAAAATATATATCAAGAAAAAAAGAAGACTAAGTATTTAGAAAACGTATAAAAATTTGAACGCAGCGAGATTTGTTCCCGCGCCTCTTGAAAGCCGTTCAAGCGATCTGACCGCTAAGTCGTTCTCAAATTTTTATACGTTTTTAAATGTCTTTTTCAATTTCCTAAGTGTGCGATTATGACTTTAAAAATTGTTAAAAAATATGTCAAGTAATTTATAACAGCTTATAATCAGAACTAGCTGAATTGGAGTTTTTGATATCCATTTTAAATTTCCTTATACGATTCATTGCTATTTAAACCTGCATTTTTACAACGAATTAAATGATACATATAAATAAAATTAGAGTGTCTGCTTGTAATATTAAAATAGCCAAACACGGTACATATACCATAATAAATTTTATTACAATATTTTTTGTAGTTCTTTCTGTCAGTCTGCTTATTCTGACTAATCTCTGGAACGGCTGGACCTTTTTTGGCGGGACTTTTACTATCAGATAGCTCATATAATAAAGAGTAACTTAGTTTTATATTTTTTTAAGAATGCCACGCGGACGAGGTTACGGGCATAGCTAGTTTTTTTTATTAAAAACGAGAACTGACATGAGAGAATACTATTTACTTATTTATTTATAATTCATGTTTTTATCAATGAGTTTATTATATCTTAGAAGAATATCGCACAAAAGTAGTTAAAATCAGAGGACTTATTTTAAATCGACAAGTTTACATGAAAAACTCTAATTCCTCAGGTAAGTGAGTTAGAAATAAAAAACTATATATTTTTTTGTTTACCACGCTCGTATACAAACTCGCAAAAAACGTCCACTAGTTACTGTAGCTTTTTTTTCAAATCTTAACCTACATTGATAGAATTCAAAATATTCCTCGTTAGAAAGCTTAACGAGATAGCGCTATTGTTGTCGTATTGTTCAAATATACTTTTATTGTTCACAGTTTATTATAGAAATACTATTTCCGTTATGTCTTGCATGTTATCATAGTTATACGTTTGATATTGCAAAGCTCCTGAGGAAATTGCCTATATTCGATGAGCAAAATTCCATACGTGCTATTTCGGACTGTGTCAATATACACTTCAAATAATAAAAATAGATTTTGATGAAATAAAGTATACATATATTAATATTTTATTTTCACAAAGAGGTCTTATATACCATTGCTTCTTATATCCTAGATTTTAATCCAAAATCATCATATGTAGTATGGACAAGCCTGTCCTAAGTAATGTAAAATAGAAGTATTGTAACACAAGGGGAAATCGTGGTAAAAAATATTGTAAGGAAATAAAATCGTATTGATGCTTTCAATTGAGTATTCAATATAATTATATCACAATGGTTTTTTTGGAATAGAGGAGATATATGAATTTCTAGTAGCAAACTATAAAACATGTAAATGGTAGCCAGGGGTGACATGATTTAGTTCGAAATTGGCATCGCAAGATTTGTCGGTTCAATGTGTGGAAGCTCGCATCAGTAGCTGAGGCGGGTCATCAATCAGTCCAATTCCCATTGAATTGGCATAACTTATTACATATTGCACAAGTGTAATTAGAATGTAAGCTGGATAAAATTATATTGCAACTTCAATTTATTTGATGTTCCGCGTTTTGCTTAGTTTTGTTTAAAATATTTCACGGACTACATCAAATAATTTTTATTATCATTATAATAAGAACGGTTATTAAATCTATTAGACTTTACAGTACGTAAGCGGGTACAGAGTGAATTAACTAGGATTTTATTTCATGGGTTTTTTTAACGTTTCATTATATGTTCTGTCTAAGCGTTGTATTGATACATGATGTATATGTATATAGTTATATCAAAAATTAGTTTTATATATTGTGTGAGAATTTTGAAAGAAATTATGGAACATTGAAGTAGTGTTTTTTAAGCCTCATGCTTTATTCCTACTGGAATAGTCAGAGAAGGAAGCGCCAAACGTTACGGTCCCTGCATACTTCTTTCGCCTCGTCCACAGTCATCAACCTCTTTAAACACGGCAGCCGGGACGTCCATATGATTTTTTGTCACCTTTACTTCAGTATCATGGATAGGTCAACCGAGGTGGAGAACCGATAGGTAGTATCACGAAGGTCAACCGAGGTCTCCACCCACCTCTCATACCGTTCACGTTTGCTTCATATATCTCTATTACCATTCTACTATTCCTCAAAATCTCGACGTGCCGAAACTCCATGAGCACGTTTTTCTTCATTCTTACTATAACATTTTAGCTCCAGTTGGGTGTCCAGCAATATCTCGGTATGGGGCTCAGCGTTTTGAGATAATAATGGTGATGGATTTAGACCAAATAATGCCAATATAAAACATAATAAAAATTTATTGCTATCTTACCTGATTTAAATGCAAAGCTTTCGAATAGAGTGGTATTGAATAAATTTTTTTATAGAAATTTTATTACATATTAATTAATGTCAAAAAAAATAGTTTTTTTTTCAAATCTGTATATTTAATAGATCACGAACTATAGCGATATACTTCTAGTATCGTACCAAATTGTTTTAGTTTTAATTGTAAGTGGGAGAATGCTTACAAATATTTTCTTGTTCCTGTTCTGGTCTCAATTAATATTATATTATTTATATCGCACAATTGAAACGTGACTAGCTAACGCTATAATAGTAAGTTAAAAAGAAAAGCATGATCTGATTTTAAAACAAAAGAACGCTGAATTATAAACAAAAAGTAGGGACGTCGAACAAGCAATAAAAAAATTATTCACCCATAAATAAATGCAGATCTGACGAAATTAGTATCTAATTACATAATACCTGACGTAAATAAGTATTATTACATTATAAACAAAATATTGAAATTATAAACAAAAATTAGGACGTCGAACAAGCAAGCAATAAAAAAAATTATTCACCCATAAATGAATGCAGATCTGACGAAATTAGTATCTAATTACATAATACCTGACGTAAATAAGTATTATTACTTTATAAGTAAACAAAAATGTTGATTTCTTTGATAAACAACGATAAATGTAAATAAATTTCATTATTGAAACTCGGATTACAATAAATTGTGAGCGACTATTTAATTCCAGATTAAATTTTTGTACCGTGCGTGAGTGTAGCGGACAGCACGAGCGAAATAATTAATTCAATTATACCTTCCATTCGGGTTGTGTACTACGTGATCTCTGTTTTTTATTATTATGCTATAAAGGACATTGAAAAAAAAAAATTATCAATGATGTGTAATTAATTTTAAATATTGTCACTGTCACACTTGTACAATTTTTTTTTCTATATAAAAATTAAGTTATTTAATATAAATTTAACGCGGAAAAGAAGTAAAATATTTTTATAAAATGGAATTTGTTAAAAGAAACTACTAATAGTTCTTATCATTGTATGTATAAATTTACACTATTGCTCGCTTACCTCGAGTACGGCGTTTTGACAAACAATTTTTAAGTGCTTTTACAATTTACCATATCATGTTAGACTGACTTGACTGACAACTTTTTTGTTTGGCACACAACTGTTTTTGTTGCACGCCATTTTAAATGAAGTGTTTATATCTCTCAATATCTTAATGTAAAAATATAGCCTTTTCGTGATGTGCCCTAAACCGCTTCTGCTGTGACTCAGCTCATTTTTCCAGAGTTTGTCTGGCAGAGATTGCTATTAGCAACAAGACCGCCTTTGCACGCTCTGTGTTTGCGCTTGTAGAAAAATAATAAGAAGGTTACAAAAGTAAACCTTCTTATTATTTTTCTTTTATAATATTGTGTGCAATAAAGATTTTCTATCTATTTTAAATGAATCACAAGTGAAAGAGAATCCTTATACGTAATGAACGTGCTTATAAGGTTTAAAATAAAATCAAGAAAACCTTTAAAATAGCTAATATTAAAATAATTTGTTATAACAGACAAAAAAATAATGTTTTCTTACGCTCTAAAAAAAACTCATAGTTTCTTCTTCATCGGTTTTAACTAGAAAAAATACTAACAAACTTAAAAAATCCATTAAGACTGTCACGTTTCGTAAAAAAATTTCGGGATCAAAATAAATAACCGGACAAACTAAGAGCGACGACCTGCGACATATAGGAGTATGTATAGTGAAAAGTGTTTACGTTACAAACACACTAACAGTTTTAAACTCCTAACAGTCTCTAAGGTATCATAACACGTAAAACTTCTCGAATCTTCTATATTTAGTTTGATAATAAACTAGAAATTTTCCCCATTTACGTATGAATGGAGCATAATTTTAAGTTGCCGCATGCTTTAAAGGGAGCCAATAAACATTTTAGAGCTAAACAGAAACCAAGCCGTAAATTGAGACACATTAACATCTTTTAGTACTATATTATTAAATTATAACATTTGTATGCTTATTAGGGTAATGCCAGTTTAAAAATTGTAAAATAGAAATAGAGTGGCTTACATAAAAATATTAAAAGGCTTATATCTTTATTTGGATTTTGTATAAATGGTCATTAAGTTTTTTCTTTATTTCATAAACTTTCTTTTGTTTTTAGCTTACTTTAATTACTAGTGTTGCGAGAAATATTAAAACGTATTATGCTATTAAGCATATTATAAAGCCTATGTCCAACAGTGGACGTCGTACGGTAAACGAATAAAGATTAATTTTTATAAAGATTTAATAACTCATTTTATTTAACCAGGTTTTAAAGTTATTGCCTATAGTCAAAGTCACATGTTTAACATGTCGGAAAAAAATAGATTGGTAGCTTAAATATGCTAAAACCTTTTCAATTATAAAAAACTGTATATGGTGGGATTGACATTTAAACGCCTCTTGAAAACCGGCGCGGGTTCAAATCCCGCTACGTTAAAATTTTTATACGTTTTCTAAATATGTCTTTTTCAATTTCCTAAGTGTGCGATTAACACTTTAAAAAATGTTAAAAAATATAGTGAGATTGTTTTACTTTTGTATGAAAAAGTCTGCGATAGAACCATCTTGCAACCGTCAGGAATCAGTAAATTGCTATGCCATGGGTATATTTTATTAAGTTAGAATAGTTTAACTTTAACGAGTCTTTAATAACCATTTAAAAGGATATAGTACGAACTACTAACCACCTTAAGTATGTTATGCATGCGCATTTTCAACTTAACCTACTGTAGAGAATCACCAAGTTATCGAGGCTGCAGGTGCTCCGAAAGAAACCGGACCACTGTGAAGGCGACGGTGGGCCAAAATAAAAATAACCACGAGGGAAATAAAATAGTTAACACTGACCATGCGAAGCAAGGGTAAAGGCTTGCGGCACTTGCTCGTCCACAAGCGATGCCGGGCCAGGTCGCTAGAAAATAAACAAAAGTGATATTACGACTTCATGACTTTATGCTTGTATAAACAAAATATGGACGAACAGATTAAACTCGTTTCATATTTCTATTTTGTATGAATAATAAACACAGTCTAGCCCAGTCCAGCATAATGCGATATCGGTTCTGTAGATACTACGACATCTACGACGTAGACTGTCGTAGCTGTTGCTACATGACATTCATGCATAATATATCTTGCTGCTAAGATTATTTGCTTCTAAGCATAATTATAACTGATTATTTAATGTTAGTTAAGTACATTTGCAACTTATTATTATAAATGCTAAAGTAACTATGTCGGTATGTCTGTCTGTGACGTCATCACAAACTGCTGAACCGATTGGGATGAAATTTTATATAGAGATAGATATTTGTGGATCTTATGATGAATATCAGCTTTTTCTCTCTTTTTTTTAGTTCTCCAGGAATTTAATTGTTTTACGAAAAGGCCGCCGAAAAATTTTATTATTTATCCAATAATATTTTTTTTCATTAATTCAAAAATTTAGATTTATGCACTCATTGTAAAATTGTTGCTTTAAACTGTAATAGTAACATAAAAGAAAAAGTTTTGCTACACATATGTGTAGTTATATATAAAATGTTTAATATTAAAACATTTTTATATATAGTATGAGAGCAAAAATATATTAGTATATGTATTATATGTTCAAAACAATATAATAAGGTAAAAGAGATTAAATACTAGTTAAAATGTGAGCTAAATTTATATTTAATTAGTCCTATTATTAATCAATGTCTTGTACCAAAGGAAGTAATTAATGAAAGCTAAAGAAGTGCACATTGCTATAACAAAATAACTTACATCATCTTCTTACTAGTTATAAATTAATTTTGAAGCAGAACTTAGGTATACCACTTAAGTGTTTACCTGAGTATAGTGTAATCTAGTTTAGTGAAGACAATATTTATTAGGGTTCCCATATAATATAGAATTCCGTCCAGGAACTGACCTTGGAGACCTAGTGTTCTTGATAAGACGGAAACGGAACGGGAAAATGTTTCGTAAACTAATTTATTATTTTTGTTAATAACACAAGTTCAAATATTTGTATAATAACATATAATGCATATTGAGCTCAAAGTAAAACATTAAATAAAAGATACATTATACATACCCAAGTAGGGCCGGAGGCTGTAACTGGTAAAATAAATTATAGAATGTTTAGCAATGCCTCGCAGATATTTGTATTAAAGATCAAATCTAATAATAGCTGTTCTAAAGCTATTATTTGTATAAACACGAGCTTAAGCTATAGATGCAAATCCTTGTCTCCGTTTGAATACCGACGTGATTCATGAATCATTACATGAATACATTAATTGGTTTGCTAAATCCCTATATGCAGATAACAATGTAACGAATGTAGCTTTTAGAGTCAGTTGGAGTTGAATGTGCTTTTATTTTTGTGATAACTATGAATTACATCGAAATTTCAAGTATGTGTTTGGAATCTTCTAAAAGACATAATGATTTCGAATCTTTAATCATTTTTATTATAAAAGATTAAGAATATATAATTTTTAAGAATAGTGCAATTGGAGGAATGATTATATTTAAATTATTTTCATTTCTTAGGTCTGGTGCAAGACGAAGCGCGGCATTGAGTTCCGCCACTTAATACGCAACATTTCGAACTCGGGCGAAAAATGAATAATTTGACCACTCAGTTCTCTCTGACTACCTTGCTATGCGAGAAAAAGCATGAAATATAATATATAACACTCAAGAAATGAATATAATTTAACTTAAACTTTCTTTTTCTATATTTTCACTATATATACTAAGTAAATAAAAAATAAACAAAAAACAAATTTAGCATATTGAATATGTTAAATATAAGCATATATTTAGAATATGATGATTCAAACTAAACGTGGAATACACCTGTTCCACTATCTACATATGTAAGTTATTCCCAGGCATAAATCAAATGAGGGATCTTCTCTCGAAACAGCTAACGTAAAAGGTAAGAGAAATTAAATTTTTTGTCCTAATTTATAATGTAATTGATTCTAAACATCTTTTGTTATATATATAAACAAATTTGTACCCAGGGACTTCATATTTATATACGGTATGTTTAATTATATTTGAAACAATACATTTAATGTAAAATAACTAAATATAGTTTCTAAAACATTTAAATAAAGTTAGGTTATGTTGATAGGAAAACTCATTAATAATGTTCCTCGCTCGCTTCGCGCTCATTAGCCTGAGTTCGCATAATACTTTCTAGGCCTTAACTCAGCGTAATTAAAATATTTACAAAATTCAACGCCTGCTCCTGTAGCGAAAGAAAAAACGACATCCTTTATAATTCACATTGAGTTTTTAAGTATATTAAGCATTTTTATGAACATCTCGCTACAGATAAAAGTGGGGTCGAAGATAATAAATTGTAGGTTATTTGAATTTTAGTACCAAACAAATCATTTTAGAAATAGTACCTACGCAATTTCTTTCCTTTTAAAAATAATGATTTAAATATTTTACCGCAAGGCTGTATAAAGACTGTTCTGTTCATTGAGACGTACACTGACAAGTATTCTTGAGCCAAGTGAACAAAGTGTGAAAGCCAAGACGGAAAAGAAATATTGAAATACGTAGTGCCTCCTCTGTAAGCAACTGAGGAAATATTCTCTTTGAACCAGTCATGCGATTAATGCCGCTTGAAATGGATATTTTCATAGATTACTAGTGGTGAGTGAAAATCTTTTATTTTCTATTCATTCAAAGAAAGTAAGAAAGAAATGCTGTTTATTTCGAATGACAGCTGCTGTACCGGAGAATATCTTATTATTTTTATTTTCTTTTGGAGAAAATAGATATTTTATTTAATTTGTAAAAAAAATGTTTATAACATATATTTTTAATACAACGTAAATATTAAAAAACTACAAAAGTCAAATACTGAGAGAATCATTATATAACATTTTTTTATAAGTGCTATTCACAAACTTAGGAGAATTGAATAACATTTTTTAGGAAACATTAAAATTTGAACACACGCTTCTCGCTTTTTATCACGCATAGCAGGCCAGGCAGAACCTAGTGCCGCGAGATACCGTTCTCCACTTTCCGCCCGAAACCGAGACTTTGCGTGTTAAGTAGCGAAACTCAACGCCTTGTGCTAGGTACAGAATGGAGGAATAAAAATAATTTAAATGTAATCATTCTTCTAAGTGAGAATTTAGCATATAAAAAGTCGTGTATATAAAAGCATATATTTAGAAAACGTTTAAAAATTTGGACGTAGCGGGATTCCATCCCGCGACTCTTGGAAACCGTTCAAGCGCCCTGCGGTAAAATGTTTATCATTATATAGTTATTATTAAAATGGAAAGAAAATCGATAATTAACTTGATGCGAGCAATGTCCATAATAAGCTAATATCCTGGCACATTGAATTACTGTGCGCAAATATTACTCAATTTTGTATGGTGATGCAATTAAGCGTATTTAATAAAGTTTTATGTAAGCGGCCAAAATGACTATGGCTATATTCCAATAATTTTACATATAATATGTACTAACACAATAGATGTGTCGATATGGTGTGCGAATAATAATACATATATCTTCATAGTTATAAATAACTTAATAAATAACTTAACAATCGTTTTTACTAAATTTCAAATAATAGTTTAGAAAACGTATAAAAAATTGATCGTAGCAGGATTTGAACCCGCGCCTCTTGAATCTGAATATGTATTTTTCAATTTCCTACGTGTGCGAATAACGCTTTAAAAAATGTTAAAAAATATTATTTAATAAATAGTATTCTGTCTTGCCAAATGATTGTTCGTAGAATAATCTTTGGGTAGCAGAGATTTGTAAAAATCTCTCTACAGAAATGCTAACAACAAGTATAAGTTGTAATAAACGTATAAGAATTTCGACATAGGTGGATGTAGAACGCATGGCTTAGCGGTCAGAGCGCTTGAACAGTTGTCAAGAGACGCGGTTCAAATCCCGCTGCGTTCAAATTTTTATACGTTTTCTAAATAGTTTATTGTTCATAACTATTTGTCTAAATGGCATGGATTATATAATTAGACTAGCTACCTGCTCACAGCTTCGCCTGCGTAATCTACACGACTATAACTATTTCATTTTATCACCTGCACGCGTCACCCCACTTAAATCACAAAATTTACAAAAATTTCTAATTTTAATTGTTGAAACTTTTTTATTTATAAGTCGATTGAAATAAAATAAATGCTTAATGTTAACGGAAGCGTACCAAAAATAATAGCCAAAACGGCATTTTAATCTGTTGAGCCACTTCTAAGATAAGCGTGCATGAAAGCACAGACATACAGAAAAAAAAATAATAACATTATTTTAGATTTTATTACATTGACAAATGCCCCCAATAATATAATGTTTTCTTAAATATCTCCCATACACAGACAGAGATCAGATACATTTTTATTATATATATAGATGATATTATGTCACTACGTGCTATATATTAGGCAAAAATTTTAATAATTTCGTAACTAATGAATAATAATATAATATAATTTTTTTGGACAATAAAAAATATTGACACATAAATTAAAATAAAATGTACCTATGCACGTTGATGGAAAATGAAGTACAGGTACCTTAATTAAATTATGTCCAAATGTCCGAAATGTGATACCGAGTTCCCATACCAAGATAATTAATTGGATTAACTGCATGGCAGAAAGCCAAAACAAATTGACGCTACTATGATATTTACGAATCAATATATTTTTTAACGAACGTACCGACGACATATTATATATTACAATAGGTAATTAATTAGTTAGCATTATATATTTGTACACACCTATATTAAACTTTAATACAAAATACATGTTTTATTATGCAGCTTCACGCTTTTTCATCATAGCAGTCAAGGAGAACCTAGTGTCAAGAGATACCGTCCTCTGCTTTCCGCCCGAAATCAAAACTGTGTGTGTGAGTAGTGAACTCAATACCTCACCAGAACGGAGGAATAAAATAATTTAAATATAACCATTCCCCCAAATGAGAATCGGACCTATAAAAATTGCGTTTAATTAAAAGTTAGAAAACCAGGTGGGAGCTGGCAAGAACCTCGCTGTTCAACGCTCAAGGCCCAAGCCATGCGCCGCTTTCTACATCCGGTAGTTACGTCGAAATTCTTATACGCTTATTTCAACTTATAATTATTGTTAGCATCTCTGCATCATTTTTACAATTTTCTGCTACAAGAGAGAATGCATTTACTAAATATTTTTAACGCAGTAAGATTTGAGCTTGCGCCTGTTGAAAACCGTTCAGCTCTGACCGCTGCGCCTTTCAAATTTTTATACGTTTTCTAAATATATGTTTTTCAATTTCTTAAGTGTGTGAATTACATTTTAAAAATAAAAAATGTTATAAATCGCGTTTACAGTCAGACGCTGTCCCGCTGCGCCACGACGGATGACGAAATCTTTACTTCAATTAACAGGATACATATTGTTTTCCGTGTGAACTATATGTTAAATATAATATTATTGATTACTTGAAATTAGAGTTGTGATTTACATTACATGAATAGTATATATAAATTTCATTTGTTCTTGTTTCACAACAAACGGCCGGTTTATGTCTGCAAAGGCTTAAGGCTATTAGCGGTTTTATAATAACATCAAACAAGTAGTTGTATTTATAGTTGTAAAGCGCTTAAGTTTAACGCTGCTTCATGTTTGCAGGATTGAGTGCGTGATTTTTTATTTAACTTATTTACAATTGTATAATATTTAAATAAGTCAGTAAATATTGTTAAAAATAATTACTAAATATATGGGTTTTTGAAATGAAATGTTTTTAAATAATTTAAAACAGCAGAGAAGCTGATTTTATACATATATTAACCGATTGTTTTAAATCGTAGAATAATCTATGGGTAGCAGAAATTTGTAAAAATCTCTCTACAGAGATGCTAACAACAAATGTAAGTTGTAATAAGCGTATAAGAATTTCAACGTAGCTAGATGTAGAACGCATGGCTAAGCGGTTACAGCGCTTAAACAGTTTCCTAGAGGCACGGGTTCAAATCCTACTGCGTTCAAATTTTTATACGTTTTCTAAATATGTCTTTTTTAATTTCCTAAGTGTGTGAATAACACTTTAAAAAATGTTAAAAACAAAAAATAATATTATTTTATAGAATCTGTATTCTTTCTTGTTATATTGAAATGTAATAAGTAATCTCAGCACTGCAATACATCTATCTACACCGGAGCAAGAATTTGTTTAAATCCTCTCCATAAATCGAAAAAAAATGTTTCACTTTTCTTTATTATGCCATAAAATTATTACCTTTCATAAATATTAACTTAAAACGAAAATTTGCCTAATGGTGACAATTATGCCTTATCATTATAACTGTAACTTAACAACAGTGCATGAAGCACATTGAACAAGTGCCAAATTATCACACTATATAGTTAGTCGTCTTGTAAGATCTCGCATACCCATTAATTAGACCCATTACGTGCGTTTAAAACGAGGGCTTACTTGACGACGTAGTGGCGTTGTCTTTGAGACAATTCTGAAACAGTATACGATATTTTGTTTCGAATCGCACTTGTTTCTTTGTTCTTTATACAAATATGCGCGTCATAAAAAGTGACGTTGGGTTTCATCAATCAGCGCAAATGTGGTAAAAATGGAGAACAGAATGTAATCGTTGTCTGTCTATTGTGATTTTTATTTGCTGTATTGCTCTAACTCTATAACTTCTAAGATATATATGTACAAATGAAGCAATTTTAATAAACATTCAAGTTTAGGTATGTATAATTTATACGGTTCATCTAAAATTTCCTATTGCTAATTATTATATTTTCCCAAAATGAATATGATTTTGCTTTAATTAAAGCAGAATAATTTATTATAGATGATAGCTCCACAATATGGGGATGTTTTGTTTGTATTGTGAATTTTAGCTACTCACCATATCGGGTATTGTTAAATCGCATATAATTGACAAGTAATTAAAATATACTGCAGTATAAAAACATTTTTGAAATAAAACAGTACTTTTCTTATTACTCATTTTCTAGGCAATGTGATTCGCGGTTTTGTCAATATAATGAAGCACATATTTTTGTCACAAATACGACAAGAGCAAGATATTATTTTTAATTAAATTATTTTTAATAATTTGATCATCATTTAAATATAACATGCTATGTGTATATGCCGAGAATCAATAAATTTTGCAGCTCACACTTTTTTACGTACGTAGGCTAGAGTTGAAGACAGAGAGAATCTAATGTCATGATACTCCATTCTCCACTTTCGCAAGAATTCTGCTTACAATGTAATTGACATTGACATTGTAATACACAAGTGGGCAACTCAGCACCAAACTTTGTGTTACCAGAGCAGAAAATTAAAAAGATTTAAATCGCTTTGAACGGCAATTGAACCCGACACTCACCCTTTTACAGTCAGACGTTGTCTCACTGTACCACAATGGGCTCAGCATAATATGTAAGACATAATTTATATATTTCAAATTTTCCATATAGAGCATATAGAAAGGTAAAAGGTCTAGTAAAAAGTAACTTCCCACATTGCCACAATGGCGTGAAATTTTGTTTCAGTAAGTTTAATAATAAAATGAATTTACTACATAAACTTTGAACATTTCTATTTCTACCGAAACAAGCTATATTGATAACAAAAACCATAATTTCAGCCGACGTATAGAGAGAGTACTGTGACTTCCGAAAATATCAGTAAAATATGTATATTGTGAATGTAATAAACATTCAGTGATTCTATTTCATACTTTTAACGTGGCAGTTTATCTTTTGTGTGAAATTATATTGTATGGATGTAATAACAGTCTATTGAATTAAATATTGCATTAATGAAATTATATTCGGCTTTGTCAGATCTATTTTTAAAAAAATCCAATCAATATCTAATAATATTTTTTTATATTAGAGGTCATCGTGGCGTTTGAATCCCACTCTGGGGAATGATCGTAATTAAATTATTTTCATTTCGAAAAAAGACCAAGTGCAGCAGTATGGCCTCCACTCAACACGGATTGTCTCGTATTCGGATGGAACGTGGAGAACGGAGTGTCGTGCAACTAGGTTATTTCTATCTGACTAAGCGGGATAAAACGTGAAGCTGTAATCATTTTTTTTTTTTATAAAACGATTTTAAATTATCATTGTAAAGATAACAAGGACTAAGTGTAGGTCTATGCTAGCAGCATAGTATGTATATATGTATGTATGTAGATGAATGGCAAAAGAAATAAATATAATTTCGAGTTGAACCTGCACTTCATTCTCTACTTTTTGCCTGCGTTCGAAATTTCCCACGCTGACTGATGCAACCCAAAGTAGTTTTTTTTTACCTAGACCTTACAATAGCCAATTTTCAAAAATAATCGCTATCAATTACGAATTGAACCTGCAATGTTCGTGTTCAGTTAGAATTGTCTCAAATACTAAGCACTACGTTGACAAGTAAGTTTTAATTAATGGGCATTAAAGATCTTACAAGAAGACGAACTAGTGTGTTAATTTGACACTTATTCAATGTGCCTTATAATTTTTACTTAACAACAGTTAAGTTATGATAAGACATGATGATCACTATTAGGCAAATTTTAATTTTAAAATAATATTCGCGCAGAAATTTTATATGTATTTAAAACAATATAAAGGTAAGTAAAACTTAATTTTGTAATTTATATAGTGAAAGTGGTTCAGCGGTTTGGCCGTGGTGTCGTCACAGACAAACAGATATAATATTATCATGAATAAATAGCGTTTAATGCTATATAATATATTCTATTCACTCTAGTTTTTTATATTATTTATATCAATAATAATTCTAAATTCCATATTGATATTCGTTTCTTCCCCTAATGATTAAATTGTGAAAAAAGGTCATCGTGGCGCAGTGGGACAGCTTCTGTAATTGTAGTGGTTGTAAGTTTGATGGTTAGGTATATATTAAATATTTTTTCCGCTTTGATAAGAAAAAGCATGGTATTGGTTTCCACTGTGAAACATGCAAGGCTAACTTGGGCAGAAAGTGGAGAACAAAGATTTCTTGACATTAGGTTCTCTTTGCCTTTTTTCATCACAAAATATGCATATCTTGTTAAGATACGTATATTTTGTATCTATTTGTTTGCTTTAATAGGTAATGTTACTTTTGTAGAATTAAAGTTATAATTTAATTTCTTATAATAGTTTGCTTAGTATAAATTTTATTGTGATCGCTTTTCGGATTTTATTACTTCATTCGGTGGGCCATCCATATATAAGACTAGTTGTTGGAACACATTTTTTAGTAGTAGTGTTGAAATTAGATAAACATAAGGTTCAAATTTATATTATTTTACGTTGAAAATAAACTGTTAAGCATTAAAAAGACACACATAAAAGGTTACTTTTACACTTATGAGACAACTTCAGATTCTATCCATTGATAAAAATATCCAAATTGATTTACTCTGTAAAAAATACAATCGTGGTCTAAGAATATAAAAAAATATATATGTACGTGTCGAATTGGGAATCTTCCTTTTTTTCATTGTTTAAGAATATTGTAGAACATAATTCTAATATGACATTATGTCGATGCATAGTGATTTATTGTATAAGTGATTTGTTTCATACATAAAAATTAAAGAATAATTGAATATATTTCTAGAAAACGAAATATAAAAATTAATATAAGTAAATTATCAATTTACATTGAAAAGACACGTGATTTAAAATATTTTCTCTAAACATTTCAGTTCAGTTCAGTTCTCTAGTTATGGCGCTACGAAATATTACAGTTTACTATTTTATTATGACAGATAGTTTTGTTTCTTGATGCCATAATGACTAAATTAAAGTGGTCTGACTTTTCGCAATTGATGGTTGCGTGAATAACACTGGCACGGTTAGGTGAGGCGAAGGTTGTGGGTTGTGATCATCAAAAGAACGATTTAAGTAAAAAAAACTTTTTTTATTAAACCGCTTGTACGATGAAGAGCAATTTAGAAATCCACCACTCAACATGCAAGTAGAACGTGTATATTTCGGGAGGAAAGCGTTGAACGGAATGTCTTGACACTAGATTTACTCTGCCTACCCAGCTGTGAGGAAAAAATGTCAAGCTAATCAATAGCTCAAATAGTACCAAAATAAATTTTCTTTATAACATGCTTTCGTGTAAAAAAATATTGGAACACTATTTTGACTTATTTCTCGTAGTCTGATTCAGTTGAAAACCGGAACGTGTCCGGGACCAATAACATCACATACATTACATATGACCAGTTAATGAGTATTCTAATTTTCACGCCTGATTATAATTATAACGTAAAGCACGTTATAATTATAGTCAGACCTTATTTAAAAAAAATGACTTTTTTTATTTAAGCAAATTATTATTTTTTTACATATGTATATGATAATATATTAAAACTACATGCTTGAATAAAATATTACTTGGAACCTAGTGGATATTATTTACAGAAAAAACTTATATTATATTGTGGTTAATGTATAACTGTATTGTGATAAAAATTAATATCTGTTACAAATAAATTTAATAACACAGTTATACATGAGTGGTTACAAATATAAGGTTTATATTTTATCGAAAATTTTGTTCATTATATTATATACAATATAATATACGTATATACAGTAATTAATTAAAAAATTGTCTATATCAACTAAATATTGGATCAAAAATATTATAATCTATGAAAATATAATAAAAAAAAAATTGATCAAGTTAAAAGCTTTTTGCTTAAACGTTAGAAAATGCAATTACGCATATCACAGAAGTACAGCCATGACGCAAATGATAGCACCTAGTCGTACAAGCTGGTACGAATACGAGACCCTAAAGTATTTATAATTTAAATGTAGGCCTTTGTAAGATTTAGATAAATAAATACTAGTGATTAATGATAGTAAAGAAATGAAATTTTAAACATGCTTTTCATATATGTAAAGTACAATATGAAGTAAAAACTTTTATAAATTTTAAACGAAAAAATTGATTTATAGTTCAATGTTTATTCCTGTGGATTAAAGTAAAACTAATGTAACTGCTACAACGATTACTTACTACTACTACTGCTACGGTAGCGTCTGTACTATTCATATATTAAGTTAAATTTATGGAAAGAACTTGAATGAAACGGCGGGTTGTGATGGCTTGAGTATTTATAGGTATGTAAAACGTAATGTTTCCAGTAACTGTCTCCAAGTGTTCTTTAAAGTGTAAATATGTACATATAATTTACATAAACTTTAAATACTACTTGCAATACGGAATAGTATATTTCTAGTGGACATTTTAACGTCAAGCAACTAAGGGAGTCCTGTGTACCTTTACAACAACATTTAATTTGACCGGTGAGAAAATGTTCTTCAAACAATTAAAAACAAAAAAAATATATATTTTATGTTTTAAGGCCAAAAATCTTTAGTAATCCATATTAAAAGAAATAAAATATTTAGGAAACAAAAACCTGCGGCTGTCGCGACTCTGTGAATAAGTTAGAGTTTCATCGCGACCAACCTATCAGAGATGTTTTTCAGCGCCCAATTTACTGTTCTTTGCGAAAATAAGACCTTTGTGTCTACGCAAAATTTATCTTCGTATATCCTCCACAACATTATAAATTACTTACGAAATTATTAAACCTTGACATAAAAGAAATGTCTTCTTAAGATAAAAGAGCACTTTTATAAGTTAAATCATAAAATCAACGTTAGAACGTTAAATTTTGTTTTTGATAATAATTTATTA
Source organism: Podotricha telesiphe (assembly GCA_038994665.1). Taxonomy (NCBI): domain Eukaryota; kingdom Metazoa; phylum Arthropoda; class Insecta; order Lepidoptera; family Nymphalidae; genus Podotricha; species Podotricha telesiphe. Next base: position 668,316 of record JAOYRR010000139.1, on the reverse strand, counting down.
GTCATTAATTATAATATTAAATCCAAGACTGAATTTAATGCAATCCATTGTTATAACGCTAAACATAATTACATATAATTAATTAAAGCAATTTATGGTCAAGGCGCATGCTTTTCCCCGGGGTCTGATGAATGGCTCGCAATCTAATTGAATTATGTCACCTGGACACTGAAGACCTTCTCAGTAACGTAATGTATCTAACCCGACATATATGCCGCCCACATAATTTGCCTTATGTCTTGACCTACTAAACTTGGGTTAATAATCTAGTAAAGTACAAACGTTTTACCTTAAATAACTTTATAATATCACGAGTTTAGACGATTGGTTTTTTTAAATCTTGATTATTGCTAGAAGCCCTGAGACATTTTTCAAGGCTACAAATTCAAGTTATATTTCTATAAGAAGTTTGTTATGAAAATATATAGTTATTAAAAATTTTTTAATAGACGTATTGGTCAGATATAATTTGATGGAACCTTGTCAATAAATCAGTAATTCTCATTTTCATTGTTGAATTAATATTGACCTAGACAAAAGAGGATTAAAAATATAAAATTCGTAAAAAACTAGCAATAGTCCAAATTTAGTTTTATGAAAACTGTTGAGAGCTAAACTCTGGTGTAGATTTTGTTGATAGACCTCTTCTCTGAAACTGTAGAAAGTTTCTAGAGCTTTAAAGGAACTTTTATTCGCTTCTATCTAATGAAATCCTGTAGATGAAATTTTGATTCAAAAGTCAAAGTAGAAATACGGTGAATAAAAGTGTATAACAAATGTACTTATATATACTTTATGTGATACTGTAGTATTAGGAAAAATATTTTTATTATATATATATATATATATAAAAAAAAAAAAAAAAAAAAAAAAAAAAAAAAAAAAAAAAAAAAAAAAAAAAAAAAAAAAAAAAAAAAAAAAAAAAAAAAAAAAAAAAAAAAAAAAAAAAATATACTAATTTTAGTCAATAATCATTTTAAAAATATACAAAGCAAGCAAGCAGCAAGGTGAACAAGATCCATGAAAATTTAATGAATTTCCTTTTTATCATTAATTTAGTTTTATTTAACTTTTATTTAACTGTCCAACAGTAAAATAACATAATTTGCAGTGTTTATTTTTGTCAAAGATAAACAATCCGTCTTTAGTTTCTTCGGAGCAACGTAAGACCTTAACGAGGGGAGATTATTCTCGATCCAAATGCAACTGGAGTTTGGAGCTAAGACGAATACCGTAAGTTAACACTGAAGGATTTCTTTCTGTAAAAGTATAAGTATAAATTATACAGGTATTTTATATAGGATTCTTGGTAGTTATATAGGATTTGTTTACTTTCGATAAAATAACTATGATTTTATAAACATATTTTAAAGCTAAATCACAAAAAAAAATATAATTACTACAGTATCATTTATTAATATTATATTAATGTTATATATTTTACTAATAATACATACGTTTTTTATACATTTTATTGTAACAGTTTTATTATAGAAACCGTGATATCTCAATATATTGAATAGTTCTAATTATACGTAGTTCCGGTTTATAATATATATCATTCGATTAAAACAGACTGGTTTTTATGACTATGGATCTTTTAAATTTTCTTTATACATCGCATCAATATTAATATTTTCAATATGAATATTCAAAGTTGACAAAGGAAGAAAACTTGCCCAATACCCTAACTAATACAGCACTTTAGATAAGCCGCTCATTACATTAATACACAGTGACTCTTTGGAGCTCAGCCACATGCGATGAGCAACAATTCGGTGATAATAGCTAACGGCGGACCCATTTTACTTTGTATTCATTCTACATTACAACTTGCAACATGCTTTTTCCATCATAGCAGAGAAGTCAGAGAGAACCTAGTGACAATACACTCCGTACTCCAGACGTTGCGGCGTATGATGAATGGCGAAACTCAACTATATAATCAATGCCCCTACTGGGAATCGACGTCACATCCTTCCTCTCAATAATTAAAGTATTTATTTTTAAGTTTTTAAGTAATTATTAAATAATGCTCGATGTTGTGCGAAAAGTGGAGAACGGACTGTTATGGCACTAGGTTCTCTCTAAGACTATCCTACTATGCGGGAAGATGCGTACACCTGACCAATATTCATATTTTTTTTGCATTTATCGGTCAAGTAATTGTCCTTAGGCACATTAAATAGGTATTTATTTTTATTATCCCTTAATCCATTTTAATTAAAATCAACTATAATTATTACAGAATCTCTCTTGTATCTTGTCTAGCTTCTACTATTAAAATCCATCTAGTTTAATAAAAAAAAAATGTTTATCCACAAACGGCCATACTCTTAAAGCAAATAATATACTTATTAAAAATTAATTACAAATAATAAATTAATTTACTTAATAATTTTCCTGATAAGTTTGAAAATATAAAAAATCACTCTAATAAATATTTCAAAATTATTATTTACTTCAAAATAAATGTTATCCCTGCGGATATTTTGTAGTTACATTATGTAGTTATCGTTATTAATGGATGTAGATAATTAATGCTTAATTATCTTATTGTGAATATTCGGTGATTTTGCATAAATTTTAAATATGTCAATGGCGATTATTACTGTTTTTTTAATAATAATTTAAGGTTACTAAATTTGACATTGATTATTATTTCTCTACAATAATAGTTTATTATTTATTTATTTATTATTAATGATGTGTGGTAACTTTCCGTACGCTGGGGACTAGACACAAAAGTCTAAGTAAAGTAAGGATTAAATCCCAATCATAACACTTTTGTCTAAACAGACCGGATAAGTATTTACTGAGCTTAATAAGGGCAAAAAAATGTAAGAAGGATACACCTATACTTTTGCACACATAATTAGAGCACTCAAGGATGCATCAGTACCAGTGTATTCTCACTTAAAGTTCTCAAGGACACACTAGTACTAGTGCATATACACTTAGATCACACTTGGACGTATAAGTGCTAGGGCATACGCAGTTAGAGCACTCAACTCCAACATATAAGTGATTATTTGTTTTATGTACAATTTATAATATATTGTACAATTTACTTAAATTTTAAAGTTTTATCATGTCTTTAATTTCTTAAATTAAATAATATTTATTTATTAGTAACCAGTATAATTCAAGCTTTGCATGTTTAAATTAAAATTTAACTTACTTAATAAAGTAAATGTGCTTCCTATATAATTAAAACGTTGCACTTAAATATATTTGTCAAATTTGTCTAGCACGTTATACAGAGCGTAACGACAAAATGGCTGTGATAGTAATTGCATTAATTCCTAGCACGCATGCACACGTAAATATTGCAATGTTGGCAGTTCATTAGAACCAGTGGCTACATGATTATAGCTGTGGGTTCGGATGCGGTGGAAATGCCTATCATATAATTTAGTTTTGGAAACTATAAGAGATAAGAAGGGCCGTTCTCTCCGAGTGAGCATTTTGTTTAGCAATTCAGCAATGATAGGACAGAGTAGTTTACGTAAAACTACTAAGGTATTGACGTCTGTATTGTAATTTTACTATAAACTAATTTCATAATAACAGAGTTTAGAATTAACGAAATATGTAAATAGCTTAAACCTTTTTTTTTTCTTATTCACATTTACATAAAATACAGAGGACGTCGTGGCGTAGTTGGACAGCGTGTGACTGTAAACGCGATTGGTTGTGGGTTCGATTCCCACTCGAGTCACCCATCCACAAAATATTTTCATTTCTCTGCTCTAGTCCCTAACACAAACCGGGACGTTGAGTTCAGCCATTCAACACGTAATGTCATTCTTCGGATGAAAAGTGGATAACGGAGTGTCTTGACACTAGAGCTAGAGCACATTATAATATATAGGATCCTTTCGTATGAACAGTCGTGGCCAAAAGGCACCGATGCGACATCATAAAATTAGATAAGTATTTACTATCTTTATTCAGAATTGCTTTCATCGTATACTGCTTATATTAGGACGATTGCTAAGTCAACTGTAACTAATAGCAATCAAAAAGAGTACAAACAATAATGGAGATAATGAAATAAAAAAACGATATTTAAAAGTATATTTATTATCATAATTGTCATACTGCTTCGTTAAGTAATGTTATTAACAATTCCTATTGTTACACTCCTGTGTACAATCACAGTTTTAAAGAAATTGGTGAAAATTATGAGTTTATAGAAAACGATGGCCACTGGCTTGCTAAATTTGAATTGAAGTTTCGAACTAAGATGAAATGAATGTTCCACAGCTACATTGGAGGTATCGCTTGGCTTATGTCGGTAATTACCTTGCAGATAAGTTTTGTAATGTATGTCTAAGGAGTTTCCACTATTAAATATAAAATGTTTTGTATACAAATATATAAACGAGTATTACATAAATTTTAAATTATAAATACCAGGGCGTGTCTCTAACTCTCGTAATTGAACTGACGCTGTATTTAACATTTCAATTTGATAGCCACTTATGCAGTTTATTTGAAATAAATAAAAGTTTTTAACAGATGCAATATTTTTAGAACGAGTATTTATGTTGAAATTGTACAAGATGTTAATTTTTTGTGAAGTACAATTTTGTATATACATTTTTATCTTAATACCTTGTGTTTCTAAAGTAGGATCCAGGTAGGCCTATTTTACATGTCCTCGTTCAAGCCGATAAAAAGGCAATTTACTTTTACTTGCGCATATGAAGTATTTAATTTTTTTAATTCTTATAAATAAAAAAGGGTGACTTCGACTTTAATTTTTATCAGTATACAGACCATTTTCATACATAATTACGACCTGTAATTTCTTCTGAACTTGTTTTATATAAAACTTAAATTTGCCTGAAAACCACAAATCGATCAGATACAAGAATCGATGCAGATATTCAATTATAATAGTGTTATGAAGCCAAGAAATTCTTTATTTACTTCTTGGTGAATTATTATAAATATTTACGGTATAAGTATGTAAGTAAGTATAAGGTACCTATTTTTCGACCTGACTTGATTACGCTAATTAGATGATAGGTAATATTCTCAAAATTAATCTTAGAGGTTATGTGGCACAGTAAAACAGCGTCTGCCTGTGAGCACGATTGGTTGTGGGTTTGATTTACTTCTCTGGGGAATGATTATGTTTAAAAAAAATCATTTATCCGCTTTGGTTCCTAAGAAGCGCGGCGTTGTATTCCGCCATTTAATAAACAATGTCTCGATTTCAGGAGAAAAGTTGAAAACGGAGTGTCTTGACAATAGGTTCCCTCTGACTAACCCAGCTATGCGTGAATCTGAAAAAAAAAAAGAATCTGTACACTCAAACTCAGTTCAGACCAATGATTGTAAGCATACTAAGTTTAGTGCCCGTAGCTGCCCGTAAAACATATTAATTGCAAAATTTTTTAAGGTACATTTTACTTTTGTTTAATGCTTAATAAAAAATAGCCCATTATTTAGGTTCAAATTCTCAATATTATTAAAATAATTATAGTGAATAACAAAACGAAGCTTATCATTGGTTTCAATATAATAATTGCCCTTTAACCGGTATATCTATTGTGATATTAAGATAATACAATTATAATTTTTCCTATACGCACACGATTCAGCAAAACAAAGGGTGACGTTCTACAAGTATAGTTCCAACTTAATAAATAATTTATCATTAAATTATTTCTATTAATTCGACTCGAAAAGCGATTGAAAATAAAAAACAAAACAATATTATATTCATTCGTGAATGAATATTGCGAAAATGAATGGAATAGGGATGAAACAACTATTTCCGGTAATCCACGACTGCCCAAACTCGACACAGGAACTATTTATCGCGCCAACTGCCATAAAAATGTTTCAAACAAACATTACGTAGATTGAAAGGTGGTATGCGAATTGCATACCGTAATTGCTTCTAATATAAATAGAACTTGCATTATATTTATTTAGAATCGTTAAATATTTAACAGAATACGTTAAATTGTTTTGTAAGTGTATAAAACATTATGTATAAAAGACTTTTTTCATATTTATTTTGTCACACATTTAGGAAATTTAAAAACATATATTTAGAAAACGTATATAAATTTGAACGCAGCGGTATTTCAAACTAGCGAACGGGTTTCAAGAGGCGCGGGTTTAAATACCGCTGCGTTTAAATTTTTAAACGTTTTCTTAATATATGTATAAAAGATTTTTGTACATATACATTTTACAATTTTTTATACAAAAATATACACTTTATAAAGACACCTCAAAAATATTTGTAAACGAAACAAATTGCGCTCGAAGACTACCCAAAGTCATAATATTTAGGAATGAAAATGTGAGGATACTGCAGGCCTTACGTTAAGAAGGAATTTTAATCATTTCATTACATGAACAATTGGCTGGGCCGTTTTGTGTAAATGACCAGCAAGTTAAACTTTTGGCTTCTAAATGAAACGTGCCTACTATAGTATTATAGTTAACGTCAAGGGTTGAAAATACTTCTGGGACACTTTTAAGTTATATTTTCACGTCCTATGGTTTTATCCGTTACATTATTACTTTAATGTAATGTTTACACACAAAGTTCCTTTAGGTTTTTTTGCCCACAATTTGTTAGTCCTTCCTTTGACACAAGATAAAGCTCGCCTAAGTAATGAGTCCGTCATTTTTGAAATATATTGCACCATTGGGATAACTTGGGTTTCTTTACAGTGTTCTTGTATTTATAATAAAGGGTCAAATTATATCAAAGTAAACGAGACATTTTCATTGAAAAAAGGTGAACTTTTAAAATATCATTACAGGTGTTAATTTAAATAATATACATGTTTTGTAAAATATAGTCGTTTGATCTTAATTAAGCAATATAAGCTTTTAGCAGTACGGTTCATGTAAAAGTTTAACAAATATAAGAATGGCCAAAAAAAAAATACTGTACATAAATTGTATAAATAAAATTCTGTTCAAAAAAAGTAATATAACTATACATTGACTCAACAAAAGTGTTTTATATCCTTTTTTTAATAATAATAAAGTTGTACTACAAAGACCCGAAATGTATTTTACGTACTTGACTATACTATAAAATATGAATTATTTGTTTTGAAGATAATACGGGTCAGTGATAATACTGTAAACTAATATCCGTAATCCTATTAGGATTGTAGGCATCAACCTATAAAGTGCTCCACTCGCTCGTATTAACCGATAAATTAATAAGGTATATAATCCAATAATACTGTTATTTCACTACGTATTTTCTTTTGAATGTTTTTTTCAGCCGTTGAAATTATTTTCAATTTGGTTTTATTAAAATGACTTTTAGTAGTTTATTAAAAAAAATTGTATATAAGTATAAAGTATAAAAGTGAATACAATTTGCATATAAGTATAGAGTGAATCCGTAAGGCAAAAATTTTAAGAAATGAATATATTGACTGTTGCTTCTCAATACATATATGGAAATGTAATGTATATTAAGAGAAATATAAAGACTAGAAATAGGCATTTACCGCGTCTGTAACTCGATTGCATTGCTTCTGTTATTCTATATAAGTATTTCTTAAGTTATTTCATGGGACAATGTGTACGCTTTTACAATAGAATCAAAGAAAACGTCAGAGAATATAACAATTAAAAAAAGTTGTGAAATGAAGTTTGTATTACTTCATTAATAATTTTATAAATGATAACACACCTTGGGAATGAATGCTCGCTCCTGGAATGATTATATTTAAAATATTTTAATTTCTTCGCTCTGGTACTTCAACGTAAATAAATAGATTATGTAAACATTATGAAGTAATTTTATTCTTATACAAAGAATATTCATTGACAATTAAAAAAGTAAAAAGTATTTAAGACATTGTTTACTACGCTATTATATCATAACAAAAAAAACTTATAATATAAAATATATATATACATTTTTTTTTGCTCGTATTTTATTTATTTTTGTATTAAATTTTTATATTTTGTATATGTACAATCGTGGCGCAGTGGGACAGCATCTGACTGTAATCGTGATTGGTTGTGGGTTCGATTCCTACTCTAAGGCATGATTATATTTAATTTGTTTAATTTCTAAGACATAGCGCGGCGTTCCGAAGTTTCCGTTACTCAAAATTCAATGTTGCGGGAAGTGGCAAACGGAGTATCTCGACACTGGGTTATGGGCAATAGCGTGAAACTGCTTTACGTATTGTATTCATATATAAATTAAATATTACCTAAATATTTATTTTATATTCAGGTAATATTTATTTTTCTTATAAGATACAAATGAGGTGAAGACAAAGAAAACGTTTATTATTTTGTTTTATTTATCTAAGACATGTTAGACAGCCCTATTTATTTGCAAATGAGAATGTTATTTTCAATAAGTATATACTTGGTAAATAACATTTTTGTACTGAGAAAATATCCAAGTAATGTCGGAACTAAATAAACATCAAAACAATTTAAGATAAAATCTTTAAAATAATCATGCATTTTCAACGCCGCTCTTTGTTTCGTCGCCATAGCGGAGATATTCAAATAATTAAAATATTTTTTTCTCTAGTGGAAATTGAACCCACCACCATGGCGTATACATTCAGACGTTGTCACACTGCGCAACGATAGATAATTATTAGATTTAGTATTAATAATATAAATTGTTTAGTATTTATTATATTTAAATTTAATTGAGAGATATCACAATACTATAATTTCTGACAAACAATTATTTTGCAATAATGTTTTAATGTAAAATATATATTTCTAAATATGCAACTGAGTTAATAGAAATATTTTACTAGAAGTTTATTTAACACTCACAAAATACTCGACATTAATTTATTTTAGTAGCGAACTGAACGTAAATAGTACGAGCGAAGTGTTTATAAAGCTTACATTTCTGGGGAGTTTGAAACAAAGTTGTCATAAACGAGAAAATTTATCTATTTATCTTAAAGAAAAACCAATATCTCAGACGACGATGTTAGTTTGAAATCAGAATTTTATCTTACTAGATGTTTTTAAAGTCAATAGAGCCAATATTCTTTGTTATCTTCTATCTTGTAATTTCATTAAAATAGGAATGAAGGACCTTCTGATATGTAGTAATATCAAGTAAAGTGTCACTTTCCACTTGTGTAAATAATGACAGTACCCAATATTTTACTTTCTAAATATAACTGTACAACAATATTTGTATTTTTTATTGTCATATTCTCGGATTCGGACGGAAAGCAGAGCACGAAGTGCCTTGTGACACTAGGTTATGTTCATTATATCATTTCTAAAATGTAATTAAGTTAAAAGTATTATATAAAGAAAATATATATAGGTATATGATTACACTATCTTCATACATATTTCGAGTAAAGTATATTTCGGGCAGACAAAATGAACTTAGTGAAAGAAACGACAATCCATTCTTTACTTTAGTTTAGTACAGTCGCATTATATGTTAAACTAGCTACCCGCTCTCGGTTTCGCCTGCAAACACTACACGACTAAAATATTTCGATTTTTCGCCCGCCCGTTCTCACTTAAATCACAAACTTTGCTTAAATTTATAATTTAAATTGTTGTATTTTTTAGTTTATGACCCGATAAAATAGAACACTAAATGTTAAGGGAAGCTTACCAAAATACAACAGTCAAAATTGCATTTAAATACGTTTGGCCGTTTTTGAGATTAGTGTGCACAAACGTACAAACAAACAGATAAACACACACAAAATAAAATTAAATATAATTGTTTTGGGTTCTATTACATTAATAAATGCCCCCTAAAATATTTTTCTTCATATATCTTCCATGTGCAGACAACGAACAGTTACATTTTTATTATATGTATATATGTATAGATGTATAGATTATATTTATAACGTGTAATCAATATAATATGTTTTTTTTAACTTTGCACATATCTCACATATATCAGAATAGCCAAGAAGAATAGGTATAGTATACATATCATATCTCATATGTCATATGAATTTTTTGCCCCTTTATTAACACAAATATGTATTGTGAATTGAATTTATACAAGTAAATACCATCAATATAATATATCATTCATATTAATCCGGCTTTATGTCGCGTAATTTAATGAATGCATACAAACATACAAATGTTCCAGAGTTCCGTAAATTTTTTCAAAGGTCAAAAACAGATTTAATTCTAGGTGTTGGGCGAAGTTAACATTAAAATTAGTAAAGTTGGGAATAATTAAAGGTTCAGCTTTCAAAGCCTTTTTTGACCCCTGTTGTCCCCTGCATGTCAGTAACCTTTTTAACATAACACCTTGACATGTTTTTATTTATATATATATTATTGTAGACTATAGTCTATGCTTACGTTGAGAAGATGCGCACCACTAGTGAAGAACATGCTAGTTTTTGCAATATTATTAATTTAAACGATGTATATAATACCTTCATTTTGTTATTGAATCTCAATTTATACGTATTTACAATGTTTATTTTTTGTTTACATAATTTTTGTAAACTGAAAAATATTAGAATTTCACATCTCATTAGAATACAAAAATAAATAATATTTAAATTAACACTTTATAAATGATATAGAGAAACAAAATAAAAGACTTGAAAAACAGAGGCAAAATTATATTATAATAAGTAGTAGACTAGTAGAGTTTATTCTGTCAAACAAGTAAATTGCTGACGTCAACGAGTTTATTCGCGGCGGATGGGAAAGTTTCCGCGTTAAAAAGCGTAATAGCAACGAGCCGTTATCGGATCAGCTTATTTGATTTAGTGCCTATTTTAATCTATTTATTTCAAGAATTTGTGATTTTATAAATTTCGTGTAAAGTTAAATGGAAGAGGTTTGTTATCCATAAATTTCATATTGAATTATTTCGAACATCTAAATACCTTAAAAGTATTATATATATATATATATTATGTTATTTGTCTGTCCTACATTTAGGGCAGACAAAATGAACCTGGTGAAAGAAAGGAAGAAAGAACATATCGTATTTTTTAATTTTTGTTTATACACTCGCATAATATGTTAAACTCCAACTCTACAGACCAAAGTAAATATTTAAGACATAAACAACTTCCCTAAGACATTCGTATCCACGACCATCAAGAACATCTTAACAGCACCATAGTGGCGTTAATTAAAATATAACTAGTTACTTTACATGAAATATTGCACTGATTTTCTTAATTTTACATTTTCATTTAGTTATTAAAGCTAGAGTTTATTAATATGCATGGTTATTTTACATTTAGACAATAGGTATAGCTACCTAAGTAGATAAAAAAATAAATGAAATTTTTTAAACAAAAGGTGTGTCTTCGTAAACTAGATAAATTGCATATTAATCTGAAAGTTTGAACTTCGTGCTAATTAAGCCGCTCGGGTGCTGACTCTGTTCATCCAAGGATTATGGAAAGACCGCTTGTAAAATAATTTTATCACGCCTTCATGAATTTACCCTTGGACTAAAAATAGATAAATTTTTAGCATGCTCTATTGAATATAAAATTCATTTCACGACGAAACTTTTCAACACTTTCAATATATCTGGGTGTTTTTTGTGAATATTTAATAAACACAGATTCTCTCATGTTCAATAGTTAAAGATAGATATCCTACAGTAGCTTTATAATTTTTAACATTATAATAAATAATAATATTTAAATAGCTTTATTTGCTCCACAACTAAATTTAAAAATACAAAATATGCTAATTTAGTTATATCTGAATATGTACTTTGAACTTTTTTTTGTTTATTTTTTTATTGTAATAGATACATTCATGCATGTATAGCTTTAAAAGTGGCCTCAGGGCCTCAAAAAGTCTCCTCCAAAGAATATCCCTGGGTTGCCTATATTTCGTCTTGTTATCGAGCGCAATTCTCAAGCCATGACGATTGAAATAAATACACTATATAAAAAAAATTCTTAAAAATTGCATAATGACAATTAAATTGCAACCGACGCACAATTGGTGTCGTATGTTTCTCCAAAGGTCAAATGAAACATTTTGTTATATTACGTCCCAGTCAGCGAGCATACAATAAATTTAAAAAGATGAGAAGTGCAAAATGTGGTGTATGTGTAAACTATTATAGGTATTAAATAAATAGAGTATTTATAGTAAAGGTTAAAGATTCAGTATCATTTCTTTAATGAACTAACTATTATATTAACTCGCGAAAGGTTACCAACCCTGTCCACCATTGGTGGAAATTGCGGCAAAATCATCTAACAAACAACAATATACAATGAATAAACACATTTGAATTTTGCTGTTACAATTATAGTAAATTATCAATAGTTTGTTTACAGAAACACTAAGGGATATTATTATATTACCAAATGTATTTATATGTATACTTAATATTAAATAATAAAACGTAGGGAATAATTGATTAACATATTATATATAAACAATAAAAAATACACAAAATCATGAATACTATTTTGTTACATGTTTTGTTAATTTTTTCCATTTATAGGTAAATATATAGCCAGCTCCCAAACCGACTGGTTCTAAAGAAACAACCAAATTAAAAAAAAAACACAGTTACTTTTAAAACGCCTTCAATTTGAAATAGCGGTAGCTCAAACTAAAAGAGATATTATAGGAATTAGAGATATAGTGAAGGCATAGAAGATTACGGCTACTATATTTTATATACTAAGCTGAAGCAAGAAAAAGCTGAAGCAAAAGGACAACATGAGGTTTGGTTTTATAATTAAATTAAATCTCAATCAGACAGAATCATAATCTTGAACATAATGCTACAAACCCCGCTGCATTCAATTTTTATACCATTTCTAAACATATGTTTTTCAATTTTGTAAGTGCGTAAATAACTCTTTAATTTTTTTATTTAAATATATAAAGATTTTGCTAGGGTGCAAACTTTTTTAAAAATCTTGGAGAAAATACTGGCACGCCTCAGGAGGCTTGGATCACGATTCCACTGCCTCATACTATGTAATTCGTATAATTTCTTTCTACCCCTTTGGTATTTATATTTTTGTGAAAAGTTCTTAGTTTAAATTACTTTTAATTGAAATTAAATTCATGTAAAAGTAAATTAAATATGTTATTATAATACTGATTTGGATTTCCTACGCAAGTATCTATTATAGATATTTTACTGGAAACATTATTGTTAAATGTTTTTAATCTATTGCGAACGGCTGGCCTACAAAATTACACAATAACCAAAACTTAAATTATTTATAATCACACAATAATTAAACAGAAGTTGCTGAACTATTTGTGATAAGAGTAGGTTTGCAAAAAATGTTTAATAAATTAAATGATTCATATAGATTTAAAAAACTAATACTGAGTATTGTGCAGCAATATACCATTATTGAAATATTTACTACTTTTACTTGAGTTTTCTTAGAGCATCCTCCCTCCGTTTTGTTTTCAAATATTTCAAAATGACCTAATGGAGGTCGGTGCACGCATATTATAATATACTGTTGAAACTAAATACGTCCTGTATTCAACTCAATAGTACGTTCGAGGGAGAGAGCCACTATATCCTGGCGTGACTTACACAAGCCAGTATGGTTCTGGTTAAAAGTAAGTCCAGGTTAAAATTAGGGAGCGACCGCGGATGGCATTCTCTCTAGCTGATGGCATTTTAACTAACTTGACACTTTTGTAATTTTCTATATTGACAATGTTTAATAATTTTGTCAACCAGTGTTCTATAATGCAGATTAAATGTACATTATTAAAAAAATAAAACAATTTCAGTTTTAATTCTGTGCCACTTTTTTTACCTAAGCTGTTTTAATGTATTGTATTTACTTTATATTGCTTAGGTTTTGTCTTTATATTTAATTTAAACTAGAACTGGAAGTGTCAATATTTAATGAATTCTTCGTTATACTGGGCAACGGGGTGTTGTATATTATATGCAACAAAAGTAGCATATTTGTTTTTTGTCACTATGACGGTATGTCGTGTTATAAATAGTTATATTTAAATTAAATATCTATTTTGTTTGTCTGTGAGAGAATAAAAGTATTGAAACTAAGAAATAAAAAAATTACAACTACTTTTTTTTATAACAAGTAATTGTTCCATACTTTTTATGACATCTTGTTTTTTCACAGACAAACTGTGTCTATGCAATAGTACAACTGTCCTATTTTGTTTCAAAGGCATGGATGAGATATTTTTTATATTATGTTGGTAACTGGCTCCAGGCGAACATGTATTATAGACATTACTTATTACTTATTTGGTTACTAAGCAGGGACCCAAAGCCTTTTCCTAATTTGTCAGAAATGACAAAAGTTTTTGGTGTGTGAGAGAGAGAGAGAGAGTAGAGACTATTTATTGAGGTAGTGGAGGAATTGTCAAGTAATTTATTCTTTTTTCTGTTTTAGACACCCAAGGCCTCAGCGCCTTTTTTTAATATATATATATATATATATATATATATATATATATATATATATATATTACTATATTATCAGCAGGTAATAAATCAACCATAAATTTAAGTCATGAATACTGTTCTACTTAAACTAACTATAACTTGATTAGAATCTGATTTATGTAGCGTCTTAAATCTACCGATTGTGATTTAATATATTATGTTATGTTATTTGAAATTAAAATATTAGGTACAAAGATAAGACGTGATAAATATATTAAAATACAATATATAATGTTTTTGTTAATAATGTTTTTTGTCATTTTTGAAAATGAAGAATTTAATTAGGTTTGTTTGTATAATTATTCGTATTACATGCTTATTTCAAAGTTTTACGATAGGTAAAAAAAAACAACATAATAGCCTAAAGTATATCCTATTAACGTTCCAATAATTTTATTACTTTTCACATAATTTATGTAAAATTACATACCCTAAAATTTATAATACGATATAGTGTCATACTAAAACAAAGTTTTTAAGCCAAAACTGTAACCAAAACTTCGGCCCTGGTCTAAGACCACTAAGACTTTCGGCCGAAATCCGAAATTTGTCAAATTTTATTTGTTTTTTGTGATATGTTGAAATCTAGTATTGTTTTGCAAATAATTGAAATTCAGGATTTTATTACTCCTCACATTAATAGAATGCAATGAACATATTAATTAGCCTTAATCTTATAAGTAGCCAAACTTTGGCAAAAAATAGCGTACTTAATATCCATACCAAGCGTGAATAGGTCGAATTGCATTTACAATTTTCTAAATATATAATCATTAGAATTTTTTTATTCATAAGTTGAAATAAATAACAAAAAAATTAAAGTACATAAAACGATTTCTCATAAAAAAAGTGTTTAAATAACATAAAATAGAACACCAATAAATTAAACTGAAACAAGTCTGCCCCTACAAAATAAGCATTTTCTATTTATGAACTTATTAACGCATTGTACATAAATATTAAATACACTTTAATGAGAAAAAGATCAATATTTTTCAAATGTAATTATTGTTTTCTATTTTTAAATATACAAATATATTATATAAATTTCTCTCAAGTACATGCTGCGATAAGTGACCCAAGCTGTCAATGGTTAGGTTAACCCTCAAGATATGTGCTGTTCAAGTCATTCTTACTGTTTGAAAGTTCTACAGCTGGTCGTTGCCCAACTCGTCTCGCACTATTTAGACATTGTTTGAAGCTTTTCGCTACTAAGCCATTGACATAAATAATTTGGTACCATATTAATCGCATCGATATTCCACATAGTAGTAATCACGTTCGCCAAGTCCAAATATTTAGTGGACTTTTCTTTTTTTCACGAATTCGGTCTACCAGTGCTATATATCTATCTTAGTACATCTTTTCCTTTCAAGAACAGATCTGGAGATTGACCTCTCTAGCTAACTATACTAAGGAATTAATCAAGTCTCGATTCGATCTTCGTAACCATGGAGAAGCTCCATGGTTACAAAATCTCCCATTACTATTATTGCTCAGGTACAAATGTATGTAAATTTTACTTATACGTACAACAGTATAAATTTTGAATTACTATGTTTTTATGGATCCACCTCCAACCGGAAACAGATAATTCCAGGAAAATGTATCATTCCATATCTATATGGATCACTGTACTGTACTGTCGATCTGTTTGTCTGTCTGGATAGATAATTTTTCAAAGATAAATATTAATATGTAAGGTATTTTTTAAGTGGGAGTAAATAAAACTTGAAAGTCTATTGGACCGAAAAATATGATTGCTTATGTTGTATATTTTTAGCTTTCACACAGAAATGTGAACACCAATGTCTATGTCACTATCAGCACATGTAAAAGAAAAATCTGAAAATTGTAAATATGTATTATATATCGCACTTGGCCACTTTTTTATATTAATAAATAAGAAATACATTTTCTCTAATTTTTTTAAATTATTTATTTATGATTCTTGGCTGACTTCGTTCGCAGACTGGCTTCGTTGCTTCTTGCGTGGAAAGTCCATGACTTTATGAAATACTATTTCCTACCTGTTGACATTGGATTTATTAGAGAGAAAAATGAAAACAAAATATAATAATTCTCTAGAATTGAACTCACAGTCAATTAAAAGTTCAATTATTTTTATTAATTAACGAAAACTGTCCACCATACTGAACAACTTTTACAAATGCGGCATTTACTTATTTTTTGTACTTTTCCTGATTTTTTATTGTTAATACAAAATAGCTATCACGTTGTATGTCAATACAAAATAGCTATCACATTGTACAGTTTTTGTTAAAAGGACACTTACTTATTTCTTATCGTTTAGCTAGGCTATTACGATTCTTCATTAGTTATTCCAAGGCTCCTTCATTTTGTATGTTATGTCAACGGAAATGCCCATTACGGCGAACAAATTAGGTTAAGGTGGCATTTTTTTACTTCTTATAGTTTAGCTGGTCTTTTATAATTCTTCATCTTGTTGGTATTCCACTGTTCAAAATCATTCACAATTATCTAATCTTGCCTAGGGGTAAGAGCTTTAAAACAAAAAAAGTTTCATTCAAATCCGTTTGGTAGTTCCAAAGATATGCGCGTACAAACATACATAGAAAGGTGAGGAAAACGACACTTTAATATAATTCGTTAATTACCATATGGTATTCATAACTTTAATATATTTATATATTTATTTCATTAGTTTCACTAAAATAATTAAGAAAGTAACGCTTTAAAAACAATAAACATATTAAACAGTTTAAAATAAAAAATTGAGGTATTGTCACGAGGTTTCAATATTGTAATTTATAAATTAAAAGAGTAATGTTTAGTCGGCCTGTTGCCGCTTACATACGGTTTGGCAACGTGGTCAAAAGCCCTGATACAAGCATATAAAGAATAGTTATAGAGGTAGTCTGTCTATATTAATCTGTATCGGCAATGTCAGTTTGGCATATGACAGCACACGTTTATTTTTTTATTTGTGGACGTACTCAACAAAAAAAATAATGTAAAATATTTTGGAATAATATTACTGTGACATTAATCTATGTTCAATTATTTAACTTTTAACCCTGTCTGGCGACTATCTTATCTGTGTTTTCAACACTCAACAGTCAACTTGTCAATTGTCAAATGTCAATAATTCATTGTCAAATGAATATTATATGATGTATCATAACGACGCTATGATAAAATACCAAATTCAATGTGGTTGTATTTAATAACGGCCTAGATAAACTGTACTATCATATGTAACGCTAATTTCATTTTTAAAAATGTGTGATAGCGATGATCCCAATGACCATAGTCGGTCAGGTATGGATTTAACTGGTTTCCTGTTTGGAAACATTGATGAGAGCGGTCAATTGGAGGATGATGAATTACTTGACGGTGATTCTAAGCGTATGTTATCATCTCTTAATCGATTGGGACTTGGATCAATGTTATCTGAAGTTTTAGATCAAGAGGAACCTACTAAAGAGGATATTGAAAATGGTATTTTTCTATACTGTCTGATTATATTAACGTATGTTATGTTTAAATTTTGTACATTTATCCATCACATATATTGCAGATTACACTGAGAAAAGTCCTTCAGCTATTGACTTTTTTGACATTGATGATGCTGCAGAAGAAGAAAAGGTAAAAGAAAAGTAATTGTT
This sequence comes from Podotricha telesiphe, assembly GCA_038994665.1. Lineage (NCBI taxonomy): Eukaryota > Metazoa > Arthropoda > Insecta > Lepidoptera > Nymphalidae > Podotricha > Podotricha telesiphe. The sequence goes on along the minus strand of JAOYRR010000139.1, from coordinate 650,229 downwards.
ACATTATATATTTGATAACTATACAATTTTGTTTTTTTTTGTCTATCCTAGAAATTTATTCTCTAAATTGTAAATCAAATTAATGTGTTACATTCGTTGAATAAATAATCACTTTAAGTTTATTCTATTAATAACAACATTCACAAAGCAAGTAAAACCAGATTTGTGAAATATATACTTTTATGTGATTCTTTTCATTTATACTGACCCAAAAATAAACATTATCTTAAAAGTTTTGTAAACTTGATAATTCCATAAATGTGATATATATCTGTCATAAAATAAAAAATATATATCTGTACCATAAGTAAATGAAATAGTTGTAATCCAATTATAACAGTACATAATTACTAATAAAGAAAAAAAATAATATTAAAAGTGGTTGTCTACAGACTGATGGAAGAGAAACAGGTGATGAAAACTGGAAAGAAGAAGTACAAAAAAATGATGAAGGATATGAAGGTGATATGGAAGGTGATGGAGAGCTTATGCCTCCTCCATCTACTGTCCCGTAAGTAAAGCTATTAAACTAAAATAAATATTATATTTTAACAATCTTTTTTGAATAAGTATTGCATTTTTAATGGTTATATAGTTAATAATAAATATCTAATTCAATTTGGTTATTAATATATATTTTTGAATTAATAAAATAGCTACTGCATTTCAACATGATTTTTTATTATGTTTTTATTATTTTTATACCAAGTAAATAAAAAAATACATTTTCCATACAGTAAGCAGAAGTCAGATAAACCTAGGAGATTAGAGACACCATTAGCTGCTATGCTCCCATCCAAATATGCAAATGTAGATGTTACTGAGTTATTTCCAGACTTTAGACCTGATAAGGTAAGAGATTTTTGAAAATGTGATTTAGGTTACTTATAAATGCAATGAAATAAATTAATGATATTAATTATTACGTTAAGAACTGTTACCATTACCGTTTTGGTGCAGTGGCACAGTGTCTTGATTGTAAACGTGATAGGTTGTGGGTTCAATTCCCACTTGGAGAAATAATTATATTTAAAATACTTTCATTATACTCTGGTAGACAAAGTGCAGTATTGAGTTCCTCCACTCAACATGCATTGTCTCTTTTTTGGTAGAAAGTGGAGAATGGAGTGTCTTGACACTGGGTACTCTTAATCTACCTTGCTCTGTGGACGTAAGCGTGAAACTAAAGAAATATTATACAAGAAATGTAACTAATTAATTGTAAATAATAAATAATTTGTTATAAATTAAATTATAACATAAGTGCTTGAAAATGTTCAATTAAAACATAATTGTGTCAATATAATATGTGCAATTTATACTAATAAATGCTTCATAATATTATAAAAAATATGTTATTAATAACAAAATAAATTTATATATATTTTTAGGTTTTACTTTTTTCTCGTCTATTTGGCCCAGGAAAGTTATCAAGTCTGCCTCAAATATGGCGAGGTGTGAGGAAACGTAGACGACGCAAACGAAGTGGTAGTACTAGCAGTGATACTCCACCACAACTGTCTGAGTTGCAGGATGTTCAATATGCTAGCGATGATGAAGAGAAATTTCTAAAGTATGGCTGTTCTTTTCATTGATATATCAAACTAGCACAATATTTTAATAAAATATTATGATTGATTGATAGAATTAATTAGACTTTTTGCTTAGTTTTGTCATTCATTTACAAGTTCAAATTTAAAATTTTGTATGCAAATTGATTTTTATAAATTTTATTGCACCTTTTCATGCTTTTTCCCATATAGCAGGGTGAGTTGTCAGTGGAATTGCTCTTTTGCCCAGATGCGTGTTGGTGTTGGCGTAACGCGCTGTTCTGTTGCTTCCAGAGGAAAGAAACCAATAATTTGAAATATAATTTACATGCTAAATCCCAATAAGTGGAGATCGAGCCCACAACCTATTCCACTATAATGTGCTGAATGTATATATTTTGCATTATTATTATTAAAATTAAATAGTTACATTGCATAATAAAAAAAGATATATTTAGAAATATACCTCCTTTTCAATTTCCTTAATGTGGGAATAACAGTTTAAAAAATTATACATTGCATAATTACTAGCCTAATTAGTGTAGTAAGTAATTGCTGCATGGTAAATTTGAAATGAGCTTATTACTTAAAAAATTATATAAATAAATAAAAAAAACCCTATTAACTCATGAATTCATTTTACAATTAATTTTCATCAGACCAATGGAAGAATCTCCTCAAATATCACAACAAGACACAAACAATCAATCATCAGGTGATAAAAATCAGAGGCCCACCCCTGCCCACTGGCGGTTTGGACCAGCTCAAGCTTGGTATGATATGCTGAATGTGCCCGAAACAGGGGAAAACTTTGATTATGGATTTAAACTTAAGGTTAGTGTAATTTATATTACAAATATATAATATGAGAAAATATATTTTATTTTATGTGTGAAGTTAAAATATCTATAGTATTAGAAAAACAATATATTATACACTTGATTTATGGGATGATTAAAAGAATCTTTCAAAATGGTTTATTTTTGTATTTATTGCTATTTTTGTAATATGAGTATGAAAATTGGTTTATTCACCTCTAACTTGTTTATTGTACAGCTATTATAACTGTGTAATGCTTTGTATGTTCTTTTATAAAAAATGCTTGTCTATATTATTAATATTTAAATATATTACATGCAATATAACATAAGTCCATATTTGACAGGCATCATCCCCAGACCGCGAAGATAAACCGAAAGAGAAACCAATTGAAGATCCTGTCTCAGACAGTGAGGTACCCGCTGACAGCCCTGACAGTGGTTTCCCAGACGACTCCTTCCTTATGGTGTCCCAATTGCAATGGGAAGATGACGTTATATGGGATGGAAGTGAGATTAAACATAAGGTAATAGATTAATTTCAGTGTATAATGTATTCAGGCATAAATGAATGGACCAAACATATGTTTTGGCCATTGTTTGTCATTAATGGCTATTTTATTAAAAATAACCGTGGGATAAGTCAGTGTATAAATCACTTTCCGCTCATTTCTGTAAAAAAATCATACTTTTTACGATCGAAAATATTTCATCTGTCTAATAATATTTTATATACATTTATAAAAATGTTCACAACTTTACGCTTTTCTTGTTTAACAGGTAGTAGAAAGAACCTAGTCTTGACATATGATTCCCTTAGTATGAGTAGCTTAGTTCCATAACAGTGAATTAGACATAAATCCCCCAAGTAGGGATTGAAATCACGCGTTTTAAGCTAAATTTTACATACTATTCTTGATTATTATTTTTTAGTTTAAGACCTTTTCCCACATAGCAGTGTAGTCAGAGAGAACCTAATATCAAGAAAATCCATTCTGCACGTTCCGCTCGTTTTCGAGACTGCGTATGTTGAGTGTCGGATCTTAAATTAAATCGGATTAAATTATATTGTTCCACCGAGTGGGAATAGAAACTTCACAACCAACTGGTGGTTATAGTTCCACTGCGCCATGACTGCCTCTTAAAACAAATACTTAGATATTAGTATGTATTGAATATTTTATATCCCCTTAGGTACTAGCTCGTCTAAATAGCAAGAGCAATGCAGCAGGCTGGGTGCCAACATCGGTGAGCCGTACTGCACAACAATTCTCTCATCCAAGGCCTCAGCCGCCGCCTGTGCCTTTGCAACAAAAACCCTCCCACGTGTATGTAATGGGTACCTTCAAAAAGCTCGTCTATTTCCACCTTAAAGGTCGGCAATAGCATATAGTATCATGACGCTCCGTTCTCCACTTTTCAAATACAAATATATTCATTGCCTCGAGTAGTTCGCACCCACAACCATCGACCACCACTATGGCAAATAATTTCTACTTTCCCATATTTAGGTATACACTAGATGTAGGTATATACTGAATAATCAATTTTATATTTTGTGTATTAGATTACATATTGACTTATTGGTGCTATTTATTGATCTTATATACTATGCTTCTATCTTTTTAAATAATGGCTTAATATATTTTTATTAAGCAAAGTTATTTTTTTGTATGTTTTTAAATTTAACTTAGGCAATATATAATTGACTTGTAACTTATGTGGTATGTAAATTAGATTGTTATTTCGGATTGTTGTATTGATTTTTTGATCAATAAAAAAGAAAACTAGCCAAAAAGATAAGATTATTTTAAAAAAAAATTAATATTATATGTAAAATATTTTTTTTGTTCAATTTTCTTTTAACAAAAATTGATATTACTGACAAAATACTCAATAACAGATCAACAGCGACCTCGGCAAATAATGCAATGTCGGCAGAAGGAGAGGACAACACTTGGTATAGCATCTTTCCCGTAGAAAATGAGGAGCTAGTGTATGGAACATGGGAGGAGGAAGTTATATGGGACGCCGAAAACATGCCCCAAATACCTAAACCTAAGATATTGACGTTAGATCCAAATGATGAAAATATTGTTTTGGGTATACCAGATGATGTTGATCCATCAAAAATAACAAGAGGTATGTGTTTAATATTTTTTGTAATTAGTTTGAATTATTATTAATGACTATATTTAAACTACTTTCACGTCTCCAAAATATCACTATTTCGGGCGTTACCAAGAGAACGTTGTCTTGATACTAGGTTCTCTCTGACTATCCTGCAATGCGGGAAAAAATGTGAATCTGTTTATTAATTAGCTTGCCATTACAAACTGCATTTCGTAAAATAACATGTTTAGTAATAATTTCGACCTTCGATGTTTCGTAATCAGTGTTTCTAAGCAGTAGAGTGTAAAGTGAAGAAGATCTATCGTTTGAAATGTGAGGGATCTATAAAAATAAAAAAATAAATCTGTGCTAATTTCCTTCTAAGTTCGCCTTAAATTGAATGCTTTTTTTATTTCTTTTGGCCCTGCCTTGTATTACGAAGCATACATTGGGTAAAAGTGCTATTGCCATTTCGAATTTAGTGTGCGAATTAGTTAACGGTGAACTTTATTAGCTTCACTTGATACTATAATAAAAATCCATATTCTTTTAGTTATCTTGAAAGCTTGAAAAAATTGCTACATAAATGTTACGATCAATGCCTTACTTCCCAGAACGAGGACCGACACCAAAAGTGAAAATTCCGCATCCGCACGTGAAAAAGTCAAAAATATTGTTGGGCAAAGCTGGTGTCATCAATGTCTTACAGGAGGACGCACCTCCTCCCCCTCCGAAATCACCTGATCGAGATCCGTTCAATATATCTAATGATGTGTAAGTAAAAGTTTAGTTATATACCATATTGATAGGATCCAGGAGTGTTCATGATGATAAAAACAAACACTAGCATCTATTATTAACAAAATGTGCACAATTAAGCAGTTTATAAGCAAACGGACATACGTGAGTACTTATGATGTGACTTGTTTAACAATTCTCCCCAAATGACAGTTTTAAAGCAAACGGCAGTTTTAAATAATAGCAATTTTCTATTTACACATGACCATTTTCACTTCCTCTCCTGTCATTTGAAACTTTACTAGCCACACAGACTTATTTATTATTTTTGTAAGTATTGTTATTTCCTATATCGAACTTTGGAAGTCGAATTAGTAGTAGTAGTCAAATTAACTAATATTATTGTTATTAATATAATTTATTTATTATAAAACATTTAAATAAACATTATTTTAAATATGTATATAGTGAAATAAAAGGAAAAACATAAACAAGTGACAATAAGAAAGAAAATCGTATATATAACATAAGGTTAATGCAGGTCCCTTTTACCCGCTGTGGGGCGCAAAAGAGACTAACGTTTTTACCAGTCTATGTATGTATGCACATATGTTTTCTCCTATTTTACTCAAAAATATTTTATTTTCATACAGATACTATCAACCAAAATCCCAAAATCCTCGTCTCAAAGTGGGCGGAGGTCAACTCATACAGCACAGTACACCAGTAGTAGAACTTCGAGCTCCCTTCATACAAACGCATATGGGACCGGCTCGTCTTAGGGCATTCCATCGACCGGCTTTAAGGAAACTCAGTTACGGAACTCTAGCTGCTCCCGGATCTCATCCTGTACAGCCATTGTTGAAACATATTAAAAAGAAGGCTAAGGTGTGTAAAAATATTTCTGTAAAATGTAATGCTAATGCACTTATCATTATAAGTGAAGTGGAATGAACACTATATAGTAGATATTTATTTTTGCTGTTTATAAGTATTGTCTGAAACTTTGAATCCGACATTTTATTGTAATGTGTGAAAAATGGAGTGACTAGTTAACTACCTGGGGAAATACTCCAATGCCAAAGTATAAAATCTGAAAGATCTTTTTGTTTTGGCTTCTCCATTTCTTCCTAACATCTATACAAATAAATAAAATTAACGTCTGTTTGTAATGTTAAAATAACCGCTTTTTACTAAATATATATATACACGGTACATATACTAAAATAACATTTTGTACAATTTTTATTGGTCTGTTTGTTCCGGTATCTCTGGAACTTTAGAATTCACGAGCCGATTTTGAAGGGACTTTCACTGACGGATAACTGATGTAATAAGTATATACATATATATCTTTATAAAAATAAAAAAAACTTATACATTAACAGCAACGTGAAGCAGAACGTCTAGCATCCGGTGGTGGAGACGTCTTCTTCATGAGAACACCTGAGGACTTGAGTGGTCGTGATGGTGAAATGGTTCTCGTGGAATTTTGTGAGGAACATCCACCGCTCATCAGCCAAGTTGGAATGTGTACTAAGATCAAGAATTATTATAAACGCACTGCAACTAAAGTAAGTAATGAATATTATTTGTATGAAATGTATGTTATTGTAATATATGGGCTTATTATACTATACAGAAAAGCTTTAGATTTTTTAGTAAACTACCTCTACTACTAAACTACCAATATTAATGTAAAATATATCTTCTAATCACTATTAATTTATTTATATATTCTTTATTTCACACAATTTACAATAAAAATTGCACAATAGGTGTTCTTAACGCCAATAAACATTATCTATCAGCGAAACTTGTCTTGTGGGATATGCGCAAAAATATAATTCTATAAAATATACATACACATAAAAATTAAAATTAAAATTAATATGAAATATAATAATGTACCAACTTAAAAAAATACAGAGAAAACTAAATAACTTTCTCTCTTACTCTTTTCTTAATAAATATTAATATTGCTTAATAATAATCGTTTTCCAGGACAATGGACCAAAAGCACTTAAATATGGGGAAATAGCATATGCGCACACTTCACCGTTTCTGGGCATCTTACCGCCCGGCGCCACGCAGTCGGTCGTCGAGAACAACATGTATAGGGCGCCTATATACGAACACACTGTCTCACAGACAGACTTCCTTCTTATCAGAACTAAGTAAGTTTAGTTATTTTATTAGATTTTTGTGTTAATTGTATTAGACCTATTACAAACGTGCCTATTCAACACAAATTGCCATTGTTTCCTTGTATGGAGAATACACGAACGAAATTGATTGGTAAAAAAATTCCACTATTATATATATATCATGTTAAAAAAAAACCACTAATAATAGAGCGACTTTTATATAAAACAAAACAAATAAACGTTTACAATAGATGTATATACCACAAAAGATTTGCATTGATAAATCTTTACAAAGGGGTATAGTTTGCACTTGTTAGCACATGTAGGCACAAAAATAATAAATAACCCGCTAGTAATGTCGTAACTTAATAAGAAACCTTACTGTGCGATTATTTTCTCATAATTTCGGGTAGATAGATCGATATGGTCAGAAATGACTCTCGGGCATAGGTAATAGCGGGCTAGGAGAATATGATTACGTCACACACTGCACAGTATACACTCATTCGTTAGTACGTGAGTGACACTTAACACCGGGGGCCCGGGCCCCAGGGAAAGGAACTCTGTGGTAGTGCCTGGGACTCGTGACACAAGTGTAGGTTCAAAAACGTCTTTTAAAATGTAAAGCACTTACCTTCTTTTGACTTAATTGAATAACTTTACGTTGCAGAAATTACCGCCTACGGGGACAAGGCGTCCGGCCTAGCAAAGATCATAACCTCAGCTCATCCTCTCCTACCAACGACTAGATATCATAAATACACAATTCATAAATACACAATACCATAGACAAGTTAGTAAAACTATGAATGATTTCTTCAATATATTAATACTACATATGCGCGAGACATACATACAGCTAAATGCAAACATTAATACCAAACATTAAACATTAAGCAGGCAGAGATTTGCCCTTGAGATGGGGGGACTGAAGGAGGAGAGATGTGACTTCATCCTGTACGATTAAATAACCCACCACACTGATTTTTATGTGATGTGCCAGGACTTTTTTATTTATGAACTGATTAAATGAAATAAACACTTAATGTTAAGGGAAAGTTCACTAAAATACAATAGACAAAACTGCATGTGAATCGGAACAATCGGGTTTACAGTCAGATGTTGTACTTCAGCCATGATGGCCTCCATTTTTTTATAATAATATCAACTTTATTTTTTCTCATTTTCACAGACAAGCGTATTACATCCGTGAGATCGACGCTCTGTTCGTCGCCGGCCAAGAGTGTCCATTGTACGAAGTCCCTGGACCTAATTCAAAAAGAGCTAATAATTTTGTTCGAGATTTCTTGCAGGTACTTACTTTTATGAAACATTCTCAAGTAGTTACATTTTTCTTTCTTTTGAGTATATAGAGAAATTACTTAAATAAAACCTAATACTAATATTATTACTTTGCTATGGATCGTATATTTTTTGTTTTTCAAACCAGATTAAAGCCCTTTATACAAAAATTGTTTCATTTCTTGAATGAAGTAGAATTAAAGTTTGTATAATATTAAATAATACATTTGTAAACATGTTTTAAGTAATAGTTTATTGTTATAGGTATTCATATACAGATTATTCTGGAAGTCACCTGACAATCCGCGTCGTATAAAAATGGATGATATCAAGAGAGCTTTTCCTTCACACTCTGAGAGCTCGATTAGAAAACGTCTAAAATTGTGTGCTGATTTCAAACGTACTGGTTGTGACTCTAATTGGTATGTAAAAATGACTTAAAATACATTTTAAAAAATCTTAACAATATTTTTTGTGAATTTATATTACGGAAATTTTATTCCTTTTTTTAGAATATTTTTTTTATTTTTACAACAGTTTAGTTATAATATAAATAACCATACTATAATATGCTATGTATTTTCCTCGTGTATATTTTTAAAAACATAGTTAAATTATGTCCGTTTCGAATAGCCTTAAACTAAACTAAGCAATATTTCATGATGAACACCAGATGTTGGTTTCCATCATACAGTATAATTAATTCGTTTTATTTCATTTTGAATTCAATTTCATTTTGATTTTGAAAGTAATACACTTTTCACCAAACAATAATATGTTTTGTATTCTTTTTTAATTTATTGATTAATTTATTCGGTTTTGAGTCATATTCATACATATTCATTAACAGTGAACTTGGATGTTCTATATCTATTGTTGAACATATCTATAAAAAAAGCATAGGAAGCGTATAAATTTTTTTATCGTAGCGAGACTCGAACCCACCTCCTCCCCTCCAATCGCTCTTACCGCTTAGCCATATGTTCCATATCCAATTACGTGGAAAGTCTTATACGCGTGTTACAACGTATTTTTGTTAGCTAGCTAGCTAGCATCTCAATTAAGAGATTTTTTACAACTTTCTGCCACCCAAAGAATATTCTACGAACAAATTGTTTGGCAGAACAAAAAAGAGAGAATTCCAGTTATTAAATATCTTTAAAGTGTAATTTGTGACATTTAATACGTTTTCTAAATATATTTATCATATACTATGTGAATAACACTTTAAACATATTAAAAATATCTATATTATCAGGTGGGTAATAAAACCCGATTTCCGTTTACCATCTGAAGAGGAAATACGAGCGATGGTGTCGCCTGAACAATGTTGCGCGTACTTCAGTATGGCATCGGCGGAACAGAGGCTTAAGGATGCTGGATATGGAGAGAAGTTCATCTTCACACCGCAAGAGGATGACGATGAAGAAATGCAATTGAAAATGGATGACGAGGTACTGTTTAATAACGATAGTTATTATTACTAGTAGTCGTGTTGATGCGTAAAATACTTTATATACAAGTGTACGTAAAATACATATTTAGAAAACGTATCAAAATTGAACGCAGCGGGATTTGAACCCGCGCCTCTTGAAAACCGTTCAGGCCCTCTGACCGCTAAGCTATGCTTTCTACGTTAGTGTTATTCGTACACTTAGGAAATTGAATTTCTAAATATGTTTTTTTTTCAATTTCCTAAGTGTTTGAATAACACTTTAAAAAATGTAAAAAATATATATAAATGTACGTAAAATTTGCACGTCGCATTTGCAAATAAACGTGTAACTATGTCTAATGCCTCTTCTGTCCATATAATTTTCGTAAAGTGTTCAAAGTTGTACCTCCGTAGCGGTCATGCCTTTTTCCCAGTACCAAGTCCCTCACACCTAAACTTAGTTGTGGATATTGTAAAACATAACTTTGTATAATAATTTAAAAAATGAATGTGCTGATAGAAAATATTTTTATTTTATATTATGGAAATATGAGTCATTTACATGTGTTAATGTAATTATACTAATAAATATAATAGAAATAACTCGCTTAAATATCACTTAGGTGTAGTTCTGAGTAATAATTTAAATTAACTGTTAAAAAACCATAAAATATTAAGAAAAAAAAGATACGAACCATTGGTCTGTTTTGTTTATATATTAAAAGAAAATAGACACCTTTGATAAAAAAAGGATTTCACAATTTAATGTATTGTTGCACTGTAGTAATACAATAGCAATAACATTTTTAAAAATCAAAATTATTCATCCAAGGTGAAAGTGGCTCCATGGAACACAACCCGCGCCTACATTCAAGCGATGAGAGGCAAATGCCTCCTTCAGCTGACGGGTCCCGCTGACCCCACGGGCTGCGGTGAAGGGTTCTCCTACGTGCGGGTCCCCAATAAACCCACACAGCAACCCAATGAGGAACAGCAACCTAAGAGAACGGTGACAGGAACTGATGCCGACTTGAGAAGACTCAGCTTGAACAATGCTAAAGCTTTGTTGAGGAAGTTTGGCGTGCCTGAGGAGGAGGTAATTTTTCTTTTTACTTTTCAATACGTCTCACGTGTTTCGTATGTCACAAAGATGTCGATGTGGCATACACCAATTTAGGGGCCCTTTAATGACCTGACCAGCCAGACCTCCCCCCCCATCTGACGTATCATGACAAACGAAGGACTCCCGCCCTCTTTTAGTGGTTATGTAATACTTTATTGGCCCCTTACGTTGAAGCCATGCTATGATATGTTGAAGATATGCGTTGAATTTTTTTTTTTTTTTTTAACTAAACTTTTTTTATTTATATTTAAATTAAATCTTAATTTCGATTACGTTGCGTTTATTAGTTTCATTGTGTCTATAGACAAATAGCCAGTATTGAATATGGGCTTCTACTCATAATGTAGTATTTAGACTAATATATTGCCCATACTTAGTCATTTTTATTACAAGTTACTTTATATCGTTAGTTGTCACTAAAACTTTTTAATAAATTATCATTATCTTAATTGAGACTTTGATACCTAAGAGCTATACTGGAAAAAGCGTGGAGCTGAAATTTTTTATTTATCTAAGTTGTAATTGAGTATGTTATACTTGAAATCACACAGATAAAAAAGCTATCTCGATGGGAAGTTATCGATGTCGTGCGAACATTGTCCACCGAAAAGGCAAAGGCTGGGGAAGAGGGTATGACTAAGTTCTCTAGAGGAAACAGATTTTCTATAGCTGAACATCAAGAGAGGTATTTTTTTACTGATTTGTATTTTGATATTTTATTATGTGAAATAAATCTTTTGCAATTGTTATAATAACAATTAATTTGGTGTTTTAACGTTTTTAAGCTTTTTTCACGTATAAGACTTTTAACGTAGCGTAGATGTAGAACGCATAGCTTAGCGGTCAGAGTGCTTGGACGGTTTCCAAGAGGCGCAGGTTCGAATCCCACTACGTTCGATTTTATATACGTTGCCTGAAAATGGTAATTAATTTGTTATTCCGTATTTTACTTCAATTATCTTGTTTAGGTTATTTAGTAATGGTTGAGAGGAAGGGATTTATTGTTGTTCGCCTACAATTAATAAAAGACTTCACGTTATATGAGGATGAATTGTATCAAATGAAATATAACTTTTGCCAGTGATGTAGAATAAAACAAGTTCCATAATTTTTATCAATTTTTAATATGTAAAGATGAGCAGCTTAGCAAAAATTACAAGCTTACACCGAATTTTGCAGCATACACATCACTTTAATTTACATATATTTATGTGATTATATTAATTCCTATTAAACTCAACATATGAAATAATACAATTTAATTATAATTGAGGCCATCGTTGCGCTGTGGGACAGCGTTTGACTTTAAACGCGATTGGTTGTCGATTTGATTGTCACTCAGGGAATTGTTATATTTTAATTATCTTCTTTCCCTTGCCTGGTGCGTTTAATTTCGCCATTTAACAAGAAATGTCTCGATTTCGAGTGAAACGTGGAGTGTTTTGATGATACTAGATGAAAACTTCCCCTTTTTCCCGCATAACAGGGTTGTCACAAAAGTCAAAGTGACCTGTGATGCAGGGAAAAGGGGTGAAGGTGAAAAAATAAAATTTAATTACAATTTAGACCAGAGGATTAATCGAGTTTTATAAATTTAACAGGTACAAAGAAGAGTGTCAAAGAATATTCGAACTACAGAACCGTGTGTTGACAAGTACTGAAGTACTCAGTACCGATGAAGCGGAAAGTTCTGTTAGCGAGGAGTCCGATTTGGAAGAAATGGGTAAAAATCTGGAGAACATGTTGGCTAATAAGAAGACTACGGAACAGGTAAATGCAAGGCTATTAAGGAATAATAACCATGAAAGAAACGTTTTAGAGTTTTGAAATGAAACTATTTTACCGGATTAATCGCGTATATTTTGGTAGTCGAAAATTTTGAATACTTTACTGTGGTAGGTTAAAATATTTTTATTACAAACTATATAGAATTCGTGAAGACCAAAGATCTTATAACGTTTTGGAGTTCCTTGATCAAAATATGATAATAATACCATAATATAGTAATTCTTATTACCCATAATTAAACTGCGATAACTTAAAATATTGAAGAGTTTGCTATATATATTTATATCAGTAACTTATGTACAAGAGTGGATTTTAAAATTGTTACCCTTGAGGATTTTTTAGTTTAGTAGATTAATCTTTAAATCGGCAAGATTCAATAACTGGAATAATTATAACATTTTTATTCATATTTTAGTTAACAATGGAAAGGGAAGAAGCGGAGAGGGCTGAATTAAGAAAAATAATCATGGGACAGTCTGAAAAGAAACCACAGATCAATAACCAAAATGACCAGCAACAATCTTCAAATCAAGGTACAATTTTTACACGCTATTATTACACAGATTATTTACCTTTTGGAAACATATATTAGTTCATTCCCGCATAGTAGTCAGTATAATAGTCAGAGAGAACCTCGTGTCAAGACATTCTGTTCTCCACTTTCAGCCAGTAATCGAGACATTGCGTTTTGAAATTAAAAAATATATAATAATGCCCACGAATATGAATCAAATCCACAACCAATAACGATTACCGTCAGACGCCGTCCCACTGCGCCACGATGGCCTTAAATATAAAACAAATAAAATACGAGCACATATATATATGTATATTAATTATATTGTAGTAAACAATTTCTTATATACTTTTTACTTTCTTAATCGACAATAATATTCATCGTAAAAGAATAAATTTCTCTATGTATTTATTAGGTAGAGTTCTTCGCATTGTCCGCACTTTCCGCAACGCGTCCGGTCAAAGATACACTCGCGTAGAGCTGGTACGGAAATCAGCGGTCATAGAAGCGTATACAAAGATAAGGTCGACTAAAGATGAAGCTTTCATACGACAGTTCGCCACTATGGACGAGTCACAGAAAGAAGAGATGAAAAGAGAGAAAAGGAGAATTCAAGTACGTAGTCACAATATAAATTTAATCGTCGTCAATTTTGGAGTTATGCGTAGAAATGCATTAATGAACGTTTTAAGTGCATTAAAATTATACATTTTACAATCCGTTTGCGTAAAAAAATCAAATTTTCATTGCGAAAGAGAATGCTATATATAATTTTTTTTTTATAAGAAAATACTAAAGTACATTAGAACTATTTAATTCCTCTTATTATTAAAATATAGCACAATTTAGGATGTTAAATTATTCCCCTTTTTATTTTAATATCGTTAATACCTCTTGTCTCAAATGTTTGAAATTTGAATTTGGTGAAATACCTACACCATGCAATTTTTCAATTGTTATTTTTAAAATAATAATTATTAAAATATAGAAAAAATGTACATCAAGTCATTTTAAATATGATTTTAAAACAAAAAATACATAATTATCATAATTATCTTAAACAGGAACAACTGCGACGTATTAAAAGAAATCAGGAGAGGGAGAGGTTAGCTGGCAACGTTTCTGTGCCTGGCTCTTCTCTGGGCGATAGTAAGTTATTACACATTTTTTACTGACTAACTTGGCGGAAATATTAGGGAAATCATTTTTTTTTTCTTATTATAACTTAGCAGCGTGAATTGCATTGCAGCAAAATACGTGAAATTTTCTGCATATCAGGGTCACGGAGAATCTAGTTTCAAGAATCTTCGTTCTTCCAACACGTTTTAACTTTTACGTTGGCGGAACTCATCGCTGAGCTTTGTCTTGCCATCACAGCTGAAAAATAAAAATAATTGAAATATAATCATTCCCCAAATTCCCCAAACAAAAGCACGTTTGCAGTCTGATTCTGTCCCGCTGATCCACGGTGGGGTGATAATTATATAAGTGAAATTTTGTAAATAATCTCATTAAGTAAAACATTAAATGGATACTGTAGCTTTGTATTCCGTTTTCAAATATTTTTGAGTTCGTTTCAAATGTTACAAATTTATTTTAAATAGGTATGAATATGTCAACCATGTCTGAGTTGAGTTCGCCATCATCCGGCCTAATTCCTTTGGGCCAGATCAAACAGGAGCCAGATCTGCACACTCCTTCCAGACGACGTGCTAAATTGAAGCCTGATTTAAAGTTGAAGGTAATAAATATATTAGTATTAGATATATATTTTTGTACGTATATATATACCTTACATTACAGAATTATAAATTTTGTTCATTGCTCATCGCATAACATTGATGATATGACATTACAACATATTGTTGTTATGTTACGTAGAAATTAAAAATGTACGCAGTTCTTTTATGAAGTCTTCATAAAATAACATAGAGCTTTCCACTTAGTTGAATCGTTTATATTTGATTTGTTTAGAAACAAATACTACCATACTAAATAACCAATTAATAATATTCTCATCATTTATGCCGGACGTGACACAGTGGAACAGCGTCTGACTGTTTCGACCCCAACTCCGCCATGGTAAGGTGAAACGCGGCGTTGAGTACCGCCACTGAACACACAGCGTCTTACAATATTTTATTATACAATATATATATATATATATGTATATATAGTAAAAAAAGTCATATATTTTATTTAAAATAATTATATGCTTAATTTTTTTAACGTCAAACAATTTACCACCGATTCACTTAATCCTCAGACCTGAGAAGAACCGGCGCAAGAAACTCAGCGGGATTTCTATTCCTCTTTTTTTCAATACAATAATTAACAAAGAGAGAATGCTACTAATTAAATATTTTTAACATTTTTTATAAAATGTTAGAAATATTTAGTAATGTACAGATTTATGAGTGACAATGATACCGAACATTTCCATAATGTTCCGTTCGTGCAGTGCGGAGCGTGCGGGCAAGTGGGCCACATGCGCACTAACAAGGCGTGCCCGCTGTACACGGGCGGCGGCGCGGTGTCGCCCGAGCACGACGAGCCGCCCACCGAGCCCGAGGACCAGGAACTCGGATACGTGGAAGGCACCAAGCTCACGTTGCCCTCCAAGCTCATTAAGGCAGGCCTTTTGCTTTTATTATTAAATACAGTCAGTTCAATCCAACAAAAAAAGTCAACAACAAACTGATATTTATAACCTGTGTAATTTACAAATTTCTACTGCATTAGTAGTAATAATATGTTTTAATGCCTTATCGGATTCTTAATATCATATTTTGTATGAACATTATGTAAATTTTAAAACATAATAACAAATCCCCACCGTAACCCCGTAATCGTTGGCAACCAGCAATCAGCAGAAGACCTGAAACGTCGGCCCGGGAGTCGAAGGGGCGACATCCGCGCGGGAGGCCGCAACCGCCGCCGCGCCACCAACAGCGAGTCCTGCGACTACCTCGTGAAGCGACCGGCGGAGAGACGCCGCACTGACCCGCTAGTGACGCTCTCCTCCTTGTTAGAGGGTGTCCTGAATCATATGAGACATTTGCCGGATGTACAACCTTTTTTGTTTCCTGTTAATCCTAAGGTATGTCAAAACTAATTGAGTAGCTTTTTTTTGTTTCCTTTTTAGTTTAGATAGAATCTAGTGCCAAAATAGTAATTATATGTGTTTAATTTGTTAAGTGATGTAATCGAATTACCGTATCGATTATTTCTTGTATGATATATTTTGTTATGTGTTTTTTATATGCAACTGTATTTGCTTTTTTTATCATAATAATTGTAAACATAGTGGCGCAGAGTGATAGCGTCTGATTTTATACGCGATAGTTGGGAGTTCGATTTCCACACGGGCATAAGATTATATTTAAATTATTTACATTTCTCCGCTCTGGTGACAAGACAAAGCGCCACTCATACGCAATGTCTCGGATTCCATAAACCAATATTTTCCCTATTTCCTAAAAATATGTAGCTCCTTATTACAAGACGTTTTCTTTCTACGAGTTCTTAGAAACATTTAGAAGATATGTTGTTAAATTAATATAAAATATATTTTTTATATTCACACATTTAATACAAATCGACTGTTATTACTTGTGTCATTTGTTATACATCATGTTATGTGCGTTATATTTATTCTAGATTATTGGGACTTTCGCAAAACTTTATTAATTAAATGAATATTGTACAGCTCGTCGCAGATTACTATCGCATCGTGTCTCGGCCGATGGATCTGCAGACTATAAGAGATAACCTCAGGCAGAAGCACTATCAAAGTCGCGAGGAGTTCTTAGCTGACGTGAATCAGATTGTAGAAAACTCCAATCTTTATAATGGTAAGTAACATTTATCATATTAACGTAAATGTTACAGATTCACGTTTTTTTCCGAACAGCAGGGTTATCAGAGAGAACCTAGTGTCAAGGCACTCCGTTCTCTCCAATTTTCGCCCGAATTTGAGATATAACGTGTTTAGTGGCGGAGTTCAACTCCGCGTTTCGTATCTGTCTTGACCGCCAGAGCCGAGAAATTAAAATTATTTAAATATGATCACTCCAGCGAGTGGATATCGAACCCGGAACCAATCGCGTTTACAGTCAAATGCTGTCCTACTGCGCCAATATTGCCTCTTACCTTAACGTAAATAATAATTTTTATTATTCATCACATGCGGTTTAAAATGGATTATATTTCGGTCGTATATTAACTGACAATATCATTTGTGATTATAATAATAGATTTTTGGAATATTTCTGCATATGTTCTGATTTTTTATTTTTTTTAAGTATTGTTAAGTATAGTTTAAAAAAAAAATTGCCACGATGACGTTTGTGTTAAATTTTCGACAGTAATGATATTGGTAATTTTTTGTAATTAATTAATTAAATATAATAATAATTTTCTAGGTCCAACAAGTAGCCTGACAGTGGCAGCTCAACGTATGATGCAACGCTGTTTCGAGAAGTTGGCAGAAAAAGAAGAACAATTTATGAAATTGGAAAAGCAAATTAATCCATTACTGGACGATAATGATCAGGTCAGTTAATTTGTTCTACTTTTGTTTGTTTTATAGGTTTTTAGAATTCAGAACATTACATTAAATGTGCATTGTGATAGCGTCGTTGTGGGTTCGATTCCCGCTCGGGAGATCATATTTTAAAAATATTTCAATTTCTCCGCTCTGGTGATAATATAAACTCAACAAGCGGTGTCTCGAATTCAAGCGGCAAGAGTCTTGACACTTGATTCTCTCTGCCTATCGTGTAGCTGGTATATACCTAGTTACTTAAAAATAATTTTTACTTTTTTAATTATTATTTAGATAGTTACATAGTATTTTAATAAGTTTATTTTTTTAGTACTTTAACATCACGAATGCATAATTTTGAAAACTTATTTTCCTTAACTTGTCTTTATTTTCACAGGTTGCATTATCATTCATCTTTGAAAATCTTCTCACTACTAAGCTGAAAGTAATGCCTGAAGCATGGCCATTCTTGAAACCTGTAAATAAAAAACAAGTAAAAGATTACTACAATGTTATTAAGAAACCAATTGACATGGAAACGATTGGAAAGAAGATTCAAGGTGAGGGCAATTACTCTTAATATGACACACATTCATATTACATGTTATTTGTAGTTAAGTATATAGGGTGTCAAAAAATCTTGAGGCATGTGTTTTTTATATGCTTTGTTTTATAGACTGAATTAGTAATTATATATTTATGGTTATTTAGATGTCATCGTGACACATTGGGACAGCGTATGAATGGAAACTAGATTGGTCGTAGGTTCTATTCCCATTCGGGGGAATGATTATATTGAAAATATTCTCATTTCTCAGCATCCAAGACAAAGCCTCTTAATGAAAGTGGAGACAGAATGTATTGACACTATGTTCTCTCTTACAATTTCGCTATGAAATAAAAAGCGTGAAACTGTTAAATTAAAAAAAAACTCCCCTTTATTTCATAAAGTGATTTTTTGAAATAAAATTATTTTATTTCATTGCTTATATTATTTGTAGCGCACAAATACCACAGTCGTGAAGAGTTCCTCCGTGATATACAATTGCTGGTGGACAACTGTCGCGCGTACAATGGAATTAATTCACAGTTCACCCGACAGGCTGAAGCAGTGCTGAAAGTCACACAGGAAGCTTTGGAACAGGTGAAATTATTTATAATTATTTTTTATTTGTGTATTATTTATGTGCGGTTCCGGAATATCTTAGTGTAGAATATAGACGTGGGTTTAAATGTAAAATGATTATAAAAAATACAATGTTTAATCCAACTAAACCAATATACGATAGCGGTGTACCATAATTCGTATAACTTTCTTCCTACATTTTCATATACAAGATTTATTAAAACACCAAAAAATACTAAAACAATATAAGAACATATTTAATATATAAGTTGATATAAGCTTATCTATTACTATTTAAAACTAGTGTCGATAAATAAATACAATGTTATTATATCCTCCAGTTCGACGAGCATGTAAGCCAGTTAGAGGCAAACATCGCGCGCGTCCAACAGAAGATGCTGGAAGATGCTGAGCAATCGGATCTAGAAGATGATCTGCAGTCACACAGCGACGAGAAAAGAGGTCGAGGACGACCTAAAAAACATAAACCTAACACTGTTGATGGTATGTATTTCTACTTAATCCATTAATCATAGATAACTAAATCCATTAATCACAGATTGAGAAAAGGTCATACGCCAAATACAAATAATGTTATACAATAGTAGTCTAATTTTTTTTTTAATTTCGTTGCTATAGAAGCGTCACCAAGAAAGCGAGGCAGACCTAAGAAGGAGAACAGCCTGGTGGATGGTAAGTTTTTATTAATATGTAAAGAAATAATCTTTGTAAGCACAATTAAAAAAATATATTCTTTTTACAATTTTTGAAATAAGATTATAATTAAAGTTATGTTATTAATTGAGTAATTTGAATCTTTTATTGAGAAATGGAGGAATAAGCATCACTCTCTCATAATCAACAAACTTTTAACATTTGAGCATTTAGGACGTAAAAAAAAAATTCAAATTTGAACGTAGCTTGCCTCGAACCCGCGCCTAGTAATTCCACTAAGCGCAACGACTGCTAAGCCATACATTTTACATCCGGCTACGTCCAAATAAGTGGTCATAAATGTATAAGAATTACTAATGTTTAAATTAATCTGAAACGCTTGTTAAGTAATTATAAAAAAGTACGCTTTTATTCACACTTGCTGAACGGTATTTTTTTAAATTTTATTTTTTTCACGTTTATTATATTTTTGTTGCAGATCTCCAATACTCTGATAGTGGAAGTTCCGGCCTTGAGGAAGTGGAACAAAAGGACGCCGCTGAGGCTATGGTACAGCTTTCAGTACGCCCTGGTGAGTATCTTCTAGTATATCTTTTTGTTATTATTTTAAAAACAAGGTAATATTTGAATGTAAATAAAAAGATAAAGATAAATTTACAACTAAAAGATAAACAAGGTGTAAGTATCCTGGAAGTAAGCGGTAAGGAACATAAGCAGATCGGTAAATCTTATACTTTGTGCATCTAAGTATCAATTGAAGTAAAGAGGCTTAGAGCTAAATATTGAAAAATAAATTGTAATGCATAAGCATAAGTTTGGAATTATATATAAATCCATACTAATATTGTAAATGCGAAAGTAACTCTGTCTGTTAGTATGTCGTCACTTATCATCACGGCCAACCTACAATGCTGAACCGATTGTGATAAAATTTTATTAGAGATACTCTTGAGTTGGACATAGGCTACTTTTTTATCCATTTTTATAGTTTTTCCAGGAATTTCATTGTGTTATGAAAATGCCGCCGAACATACGAAACATCTATAATTCAGGCGTATAGCATAAAGTATATTTATACCCAACAAATATATAACCATCTATTTAATTACCTGAAATATGACCCATAACAGAAGACGACCCGCCCAGCGACCAGCCCTTCGACACGTCGGAGTTCCTCATCAAGCGCGAGCTGCCCGACGAGCCGCCGCACGCGTCCGACGAGCTGGTGGACCTCGACCAGCACAGCGCCGACTACACTTATCCGGCCGTTGTTAAGGTTTAATGCCGTTGCCGTTTTTTTGTTTCTTTTTTATTAGCATACAGAGAGTATATTAATATGTTACAATGGCGATGTGTGAAGTTTTTGTAAAGGTATATTTTTTATTAAAAAACTAAGTTCGCCTTGGATAGTAATATTCCATTTAGCTAACCAAGTTTATTTGCATAGTAAACAATTTATAATTGATAGTAGTGACATCTAGTGATAAAATGCTAACTAACTACAATATTAATAAATAATAACGTAATATAAATAGATGGCGAATAATTATATGGGAAGCCATCTATTTTATTACTTTAATTATTTAATAAATATGGTTATTAAAAAGAAATATTATTTATTTCTATATATTTACAATAATTTACAAAAGGTAAGCCGGTGGAAATAGGGTCATAAGGACAATTCGCCACTGACGTCTTAAGATTTTATTCCCTACGTTTAAATAATTTCAGTCTTTCCAGTATAGAAAATGTTGATAATTTAAGTACATATATTTTTCTGCATAGAGATTGAACCCATATATGTATCGCGTTTATAGTAAGATAATGTCATACACCTGCGTGATGACAGCTATCGTATTGTTCTAGTTTTAAGTTCTAGAATAACCTCGACCTAGGCGTTTAATTGATAATTTACCTTGATAATTTATACTAATTCAAATTATTTGAAATTAAAGTTAACTTCTTTTTTTTAAAACCCTTTAAACCTTTTGCACACTCCGTGCTCCACTTTCCGCCCGAAAATCAAGACATTGCGTGTTGAGTGACGCAACTCTACGTCGCGATTTGCCTTAATTACCAGAGTGGAGAATTGAAAATATTTAAAATATAACCATTCCCCCCAATGGGCGTCGAACCCACGACCAATCGCGTTTAGAGTCAGGCGCTGTCACACTGCCCCCTAGTAAAGACAACTTAAATTTTGTATATCTTAACTTAAATAGTATAAATTGTATTAGAGTAACATTATAATAAGTTTCATAAAATACACTTAAACCTTGTACGTTTTGAATTAAAAGGTATATATAAAAGAATAAATTTGAATACCAGGAGGAGCCAATAGAACCAGAAATGAGCATGGAGCCTCCGCTGCTAGACGCTGTGCCCGGGGAGCTCCCGCAGTTTAAAGAGGAACCGCTCGACAACTGGCAGGTAACTTGGAAAATTGTATTTTTGATTATATTCTTAATTATATATGTATAAAACGTTATTTTTCATTACATTATATATTGGAGAAAAATTATCATATATAATAATAAGCAACAAAACACAAGAATAAATAGTAAATCTATGAAAATGATTGTCTTATCGTTTCTGTTATTCGTTGTTTGACTTTTCGACTACTTTTTAAAAACATTGCGTGTTGATTGTGTGTTATTGAATAATATCAGAAAACAAAAGTATATTTTTTTTTATTTAAAACTTATTCAAGTTGGAATTGAACCTGCAACTATCGCGTGTATTGTGGGTGTGGAGACACTTCACTAGATGGCCGAGAAATCATTAATTATTTTACATGGTATCATAGACCAACAATCAAAATTAAAAAAAAAAAAATTTCCGAATACAACTATTTATTTGATTAATTATCTTTTAACCTCAATATATCCATATTATCTATAATTGTTTCATTGAACATTGTGACATGAATTCGTTTTAAGTGCGGCGTCACTTGTTTCATTATGACAACGCTGCTATTGTGGTAATAGCTCTAATTAGTATGCCAGTTGTTGGTTTTTGAATTTTTGATACAATTTAAATGGCAACTCGTGTTATTGTTAGGTTCGATTTTACTTTACATGTGTCTAGGTTCAATCATAGGTCGATGAAGTAACCAAGCGAAGGCTTTTTTTTTTTGTCTATCACGTACAATGTGAGAAATGTGTATAGCTTAATAAGCTAGTTAATTTTGAATGCTTTAGTGTTAAGACAGTATGTTCATTCTCTTTTCCCCGTAATTGGTGAAAATAATTTAAATATAATCATTTTACCGGGTCGGAATCGAACCCACAACTCCTTGCGTTTATAGTCAGACTAGTATATTAAAAATGTATAATAATAATCTGTACTTAATGATATTATCGAAATAATCTTTGTTATTCGTTAATTAAACACAATGTCACTTCACACAATTACCTATTTACAACTTTTTTTAATAAAATGTGCTTCTCGTATAGTCTATCTATACCCCCTATTTTTTGTTTTTCAATGTTGTCAACTTTAATTTCTATAATGTTTACATTCTATAATAAAATTAATTATTTTGACTGTACCATTATATTAAACAATTTATATTAAATAATCGTAAATATAGTTAAAATCACAAGAACAATTATAAAATTACTTAATATGCCAAAATTAACAATATGGTAGGCACAACAATGTACAACGGATAGTAATAAAAGTTTATTTTTTAGCCGGAACCTGCTATCCAAGACGATCTGCAGGTCACTGATAGTGAAGAAGAAGCAGAAGATGGACTTTGGTTCTAAGATTAGTTTAGTATTATTTATATATGTAACGAATTGTTTTTTTTTTCAAATTTATATATTACTATATTATGTTAAGCATTTTAATAATTTTAGATAAGAGAATAAATGTTGGAAATAAATCATTGATATATTATGGGTTTGTTTTATTTTGACAAGTACATTTCAATTATATTATTTATTTGGATATTTAGTAAGAATATTATAGATTTTTTTTTCAGCTCCACGCGGGTAGGTTAGGTACTCCGTTCTCCACTTTTGCTATTAAGTTGCCTAGGTAAAAAGTCGTTATTGCTCAATTAGCAATTTGGTTTTCGAAAAAAGCACTTAGCTATCCAATCAAGTGCACCACCACACGGAACATATTGCATAATATAACGTTTATAAAACTTGTCGCAATAATACTGCAGCCATTTTCCAAGACACAATGAAAGCTTTCGATAAAGTCTGGCATAACGGTTGGATTTTCATACTTTTAAACGCTGGTTCGCCTCACAGCCTCGTGTGCATCCGGGACTTACTATCGAACCGATACTTTCGCTATAAAGTAGAAGTGTCTCCATTTCTGTACGCTTTGTACCTTAGCGATATGCCAAAATCCTCTTAAAACAGCCATGTAGTGCTTTCATTTTCTATTTTCTCTATTTAGTTATTAATTATCGATTATAGTGTTTGTATTTGTTGCACTTCTGAATCCTCCTATTATAAATAAAGAAATTGTTAAAAAAAAAACATTTTACGTATGAAAATTTGAACGCAACGGGATTCGAATCCGCGCTTCTTGGTAACCGTCCAAGCGCTCTGACCAAGCTATGCGTTCTCCATGCGGTGCGTCGAAACTTAATTTGTTAGGGTAAGTTGTAACAAGCATATTAAATTAGAGGTAATTCGATAAGAACGTATAAGAATAGTATCTAGAACACTTCGACCTATTTTAAAAGGTGCGAGTTCGAATCTTGCTACATTCAAATTTGTGTTCTAAAAATATATATTTATATTTATATTTACAAACGACTCAAGATTATAGAATAGATTTACAAACGTACTTCAAACGACATACGAGTATTAAGCTAAAGTTGTTAAAAAATTTATAGAAGCTGTAAAAACATTTCCATATATCGTATAAATGTTTTCGTTGAATACTTTACTTTGAAGCGCGGTTTATGTAGCATTAAGTAGAAGTTCGTTTCAGTTTTTGCACTGCTTTTATTATTTTTGTTTATCTCCGCAGTTGAATGTATGCCAACGTGGCGCTGTGGGACAGCGTCTGACATAAAACGCGATTGGTGGTGGGTTCGGTATCCCTCACTAGGACGAATAATTATGATTATATTATTTTTATTTCCTTGCTTTGGTATAAATCAAAGCATGGCATTGAGGTCCACTATGTAACACGGAATGTCTAGAATGACAGAAGTGTCTTGACACTTGTTATCTGTGACTACCCTGTTATCCGGAAAAAAGTTGCACTCTGTACATTATTTTAAATGAATATTTTGCAATTTCACATAAAAACTTTACCTGCTGAAATATATTTTGTCATCATATTTAGTTGTGAATAATAAAAAAAAAATTAAATACTAGTGACTCGTTCGCGGCTTCGCCCCCGTAAACTATAGCTGTTTCTCTTGTGTGTATTTTCGGAAGCCTTTTCGAAAGCTAAGAAAATGGTGGAGAAAAAAGTATCAGCTCAAATATCTCAAAATACATATAATTTAATCATTCGAGTTACTTCCATTTACTATATATGATGGCATAGAAACTGACCCAAAATTATAATAAATATCTTTATAGTTGTAATTTTTTTTGTCTCTGTCTTCCACATAAGGCGATTATAATTTTTGCACCTCATCTCACCTCATCCGATTTCCAGACGGTGCACAATGAATGCCAAAACTTCTGTTTTTGTGCTCTACGCCCATCTTTGTTGTACCGGAGAGAAAATATAAAAACAATACAAATATAACCATTCTCCTAAGTGGGGATCGAACCCACAATCATCGCGGTTTACTATCACACATATCCCACTGTACCACGATGACCGCAAACTTCAATAATTTTTATTTGTCGACGAAAACTGCTCTGAACAACTTTTACAAATGCAGCCTCTATACCTATTTCATATAATTTAACTAGACCATTAAGATCCTTTTTCAGTTACACTGGATCTTTATATGTTGACAGACAGACGCTTTCAGCTGAACGCTTAAAGCTACTACTATACTGATATATAAGACTTGCTATAAAAATAGTTCAGCAGTTCTGTTATAGTTCTACATCAGATGTTCCACTTTTTGAAATCAATTATACCCCCCAGGCCTGACCAGGCTTAGAAGGTACACAACAAAAAAAGTTTTAATCTAATCGGTCCAATGACTACGAAAATGTGTACAAACAGACGAACAGACAGACAACATTCGTGTTATATTATTGTTTCTACATCCCCCTATATTATATTTTCGTATATATATTCAATGTACAGACATAACTTTTTTACTGTTTTATTATAGTATTGATAGATAGATATAGATAATGTACTCGTATAAGCAAAAGTTGCATATTACATTTAAAATTAATGTTTAATCACCATTGTTACAGATAATTTCGATTAAATAATTTGATACATTTTGGTAAAACAGGCACATATTTCCGATAACATATTTAAATGTCCAATAAATAACTATTTATGGCTGGCGGCTCTAAATAATTTCATATCAAGCTTGTTAGTATGCATTCCAAAAGCTAAATAACGATAATATCCGTTTTATTTTTTAATGAACTATATACGAGTACAGTGGGATTACTATGATATATAGAATAGACAATAGTATTTTTTGTTTATTTTGTTCAAAAAAAATGTATTAATTTTTCTTTCTTCCCTTTTTCTCCTTTTAACTCTCCTTCCCCTTTTAGCTGACATGTTATATACATACACAAATTTTCATGCCAAAATATTTAATAGCGTGATCAAAAACTATTTGAGATCAAAAACAAAAAAAAAATTTTGATTTTCACGATTATTACACATTTTGAAATGAAACTATTTTAACCGGATTAATCGTATAATTTTGGTATTCTTAAATACATTTTAGAACCCGACGTTTCGAACACTTTACAGTAGTCCGTGGTCACAGGTAGACTGAGGTGGCATTTGTCTGTCATTTGATACAATTATTATCTCAAACTACCGCCACCGATTTCTAAGTTGCCTCGCGTACACTGCCCTGGATTCTTGCAGAATGAGCTAACTGTATCTTGCTGTGATCGGATTGAGACTTCAAAGTTTTCAGTATTGGGTCCCAAGGTGGTAGAAAGTTTCCAACCGTCTTCTCTATTGAAATTAGGGTGTTTTTGTATTTCAATAGCTTTGCGGATATATATGTTTTCACTAGCGATAATATAAGATTTATCAAACCTGATGTAATGGTTTGGTGGGATTCACCATTGAGATGTCTGTTGTAATGTAATGTAAATATATTTTGGAATACCAAAATTATACGCGATTAATCCAGTTAAAATAGATTCAATTCAAAACAAATCGTTAACAATACTCACTAATAACTGACGAATTGTAACTCGACTCGGTTTATTGAATTTTCGCTTCTATATGTACCTGTAAGCTTACTTAGCTGCATGAAAACTTATATGAATTCATTATTTGGTATAAAAAATATTGCAAGCTTACTAATGCAGTTTAAATTATATTACTTCATATTTAAATTAAATGCGGAATTTTGATATATAAGTGCATTTATTGTACAAAACCGATGTTTTAACGCTATATATTATATCTTAGCTATTAAACTAATTCATATGTGAAGAAGATCCATTGTCTTATCAAGAGAAGATAACTATAGAACAATAAGGTCTTTGCTCAAATTAATCAAAGGCTTTCTAAGCTCGTTATGGCTAACTTATTAATTAATGTCACAATCCAAAGTAATTAATTGGGCGTATTAATTAGAAGCTTCACTGTATTAGAGATTTTCTTATTATTGCTCTTTCAAAGTGAAATATACTATTTATAGAGGTACAGCCTATTTGTAGGATTTGTTTGTTAATCTCAATATTATAAGCATTAGAGGTATATTATACATATACTCGTATTATTCTCAATACATCGGCTATACGAAGCGCAGTGGGAGTACCTGACTAGAGACATAATGGTTGTGGGTATGAGCCATACTCAGTGACAATATGTAATTTATTTTTATGGCGGAATAGAGAATAGAGAACGAAGTTTCTTAACTCAAGATTCTCTCTACATACTTGCTATAGGGCAATAAGCACTAAAGCTGTTATTTATGTGTAATAAGTGTGTACATCCAAAAACAAGGAGGTACTTAAGTTACAAATTTTCTTTGCGAATTGTACACATCTTACGAATCTGGTTTTTGGTCACTGACTGTCTAAGAGCTTCATAAAGAAAATATATTTATATCGATACAGCTACATAAAGAAAATGTATATTTTCCATAATTTTTCCATTATTTTGATTGCTTGGGACACAATTCGTAGATGTACCAATTCGCTTGTTTTTTCCGTTCCGTTAACGTTTTTTATGCAAAATGAATCAATCTGTGTGAATCGGAACGTGAAACAAAATGCTTAGGCTTGTATCGAAAACCAATATATATTTTATTGGAATGTTACATCTCGAAAACTTCTGCATTAAGGTTATATATTTATTTTTTAAAATAGTTTATGCGGTCTTCGTGAATTATCTGTCTATATAAAACTAGCGACCCACTCGCGGCTTCGCCCGCGCGAGCTAATGCTGTATCGTACTTCGGCGACCTTTTCGTAAAACAATAAATTTCTTGGGAAACCTAAAAAAAACGGGAGAAAAAAAGTATATCCCCAAGATCCTCAAGTATCTCTATATAAAATTTCATCACAATCGGTTCAGCGGTTTGGCCGTGATGACGTCGCAGGCGGACAGACAGACAGAGTGTGAAAGTATTCACATTTATAATATTAGTATAGATACTACCTGGATTATTTTAATTAACGTTTACAACGAAGCAATCAATAGATAACCATAATTCTAAAATCAGTTACATAATCTTCGTTCATTAAAGTAGATAGCATATACTGCTATATACGTCTATTCTAATTGTAAGGAAGATGAATTGAGGTTAGATTCTGTATCCCATATGTATTCGTGTGAACGGAGACAGTGCACTGAACGACTTGTATCCGTCTAATTAGAGCATTTCATGATGCCTGTGAGACAGGTATAAAGTATCGACCTACTTGTATTTCTCAAGCAATGATAAAATAGTCTGGACAAGAAAATATACACTAATTATTTTGGTTTTTACGATTAACATATGTAGTTACTAGCGATCAGATCGCGGCTTCGCCCGTGTGAACTATAGCTGTCATAGTATTTTTGGCGGCCATTTCGTAAAACAATGAAATTCCTGGAACAACTAAAGAAAATGAAAGAAAATAAATAGCTTATTTTCATCCCAAGACAAGTATCTCTATATAAAATGTTATCACAATCCGTTCAGCGGGTTGGCCGAGATGAGATCACAAACAGACAGACAGTGTTACTTTCGTATTTATAATATTAAAGTATGGGTTATGAAATTTTTAGATTTTATTGAGTTGTTTTTATTTTGAGCTGAGTGTTTGGAGTTATTATTCTACATTAAACATTGTTTGGTTAAATTAAATATGTGCAAAATTATAAGAATCCGTCCTAATTTCATTACAATTTTTTTCTCTTCTCTTTCTAGTAAAATCTAACAGTGTGCTCATAAATACACGCTGTACATGTGGATACTGCGATATGGAAACATATCAGTAACTCCACTTTATTCTTTACCGGTACGTTTTGTTGCAAGTTGGTGTAACAATGGCGGAAACTTCGGAATATATTTATATATTTAGCATTTACTATGATATATATTATACAATACTTTGTACATTTTAAAGTGTTAATACACACACACTTAGGAAATTGAAAAGCATATTTAGAAAACGTATAAAAATTTTAACGCAGCAAAAATTCGAATCCGCGCCTCTTCCATGTTTTCTAAATATTCTTATATATTATACAAACAAATTTTATAATAACGGTAAGACAAATTACAATAACCTAACTTTGGTATGCCTGAATGCTCAGTAATTTACCATTGTAGTAGTATAACTGCCGTAATAACCGTCTCATCATAATTTATGCTGGAAACGGAGTTAATCAAAGTTTCTTATAACTCAGTAAATCAATAGGTTATTCATACTTTTAGGCCAAAAAAGCCAGAATGGCAAGGCTGCTGCAGAAAAACGTGGAAGAGTCTGCTTCTAAATTTTTGTTCTTGTATTGTATTTTATAAAAGTTGTGATGTGTTAATGTTTCATTAGGATTATTTATTTAATATTATTGTTACTAATAGTATTATGTCAAAATTTAAAACTAATATTTTTTTTTGCGCGGGATTTGAACGCATGGCTTAGCGGTCAGAGCGGTTGAACGGTTTCTCAAAAAAGGCAAGTTCAATCCCAATGCGTTCAATTTTTTATACGTTTTCTAAATATATGTTTTTATATGAAGAACAAGTTGGTCTTTATATTTATGTAGCTGTAATTATTGTCTCCCTTCTAAAACTGTTCATCCAAATATACTTTTTTGACAGTAACCAAACTTCATATCGGTTTAAGTGATCCTTAAAATCTTTACTTAGTTACGCCAGTGAAGCACCTATGTAAGAATGCCCTCTTGGACAGCTACAAAGGACTATATACTATATGATAACTTTTATAATTGTCATATTTTAACACAATAAAAGTGTACATTGTTGGCTTATTATCGCATCAAAATATGCTTTCCTTTTTTTACTTTAATATATACAATAATATTATACGAAAACTCATATCTTAATAAAAATAACAAAAGCAGTCACTGAAAGGATGTAGCAGGACAATTAATTTAAACAAGACAATATATATACAAATAATTTGTAAACTTTGAAAGAAAATGTAGCCACACAATAATAATGAAACCTTTTAAGATAATTAGGTCTTTTTAATTTAATTTACTTATTTATGCATTTCCTTTTATGACCGAGTAAACTGATCAAATTTTAATATATGGATTATAATTTCTTTTCCCCTCGCTTTGTTTCTTTAACTATACCGCGATATTAACTCAATTAAAATATCTATGAATAAAGCCAATTAGACATGTTTCCTTTGGCCTTTTTAGCTCGTCAGCGTATGTGGGAAGCAAATTACAAGTAGAGCAGCGTTCCATCGAGGCACATCCCAATAAATCAATACTGAATATCTAAGTAATACGGTGCTACTGCACATTCCACCCATTTCCGAACGCATGGTATGGGGTGACAAAAAATTCATTTATTTCCAATGGGGAGACTCTTTTCTTTTCTTTTACTATGTCTTAAAGCTAACCTTCCTAATGCGTGCTCCTATCACTCCAATAGGGTTCAGTTTGGGAGCGGAATTGTAAAGAATTAAAAGATTTTAATGGGGTCGGGACGAGTGGCGACATGGTTTGGCGTTCTCAATATTCCTCTATTTCTAGAGAAGGTCGAATGAGGACAGTGGAGCTCAGTATGACAGTCTCAGTAAAAAATCTACAACATTCAAATGAAAAGTATTAATGCTTTGAAATTTGAAATTTGAAAAATAATGAACAGTATTAGCTGAACTTTTAAAATTCTCAATTTTTATAAAAATATGGTACTTTGGCAATCATTGTAATAGTGGAATATGCCGTTTTTATACGTTCATTATTTTTAAGAGCTCTTCAAGCGAGTTTTCAAGCTAGTTCTTTGAATATATGTACTTCGTATCGTAATAGAATAGACTTAAAAATATGAGGTGTGTAAAATTTAATAAATGCATTTTTAGTATAATGCATTTATTCAATCACTAGTTATTCACAGTTCTACACCCGCGGCTTCGCTAGCGTTGTCAATGAGTATGACACTGAGTATGGTGCTTTCCTGGTGGATGTTTATGTCGTTTATCATCATCATTATGGATCTCTCCTCTGGCATGAGATGTCACTTTACGGCCTTCGATCTACCTCCACTAAAATAATCATCGCTTCTTTGCAAAGTGAAAGAAAGACAAACAAACAAACACACTTTCAGATTTATAATATAAGTAAGTACGGATACTGTACAAGTCAATTTTTTTATTCCAAATTTATTGTGATCACTGGACATATTGATTTTTTAAATTTCTATATTGTGTTGAAACGCTAAAGTTAATTAAAATTGCTAAGTAACGAACAGAAAACCTCCAGCAAAAATTTTACCGACAAAATTTTTGACACAGTTTCCGTCATGTCCCGGTAAAAAAGCAAAGTTTTAAATTGTTTCAACTTTTATTTCTGACGCTCGTGAAAGTTTTTAGATTTTATGTTATATTCACGAGTGTTTTGCTTCAACCAGGTAGACGGAGAGAACTAAGTGTCTCCGTATTCTGCCTTAATTTGCTTAAATACATTTATTTCTAATAAAAAATGGACCCTTAGCCAATTCGGGGATATTTTAGACTAGCGAAGCCTATTACTTAGTAAATATTAAATGTTCATACATTTTAACTTTGTTCGTACGTTATAAATTTACGACTATAGTATAGAGTCAATGATGTCCTAATCACTTAAAATTCTTGTTCAATGTATAAATTAATTAATTAACTTTTGGCTCATATAAAATTTGTCACAATTTTTTATGTGATACCTACATATTACGTAGAATATAATTTGAATTAACTTACTATACTTAATATATACATAAAACTTTACATTACTCATATATTAACACAAGCTTTTACTTTCTCGTAACTTATTAGGTTTCAATCCACTGTTTGCAAGGAAATGAAAATATAGTACTATATTGTTAAGAAAATAGTTTATTGAAGCCACGTCTGTATCACAAAATGCAGTATTGCCTTCTATGTATTTCGTTTTCTCACGTGTTGCCTTTGTTAGCCGAGATAATATCCAATGGAAGCCAAGCGTTCCAACAGCTACGTGAGAAAACGAACCGTAATAATATTTATTCAGTATACCTTCACACCGTTCAGCACAGTTGTAGGCAGACGCAGATGTTGCGAGTGTTCTCGTTTATCATTAATTAAATGGTGGAGTATTCTTTTAAAGATTTTTATACAATATTTTGCTAATAACAAAAATAAGTTGTAATATGTGTATGAGCATTTCGACGTAGCCGGATGGAACGTATGGCTTAGAGGTGAGAGCCCTTAGACGGCTTACATAAGGCGGTAGTTTAAACCCCGCTACGCTTAAATTTTTAAACGTTTATGAACATGTAAAAATATTTCATTAATAGCATTCTCTGTTGCCGAACTATTATTCGTAGAACAATCTTTGGGTAGTAGATATTTGTAAAAAATCGTTGCGATGTATTCTGCTCTTGGAGTCAGCTTTGACGATTTATAACGAAAAGATGATGGGCGATGTTCTCAACAATATTAACTGAAAAAATGTTTTCACGATCTGGTGACAAGATAGCGCGGCATTGATTTGCAACCTAACATGCAATCCAGATCATCCCAGTTCTGGACTTAAAATTGAGAACAGGAGTGTCTTATTGCACTGGAGTTCTCCTGTCCTGTCATGTGGAAAAATCCTTGAAACTGGAGCCCGTATTCAAGTATTTTTGTGCCTTAGCATCACATTGATTTGTAGAATATATTTGGCCAAGAGTCACATATTACTAGCAAAAAGTAGGCAGAGAGAAGAAGTATTGACTCCGTTCACCACTTTCCTTCAGTTTCAATAGCGTGTCGATTTTACTACTTATAATTTAATTTAAATTACTATTTGTAATTTAATTTCACTACGAAAATTCTAACTAAACTCCATCTTTATAAGGAGATCATATATAAATTAATGTAGTCGATAATATGAAAATTATTATCTACTCACGCTAAGGGATAGAATCATAGATTGACATTAATTAACCAGTAATTTGTTTAGCTAGCATATACAATGGGGAGCGCCCATAATGATTAGCTGATTATATGAAAATTCCCTAAAGCGCTCATTGATATGTCAGGATGTGAAATAATTATATTTATAGGCTGTATTTGGACCGATGAAATGTCACAAAAATATTAATAAATTAGCGGAATTTATTTCAACATTCCTCGATTAAGATTCAAGAGACGAGAGTCGAAGTTAAAAAAAGTAAAAAGCAATCCTCTTACATTTGCATTGTCATAATCTCGTACTATTTTCATTTCGAATAATAATTTGAAATATTTGATGTATTTGCAATATTGTGCTCAGCGAAATCATTCATGCGCTTGTCATCACATACGAATATGTATCTTCTTTTATAATATGTAAAGAAAGAATGAACTGGAACATGTGTCTATCAGATGTTAGCTGTGTTGTAATAAAGGCATCTACAATTCTTTGTGAAAGGAAAATCGATCGTATTTAATTTATATATTCATATTATAAAATGAAACTTTATTATAAAAGTATATCTAACTAAAAGCATAAAAAATGCACTGACAAGGTTTTTCGTTCTTTGTTTTTGTTTTAGTTAGTTTTCTGTCAACAATAATGTTTTATAATGTTTTAGGTGAAATTTCAACATATAATATTATGCCGTTAATATTTTCACAGATAGAAATATATGAGGCCATCGTGGCGCAGTGGTATAGCGTTTGATTGCAAATGCGATTGGTTGTGGGTTCGATCCCCACTAGAAGGAATATTTCTATTTATTTCTTTTTTCGCTCTGAAGCTTCTTCGCTCGTACAAGAAAAAGCACGGCGTTGAGTTCCACCACTCAACAGGCAATGTATCGAAAACCTCTTGAGAACCGTTCGGTTCTCAAGAGGCGCGGGTTCAAATCCCGCTGCGTTCAAAATTATTATACGTTTCCTAAATATGTCTTTTTTAATTTCCTTAGTGTAGCAATAACACTTTAAGAAATGTTAATTTTTTTTTATATCTGACTTCCCTGCAATGCTGTCAATGAAAACCTTAAAAATGTTGAATAGCAAAATATTAATTTTGTTTGATATCGTACTATAATTTATTTTTGCTACAGTTTAGTATAGCAAAGTGTGCGAAACAGGAATGAGAGGTGATTACTATTTCCATAATATATCCATTTACTAAATGACGAATCAGCATATTGCCGCCCAGGGAACATCTGCCCCTCATACTTGCTTGTCTCATATTGACAAATTAAAGTTACCGAACAATTATAATGAATTGCGACGTTACTGTGTCGAGCTAATTTCTTAATCTGTTGCTAGGTTAAGACGTTTATTTATTGATTTATACGGAAACATGCAATTTGGCTAATTTGCAAACAAATAAATAATCGTCTACGAAATATAACTATTAATTACTAAGAAAATAAAGCATTATGTCTATATGTTTGTTGTACATATCATTTCATTAAATGTCAAATAAACTTTTCAAATGTAAATTTACAGTGAAATTTGCATATTTCGCATTTAAGCGGAAGACTATTTGAGGCTATTCGAAATATTTTCGAGTATATTATTTA
This sequence comes from Podotricha telesiphe, assembly GCA_038994665.1. Classification (NCBI taxonomy): domain Eukaryota; kingdom Metazoa; phylum Arthropoda; class Insecta; order Lepidoptera; family Nymphalidae; genus Podotricha; species Podotricha telesiphe. The sequence continues at coordinate 615,048 of JAOYRR010000139.1, read as the reverse complement.
TATAAGCATAAATGTATATTGATGAGTGATATAGGAGTCTATAGATGGATATATATGATCTATAGATGGATGGATATATATAGATGAGATAGGAGTCTACCTGTGACCACGGACTACTGTAAAGTGTTCGAAACTTCGGGTTCTAAAATGTATTTTCGAATACCAAAATTATACGCGATTAATCCGGTTAAAATAGTTTCGTTTCAAAATGTGTAATAATCGTGAAAATCAAAGAACTTATTATGTATACAGATGTCGAATTATATATTATTTGAAATATATACATAAATAAATATAGGGATTTCTAAACATAAATATATATCATAGAAAAAGTTAAAAAAAGCCTCTTAATGATGGTTATCAAAATGTGCGAATGAATATATTTACATTAATTCTAAATGCATATTAACACAACCTAAATCAAAATGACCCTGTAATAAAATAAATTATTAACAAATATTTCTTCGTAAAGACTGTCTTTTACACAAAATTTTACATTTTTTTTTTAAACGATCCAATAAAAAAATATGAGTAGAATAGACCGAGAAAATGTAGTGACTCGTCTCTCCGTTCCTATTACGCAGGACATTTTACAATTTGAAGGGGATTTTAATGCTGAATTCCAGCAATTTGCACTTAATAATGCTAAAATTAAATACGTTAGTAATTAAGTCTAATATTTTAAATTAATATGTCTTACATATTATTTACTATCTATAAAAATAAATAAAATTGGAGTGTCCATTTGTATGCTATATGCAATAACTACTTTTTACGACATGTATATGTTAATATACACGGTACATATACCAAAATAACATTTACAACTTTTGTCTGTCTGTCTGTCTGTTTGTTCTGGCTAATCTCACGAACGGCTGGACTGATTTTGACGGTGACCTGATCTTTCCCTATCGATAGCTGATATAAGAGCTGATATTATAAGGAGTAACTTATTTTAGAATTACAAGCGGACAAAGTCGCGGGCACAGCTAGTACAGGAAAAGAAGTAATGTGAGCACGTTTTGAGTTCCGTCACATGTGGGGTCATTAAGTAGGTACCTGAAACCACACTTTTATAGTTTAGTCGTAAGACCACGAAACGAGAATTTTACGAGAAAATTTTGGACGAGTTTCATTTTACTAAAAAGCTTTCGTTACTTCTTAGCTTTCAGACTTCGCTTTCTTATAGTAACCAAAGTAGCCATACAAGTAAAACCTGTTTATGTGCAATTGAATGTTGTCTGTATAATGTTACAACTTTTTATTTACTTATTCATTTTTTAACTTATAATTGCTTTAACATACTTTGCACAAACATGTAAAAACTAAATAAATTTAATTTGCGTTTGTATTCGTAAAATAGTAATAAAATAAATATTTTTTAAATAAACTACAATTATACTATATATTACGCGTTGAAATTGCTACATTTCTCAATTCATACTGAAATTAATGTTATGATATAACAAATTTATTTTCCAAATTGGTATAGAATGGAAAAAATACTTAAGACGTTTATTACCGCCGTTGTCTCTAGATTATTGAGAAATATCAGATTTTGTTACAGAAAAAGCTACGTTTGACATAGCTTTGAGGAGACTTTAGAAGACATCTCTACGTAAAAATATTAGAAATAGAAAGACATTTTGAATAATACTGTCCTCCTTAGTCCCAGTGAATCGTCCTTCGTAAAATAGCCATTATACTATTACTACAGTGAAATAATAACGCTAAGTATGTTTATACTATCCAGAAAGTCAATCCAAATTTTATACGTAATAATATATGCAAGGGTCGGAAAGTTATGACATAAGAGTGAGGCTGATGTCTGAAATTTAATGGTCGGCCCATAAACGACGTGCCTCTAGGCATTATAATTCACAAATAGTATACACTGTAAATTAAGTCATATATACGTAGCTCGGTCTACACGAACGACGTGTAATACTCAAGGAATTCACGCTAAAGTTAAATTACGTGGTATCTCTAAGTCTAAACTTGATCTAGACTGTCTAATGTATGATAGAGGTCACGGGTTTACATCTTGTGTAGCTGAAACATTTAGTTATCATGAACCTTTCTTCATTTGAATTTGGTCAAAATATATAAAAAAACCTTTACTAACAAAATTAAATTTGTAAATAATATTTTTTTTACTTTTAGTACTAAGTGTGCATATTTCAATGTAAGCCATCTAGATTACTCTAAAATATGAATACTTTATAAAATATTTTACATACATTTTTACTGAAAATATGAGAAAGAAGTTATGTCTTGAGGAGACGCCAATATGCAACGTAGTAGCTGTTTATCGTCAAAGGGGGTGAGTTGAAGTAGAGTGTATGAAATTGGATTATGTTGAAAGATTTCACATAAAGAAATAAAACCGTTCAGCTTATATTCAAATAGATGTGATCTGGATAAAAGGAATATCTGGCTGACCGATGAGTGAAGACAGTAAAATAAAGTTTTGTTAAGAAATACATTAGAAATTTATTAAAATATTTATATTTAATGTGTTTTAGCAACCTATGTTTTTACATATCGTCCCTTAGCAAACAACACCACTCATGTCATTTCAAGAACTTTACAGGAGACAGAAAAAACTGTTTATTTAAAATAAACTAGGTTTTATGTGTTTAGAAAACTATAAAAATTTCCTAAGAGTGCAAATAACACTTATAAAATGGTAAAAATAGGTTTTATGTCTTGTTATTTGATATGTATGACGTTGTTTTATGTGTATCTTGATTTTATACTCAAATTATAGCTTTAAAAGACAAATAACCATCTCTATCCCGACGAAAAGTTGAAAATGCACAAATCTATTACTGTATTCTTGATTCAGAGAGAGTTGCGTCAAGGTAGTACGTAAATTTACAAGGCAGTGTTCTACTAAAGTTAATATACATATGTACTTATATATATATAAACGACATCTATTAATCTAACAAGAGTATGTCAAGACAGATGGCACATTTAAGATAATATTTTCACTTCGCAGAAATTATTTGCAACGCTTGGAGCAATTTGAGAAAGCTATTTTGGCCTACAACGAAGCTCTGCGGTGGAATGTGAGAAATGAATATTTTGTAAACAATATAAATTTTGTTTTGCCTGTTTATTATACTAGTTATGTTAGATAAGCAATTTTGATTTATCGTTCTCGTTATGTTATGATTTACGGTGAGGCATTTGTTATGTATATACCGTAAATACTACTGTATTTCTCTAAGATAGAGCTGCTTAATTGCTCTAAGCTCTATTTATGATATACAAATTGCTATAAGCTGGCATGCTCTAGGTACTATAACTCTCGTATTCATATTCTAAAACTTTGTACACCTGCATACGTTGCTTTTGTGAAGTTGTTTTAATAGAATTTTAAGCCATCTTGTTTGAATGAAACTTGAGCTTGCAGAACTCCGACGTGCGATCTCTTCTCGGAAGAAGTTTGGCTCGAGCTAAGGCAACACACTACACCGGTGCTTTAGCAGATGCCGCGCATGCTGCTGGTATGATTTATAAAGTGTAATTTCATTATTTTAGTGACTATTTCTTCAAGTCTGGAGTAATTTGTATATTATATATTGTATATTTGATAGTTGTGTAAACGTGTAAAATAAAAAAAAATAGAATGTATTAATTTGTGTCTGAAGTTAGCTTAGTTTTTACCAACTAAGTGTAAATCAATTTTGTAAATAACCTTATTTAGATTTTATAAATAATCTATATCTATACATATAATAAAAATGTAACTGATTTTTGAAAAAATATATTATTGGAAGCGTTTATCAGTGTAATAGAACACAAAACAATGATTTTTATTTTACTTTTCAGCTTGTCTGTTTACCTGTGTGTTTGTGCACGCTAATCTCAGAAACGGCTTAACCGAATTAAAGGCAGTTGTGACAATTGCAAACATTACCTTAATATTTAATATCTAATTCACGTCAGTCGCTCAATAAATTAAAAAGTTACAGCAGTTTAAGCAAAATTTGTAATTTAAAGTCGAACGTGGGCGGGTGAAAAAATGTAATAGTTTAGTCATGTAGTTTACTCAAGCTGCAAACACGTCGCTAGTAAATGAATATATTTGAATAAATTATAACGAATTGTGATTTAGAACTAGAGCCAGAAAATCTAACAGCTCTACAAATAAGAGCACAAACAGAATATGAAAAATGCGCCTTTGAAAGGGCCTTAGTGCTAGCGTGTCGGGGTCAGCGGTTGAGGCGATTGCCGCGTAATTTTGCTGACTGCGCCAGAAGTGCTGAGGAGACGGTAAATGTTTAAATAATTTGGTATATATATATATATATATATATAAATAGTCTAATTTTGCTTACAAATCATTTGTAGAAGTTCAATGAAAGGTCAGAAAACATAAATAAATTGCACCAAAAGTAGTAGACAAACTATTTATTGTCCCATACAAGCTTGTGTACTTGTCAAATAGGATGCGTTCGGATATGACATATTAAGCATGGAAAATAGCTTAGACTATATTATTTTTATGTGGGATATTAAACAAACCGAACATAAGTTAAATTCGGCATTAGACACATATTTAGCCTCTGACTAATATTTAAATTAATATTTATGATTTTTCTAAGGACGTTTCTGAACGCGCTATAAATATTTAACAACAAATTTCATTCATTTTCATCAAATCTGCAACCATTAGGGCAATGACACCAGGTCCCGGGATAGTTCTTCTTATTATCAATTGACACGTTATAAATCAGGATGACTTATTCAACTATCCCACAGTGTTTATGAATTCAGTAGGATTCCTGTATTTTCAAGTCATAATTTACACATAAAAGTGTGTGTGTTCTATTAAAATGCTTGGAAACATGAATAAAATTTTATTGTGCAATGATACTGACTGTGAAAAAGCTAATGTCGTCGAGGTTACCTTAGATACCTTAGATAGAGGTTAGATTATCAGGGGAAAATATAAGTGAGTGGATCGATCTCAACTTACCATTTGACTTTAAGAATTTTTCCTTAATTCGCGATGACGATAAACAAATCGCAAAGCAAATTGTAGGAAGCATATGGAATCAAGTTTCCCTGTGCTGGGTGGGACCCAATCACCATAAAAACGATATATTGTCCTTGCGGATTTTTTATTTTTGGTTATCTGTTACCACATTATTTAATTCTGAGGCAGTACGAAATTCGCCGGGTCAGCAACAGCAGTCAGATTATGAATTATTAAAACATACTGAAAGTATAAAATATATATTTTTTCAAATTTTACGTTTTTACAGCATAACAGTGTAGTCAGGCCCAACCTAGTGTACTCCGGTCTCGACTTTCCGTCCGAAATCGAGACATTGCATGTTGAGTGGCGGAACTCGACGCCGCGCTTTGTCTTAGATACCAGAGCGAAGAAATTAAAATATTTTCAAATATAATCATTCCCCCGAGAGTGAATCGAACCCACAACCAATCGCGTTTACGGTCAACGTTGTGCCACTATGGCACGATAGCCTTAAAAATAATTAATACCAAATATTTAGATTTCATTGGCAATATATTTATAAACGAACTAGATGTGGTCGCGATAAATAAAATCTTTAGAATTCCAAAGTCAAGGAATCTTCTTTTTTACTGTGTTTGTACCGTGTACGTCCCATTCTATATCATATTAAAGTATCCATAGAATTAATACACACCGTAGCTTTTTATATATCTTAAAACCCGACTGCGCGTGTAAAAAATGATGATGTGTTTGTATTTGTATATTTAATTAAAATTATTCGAACTCAGCGTTTTAAGAATGACAAATAAGACTTCTATTTCTTGTATAAAATATAATATTTTAAAAAGTTTTTGTATTAAAATATTTATTTGCGAGAATTACACAAATGACCTCTCGCAAAAACTGCTGTAAAGACTACAATTTCATAAACCAGCGCGAGGCAAGCGGGTCGCTAGTCTTATATAAGCGCACGTTTAGTGGATACCCAATTAGTATCTTGGGAACGATTACGCTGTAAGGTTGGAAAATTCTTTTTCAAAGGTTTCCTTATTTTTATTTTATATGGACCATTTTCGCCAAAAATGTTTCCAAGGACGTACAGTACATTCGTTATGTTGATGCATAAAAGTTTAGTCAATAAATAATAATTGTACAAATTTTTTTTTTATATTCATATATATAAATATATACAGCAAAAGCTTTTACGAAATTACGCAGACCGGGGAGTATGTTATGTTATTTTGGCACAGTGATAATTTATAAATTACTGTAACGCAATTTACCATATATTTGACAGACACGTCTGCATAAAGTGATATACACTTTGCCAAGGCCACGCGTGTATACGCGATATCGAGGTTACAAGTACCTATTGCTAAAAATACTTCTTCATTTGTTTAGTGTTTTTACAATACATTTAAATGAAATTTAATTAGTAAGGCACCACAAAGAGAAATGAAATTGTATAATGTTGCTACAAAAAAGTTGTTCCTAAAATTTTTATTCACAATCTATACATATAATAGTAACATATCTAGCTAGTTTCTTTTAAGAAATGTGTGTTAGTTAATTATTGTTATCTTTTTTTTTTTTTTTTTTACAAATGCAGAAACTTTAATGTGTGTTTTAGATAAGAGAATGCACAGGCAAAAGTGCAGGGAAGGTATTATCTTCTACTCTAAAGCTAATACCACCAATACAACTGGTCGAGGAAACAATAGATGTAGATACAAAGGCTTACACTCGCCAAAGCCGTATGAAGCATCAGTCAACTCTTCAAGTAAATTACATTTTGAAATTAAATTTATAGACCAATTAAATTACAAAACGTAAATATATCTTTTAATCTTTCACTTATATATAAATATAAGTGAAATATTAACTATAAAGTTAAAAGGATAAACATTTTAAGAAAACGTATAAAAATTATTGAACGTAGCGGGATTCGAACCAAACCTCTGGCCATGCGCTCTGACCGATAAGCCTACGCTATGCGTTCTATATCCGGCTACAGCGAAATTATTATACGATTATTGCAAATTGGACTTCCCCAGAGGCGATTGAAGTTTTCAAGAGACGCGTGTTCGAATCCAGCTGCGTTAAAAATTTTTTACGTTTTCTAATTTCCTTTGCAAATTTCTAAGTGTGTGAATAACATTTTAAAAATGTTCAATTTCATTAATATGATCTTTACGTTTTTATGCGGTCGTCATGACTTCTTCAGAATCAGTTATACCAAGTTAGAAATTAATACTTTTTTAATACTGTAACTAAATTACATATTTATTCTGCAATTTCTGTAAACTGTATATTTGATATTCTATCCAAAAACATTAAAAGCGTTCACCTAAAATTTAACGAAAATTTCACGTAGAAATGCAAAGTGTAAAGGAGGAACGTTCATACGAATATAATTTAATTTTAGAACTAACATTTTCACTGCAATTTTCATATCTAAGATTCAGGAAATATCTCGTGTGGAAAAGCATAGGGCCGAACATATATCCCGTGTAATGGCTTCCAAGTATTTGGAGCAAATGGCGCATGACAAATATTTCCTCACGGCGATTTGCAAGGATGAAAGACTTAGATCCGCAAACAAACTGGGATCAAAGAAACTGCAAGACTTAGCGTATAATGCATTAGCTGATGTTGAAAAACGACAAGTGCGTATTAAGTAGATTAAAAGTATATGGAACATAATTAATATTTTACTGTGACTAATATGGAAGGAATTGTTGAAAAATATTTTTCTTATAGAAAATTACATAGAATTTAGACAAGTAGCATATATTAATATAGTTTTTGTTTCATGTAGTAATTTGTAAAACTAGTAGGATTGAACTTTTTTACATTCACACATATTTTTAATATCACAATTTACCTAAACCTAAAAAAAGTGTGTTTGATAATTTGGTTTAACTTTTAAATCGGTACATACTGTGTACTGTAGTACACAAACTGGAAATTTTATTGGGAATTCTAAACAATTTTTGGAGTAGCCTTCTATATAAAACATGACGACTAAAGTAACTATTATTAAAACGTAGATTGCTTAGTAAAGTTCTTTTATAGACTCCCTAACACAGTTTCATAGAACATTTTCTTTTCCAATATCATTTTTTATTAAATCTAAGTATGAAATATTTTATAAGAGTTAAAATGTTTTCCAGCAAAATATACAACGCTCACAGGTTTTGCCGGATATTTAATTTTAAAATAATAATATTCAATCGCAGGCTGTATTACGGGAGCGTAGGCCTATGTACGCCGCACGGGAACCAGAGACAGCAGCTCGAGCAAGACTGTCAAAGGCTCGAAAACAAAGAATAGGAAACCTTCAACGTCAACATAAAACAGACGCTCGCCGCCTAGTCAATAATGCTCAAGAAATATACGAAAAACGTGACACTGCAAAATGCCTCGAAGCGGCGGTGTTTGCTATGGAACAAATAACAAGGGTCCCAACCAACATGTTACCAAACAAAGACAAATTTTTAAAAGAGTTATATGAGATCGTCGCTGAGGCATTTTTAGATCAGGTTCATTATTAAGCAAAACTTTTATTCATATTAAATGGGCATTCTAAAGAACAAAGATATTTGAATTTAAACGAATAATTTTACAATCTTTTAAAAATTTCTACCTGCAAAATTTCGCACACTAATTTAATATTGTTCACAGAAACGGGTTAAAGAAGAAATGAGCGATGCAGATCGCGAGAAAAGAGCGTTTGTACTGCTGGGAATACCAATATCGCGTGAACCGAGTCGTGATTCAATTTTGCGTATGCGACCCCCGGCGCCGCCCCGTGACGCCAAGTGAGAAATTCTATTCTGAAAATATTTTAAATTTTTGCCTTTTCCATACTATCGTAACATCTATGTTCAATAAAATATGAAGACATAAAATCCCTCTTTGTAATTTAAATTTTTATACTTTGAGAGATATAATTTTTACATTCCAATTTTATGTAAATTCTAATTGATTCCTTCTTTATATTCAATATGACGATGTTTTTGTTTTCGCTTATTAAAATAAATAAAAGAAAATTGAAATAGTAAAATTTCATTAATAATGAAACTATTTAATTTTCAAAATTTTCATAATAATTAAATTATATTTATGATAATGAAAAATGTTTTAAGGCGTCGTTTACGTACATTGGAAAGAGCCTTGATTTCAAGCAGTCGTCCAGCGGAACGCTGTTATATTTTCCATGAACTGGGGCGTTTATATGCTGACACAAAACAAGCATTAAGAGCAAGATTCTACGCTATGAAGTGCCAATCGGGTTCAATTTTATTATATAAAACTATAAAGTATTGTATTCATTTGCAAGAACTCAAATTTATGAAACAAATGTGATTTCTGCGATGTTGTAATTCTATATAGGCGTCAACAAATTGCCGGCGAATTTGATTGGGAAAGTATCTTTAATTTCCCTATTAAATTATTAAAAATGTTAAGATCATATTCCCATGTAAACAGTATTGTTTATTATTGCAAACCAGTGCCTTTAAAAGTCGTTTTATTTTAAATATTTCATATAATTTTGGTATTCATATAATAGAGTTCTAAAAGCCATTAGTATTCTAGCTAGCATTGCCATGACAAACATAACAGGAACCTGCTTAATAAAAAAAAAACTAAATTTGAATACATTTTTACCATGCAAATCTTTAACGAGTACGCTAAAGACAAAAGCCAACATGAGGTGGTAACGATATGTGCCCTTGATACCTACTAAATTTTTAAGATTTATTTTGATTAGATTAAACTTAATAAAAATACTATAACTACTCTATCATGTAGAGAAGGAACCCACAACCATGTATCGCTTACAGTTAGACACTGTTCCACTGCACCACAATGGTCTCAATGCACACTCGAGTGAATGATGATATTTAAATAAAATATTTAACCAACCGCTCTGGTACGACAAGAAAAACGCGAGACGAGGAGGTCTCTCATACAAGCGAAAAACGAAGAACGCTCTTGACGCTTAGTTCTAGGCAGGAAGATTATTAATAATATGAGAAAAATCATTATTATTATGCAAATGGGTAAAAGAGTGTTAATATTTATACTCTCAGAAGCAAGAGCGGCCAGCCAGCGCATATGGTTACTAAACGGAACGTTTCTCTTGGCACGCTGTCACATATTACAGAACAATCGACCCGAGACACGAGCCACGTTGATAGAAGGAGCCGGATTTGCCAAATCGTTTGGATATTCAGACGTTGCTGCCTTCTTTGACACGGTATATTAAAATATACCTGTGTAGTAGTAGTCTACAACATACATAAAAATCTAGGCGCAATTTTACATTAAAGAGTTTATTAGTTTAATATGCGAAATATCTAGTATAAGACATCTAAAAATGCTGACAGATTGGCTTAGTTAAACTTTTTTATACTTATAACATATATGATATTTTTAGGTTTAAATTGAGATGATGCGTTAACATATGAAAAAAGCCAAACGAAAACAAAATAAATGCAATCACTTAAAACTGTCTAAGTCCCGTTCGACCCTACTCAAGTCAAACTGTACACTACAAATACGTTACTAAACGCTCGCTAAAAATTATATATGAAGAAATATATACATGTTGTATCTCACTCACACGTATAATAGCGTAATAAAAAGAATAAAGTACATAAACATAGCGCTCGAGTTTTCTTTAGTAGAAAACGAGTAATGCAATAAAGCATTCACAAGTGCAAAAGCTTTGTCAAATACCTTTCATATTCTATTGTTCGAATAAATATGTATAAGTCAGTTTTATCCTAGCTATTTCAGTTCAAACGGAAGTAATAACGGCATCAAATACACACACTATGTGCCATAAATTCTACTATAAATGTACATTTACTTATACGAAGCCTGATCTGAGATTACAACTAGAATATCATAAAATGTAGGCTTCAAGTTTATTGCTGTAGTCGTTTGTGTCGTACATGTTTTCTTTTATTTCAAGTTATGTTAGACCTACAAGATTAATGACAATATAACCTTTGGCTACGTGTAACAGTTTACTATTATTTTCTCAAAGTAGTATTTGCGGCGGGAGTGACATTATTAATGTCAGTCACTAGTTTTCTTTGGATTTTTTTTTATAGTAGCGTAAGGATATCACCGCTACGAAATAATTTATTACTGCATAATATTCTATCTTCCACATATTTTCATCATGTTTAAAGTGTTATATACTTAAGAAATTGAAAAACATATTTTAGAAAATGTATAAAAATTTAAACGCAGCGAGATTTGAACCCACGCCTCGCAGAAACCGTCCAAGCGCTCGAACCGCTATGCGTTCGCATGGCTTCCTGACAGACTTAGCGGGTTCAAAAGCGGCTGCGTTCAAATTTTTATACGTTTCCTAAAAAATGATTTTCACATATTTTAATTTTCAACAGATATTTAAATCGTGTTAAAACATTTATAAGGTTTTAAATCAGAGAAATCAAAATATAATACTCTTCACACGGTGTAAAACTAAATTTAATTTAATATATTGTAGTGTGTGAACATAGCACTTGAAGGCGAGGGTGACTCTGCAGACTCTACAATTATGAAAAGGGAGAAAGCCATGGTGGGCTTAATGCAAGATACTGACATGCGAATTGCTGCAGAACATTTATTCCGTAGAATGTCGGCCATTCCTGCATCCAGGTTAGTAATGAATATTTTTGAAATTGCTATAGTTAATGTTTTTTTTTATATAAATTGATACAAGAAATATTTTTTCTGACCCATTTCGAGGCCATCGTGGTGCATTTTAACATACGGGTTGTGGGTTCGAATTCCTCGACTTGGGAGAATGATAATATAATATTTAAATTATTTCCAATTCATCGCTTTGGTGTCGAGACAAAGCGTGGCGTTGAACTACGCTACTCAACCAGGGTATACAAATGTTTTTATTGCGGGTGGAAAGTGGAGAACGGAGTGTCTTGACACTAGGTGTTCTCTACTTACCCTACTGTGTCTTTATTTAAAGTCACGCTTTTAATGTTTGTTTTAATAAAATCATTTTACAAATTGCAATCGTTGCTTACTAATGAATTTTAAAAAACATGTCCAAGTATTGTTTATTATAACTTCACTTATTTAATCCGGCTTCATTTCGAGTAATTATATTTCAAAAACCCGATTGTGGATTGAACTATTGATAAATTAATAAATTATACTAATGGAATTATGTAATCGAAACCAACTGTTTTGAAATAACAAATTTTATTTTACTGAAATACATCATTTACGAGTATATTCCGATGGCACTAGTTCTTGAAGAACAATAAAATCATAAAGTATTATATCACTTTTTCTTTGGTCACGAACATTTAAAATATGTATATTTACTTTATTATAAAGTATGTATATTACATATAAAATGTGTATATTTGAAATATGGTTGTATGTCTGTATATATTTATGAACTTATATATTTTTGTTATGTATAAAGCATGTACATCGCTACCAATTTAAGTAAGCTTGTGGTGTACAATAAAGCATATTTTTATTATTAATATATTTGTTCTATAGTCTTAAAAACATCACGAGAAAACCGTTTCGTTTATTAGAATAGTTGTTAAAACAATATTGTACTTGTAATACAGCATAACAATACAGCTTTTAAAGTACATTTAAATTTATCTTTTCTACGAAGCCTAAATGTGTATTAATGTTTGTATGTAAATTCACACTTTAACCAGTCAAAAATAAAACTCTAACGTTACCCACTGTGTGACCGTAGCGTGTTTCTTAGCGAAAATCCATATAGACAGGTAAATATGTGACTTAAAAATTGACTGTTTTGGTCTACGATAGATACAAATATATAAATACAAATATAAATAATATATATGAAGGCTAGTGAACTAGTAAAAAATATAATGCTATACATTCTGTTATAGGCGTTTCTCAGTTTTGCCAGGCAGTCATGTGGACGAGAGCGCCCCCGCCACTGGTCGCCGCGTGTCGATCATACCGCGGACCCAACGGCCCGTGCAGGTTCTACACAAATCACGACACCCGTTGGGATTTCAGGACTTTGATGCATAACTTTATATTTTTCATGTTTTTGGTTACATTATTATATTTTTTATGAAATAGTGTGTAATATACTTAATAGCGTTTTCTGTTTATTATTTAATTTATATTCATCAAAATCGTGGTGCAGTTTAATAGCATTTTAATTTTGGAGAATGATTATAATTTATATTTAAATTATTTTGATTTCTCCGCTCGGATAAGACAAAACGCACACAAAGCATTGTGTGCCACTTAATACACAATGTCTTGATTTCGAGTGGAAAGTAGAGAACGTAATGTCTTGACACTTCATACTATATGTAGTAAGTGTCAAGACACTCCCTACTTTACCTCCATCAAGTATAAAATTAGTTTTATCCGGCATTTAGAGCGTACCGTGTACAGTTTGAATTCTGTTATTATTTCAAGTATCAAAAAAAATCATTTTAAAATAAAAAATTCTTAAGCTTCTAAAGATTTATTTCTTTGAATAAATTATTTTCATGATTTAATTAAAAAAATGATGAATAGTATGAATCACATTATATAACACTCATCGCTTCACAGTGCAGATTTTAATTAAACAGCCATAATGAAGCTATATTTAGATGACATTGCATTTTAATAAGAAAATATTATAATTATTTACCGGTCAAAACAGGAGACGGGCGTTTATAATAATAATAACAAACCAGTGCATACCTCTCGATACCCTTACCCGACCATACTGGTGTTACACCCAAGGCGTTACGCCACTTTGTGGGGGCCCATCTAGTGGGAGACGAGTCACCGTCCGCCAACTATTCAAGCTGAGACTGTTAAAATGGCGGACGTCCGGTAATCTTGTACAATAGCCCAGTACTCAGTCAATCCAAATTCTATTCCATAGACCCAGCTTAGTGTTCCGTACTTTCCATAGATTCTGGTGCTGGTGACCATCTCTGGGCAATTACCTGTGGTTACTCAGAGCTGAATCCCGGCAGATGCGTCACAGTAAAATAGATGGCTATCTATAAATAATAATAATAATAAAACACATTTATTTCCATAAGAAAATATACAAGAAAGAAAAAAAATCTAACTTATGTCAAAATGTGTAACTCAGCTAATGATGCTTCAGGCTAATATCTCAATCATCGCCGGTTTTCAGTTACACTTTAACAACCTGCTCCCTGTGAATATAAGCGGGAGCTGACAGAGGATAACAATGTATCTAAGTGTAATTAAAAGGGTCTTTGCAAACAATAATTTTATTTAGTACTTAAATGGGCCGCAAATGAATAATATTTTAGAGTTTTGTTTGCAGACTTAGCATTATCAATATAATTTGCTAAGATCACAGAATATTCAATTATATTTTAGTAAAATTAAGTAAATTTGAGCCCATCGTGGTGCGGTGAGTCAACGTCTTACTGTAAACGCGACTGGTTGTGGGTTCAATCCATTCGGAGTAATGATTATAATTAAATTATTTTCATTTCTTAGCTCTATTAAGACAAAATGTTGCGTTGAGATCCGCCATTCAACATGAAATGTTACCATGTAAGGCGGAAAATGGAGAACGGAGTGTCTTGACACTAAGTTCTCTCTGACTACCTTGCTATACGCGAAAAAGCAATATAATTCACTTACCATACATATTTTATATGCTGTCATTTCATTTTTAATTATGAATTGACAATTTATGCTACAATTTTGTGTAATAAATATCATAAAATAAGTTATGTATGTATACAACTTAAAGCAAACGGGATGTAGGGATCACAATGTCTATATTTTAACAGCGCGTTACCAAAATGTAATAAAGTGCGGTCAAAACTCCAACAGCAGTGGCAGTTTGGAGTCATTTGGAAACATTAACAAGCTCGCAAACGATTTCCATGCTTCTATATGATATTTTTCGTTACAATAAAACATAAAGCGAATAATAGTGCGTTTTGGTATTTCGTGTTTGATCGGCAGCAGCACTTATTATAATAGCTATGGTACAGTGGTTTTCAGGGCGAAAAGGTCGTAGGTAAAAATCCCTTCCCTTAATAAGTTCTATGATTTTCGCGATTATTGCATATTTTGAAATGAAACTATTTTAACCGGATTAATCGCGTATAATTTTGGTATTCGAAAATACATTTTTGAACCCGTTTCGAACACTTTACAGTAGTCCGTGGTCACAGGTAGACTGGATCCCTTCCCTTACCCTCCTTATCCCATTTTCTCTTCGCCTCGTCTTCTTTAATAACTATGTGGCAGTAATTAATTAACATACTATATTTTTGTATATTACTTTAAATAAAATATAAAGTATAATAAAACCTGTTCGTTTATAGTTACACGGACCTGCGTATATTTGTCCAGATTTATCACTTATTACTTACAAACGTACGAGTATAAAGAAAAATATCTATGATTCTTATTATTTTGATATTCTACAAAAATATTAGACATATGCGTCTATATTTTAAAATTGCTTCTTTGTATGTGAATCAATAATTTAAAACCAGTATCAGTGAATAAACTTAGACTAAAGAACGAAAAACACCAAAATGTTTGTTCCACTCCGGGCGCTACAAAGCACTGGCTTCGTCAAAACCACACACTATTTCCATGCCTGAGGATAAAAGGGTCCGTTATTGCTGCCTGTATCGAATATTCCTTTTGTGTGAAACCATAGGCTAGAAACTATTGACATTCCCCGACCTTATTGTTACACATGCCCGTACGAAAAGGCTTTAAATAAATATGCCAGCATATATTGAAGTCATCATAGATTTTTAATAAAACAGCTTGTTTAAATAATGAATAAATCGTTATATTTTAAAATAGTTGATGATTATTGTCTGTAAATGAGTTTTAAAAATATTACGCATCAAATTTAATCTATTGATTTTTATATCGTTATTTTGGAAAGGATGAAAATTACTTATATTTATAATACTTTCATATATCCACTCTGGTCAACTAGACAAGCGTTGAGCTCTGCCACTCAATTCGCAATGTCTCGATTTTGGGCAGAAATTGGAGAATGGAATGTCTTCACACTAGGTTCTCTTCTCTAAATGACTGAGTAGGATGAATTTGTAATTCAAAATAATGAATAACCGAATAATTTTTAACCGGATTAATCGTGTATATTATTGGTATTTGAAAATATATTTTTAGAAATGCGACGTTTTGAACACTTTACAGTAGTCCAAAGTCAGAGGTAGACTGAGGTAGCATTCGTCCTACCTGCAGTCGGCGGTTAAAAATGGTCTCATTTCAAAATGTGTAATCGCGAAAATCCATAATCTTACCATTCTTTAAATAAATATTTATTTATTTATACATATTTATTTTATTAACAGGTTAATTATATTTTTACATGCAGACATTCCGAAGCTTAACATAACATATTTACAATTGAGCAACGAAGTCGCTAAAATGTCGAGTTTTGAAACCTTGGATATCTCACTAGGATTCCCTCTGCGGAGATAACCAGTGATTCTTGTACGGATCGATGTTTTTTGTAATATACTAAATGTTGTAAATAATTATTATATGTACCTATATAAATTTAATTACAGCTATACGGAATAGTGCTTAAAATACAAACAGTCATGCATGAATTTTCTACGTCTATTTCAAGAACATTTATTTTCATTTACTTTTTGTTCGCTGTATTTTAAACTTTTTCTATTGTCAAGTCCAATTTACGGCACTCTCATATGCCTCGCTAAACTTTGGTAATAAAAGCAACTGAGTACGTAAAGTATAGGTATTTAAATGTTTATAGCCGATTATATATAGTTTTATGACGATTTTTAATTACTGAACTTGTAGAAGTAATATTCGTTACGATGCTTAGACTCAAACCTTTAGCTCGTTTTAAGTAAAGAGTCATCTGGCACAGCTTGGGACGAACATTAAAAATAGTTACAGATACAATTTAAACCCGCCGTGGCGCAGCATGACATCTTTTAACTGTATACGCACGATGGAATCGAACCCACCATATATATATATATATATATATGGTGGGTTCGATTCCCACTCACTGGAATTATTATATTTAAATTATTTACATTTCCCTCCCTAGTGACAAGACAAAGCGTGACGTTAAGTTCCGCTACTCCATACACAATGTGTTGGATTTACGAGTAGTAGATAACGGAGTGTAAATTAATTGCTCTCTGCATTCACTACAATGCGGGAAAGCTAAAAAAGAATCAATTTAAAATTTTTAGAGATGTATTTCATTTCATTAAATTAATATATATTGTGAAATGAAACAAGACCGGCAGGAAGACTGGTAGACAGGAAGACCGGTAGACAGGTAGTCTACCTGCGACCACGGACTACTGTAAAGTGTTCGAAACGTCGGGTTCTAAAATATATTTTTAAATACCAATATTATACGCAATCAATTCGGTTTAAAATAGTTTCATTTAAAAATGTGTAGTAATTGTGAAAATCAAAGAACTTATTATGAATATATATATATAAAAAAATAAAAAAAAAAAAAAAAAAAAAAAAAAAAAAAAAAAAAAAAAAAAAAAAAAAAAAAAAAAAAAAAAAAAAAAAAAAAAAAAAAAAAAAAAAAAAAAAAAAAAAAAAAAAAAAAAAAAAAAAAAAAAAAAAAAAAAAAAAAAAAAAAAAAAAAAAAAAAAAAAAAAAAAAAAAAAAAAAAAAAAAAAAAAAAAAAAAAAAAAAAAAAAAAAAAAAAAAAAAAAAAAAAAAAAAAAAAAAAAAAAAAAAAAAAAAAAAAAAAAAAAAAAAAAAAAAAAAAAAAAAAAAAAAAAAAAAAAAAAAAAAAAAAAAAAAAAAAAAAAAAAAAAAAAAAAAAAAAAAAAAAAAAAAAAAAAAAAAAAAAAAAAAAAAAAAAAAAAAAAAAAAAAAAAAAAAAAAAAAAAAAAAAAAAAAAAAAAAAAAAAAAAAAAAAAAAAAAAAAAAAAAAAAAAAAAAAAAAAAAAAAAAAAAAAAAAAAAAAAAAAAAAAAAAAAAAAAAAAAAAAAAAAAAAAAAAAAAAAAAAAAAAAAAAAAAAAAAAAAAAAAAAAAAAAAAAAAAAAAAAAAAAAAAAAAAAAAAAAAAAAAAAAAAAAAAAAAAAAAAAAAAAAAAAAAAAAAAAAAAAAAAAAAAAAAAAAAAAAAAAAAAAAAAAAAAAAAAAAAAAAAAAAAAAAAAAAAAAAAAAAAAAAAAAAAAAAAAAAAAAAAAAAAAAAAAAAAAAAAAAAAAAAAAAAAAAAAAAAAAAAAAAAAAAAAAAAAAAAAAAAAAAAAAAAAAAAAAAAAAAAAAAAAAAAAAAAAAAAAAAAAAAAAAAAAAAAAAAAAAAAAAAAAAAAAAAAAAAAAAAAAAAAAAAAAAAAAAAAAAAAAAAAAAAAAAAAAAAAAAAAAAAAAAAAAAAAAAAAAAAAAAAAAAAAAAAAAAAAAAAAAAAAAAAAAAAAAAAAAAAAAAAAAAAAAAAAAAAAAAAAAAAAAAAAAAAAAAAAAAAAAAAAAAAAAAAAAAAAAAAAAAAAAAAAAAAAAAAAAAAAAAAAAAAAAAAAAAAAAAAAAAAAAAAAAAAAAAAAAAAAAAAAAAAAAAAAAAAAAAAAAAAAAAAAAAAAAAAAAAAAAAAAAAAAAAAAAAAAAAAAAAAAAAAAAAAAAAAAAAAAAAAAAAAAAAAAAAAAAAAAAAAAAAAAAAAAAAAAAAAAAAAAAAAAAAAAAAAAAAAAAAAAAAAAAAAAAAAAAAAAAAAAAAAAAAAAAAAAAAAAAAAAAAAAAAAAAAAAAAAAAAAAAAAAAAAAAAAAAAAAAAAAAAAAAAAAAAAAAAAAAAAAAAAAAAAAAAAAAAAAAAAAAAAAAAAAAAAAAAAAAAAAAAAAAAAAAAAAAAAAAAAAAAAAAAAAAAAAAAAAAAAAAAAAAAAAAAAAAAAAAAAAAAAAAAAAAAAAAAAAAAAAAAAAAAAAAAAAAAAAAAAAAAAAAAAAAAAAAAAAAAAAAAAAAAAAAAAAAAAAAAAAAAAAAAAAAAAAAAAAAAAAAAAAAAAAAAAAAAAAAAAAAAAAAAAAAAAAAAAAAAAAAAAAAAAAAAAAAAAAAAAAAAAAAAAAAAAAAAAAAAAAAAAAAAAAAAAAAAAAAAAAAAAAAAAAAAAAAAAAAAAAAAAAAAAAAAAAAAAAAAAAAAAAAAAAAAAAAAAAAAAAAAAAAAAAAAAAAAAAAAAAAAAAAAAAAAAAAAAAAAAAAAAAAAAAAAAAAAAAAAAAAAAAAAAAAAAAAAAAAAAAAAAAAAAAAAAAAAAAAAAAAAAAAAAAAAAAAAAAAAAAAAAAAAAAAAAAAAAAAAAAAAAAAAAAAAAAAAAAAAAAAAAAAAAAAAAAAAAAAAAAAAAAAAAAAAAAAAAAAAAAAAAAAAAAAAAAAAAAAAAAAAAAAAAAAAAAAAAAAAAAAAAAAAAAAAAAAAAAAAAAAAAAAAAAAAAAAAAAAAAAAAAAAAAAAAAAAAAAAAAAAAAAAAAAAAAAAAAAAAAAAAAAAAAAAAAAAAAAAAAAAAAAAAAAAAAAAAAAAAAAAAAAAAAAAAAAAAAAAAAAAAAAAAAAAAAAAAAAAAAAAAAAAAAAAAAAAAAAAAAAAAAAAAAAAAAAAAAAAAAAAAAAAAAAAAAAAAAAAAAAAAAAAAAAAAAAAAAAAAAAAAAAAAAAAAAAAAAAAAAAAAAAAAAAAAAAAAAAAAAAAAAAAAAAAAAAAAAAAAAAAAAAAAAAAAAAAAAAAAAAAAAAAAAAAAAAAAAAAAAAAAAAAAAAAAAAAAAAAAAAAAAAAAAAAAAAAAAAAAAAAAAAAAAAAAAAAAAAAAAAAAAAAAAAAAAAAAAAAAAAAAAAAAAAAAAAAAAAAAAAAAAAAAAAAAAAAAAAAAAAAAAAAAAAAAAAAAAAAAAAAAAAAAAAAAAAAAAAAAAAAAAAAAAAAAAAAAAAAAAAAAAAAAAAAAAAAAAAAAAAAAAAAAAAAAAAAAAAAAAAAAAAAAAAAAAAAAAAAAAAAAAAAAAAAAAAAAAAAAAAAAAAAAAAAAAAAAAAAAAAAAAAAAAAAAAAAAAAAAAAAAAAAAAAAAAAAAAAAAAAAAAAAAAAAAAAAAAAAAAAAAAAAAAAAAAAAAAAAAAAAAAAAAAAAAAAAAAAAAAAAAAAAAAAAAAAAAAAAAAAAAAAAAAAAAAAAAAAAAAAAAAAAAAAAAAAAAAAAAAAAAAAAAAAAAAAAAAAAAAAAAAAAAAAAAAAAAAAAAAAAAAAAAAAAAAAAAAAAAAAAAAAAAAAAAAAAAAAAAAAAAAAAAAAAAAAAAAAAAAAAAAAAAAAAAAAAAAAAAAAAAAAAAAAAAAAAAAAAAAAAAAAAAAAAAAAAAAAAAAAAAAAAAAAAAAAAAAAAAAAAAAAAAAAAAAAAAAAAAAAAAAAAAAAAAAAAAAAAAAAAAAAAAAAAAAAAAAAAAAAAAAAAAAAAAAAAAAAAAAAAAAAAAAAAAAAAAAAAAAAAAAAAAAAAAAAAAAAAAAAAAAAAAATGTAACATATATTAACATTACATTACTAACTGGCAATGATTAAACATATTCATATACAAGAACCTAGAAGCTTAACTGTTATTTTTTATTTTATATTATAACTATTAAATATGTTCATCCATACTCCTCCTTTATCTACTTGGCATGAATCGAGTCGACGGATAATATAGCGTCAATGGTGCCCGATCCTGGCTGAAATCTATTTTGACATTCAGAGACAATACACTCTCGGCGAAGCCTGAGGTCGAACATTCGCTCAAAGAGCTTCATGGTGTGACTCATGATCTGAATGCCGCTATAATTACCGTAATCTTGAACACTGCCCCTGCCTTTATAAATAGGGTTAATAAAGCTGTATCAACACTGACGTGGCATCATTGCAGTGTTCAAGATGTATTTGAAAAGGTCAGTAAGCATGAGTACCCCAAGAGAGCCATATAATTTGTAAATGAGATTCTGCCTCTCCGCAGTTTCAAGTGTATCAAATGGTGGTGATAACCTGTTACTGGGGGCTCTGGCTATAGCCTTTTACTGGCACGTTTCGCCTCTATGTTCTCTAATCTGTCTTCAGGAGAGTTGGATTGCTGACACTCCTTAAAGGCAGCCTTCTTTTAGCGAAACACCTCCTGCACTTTGTCATTCCACCACCATGTCTCCCTGTCAATGACCCATCCCCCCCTAGAAAAGCCAAGAACTCGCTTACCTGCCGTAATAATTGCTGATCATAACCAAAGCCACCGTGTACACTTTCGAACGCATCCGTAGCCTACGTGGCCGTTTAAGTCCGCTCCAACTATGATTACTTCAGTAGCCGGTTTAGCACGTAGAACTTCTTCAAACTGCTCTTAGAATGTCTCCTTTTTGGCCACGCTACAGCCCGCCTGAGGGGCTTGGCGGTGATTAAGGTAGTAATTACACCCTCAACCAGTACCCTCACCCGCATCAGGTGATCACAGCGCCAATCGACTTCAAGGAGACTATTTCGAAGCTCTTCAAATAGCACTACCGCTACACCAGCTTTACCTGAATCCGACGTCTCATGAGTACATCTGTATCGTCCGGTTAGAGAGTCAATATTCCACACATGTTGCAAAGCGGAGTTTCCATCTGGGTGCTAGCGTCTTTAGCCGTGCCCGTACATGACACGGTAGCCTTTGCCCATTGGTCGCAGGTGTAGGGCGATGTGCTTGCGCGTCGTGAGTAAAACCAGGTAAAAGGAAAGGAAACTAAGAAAGAGGGTGTTAAGACACCAGTTTTGTGGATTGGGTAAGAGTATGATAGTGGTGGCTCGAGGATCCGGGGTCGTGTACCCGTATGCTCAAGACCGAATATCGGACAGGTAAGTACCTGTACACCCTCTGAATGAAATATGTTCATCCATATTAATATAATAAATGTGAAAGTAACTTTAATAGGTAAATAATAATTCTTAGACTTTATTACTACAGGCGGCGAACAATTTGATAAATTTTAGCACCGTGGTCGACTACTGTAGGAAATCATTTTCTGTAATCGACTAAGCGAATAAGCGCGTTTCGTGGCTACGTGATTAGAAAACTGATATCCTTTCTGTTATTGCCTTTTTATTTTTATGGGTTTTTGCAAATTTTGTATGTGGCCATACAAACTTTTTATAGAGTTTTATAAATAAAAAATACAATTAAAAGGTATTAAAATTCCTGATACTATTGGAAAATAAATTATAAATACATTTTAAATAACTTGGCTACAAGTAGTATATAAGTATATAATAAGTAGGTATATAGTATTATATAGGAGTAGAGTTTCTTCATTTATTGACTTATTTTGCAATTTTAT
Organism: Podotricha telesiphe; assembly: GCA_038994665.1. Lineage (NCBI taxonomy): Eukaryota > Metazoa > Arthropoda > Insecta > Lepidoptera > Nymphalidae > Podotricha > Podotricha telesiphe. The sequence goes on along the minus strand of JAOYRR010000139.1, from coordinate 592,713 downwards.
AGTTTTAGTAGTTTTACTAAAAATAAATAATATAAGCTTTCTATTGATCGGGAAAATCTAATATTACTTAATTTATATAAAAATATGTTTATAATACAAACAAAGCAAAATAACTTATTTTATACAGTAACATTAAATAAATATTTACTTATAATTCTGGAATGATTTAATTATGCAGTGATTTTGCTTTCTATAACTCAACATAAAATCGATGTTAAATATAAAAATCAGAGCCTCCATATTTATGTTTTTAACATTTCTTTATTAGGATTTTTTATTAGGATTTCTATTGAACCAAATTAAGCTGAAGGCGGTAGCTAAGAGAGAGAGAGGAAGTATTTATTACTAGCTGTGTTGTAAATCAAATATGAATGAAATATAACTTAAAATAGTCATAAAACTTACAAAACATATATATTTATACAAAATGAGTAAAAAAACATTAACATTGAAGCAATATTTGTTTTGGATTTGCAATATCATTATATCTACTAACTACTAACTAGATAACGAATTGATGAGATCTGACGAAATGGACACACCCTTTTATCCCCCGTTAAATATTCAAAAAGCGTTGATTCACTTGAATTTAAATGATTTCACTATATTTTGGTTTATATTAAAAGCAAACTTCGCCTGCGAGAGCTATAGATATTTCGTATTTGCGGCGGCCTATTTGTAAAACAATTAAATTCCCGGAAACACTGTAAAAAGAGAGACAAAAGTAAGACCCTCAAGTATCTCTATATATATAATTTCATCACAGACTCAAATTCAGCGGCTTGACTGCTTTTTTGATAAATATATATAGGTATATAGTCATTATCAAATTGTATAAAAATGAGTATACGAAAAAAATATTTACAGGAGTTATATATTGTATACTGTATTCGTTTTATTTTCAAAAATGAACGTACTTCACCTCGACTACGTTGTTGAGAAAAAACACTCTTTACCTAAGCTTTACGTAAGAGGTTTAATTAAAGGGAACAAGGGGCTTGGTTTGGTTTTTATAATTAAAGCATCAAGTCTTATTATTTCCCTCAAATTTAATATTGTATTTCATTTTTAAAATTGAGAATTTTGAAGTTTTCATGAATATTTAACACTATAGACACTTACATAAAATTACGTATTTTTATTATTTTCAGTTTTTCCTGCACTGTAAGGTAGGCATAGATAACTTAGTTTTAACATAACTTTTTAAATGCAGGTTACATGTAGGTTCCTAAAATTCCCCTACGGGAACTAAAATACAAAATGTTTAAAAAGACACGAATACGAGATTCTCCGTATAGACACTTTCATGTAAGTTCTAAAGAGATTAAGTACACATTTTCCTCAAACACTCTTTCTGATATTATCCTAGTTTAAACACGTACTTTAATGCATTTCATTATACTGAGTAGAAAGCAAACTACGGCATACTCAACGTTTGTGTGGTTAGAAGGCTTTTATAAATGTAGAGGTTAGACTTGAAATGCACATTGAATGAAAACAATCTTACTGCAAACAAGAACGAGAACGGTTTACCACATTTCAATTATTTTAGCGTATTATTAAACGAAATGACGATAAAGATTTTTTTTAAATAACAAATGCATATTATATCCATACTAATATTATAAATGCGAAAGTCTGTCTGTCTGTGTCGTTTTGACGGCTAAACCACCGGGTCGATTTGGATGGAGTTTAGAATGAAAAAATAGTTGAAGATTTTTTTTTTGTTCAAAAATCAACCCTTAAGGAGGCTTAATCGCCTAATAGCCGATGAAAGTTTATATAAAAAATCTAAATTGCTTCACCAATTCCGTTGAATTTTTTCAGCAAGATTGTTGATGGCGCAAGGTCTAACATAGGCTACCAATTTTTTCATAAACCAACCGAGATAGGGAATCAAAATTTGTATTAAAAATTTTAATCGCTTATCGATTGTAATGAATTTTGGTATACATATAGGTGATTTGTTAATCCATAGGAATATTTGAAATATTTAATTAATGTTATATTAAATTTACATCGAAATAATCCTAATACGATAAATTATCAATCTCAGTACTTTATTTCCGTTACGTATGTTTATTACTGAAGAGTGGAGAAGTGACCTGAGCGGAGTCGGTATAGATACACTTGCAGTGATGCCGAGGGAGCGCATGTCTCAATAAACGCGATGGTTGTGGGTTCGATTCCCACTTCAGAGAATGCTTATATTTGTATTGTTTTAATTTTTCTTTCCGGTATAACAAAGATGGGCGTTGAGCCCAAAAAAGAGATATTTCCAGGCCAGGCCAGGATTAAGGGTGTAAATGATTTCGAAGAGTGGAACACCTGATGTGGAACTATAATGGACCAGCTAAGCTATAAGAAATAAGGTAATAGCACATTAGTTTAAAGTTGTTCAGCGTGATGAAAATTATCCGTAGACACATTAAAATTGAAGATCTAGAATATCTGATGAAAAGTCATATAAGCCGAGCTAAACTTTAACAAATAACAGCATTTGCCGTGGAAATTTAAGATATATTCAACGTGATGATAGGCTTTATCAATTTTCATATAATAATTAAGTATCTGGAAAATCTGTCGAAGTACCATAAGAGACCAGCTAAAATATAAAAATAAGACAATCTGTTTTGTCTTTGAGGTTGTACGGCGAACCGCTGAAGATTATCCACTTTTTTTTTTGTTATACAAAATGGCCGCTAAAAATACTAAACAGCTTACATACTTAACATACTTATATATAGATAAATTACAACTGTTAGATATTTTTTTATCATTCCTTTGTTGTATAATAATGACTGTTTCTTTTTACTTATATATAGTAAATTTATTTTATATTTTAATTTATTATTTTTCATTAATAGAAAATTAGTATTACAAGCGATTAGATACAATCAGAATTTGGTAATGGACCAAATGTCAAGATCCACTTTCCGACCAAATCCGAGTCATTGTATGTTGAATGGCGGAACTCAACGCCGCGGTTTGTCTTGTCACCCGAGCGAAGACATGAAAACAATCATTTTCACGTGTGGGAATCGAACCCACAACCATCGCGTATACAGTTAGATGCTGTCACTGCGCCACGGTGGTCTCAATTTAATACATTTATTTGTTAAATTATACATTATTTAAAACCTAAAGAAAAAAATATACAGTTTAAGTTGTTAACTCTTAATTAGGTTCTTAAAAACTGTACTTTCGAAATCCTCGCGAAAGCGTTCTCACAACATGGTAGTGATCCGATAAGTTTGCTATTTCATTAAAATTGCTCCTCGATTTTATCGTTAATCTCCGATCAAATTTGAACTGAACTCCCCAAACTTTCCAAAATTCACTTTATCAAACAATAAAATTGGTTAGCACAATCAAACATACCAGCATATTGTCCAACTTTTGAATTTATAGGTTTAATTAAGAGAAAATCATAAGAGCGGTTTCTATTCCTATAACAGCACTAGTGTCTAATATTGGTTCTTCTCTCTTACAATATTTTTCTTAGAGATACGTTCGGGAGCCGTTCTCCAATGTAATCTAGTTATATTAAATTCTAATATTCAACAGTCGTGGCACAATGGGCAGCTGACTGTAATCACGATTAGTTGTTGGTTCAATTCCCACTTGCTTCTAATTAATTAATTGCTTCTAAGCAATGATCATAATTTAATATGAATATGATAAAGCGTGGTATTGAGCTCTACCACTTAACACGCAGTCTTGAATTCAAGCAAATATGAGGAACGAAGTGCCTTGATTGGTGGTTCATAAATAAAAAAGCAACTACCATTTTAATTATAAATTTAAGTAAAGTTTGTGATTTAAGTGAGAACGCGGGTGGGCGAAAAAACTAAAAAGTTTAGTCAGGCAAAGCTGCGAGCGGGTCGCTAGTTAAGTATAAAATGTAAAAAAATACTTTTAACTTTTATATATGGATGATTGAAGTTCAATATATGTCTATACAATTATAATAAAACTTCAAGATTTGCTATAATATGTTTTGTATTTATTAGATTACAATACTTTAATAAGATGAATGATATATACATTTTAATACTTACCATATTTTTATACTTTTAATTATTTACTTTTTATTATTTTTGTTTGGTCTCCCGGTTACACTAGCAGAATCTTCTTTTTCAATTAACTCTTCGTCGATAAGCAAATCGAAATTGCCAAGTGCATCTTGATTAGGCACTTTATTCCAACGCACGTCCGGCATTACTTCTGGCGGGATAACTGCTGATATAATATTATCTATTAATTTATATTTCATTATTCTATCATTTACTGTCGTTGATGTAAGCGATGGCGATGCATTTACTTCCACCAACCAGGGTTTCAATTGATTATCTATAATTATATCGTATCCGTAGCACTCAAAACAGTGTCTATCATTGGCCATAACAGATGAGACAGCTTTAAGAGAATGTACAATCAGCCACTGAATAGAAGCAAACAATTTCTCTGTAACAGTGCGCCCTCTGGTGCCTTCTAAGAATAATCGCAAATTTTGCACACTCATTTTTCCACCATGAATACTATTATAATCACCACCGTGTTTTTGCACACTAACATTAGTTAAATGTACATACATATTATCCAGCTCTGTTACACTTGTGTCGTACTTTACAGTACAAAATCTACAAAATCCAAGCTGGAATAAATAAGCTTTTAAAGGTCTGAAAGATGTCACCAATACGTATAGTCTTAAATCAAATTTTTTACCACCAATTAGCAATGGGTTGTCTATATATCGAGAAATAACATAACTTTCTTTACTGAGTTGTGGATGAAAGGGCGCCTTTGCTTCTCTCGACCATTTTTTCAGCTTTGATAGTTTATTTATAAGAAATATACCCGTGCCTTGGGATTTTCCGCATGGTTTCATAATCCATGTACTCTGAGGTGATTTACGATATTCCTCGACGAACATGTTGTAGTCCGCAGGGAGAACAAATGTCACTGGGATGAAATCGAGATGAACGTAGCGTGTAACAACTTGCCCTCCATGTAGAATTACTTCAGCCTTTTCGGCCAAGGAGCTTCCCTCTCTTTCCAACTCCTTCCGGTAACGTTTTATATTCTTTACCAGAAGATCTTTTCTAGACAATTCGTAGTGATTAGGGAAGTGATTAATAATTTGATTATCATTCATTCGGTAGCCGCTTTCCACGCTAAATAAGTTCCGACATGTTTGAGTGGAGGCCCAATAAAAATTCCATTCGTCGTCAGGCCCAACTTGATGCCAGCCACGCCTTTCAAAATTGCTCATCAGAACAGATTTTTCCATGTCCGTACAGAAATTAACGCGAAACCTTTCCACTGGTGCATTCACTCTACCATATAAATTAGCCGCAACTTTTTTTGCATCCGCATTCATTTTTAAAATTTTATTATTATATATACTTTGTAATTACGCAAAATACTCGATTAGTTTCTATACGAGTACAAACGCTAAATAAGCTGTCAAAGATGTTTGTTTATAGTTTCCAAGGCAGTATTGACATAATAAGCTTCGTAGATACCATCACTACAGAGATTATGATAGCAATGACATTATTTATAATGCCTATTGATTAAATGTAAACAAGTTTAGCATTTATCTATTAATTAAAATGTTTTTTGTATTCAAATATACTGTAGCCCTACAAACACTTCGACTGGACTCTTTCCGTCTTCTGTCCTCATTATTTATTTGTTTTTAATTTTTAACTTTTCATTAATATACCATGCTAAGTTACTTGAAACTGAGGCTAGGTGATATTTAAGCGATTTTTTCGTACAATATACTTAATAACTATACATACACTATACTTATAAATATGTACATTCACACATTTATTTTATAACATTTTTTAATTTTCTTTAATTAGGATTTTTAAAAAACCATTACACGTGACGAAAGAATTAACGAAGGCTAACCGTAATAATGCAATAAAATGCCAATTGTATATACAATTTTTACAAACATACAGAATTTATTATAATTATATTTCAATGAATGTGTAATAGACACTATTTGTGTACATATTTTCTTGTTAATATTTATGAGAAAGAGATATTTGTTAAAAGAAAAAGAATCTTAAATAATAAAGATATAATTGATCTCAATTAATTTAAATTCAATACAAAAGAAGTAACAGATGAAATTTTAAAACAAAAGTAAAGAAAAAGTTATTAACATCTAAAATAAGAATTGAAATTATTATTTCTTGAGAATTTTTATGCTAAATAAAATAAATCACAAGCCATTTTGTTCAGAGAAGTAAAGGCTAAGCTCATGCGATTTACAACTTTTAGCACTCAGCTCGACTCCGCACGGCGTTATGGCCTCAATAAATGTAGTGGCTGTGTTTCCAGCTATTTTGATGTTAACGGCATTTATTGTTGCCATTGCAAGTGCGGACGTAACGATTTTAAACTACTGTAGTTACTTAAATGTAACTATAGTTTTTATTCAAAAAACTGACCTTAGGGGACTTAATTATTATCGCATATATTAACAACAATATATATATATATATATATATTTATTCAAGTATATATATGAATATACTAGCTGACGCGGCGGTCGGAAGCCCATCGGAATTCTATAAAAATTAACAAAAAACCAAAATTATATATCGCAAGGCGACATTCTCTACGAAAATTCTCCTCATTTATAACTGTGTCATTTCTCTAATTGTTGCACATGAACATATTTGTTGTCAAATATATATTTATAGGAAATTTTCTTAGAAAGAATAAATATTCCTTTAGAGATGAAATGACCGGCTGAACTAGTAAATGCATAAAATATGATATATCATTAAATTATGCGGCCGAATTTTACTTATGCTAGGTCTTTTAATATTCCATACTCTAAACTATTTTCCTTGCTTAAAATATAATTGCCGAATACACCTTGTTTAACAGGTACGCTCAGCTTATATGGGAAGATTAAATAGTTTTTTTTACTACTTTCCTCACAATTAAAGAAAGTTAAAGAACATAAATATGTTGTCTGACATTTTTTGGACGTCTACAAATATTTTGAAATGAAATTAGCAAAATTGGCCCAATTGTTCTCGAGTTTTAGCAAGACTAAGACACTTCAATTCATTTTTATGTATATAGATACAATGCATAGGTTGAGGGACTTAGTGACTTTTTATTCCGTTTTCCGCTTTCCATCCATTTAAAGGCATTATATGGTGGTGGTGCTCAACGCTGCAGCTTATCTTATCAGACTAAAAAATTCTGAGCAAACATTATATGTTATATAAAAGTTCCACTTGGGAGAAAATGGATGCAGTATACAGTGAGACAGTAATTAATGACCTAAAAATTTCGAAAATTTCTGATTTTGTCAAAAACTGACTGACTGAGGTTTGTTTCGGTAATGTTAGGCTTAATTATCCCAAAAATCATAACATTTTATTGTAATATTCAAATTGTGAGGTCACGTCACCGTATATGATAAAACCGAACTGAAACCAAAACTGACCATAACTTTTGTATAAAAATTACGCATATCAATGATAATATATATTGTAACAGTTTATGAAATTATAAATTTATGTATAACCAGCGGCTTTGCCTACGTAAACTACACGACTCTAACTATTTGGTTATTTGGCCCGCTCGCGTTCTCACTTAAATCACAAACTTAGCTGGAATATTATAATATAAATGCTTGTTACTTTTTTATTTATGAACGGATTGAAATGAAATAAACACTCAATTTTAAAGGAAGTTTACCACAATACAATAGTTAATTGGTTAAGTCGTTTCTGAGATTACGTACACAAACAAACAGAAAAGATAATTTAAAATATTTTTTTTGGGTTCTATTATATTGATAAATGCCCCTTATAAAAAAAATTATAAATTAATTTTCATATATCTTTTATGTACAGACAGTGATTAGTTACATTTTTATTATATGCTTGTAGATATATATGAACGTAAACACTATTTGAACAATGTAAAGTATTAACACTTTAAACACTTTAAAATTTTTACTTATCTATTCAATTTTACTTGTAAAGACCATCACTATTAAAAACACATCACTATTTCTATTTACGTCACTTTCATATCATACGTTAATGTACGCGAACCCATAACATTTTTTTAAAGTGTTACTGGCACACTAAGGAAATTGAAAAATACATATTTAGAAAACGTATAAAAATTTGAACGCAGCGGGGCTTGGGTAGCGGAAATTTGTAAACATCTCTCTACAGTGATGCTAACAGCAAATATAAGTTGTAATAGCGTATAAGAATTTCAACGTAGCTGGATGTAGAACGCATGGCTTAGCGGTCAGAGCGCTGGTACGGTTTTCAAGAGGCGCGGGTTCAAATCCCGTTGCGTTCAATTTTTTATACGTTTCCAAAATATGTCTTTTCCACAAAATTTTCCACTACCAATAAGAACTCAACGCGTCTAAAGCCAAGTTCAATAAAACAAACAGATCAACAGTTTCACATTAACCATAGATTATATTATATTGTTACAAGTTTGTAAACGAAGGGCTCCAACGTATAGCGTTCTACTAACACTGCTTTACATTTGAGGGACATATCCAGAAATTAACTGTACAGTAGTAAATTTATAACGCAACATAAATAGTACGAACGTTTGTTCAAAAATTTAAAAGCACCATTTATTTAGCTTTTAACCAACTTTATACAGCTTTTACTTTTTCAAACATTTTATATTCGTAGTACAAATATTTGTGTGAATAGTAATTATATAATAAAAAAATATTAAACATGACTAAACGCTTTTTTCCGTATATAAAGGACGTATGGAGAGTGCATTGCGTGTGGAGTTGCGGAACTCAACGCTGTACTTTGTCTTGTTCACCAGAGTTGAATCAAACACACAACCAATTGCGATGACAAAAGACACCACGATGGCCGCAAAAATAATTCGATAAAAATTTAATTCTTTTAAATATGTATATATGTATATTAGGGTGTTTCACTATATAGAGCAACACGTTCAAAACTTTTACAGACTTTGCTCGTCTTCAGAGTCTAAGTAGTATTAAAGACATATTTACAATTTGACATATTCACAAAGTTTCGTAAATTTTACTCTGAGTATATTAAAATAATTATTTATTTTACTGAGCTCATATCCAATTTATGATTTTGTTTGTTTGTTGTTTAATCTGCTATTAATAAAAACAAATATTGATGTAATTAACTCAGGTAACCGTTGACTTACTTTTTTTAGTTCATACCCTTCAGAGTAATAAAAATAGATAACCTTCGGTGTGGACTACGCTTGATTAGGACGGACAACAAACAGGCATTATCTATTACAAAAAAAATTATAAATAATTTTTATATGAATATATTATGCTCAAAGATTTGAATGTTTAAAATTTTTAGAAAACGTATAAAAATTTGAACGCAGCGGGATTTGAACACGCGCTTTTGGAAACCGTCTAAGCGCTCTTGCCGCTAAGCCATGTGTTCTACATCCGGCTAAATCGAAACTCTTTTACGCTTATTACAGCTTATTTCAATGATGTTATTTAATGAAGTGTAATTGAATGAATATATATATATATATAATTGAGAGTAATTTAAGTTGTGTAGGTATCGTGGGCAAATACCTTAACTGTCGCCTATTTAGTAATTTATTGTATAGTTGCCACCACAGTGACAGTCTAATGGTAGACAGTCGCACCACAGATAGCAGTTTATACGATGTCGTGGTTACAAACTAATGGTGTAACTGAGGGAAACTATATCTGAAGAGACAAATGTAGTCTTGCTTAATTACGTGTATGATAATGTGTCAAAGTATTACAATTTGTAAAATTTATTAACATATGTAAGCTAATAAGTTTTAAACATGTTTTATATTATAAATTGTATTGACGTTGTTATTCGGATTTGGATTTGGAAATTAAAATATGGAAAATTTTACAATAATGTTGAGAAATTCAATCAGAAACTAAATTTAATTCATTTTTCTGATTAGTCTTTTTCAATAAGAATAACAGTATTCACTGTGATTAACTATATGTGTTGTACATTTTGGCATAACTCCATGTGTGTAGTTTCTGATAGGATAAAACAACTAAATGTATCTATAGAAAATGGAAGAATTTCTTTCTAGTTTAAAATCAATCACGTAATTTTTTTATAGTCAGTAAAGTATATACTCGTTTAAAGTATATTTATATATAGTAACATTGTTTCTTTGTTTTTTCCAGCTTCACACTTTTTTCCCGCATACTTAGAGATAACATAGTGTCAAGACTTGATTTTCCATCTTCCGCCCAAATTCGAGACATTGAGTGCTAAAGGGCGGGACCTAACGACGTGCTCACAAGCGGATAAAATAATTTTAGTATAAACATTTTCCCGAGTGGAAATCGGACCCCCAACCAGTCGCGTTTACAGCCAGACGCTGTCCAACTGCCTGTGTGCTGTGTATTTCCTAATTATACTGCGAAACGTTATTGGAAGTATATACTCGCACACTCTCTCTTCATCCATTATTTGTATTGAGTCTGTTCCTCGCCCAATTACTATAATGACACTCTAAATTATACGTTTGAGCCTAAGTATTATAGTAAATATATAGTGTACATAAAATAATATGTTATATACTATGGCAATATTAAATAATAACAAATAAAAGTTAATATTTCAATTTCAAAATACTAATATCACACTCGTAGGTCTTCTCTTACATCTTTGATTTCATAGATGTTGGCCGGTAGAGTTTACTAACGAGCAACTTGAAATGTCTTAATATCTATAAATGTCAAGCCTGTTGTTCGTAAGCCCGCTCTTATATATATTTAATAAAAATTGATAACATTACTTTGTATATTACAATCTTAGAGTACGTGACTATTTCAAACGAAAGAAATAAAATAACTAGAACTTTCTCACATAGCAGGATAATAAAGGTAATCAGAGATAACCTAATATTAAAACAGTCCGTGCTCCACTTCGCCGGACGTTCGACGGCCCGAAATAGAGACTCCACGGAATGCGACGTTCTTCTTATCAGAATGGGAAAGTGAAAATAAATTAAATATGATAATTCTTTTAAGTGGTATTCGAACCCAAAACCACTCACGTTTACAATCGGACGCTTCGCTACGATGATCTTAAAGTAAGTTAACTAATTTCAACATTTTCGCTGAAAATTATATAACTTAAGTACTCTGTTGGTTTATTATTGAAGTTAGTAAAACCAAGTACAATTATATTTAAGTATGCTTGACTTTGCTGTGGCTAGCGTCATTATGGACTACAAGACCGCCGAACAGTTACTTCTATCCATTTACGTAATATTCTAGTGATAAACTTAACAGTTAATGTTATTTCACAAGTAGATTTAGTAGAGTGTTAGTAGTACTATATGTAGTTTAAATTAAATTTATATATGATCATATGAGCTACGCAGAGACCACGGTTTGAAATCCACAGTTCGGTTTTCGGAAAGTAATTAAAAACAGATTATATTGCCTACGTCAGACAGTTACTGCACATCATTACTAAAATGTACAACTCGAGATAATAATATTGTAGCAAGTTATATTTTTACGTAATTATACTGATTACTGTAATGACTTGCAGAGTTGAAATGCTCGAAAAATTACACAAAATTCATATGTCTGTCTAATTATTGCCAAATTATTGGTATCAAAATAACATTGAACTTAAACAAAACTATTATGTGCACTCAAGTTGAATAAGGTCCTTGGTGTCATTTTATGTTAATCGAGATATTCTCTAAATATATCTTAAGCAAATGCTCAACAGAGCAAGTAAATTTATGAGCACCCGAAGAAACTTATCATAATAAATGCGTTCCATGTTTGCACAGGAAGCCGGAAAATGGATTACAATGGAACCACATGAGAAACTAATAAAATTGTATAAGAAAAAAATACTGTTTTGTATAATATTAAATGCAGTTTACCTTTATTTTTTACCTTTATACTGTATTTTTTACCTTTGTAATTGACTGATCCGACTCGTCTATTCGTTTAAAAATAGCCAAGTATAGCTCTACCTCCATGTGTGGCGTTAATTTATTTATTTATATAATTTATTCTTAATGTCATCTAAAATACAGGTTCCGTTTAGTTTCAGGTTGAATAGCCGCGTGCTACGTGCACAGCTATACCATTATTTATACATTACCAAGATTTTTCAAAATCATAGATCATATATTTTTATGAAAATGACCGCTGTCATCACTTTAAAAATGAAGATATTTCATAAAGTATATAAATAAAACACTTTTATATTTTTTTCAGTAAAGACCAGTTTTTTGAACTGTTGGCACATCTTTGTTATCACCAATGCATACTATATAAAATGGAATTTTGTTTCACCAAGAAAAGCCAAATTTAGCGTGAGCGAAGTCAATAAAGAAAGCTAGTTTACTATGTTTCTTTCGCGCAAAATGTTTTCTCAAATCTCTATTTAGTAGAAACATGGTGCATGCTGCAGAGGTAGCTTTTTCTGATTATAACCGAATATAAAGATAAATAAAACTGCTTAGCGTTATTTTGGCTATATTATATTTATAATATTGAATAAAAATATAAGCTACGATACAAGAACAAAATACAACGTTGATGGTAAAATATTAATAACAGGTGTTTTTTTAGTTCACAGTTTAAGTTGGCATTACTGCTTTATTTGACAACCCAATTAACAGATGTTTGCTTTTTGCTTAGTTTGGTTTGACATTTAATTTTTTTTTATGAAAATAATAGTTCTATTCATCAAATAATTGATTTACTCAAAGAAACTTTTTATAAAAGAATAATTTCACGTAATTAATTAATTGTACACGAAGATCATTTAATTTAACACCATTGAATAATTTTCTTTATATAAAGTTATTTGTTTACTTTAATACACCATAGACAATTTAACACCTGGATATCAACAATAGAACAGTTAATGTCGAAATACGGCCACAAATAGTTTGTGAAAATTGGTGTTCCAGATTACGACATGTACGCGAAAGCCAACAGACCGAAACTATATTAAAATTATCATTATAATATAAAAATTGTCTACACTACTGATGTTGCAACTCTATAAGGAACCCAACTGTGTGGGTATATACTCGTAATTGTTAGTAGATAGATTGATATGGTCACGAATGACTCTCGGGCGTACGTAATAGCGGGCTAGTAGAATATTATTACATACATACTAATTCATTACGCGATTGAAACTTAACAGTGAGGGAGCAAGGCCCATCGCAATTACAGGGAGAGGCAGTGAGTGGGAATTGTGACCTAAGTGTAGGCTTAATGAGCTTCTTCAAAATGCATTAACACTCACCTTCACTACCCGGGCTCCCCTCTCTCTTTTACTTAATATTGTTATGTTAGAAGTGTCAAATAAACAAGGCGTCTTTCCTAATAGCGAACACTACCGACCCTCAACGTTAACTGCTCAACCAGGAAACCAGCGAGCTTTCTTAAAACCGCTCCCCATTCAAACTCATTGGTTCTACCAACGACTAGGCTAGCGTTACACCATAGACACCACCATTTCCCGCTAGTTCATTTTCAGTGGCGGTCGATGAAGGGCACCGTGAGGTTTTAGTAAGTAAACGGACGACCTACATCTGCCAATCAAGTCAAGATAATAAATGGTGCTAAAATAAATATAATTTAATACTCAAAGCTATGCGCTAACATATATATGCAGTGTACCTAACTTACACATATGTAAATTTATATTTGTACGCTAAATACAATATAAGATACTTATAAAAGAATATTATGAATTAAAAGTTACTTTCTTTCGTATGTAGTTTCGTTGTTGATTACTTCATTTATATGTGCAAAGGTAGCAACCAGTTAAGTAAACATCTTACCTTCATAAGCTTGCCTTATACTTTGTGTGTACAAAGGTTTCAAATAATCCGGCGTAAAGCGCTTGAGTGTGCCTAACTACTGACAGGGAAGGTCTGAAAGGGAAAGCTTAAATAGCGACCATTTGTTCGTCTTGAAAGGGCACACCGGCTTTATATAAACACTTCTATAGAGCACATAACATATAGGGACTAAAGTATTTCTTGCTTTATGTAAAAATCTTATTTTTAATCTTTCTAGTTAAAATTTTAAGTATAACTTTAAATATCGATATATTATTTATTTGAATGTTATTAATAAAAACTGCTAAGTTATTGATATTATGTAAATAATTAAATTAACTTAGTTGTCATTTAAACACAGTTAAGCACAGTTAGCTTTATTCATAGTTTCTGATGAAATATCACTATATCTAAAGCGAAATAGTCTGAAGTTGAATAGAAATCGAAAATATAAGTATAAAATAATGAGTTTCAAATATCTACAATCAAAAATATAAAAATATTATGTTGAATAGAAATAAATTATAAAAGAAAAGTAAACATTCATTTTTGTTTCCATAAACCTCATCTCGCCTCACAATTTCAATAAATACTATTGCTTTAAGAAATTACTTTTCGATTGAGGCATTCACAAAACGATTTCACATTGACGGATTTATACAAGCCGTAAAAGGTCCCATTAAAGACCTTTAGAGCGTCCCTCAGAGCTTTCTATACTGTAGTATAAATTAAATTTTCCGTTCAATTTTAACAAATTATTTAAGTCGAAATATTTTTTTATTGAAAATTAGAGCTATTTAAACGATTTTTTTCTACTTAGTTATAAAATATTAAATTGATAAGATCGTTTTATTATTAATTAATGAAAATATTTTGACGTAATAACGCTCAGGGCCGTTTTTGGCGCAGCGTGACTGACTGATTGCTTGTGGGTTCGACTGCCTCTCGGGGGAATAATATATCAAAATTATATTCATTTCTCCGCTCTGAGGAGAAGTGCGGTGTTGAGTTCCGCAACTCAACTTACCATGTCTCGAATTTAGGACGAGTCTCAAGACTAGGTTCTTTCTACCTTGCGATGCGAAAGAAATTGTATAGCTGAAGAGAAAATAATCAATAAATAAGAATAAAACTTATTTATTGTCTAATTTCAGGTCTATATCACGTAATTTCGTTTAAAATTTTTGGCTAAACCAAACATTGAAGAGCAGTTAAGCCGAGGGCGTGAGTCTCAACTGATAGGTCTTTAATTAGTCTGCCTCGAATAGGTTCTTTAATTAATTCGCAACATTGGAGTAGCTAGACAGTGACAGGATGATGTGTCGATTTTCCTATGCTTGGGATATTTCTAACTGTAGGTACCAATTAAAGAATACTCTTTGTATTTAAAATAGAAATGCTTAGAGACTGCTGCAGTGGGACATAAGGACAGCTTTATTTAAGATATCTCCGCTCTGGTACGCTAAGGCAAAGAGCGGCGTTGAGATCTTTTTTCGAGTGGAAGATGGAGAACGGAGTTACTTGACACTATGTTATCTTTGACTACACTGCTATGCGTTAAAAAGGGTAAAGCTGCCAATAGAAATGTTTTGCATCTGTAGTTAAAATGTCTATGGTTGAATGAAACACGCATACAATCTTGTTTAAATAAAAGTTGTTAAAGGGAAACTTGTTAAAGGGAAAACATTATACATATACTTTCGCGTCTTCTATAAGCAACATGCGTAGAAGAGATTTTATTTTTTATAAATTATTTGATACAAAGACTGTCTACAATAATGTCCTTTAGTGACAGCAAACATTGTCTAGAACCGAATAATTAAGATGATTGAAAATATTTTTTTAGTTTTAGTTCAGTCAAATTATTTTAAGACATTGTATACTAGCTGTGACCGTGACTTCGTCCGCGTGGAGTTCAAAAATAAAAGTAGTCTTAGTTACTCCTTATTACATTAGCGGTTTACCATTGAATTAATCAAAATTGGTCCAGTCATTCCAGAGATTATCCGGAACAAATAGACAGAGAGACAAAAATTAAAAAAAAATTTTTTTGGTATATGAACAATGTAATATAAAATAAAATACATGTTATTTAGTAAAAAGCAATTATTTTAATATAATTTGTTTGTATATATAATATTTTGTATATTAACAAAATAAGTTTTTTTTAAATATGTTTTATATTTGTTATATGAATTTAAGATTAATCCAATGAAAATCATGCGTATTGTGAATGCTAACAAACTTGTGGATAAACCTACTCGTACTCTATTTAATGTTTCGAACAGCGAGTTACTGTTGCTTCGGATTACAAGAGAACTTGAGATACATAGTTAGCATTGAATAATGAATAAAGTTTCGTATATTGATTGTTGTTGGCATTCTGAATATTGTGATGTATTATTTAAGCAATCTGTATTTTTTTATTAAATAATTAATAAAATGTATGACAACGTGGTTAAGTTCCCATACACTTGGCTGTTCTTGATTATTGTAGGTTCAAATACGACTAGAAGAATATATATATATATATATTTTAAACATACAGGCAGCTTAGACTAGTTAAAAAAAGATACCGTCTCTACAGTCAAAATAGAGCAACTTATTATCGGATTTTCTTCTTCTGCAATCGTGTGATGAGATAAAAAATTTAAGCTTTTTGATTTATAACTAGCTTTATGATCGGTGTTCTGCCAAAATTATTGGACATATAGTTGGCAGGTTTCGTAATCACCTAGATATGTTTATATTATGCTAGAGAACCCGTTGAAGCGTCAAACAGGCGTTGCTTAGCAACGTGTGTATCACTTTAAACAAAAGTGCATGTATAATATCTCATCAAAACATATATTAAGTATACCAAACTTAATAGTTCGTCCGCATAGCTTTCGTAAAAAAGCGTCAAAAGATTTCCCTTAACGAATTAATATAATAATAATACACGTATTATTTAAGTTAATAAGATTATTTAAATCGGTAGATTTTTAAATAACATTGTTAACGCAAATACGATTTTTAACAATCAGCTTTACTGAGCTTAATTTGAATCGCAGTCTTTTTGTGTCCAAGTCGACATTTTATTTTTCGGTAATGGTAGTAGTAAAGCTTTAATTCTGATGTTGAAACGACCTCTCTTTACATAAATCGGTGTAGTTACACAGCGTAGATGTAGTTAGTCCATTCTTTATTTTTCATTCATCATATCATTTTTATGTCATAATAACAACCATTTAAATTAAAAATACTAACACGATACACCTGCGCCACGACAGTGTGCAATCAAAAAATCATAATATAATTTATTCAAATAGAATAAATAATATCAAAATATTATTTATTCCAATAGGCTATTAT
Source organism: Podotricha telesiphe (assembly GCA_038994665.1). Classification (NCBI taxonomy): domain Eukaryota; kingdom Metazoa; phylum Arthropoda; class Insecta; order Lepidoptera; family Nymphalidae; genus Podotricha; species Podotricha telesiphe. The sequence continues at coordinate 575,484 of JAOYRR010000139.1, read as the reverse complement.
ACAAGCACATTCGAATCGTCAATTAACATAAAATGTCAGTATTGTCAGTCCTAGGTGGCAGCTACCACCGGCTCGGAAGGCAGTTCTGCTAACAAGAGCCGGCAAGAAACTCAACAGTTGCTCTTTTCAAATATAGTTTTACAATAACTTCATATCTATAATTAGTCTCCCGAGTGAGTATCTAAAGCATTTATTTCCACACATTAACATCAGATTAGTATTCCTAGACAGAATAATATACTTCCTTCAATAATATATTTTTAATCGTGATTTTAAATTGTTCAAGTGGCATTAAATAAAATAAACATACAATTATATGTCTAAATTTGAATTGTCTTAAGTTAAATTAATAATGAAATGTAGTCATTTACCTATATTCCTTTATTATTTTTAAAATATTGTTCACGGTTATTATTTTTTTTTAAAGGTTTTACGGTAAGCTTATATTAGTATATGTGAACCAACCTTTAGTATATGTGAACCATATCCTGCTACTAAAGCAGTTTCACGCTTTTTCTGCATAGAAGGGTAGTCAGAGATAACCTAGTGTCAAGATTCAGTTGTCCATTTTCCTCCCGAAAACAAGGCCTAACGGGTTGAAATAAAATTATTCGTAAGCCAATATCATTACGATTCCAATAGTTTAGGGAAAGTTAAATAACGAAAATATTTTCTAAATTAATTATAAAAACTTTAATGGAATTAACTGAATTGAGTACTAAAAAACAAAATATCTTCTCAATAAGAAACATTTGTACGCCATTTGTGTTTTGCTATACTATGTACATTGTTTTTCTTATTATCCGTCTAAGCTGAAAATCAATTCCGCAAGCACAGTTTGTGAAATTTCGATTTACGCAGATTGATTTGATTCGTATATAAAAGAAAATAGGATGAAATAAACGAAAAGGAGAACCGCACCGTGATGTGTCCAATATCTGATAAACTGATTGTAGCCAAAGTGTAAATGGCTACCATTTTTATTTTCCTTATTTACTTGTTTCTTTAAGTTTTTACGTGGAAACTTATTTAATCTATAATTAATAATAACATATAAGCTAACTAAAGCTAGACAGGCACATCTCTCTATAATACACTATGTTAGCTTGAGTTGTCGGTTTGGTTTAAAAATAGAAGTTAGAGAGATTTAAAACTATTCCGCTTGTAATATAACATTTTATAACTTTGCACTCTCATACTAGATAATAAATTATTTTATTGTATTATATATTTTTATTATTCTTCTTTTTTTAAATATACCAGATGCAAGAAAACTGACTCGTTTTAGCTAAAATCAACGTAATTAGTATTCTTGTTACTATTCATTATATAATAATGAAATGTAAATTACAATACTGAACATATATATTTACTTACAGATATTAAATTTTAATCAATATTTTTTTTACATTTTTTAAAGTGTTATTTGCACACTAAGGAAATTGAAAAAAGACATATATCCCGCTGCGTTCAAATTTTTATACGTTTTCTAAATATGTCTTTTTCAATTTTAATCAAGTTAATCATTTGCCTATTAATAGTAATAGCTCTATATAATCACATTAAAAAGTAGCACATAAGGTTGGTTTGTAGTTGTCATCTTGACGAGGGTTCCATGATAAAATGCAGGGAATTACAGATACGCATATCTATATTCATTGTGACTGAGACATTATCTGCAGCTATTATATTTTGTTTCAGTTGCACACTGGCTTTTCGCATAAAACAATATTGATCTGTATTTTCAGAAACTTAAGTTAACATTTAAGATAAGGACTCATTAGACACCGTAGCTTACGAGGTGTAAATAGTTCAGTTGATGTATAAAATATTTATTTATTTATTATTTATTGAACTCTTTATACTCTATACTTTGGTGTACCAAAATATTAGTAACAATATTGATATTAAACACCATTTAACAATTTTGGTGAAAAGGCGGCCTTATCACCACAGGTAATCTCTTCCAGGCAACCCTTACCGAGAAAAGACCAGAAGGCAAAGAACAGAAAAGATAAACTTACTTAAAATTTACATATTATATATTACGTACAAATTTAAATAAACATCAACACAAGTATATATTACATACATTTTAATTTTGTAGAGGGAGAAAATAGTTTTTAAGACGACGCTTGAATATATAAACAAAGTCAGACTTGCGTATTTCCCGTGGAAGTGTGTTCCAGAGGTCGCAGCTTTGATAGTGAAAGAGTCACCATATGTCAAAAGTCACCAATTTTTTAATCCAAGCCATCTCTTTATAACGTACAAGTAAGCTTCAAGACGCGACACACTCGCGGCAGTAAATTACAAAATTATAATTCATTAGATATTGAATTGAGCAATAGAATTAAGCTAATTTATTCATACATTGAACACTGAAGCGAATGAAATCACTGGTGCGTTAAATTTCATATATATATATGAAACGGGAATATCAGCGATACAAACGATAATTAAATTAATGTAATGGAATAATGTGTGAAGCATTAGTAATGATAAGGGTAATTGATTTTCAATGCTGTAATAATCTAATTACTTTCGTTGAAAATTTAACTCTTTCAATAGTAGATTTTAGTACAGTACTCATTTTGGAGAGTAGACACAACTTTTGTGTCTTCGGTCTTTCAGTGGTTTTCTGGTATTAGAAGGGAAGATTACTTATAATAATAATATCTTTATTGTCTCAAATTGTGTTCTGTCTATAAATGAACTCTGGTACCCATTGTAAGATTTAACTCGCGTTATGGATACCAGCGCTCTTACACTTTTTAACCATGGCCTTGAAATTGGTAGAAAATGACCTGGTTAGTAAAATCTAAAAATAATAATAGGAAAAAAGTAAGTTAAGTAAATTAAGAAGTACAACTTTAGACATAATATTAAAAAGTTATTCATTAAATCAAACTATACAACAACTTTTAAGTAGGTTTTCGGGTTTATACTTTTCTTGAAAGGTCAAGTTGATCTTGACCGGACTTGTACTAATAATGTATGGTACAGCCATACAGTGCTTGCATTTTTCGCAGGGATCGAGCACCTTAATCCCTCGCCACCAATCATGCATTATGTCTATCTCGCCTTATGCAATAATTACGTGAAAAATAGTAAGTTTTTATTTTCAAAAACTCTCCATGAAGAATCATAATAGTTATATAGTTAAAAAGGGCTTAAAAACCTCTTAAATTGCCGGCGCAAATGAATTTGGAGCTTAATGAAATTCGGATTGTGCTCTTCGGGTTTTTAAACAAATGCTCTTTATATCTTATTTTCACCATTTATTTGTAGCTTTTAAACCTTGTTTAAAAATATATACAAAAAATGCACTGACAATCGTGACTTATCTATTACGAACAATTGTGATTTAAAAATACATTTAATATACGCTGCATCATTAAAACCACACTTCTTTTGTTCAAAGACTATCTTTTATTTAACTTACCACTATACTTGCTTTACTTTTATTATTAGATTTTTTCATATGTATATTTTCTTTAAGAATTTATTTTACTAAAATGTAAAAAAGAGAAAAGGAAGAAGCTATCGCATTGAATAATCATATTGAATAAGATCTTTGTTTTTCGCAATTACTCGCGTATATTATTGGTATTCGGAAATACATTTAAGAAACCCGACGGAAGACGAAAGGGAGAGTGATGTCTTGACACCTTGTTCACTGCTATTCGGAAAAAAGCTTGAAACAATTTTGTAAAATATAAATATTTTTATAAAGCATTTTATTAAGATTGTATTCTTCAAGATTTATTTTCTCAAGATGTCAACTTCAAAACATACGAAGCTAATAGAAACTGCTAGAGCAATATTTAAAGAGTTTCAGACGTATCGACCTATTTACTTTACGTATTTATTTTTTATTACGTTCTATTATTTTTCATACGTCGGACTTATTTGTATAGGATAACATTATTTATATTATATTTATTTTGTAATTTCAAATTCAATTTTCTCAATGCCCTCTTAAGGATAACGATTATTGACTTCCTAACTGTAGGCCCATGTTATCTGAAAAGGGTTAAAGACTGTAATCATAGGAAAATTCGGAAAATCATGTATAATATATTTTTAGTTGCATTGAATACATTTTTTTTAGTAATTTTATATTGTTTTTTCTATATATATTGAGTCAAATATTTATAAATATAGGCCATCCTGGCGCAGTCGCGTCTGATTGTAGGCGCGATTGGTTGTTGGTTCGGATCCTACTTGGAGGAATGATTATATTTGAATTATTTTAATTTCTCTAGTCTGGTTTCGCAACTCAACACGCAATGTCTTGATTTCAGGCGGAAAGTAGGAAACACCCTCTGTGTTTCCCACTTTCCGCCTGAAATTATGGGAACTATGCCTAACCTTGTGATCGAATAAATAAATAAGTTATAAGCAAATAAAAAGAATCGGGTCGTCGTAAAGCAGTGTAGTAGTGTTAGTCTACGCATAAAGGTTATAGGTTAAAACTCCACTTTGTGAAGCGAATACATTTAAATTATTTTCATCAAACTTAACACTAGTAGAAGCTTAAAGCTTCATTATTTAAAAAATAAAATAAAACATACCAAATAAATATTCATATCGTACATTTTTTGATTTCATACCTTGTTAGTGTTACTTAAGGGTTTAATAGGTGCTGAGTGGCTGACTTGGCACAGTACTAGCGAATTCAGTCGGAAAGTTAATATAGATTGGAAGTGGCGATGTTTCATGTGATTGCATTGCAAATAGGGAATCTGCATATTTCTTAATATTCTGTGCTAATGGTCTTGGTATGTTTTCAACTAACTATAAACATACAATGTGTGATAGAAATAGAATAGGTTTATTTATGTGAAAATATATTGCGGACGTGCAATTTTAACGAATACGATGTTGGCAGGTTTAAAATCTATTTGAATAAATGTAGGTATATATAATAAAAGTCTAGTTAAGGAAACTATGTTATTGGGGTAAGTCATAAAGAACACAATGTCTGTATATAAATAATACTAGCAAAGACAATTCGTGAGTTTGTTTAGTTTACACTAACCGTTTTTTTAGCTTCACGTTTTATCTCGCATAGCAGGGTAGCCACAGAGATTATACAGAAATCAAGACAATCCATTCTCCACTTTCCCGTTGAAATCGAGACATAGTCTGATGTCATAATCTATGAGAAAAGAATGCAAAAGTGTGTTAATAAGTCACAGGCACATACAAGCATATCCACGAATAAGAGATTATAAATATTTCCTATTTATATATATATATATATATTAACGAACGCGTATCACAAAGGGCCAATCGTTTTGAAATATCAATAAACGTAAGCTCATAGCGCTACTTAAAATTAGTTGTTCGCATAAGTCATCTTTTCATAAAATTTCTGAATTTTTTTTATAGTATAAGTAAACTAAAGTAAAAAGGCTGGTATCATATAGTTACTGTTTTATATAAAAGTATATAATAAAAAAAGGATAGATTTATGAAATAAATAAGTACAAAATATCAATAGAAGATGTCATAAATCTATAGATTCGTTTATAAATATGTATATATATATATATATAAAAATCAAATTACGTTTGTTAGTCTTGCTAAAACTTTAGAAAGGCGAGGGCTAATTTGGCTAATTTTGGTTTAAAAATATTTATAAAGGAAAACGAAAAGTTTGAAAACAAAGAAATTGCACGGAAAATAGTGAAAAAACTATTTCATTTTTCCATACTACTTACCTTTCAAACAGGATGCGTATGGAAATAAAATATTATGCAAGAAAAATAGCTTTGACTACGAAATATTAAAAGAGCTAGCATAAGTAAAATGTGGTCGCATGATTTAATGATATATAATTTATGCATTCAATAGAAATTTCTAAACACGTTATTATTATAAAGGAAAATGACACCGGGTCCCAGGATATTTCCATGAAATTTAAATGTTTTTTTTTTCCGTAAAGGATGTCCCTGTTTTTATTTTTGTTTTTCTGATATTTTTTATTGAATGTCGGCACATTAGTTAATAAGGCGGCGGCACGAGTGTCGCCGGGTCAGCTAGTTATATTAATGTTATTATAGTATTTTTCGTGTATGTATGTATGTATGTGTATTGAAATACATATATTTTTTTGTAATAAATCTAATTTAAAAAGCCTGCAGGATTGTGCATTTTTTCTTGGAAATTGTGTGCAATAAAGAAAAAAAAAACTTTACTAATATTGCATAATGTAATACACAAATATACATACACACGCAGCGGACTAACACATTCCTGCCCTAAACCGAGTTTTATTATAGCGTGATGTTGCGTCTTCCCTCTCCATTAGCTCCTCATCAATCAGCACGTCGAAGTCGCCTAAAGCTTCATCGCTTGGAGTTTTATTCCATCTAGCGTCGGGTATACCGTCTGGCGGCACCACGACAGAAATTATATTGTCGATCAATTTATATTTTAATATCCTGTCATTATGCGTAGTAGATTGCAAAGAAGGGGAGGCGTTCACTTCAACAAGCCACGGCTTCAGTTGATTATCTATAATAATGTCATATCCATAACATTCGAAACAATGGCGGTCGTTAGCCATTACGGGCGCAACAGCTTTTAAAGAGTGGACTATCAGCCATTGCATGTCAGCGAATAATTTGTCGGTCACTGAACGCCCGCGCGTACCTTCTAAATATAGCCGAAAATTTTGAATACTCATTTTACCACCATGTAAGCTATTATAATCACCGCCATGCTTTTGAACGCTAACATTAGTCAAGTGAACGTACATATTGTCCAACTCTGTCACGCTAGTATCATATTTCACGGTGCAAAATCTACAGAATCCGTGTCGAAATAAGTAAGCTTTGAGGGGTCGGAACGAAGTCACCAGAACATACAGTCTCAGATCGAATTTCTTGCCCCCAATCAAAAGGGGATTGTCAATGTATCGTGATATCACGTAACTTTCTTTACTTCCGAGTTGTGGGTGTAATGGAGCTTTCACTTCACGGGACCACTTCTTAAGTTTTGAAAGCTTGTTTATTAAGAAGATACCGGCCCCTTGTGATTTTCCACAGGGTTTCATGATCCAAGTGCTTTGGGGTGATTTTCGATATTCTTCAACAAACATGTTATAATCGGCAGGTAGCACGTAAGTTACTGGGATCCAATCGAGGTGTGTGTACCTCATAACAGTTTGCCCGTTAGATAAAGTTATTTCAGATTTTTCAGCTAAAGTATTGCCTTCTCGTTCAAGCTCCTTACGATACCGTTTAATATTTTTCACCAGTAAATCTTTACGAGATAGCTCATAGTGGTTCGGGAAGTGGTTGATTATCTGATTGTCAGTCATTCTATACCCGCTATCTATGCTGAATAAACTGCGACAGTTTTGTGTAAAAGACCAATAAAAATTCCACTCTTCTTCAGGCCCTACTTGAACCCAGCCTCGTCGCTCAAAGTTGCTTGTTATTACAGACTTTTCCAAGTCTGTGCAATAGGTCACTTGTTTCTTTTCCATTGTCATTAATAATTAAAAAATAATAAAAATATTTAAAATAATATTGTATAATAAATATTGTTAAAAATGTCACAAAATTGACACAATGGAAAAAGTGAAAGATATAGTTACATAATCCTTTTTTATTTTGCCAGCTCTATGTCAATTGAGTTAACATATAGGTATGTACTTTGATATTTACATGATGTGTATGCTTTGATAATTATCAAAAATTATATATTTATTTTATTATATATATAAATATATATATGATAAAATAAATATGGCACAAATGTGCCATATTCAAAATTGCTATTTTAGTGTTATTTAATATTTTTACTACTTTGTTTTATTTTATACATGTAAGAAATGAGGAATTAGTCCTAAATCGGAAAGGACTCATCGCGTAATATCGACAACCACTTGATGTACAAAAAATAAATTTAGCTGGAGGTTATCTATACTCAGTAGACGTCCACTAGGAATATATTTTGCGAGAAAGCAGGATGAAGGAGGTCTAATGGAGGAAATTATATGTATTTTTTTGTTTTATCTAAGCACTATTGATACCAGGTCTATACCTGGTTCATACCTATTTATGAATTTATACATAATTTTATTCCTCTTAACCAGGCTAAGAACTAAGATATAATATTAAGAACTAGTTAAAGATAAGAACTATTTATAACCAACTATTTTTATTGCTTTTTTTTTTTTTAATATTTCATATTTTTTATTTATATAGTCAGCGTTGAGTTCGGATGCGAAAATAACTCCCTGGTATGATGATATAATATACGGTTTTTTTTAATATTTTTAACATGTTATTAACACACTTAGAACATAAAAAATATTTATAGAAATCGTATAGAAATTTGAACGTAATAGCTATACGTTGAACGTAAGGTAAAAAGACGCGGGTTCAAGTTCCGCTAAGACTACTAAAGTTCATATATTTATTAATACACTTTCTAAAAATGTCTGAATTCTAAAATTGATTGGGAACATAATAAGAGAAACATCATTTGCAATATTCTGTCTAACTTTAATTTATTACATTTGCTTGTAAAGGTTCGTTTTGTCGTTGAACTTTTAGCAAATCCCCTAATTTTACATTGTAAGTAAGCGCTACGAAAATGTAATGAACTCAGGACTTAAGTAACGGCGACAGTTCGAGCATATTAACAAGTTTGTGAACGATATCCTCGCCATTTCGCTTAAATTTGAATTATGCCCGCCGAGATACCCAGTTCTCCTATATAACTTTGTATACGATATTTATATGTTAATTCTATTGCATTAATTTAAATGCATACCTATAGCTATAGATATACTGCTTTTGTTATAAATATTATGAATAAATTATTTGATTAAATTTGGTATTGTAAAGCAAATATAACACATAACCTTAAAAAAATTGAAAATTATACTAAAATAGGTCAGTTGCACCTCTTTTGGAAACATATCTTGACTAAATAACACAACTAAACGTTTTGGTGATGCTTGTATACAATTCATAGCAATTGTATTGTGACAATTAATAAACAATGTGTGATCTACAATTTAGTTTTCTTTTCAGCTTCGAGCTTTTTACTACATAGTAGGATAATCGGAGAGAAACTAGTACCAAGACACTCCGTTCTCCACTTTCCGCCCGAATTCAAGACATTGCGTGTCACCAGAGCGGAAAAATAAAAGCAATTTGAATATATTCATTCCCCTGAGTGGGAATCGAACCCTCAATCATTACATATACACAGATAGACGCTGTCACACAGCGCCACAGCGGCCTTTTTTTCACTTTAGTTATAAATTGTAAAAAGGCATACTATGTTTAACTTCTCCCACAACTGTCATTGACAAAAAAAATGCAATAGTTTCAGCTAATACTGTAACATTTAAATATTAAAACTTCAACATGCAATAGTGTTCTTATTATTTATTTTCATATAAAAAGACTTGAGAATCATTTATAAAAGATTAAGCCAGTAATCGCATTTTTGAAGTATTCAACCTCAAAACACACAAAAATAACTAAAAATCAACTATTTACTCTTTGCTTAAGGTAACTCGTGAAGGGTGTAATAGAGAAATTTCAAGGTGTTAACACAGGACGGGTGCCTTTTTGTTTGCTTAGGTTCTTACAATTGGTTGCGTCGAATACTTAGTAACAGTGAATGAAGTTCGCATAAAAGTTTCTATTATTAAACTGCAAATACTTTTTGTTTTCAATAACTTATTTTTTACATTGACGTAATATGATAGTTCGGTATTATATAATTAGTAGTTAGTACTTTTGGTGCTGCGTACCGAGGCCATTGTGGCGCAGTGCACTCGGGGAAATTATCGTAATTATACAATTTTTAATTCCTCACTGTGGTGAGAAAAAACTTTCCGTTTCCGCTACGGGTCTCTTGACACTAGACACTAGAATCTCTCTGACTACCCAGGCTTGATGGCGATGCTGCTTACGATATTAAAACCGATGATGACAAAATTGTAATACAATAATAATACCCATTATTCAGAGTGTATTTAATGTATTTCTAAGGCGTATACAAAAACTGAGGCAAATCTCATCAGTACTTTATGCGCAGGATAATTATTTCGACTTCACGATTTTTACCTATACTGTGTTATGCGTCACGTAGTCTCTATTAAACACTAAGGACGTAAATATCTAGTACAACAATACTATTGAACGTTGCCGATCTGCCATCTTTAATTCCCAAAAACATTATATCTCTTACTCTTTTACGCATATATCCGCATTTTTCGTAATAAACCTAAGCCACGTTTAACTTGAGTGATAAACTTATCTGATTTGTAAAAAGCATTTCAAAATAGTAATTTGAAGACAAATTTATGTTATATTGTTTTCTTAATAAATTTAAAAGATTGACATTTATTTACATTTAATTTGTTGTCAGCATCGAAATTATAATTAAGCTTAAAATTATTATAGAAATTATAAGCCTATTGACATTGAAATTGAATGATTGAAGTTGAAACCGAAGGGGTAGTCGTTAGAACCAACAGTTGTATATAATTTTTTGTGCTATTATCGGTTAGTCCTTTGTGAGTTAGTATTTAGGTTTTGTGAGTTGTATTAACTTGTACAATATCGGACAACTGTTTATTTCTTACTATTTATTGCGACAAACTATTACACGAAGCTTGAATAAAATAAAATAAATGCTGCATAAAGGTATTTTGTTGTCAGCTTAAAGCAAAACGTGACGCATATTAATATATGTATTCAGAAACAAGGCAAACATATCAAACAGTTATAAATTTAATGTATCAATATACAAAATTTATATGGACGAAAACATAATTGTGATTTTGTATGAAACCAAAACAAGTGTTGCCTTAATGTCAATCACCGTCATTACCCACCACTCGAGTTCATCAATGAGATGGTGTGCGACATTCCCGCTCTGACGGGTAAGAGTTCGCTTGCGTTATGGCGTTAGATTTTATAACGATTATTATATTATTTATTTTCTTCGAAAAAAAATTTTTATATTCAGTACAATTGCTTATTTTTAAGGAGTGTTGCATTTATAATGAGTAATTAAAACTGTGTTTTCATTAAAAGGATTGATTACATCGTCATCCTGTATAATAACATATATTAAATTGCTAATAGATGCTGATCTGCCATTTACATGTGTAAAAATAAAAAATACAAAATAACTCGTACTAAAATAAATAATATGTACATATGTTGCAGGTAAAACAATTAATTTTCCAAAGCAATCTACTTAAATGTCGTCCGTCTTCCAGCTCATGAGTGACGGTAATTCTAATATGACTAGCGTAGTGGCATTGGGAGCACAGTTGTGACATATAGCGACATTAACTTGCTGTCTAGCTGACATATGAGCGCCTGCGCTTAACTACCACCATTACTAATTAATTATAGTTAGAAGACTTGAAAAGAGAACAATTTATATTGAAAATTAAAACTTTTTATACCTATTATACCGTACTTCAATTTAAAAATATATAAAATTTATAATTAAATGTGTAGTGTTTTTTGTTTGTTCATGCACTAATTTTGTTGACCGTGAGCCACAATTGCAGTAGAAGGAATAATAGGACAGGTTTCGGTCGTGTAAATTTGTTTGGCCATATGTAAAATCATTAAAATGAAGCTTGTTAAATATTGTTGTGTGTATCTTTATTATAAATTCGTAAAATACATTTATCTAAATGATTTCAAATATTGATCATTGATATCGCATACCAACTACGAGTACATGCTGTATAACATATAAACTTATGGTGTACTATTTTATTTCCGCAGCTTCGTTTGCATTAATTAATGATATACTTCATCCATTTATAATAACTTTTGTTAAGGTGGTCATTCTTTTGGAATGTAAAGACGTGTGTAAGCAGACAAAAAATTTTTAAATCATAGATATTATAGTTTTCTGATCTCACTAAATTATTTTTTCATAAATAAATTCAATGAGATACATTTTTATTGTTTTATTATAGAAGGTCATCGTCGTTTCAGCCTGCTTGACGTAGGCCTCCCCCAAGGATCCACGATGAGATGATCTCTACACTGAGCATTGTCCGGTTCGTGGTCGCCACTCGAGAGCCTTACTGCTCCAACGACCGTCGGTTCTCTTGGCTAGCTGAGACCAGCCCATTGCCAATGCCACGCAACTTTTCAAGCAATTATTTATAGTGAAAATTGTATTATGGAGTGTACAAAGAACTTAGTGTTACATGACTCTGATTATAATTTTTTGCCCAGTATTTCCTGTTGAGCGACAAATTTTTTTTTAAGAGACTTACAAACGTGCGTGTTACAAACATATCATAATATTAAGAATCATAGTATTATCACGCCCGTTTTACTGTTTTTTTATGTGAATAGACGAATGAAATAATTTATTATTAAATTGCCTAATATAACTTTGTGTTAAATCACTCCGACCATTTTTGGCCCAATATGCAGATATTGCCTGTTGGGTGGCTATATTCGACTGTCTTAGTTAATTTAAGCATAAAAAGAAACTAAGAGGCTAATATTTTTAGGTTATTAAAGATATGTTATTATAAATAAATACATCATTTAATAAGCACCTGGCTAGACACCAATTGTTTGTGGGTGGTTCATTAATTATATCATAATATCGCTACACGGTAAAATCAAACAGTGACAAATTTCATATACCCCTAGTGATTAACGAGCAGTTGAAATTTCTTTGTTATTTTGCACAATAGATGTGACAAATTTCGTCATTTGAGATAAAAAAATACTCTTGACAAATGATGTTTAAATATATAAGCATGAAATGTTTTAAATTAAAACACATATTTTATAAGAAAATTTCGTTATTTTTGTAATATTGTTATTATTTATATAAACACTAGCAACCGTCTCGCGGTGTCGTCCGCAAATAAATTCCTGAAAAAGCTACATAAAAATGGGAAAAAATGCCTAAGTATTGAAGTCTTGGGGTGACCCAAGAAATCGTCCCTCTTTAAAAATATTAGCATGGATTTCACGTAAATTATTAACGGACGCTATATTATGGTTGAGGGTTCAAAACCAACGCAGTCGAATGTTTGTTGTTACACATGAAACATAAAGTGTGTATAATAGGAATTGCAAAATTTTGCATCTATTCTATAACATTTCTGAAACAGTTGCAACAAAGCGGATGTATAATATACTAGTCCAATACTAGATAAACATTGTTGGATACTATAAAAAGTCTATCATTAGCTAGCTTAGACTAGACTATTTACTAACGTAGACTACTAATACTTTATGAGACTTTGATAATCCACGAATCGCATTAAAGTTTCCTATAGGAATTATTAGACTAGAATACTAGATCGCGTTTTAAGGAAACTCCCATAGTCAAAGTTAGCGGAGCTTAAAAACTTTAAGTGCTTTTTAAGTCATTTAGCTTAGTTACCTGTATACTATTTATACTCTTCTATACTTATAATAAAAATGTGACTATTCGCTGTCTGTTTACAAGGAAGACATAGGAGAATAAATATTATAGAGGCTATTTATGTATGTAATAGAACAATGATTTTTAATGTTCTGTTCTGTTTGTCTGTGTGTTTCTGCACGCTTATATCAGAAACGGTTAATCCGATTTAAATGCAGTTAACTATTGTATTTGAGCAAGCTTGCCCTTAACATTAAGTGTTTATTTCATTTCAGTCTGTGCATAAATAAAAAAGTTGCAACCATTTAAGTTACACATATAAGAAAAGTTTGTAATTTAAGTGAGAACGCGGGCGGGCCAAAAACGAAATAGCTAGTCGTGTGGATTACGCAGGCAAAGCCACGAGCGGATCGCTATTTAATAATTGTTAAAAGAGCTACTTAAATGTTATAAAAAAATGTTTTACTATAAACGAAACATAAATAAATTATGAATATGATAGTTTTATATATATGAAATTTCGTTATATATTATATCCTTAAAAGCGTTTTCATTTTTCTCTTGCAATATTTTATGTCAACGGAAAACCACCTTAAACTTTTGTAATAAAATACTAAAGTATCTGCATAGCTTAGCATAGCAGTACCTACTATGAATGTGTTTTGGTAAAATATTCACTTTATATATATACTGTATATTAAATGTATAAATCACAATCTATTTTATCAATTTAAATACAGGCATTTTTCACCTTATATAAAATCAACGAAATTATTTTATGAAATAGTCTAGAGTACCAAGCATCATCAAATAGTCATGTATTCGGATAGCCGCAAGTTTTTTAATAAATACTGATAAAAATTTAAATAATGGTAATATGCTCATATTAGGTATATAACGTGAAGGTACAGTATAAAATGTAATTTTTGTAACAACAATACTTTGAAAAGCATAATTTATGCAATGACTTTTGAATTTTATGCAAAAATTTCAGACTGCACGGCTACGGGACTTTACATGGATTAACAGATCAGAGTTGCAGATTTGCTACGACAGATCTGCAATTTACGTCCAAACAGCTGACTCTCGGCGTAAAACAAACTTGTCTAATGAATTATGTTATAAGCTGATTTTATGTACATATATAATATATTAGATATATATGTATAAGTTTTTTAATATTTTAATACATTTTATATGTATATGTGTCGTGCCATATTGGCCATAATATAAAATTTCTAGAATTTCAAAGAAACAAGTGATATTTTGACCTCAGTGGGCATGTTGTCGTAAATAAGTTAACTACAGGGATTATCGTGTACTCAAATGAAAAGTGACCCGTGTTGTAAGCTGGGAATTAATTGAAGCCTTTTATATGCTTAAATTTGGCTCAGAGCCTAAAATAATATAAGATTATAATATTTGTTGTAATGAAAATAAGTTTATTTTTGAGTCTCCTGCTTTTTTGCGCAGCAGGGTTGGCGTAGAGAACATAATTCCAAGAACTCTCCACTTTCTGCCCGAATTCGAGGCGAAAATCAAGGTTGAGCTTTGTCTTACCAAGGCGGAGAAATTAAATTAATTTTAATATAATCATTACTCCATGTGGAAATCGTATTTACAACCCACTGAGTTTACATTCAGCCACGGTCCCACTGCGCTATAATAGACCCACGAAAATAAGATTGAGAAATAATTTGTCTTCAGAAATCAAAAATTTTAGTTTTCTGTATCATAGAAAATTTGACCCAGAATACAGAATGTTCCAAGAAAATATTTGCTTTAGCATTTGAAAACAGGTCACTGAAAGACTTCCATACGTCTGCCTCTATAAAGGATTCATTAGTTTAAATGGCATTGCCCTTTCACAGTGGGCGGAGTAAATAGTTAAACTCTCACCCTTTTAGACCGTTACTAATTAACCCATTATAGTTATATTTGTTACAAAAGGAATATATTAGAATGAATGCGATTTTGTGAATACTGTAAGCTGATATTTTAGTTTCCCGCATACAAGTTTACTCGGTACAACTTTACACAATATCTGGGAACTTCTAATATGTTGTCTCAAAGGAAAAGATATACTACGAGAGACTAAAAGTTTAAAGTAGCTTAAGAAACTTATTGCGTGTACTATAATATGCTAATGTAGGCAGTTCTACATTTAAACATTACATTTTAACTTAAATGTGTGTGTTTCATTTAAAATTAACATTAAAAATCAAATTAAAGTAAATTTCATTAATCATGAATACAATTTACTAACTTAGACCTATTATTCTTTCATTTTCTGTCCTTCTTTCATTGATTGTTATGTTAAAAAATACAAAGCCATACTTAGAACTATTATATTTATCTTAACTTGTCTCAACTATACCACGAAGGTTCCTTTACTATATACTTTATTACTCAGATCTAAGATTCGCAATTCATTGTTTCGAAATTGGGCCAAAAGCCTAACCTGCTATGTTTTTATGTAATTTATACTTCAAGTAAAAATAAATCCGCCAGTCAGAATGTCTTGATTTGGGGCGGAAACTGGAGAACGGAGAGTCTTGACTAGCAAATAAAAAGCATAATGGAGATCGTGTATTACTAATTTTATTCAGTCTGTAAAAAAGTGTTTAATTTCACGGAGGTAGAAACAGATTAATACGAGTATTAAGATGAAACGACATGAGAGTAGCTCTTACAAATTCACTTCAAGATGCAATGTTCATTCCGCTTTCACTGAAATATATGTATTAACTAATTCCAGAGCAATTGAAAGAGATTGCACTGTGTGTGTATGTATATATATATATAAATATACTATGTATATTAAATATATGTATATATAATAAAGTAAAACTGAACAAAACGTATAATACGTGTATATAGTGTGAATAAAATGTCAAAATAAACTTTATTCCACCGTAAGTGATTTATAAGCCACAGATTTTTCCCACACCATAGGGTATTCGTTAAATGTGAATATGTATAAAACAACTTTGAAAGTAGCAAATACATATTGTATGAAAGAAGTAGTTGAATTTTATCGCTATGAAACTATCCATTAGGTTCATCAAAGACCTTGTTTGGAATTGTCGTTATGAACTTTAAATATTAATTGGCGTGCGGCTGTAAAAGATTTGACTTTAAAAGATAGATTATTTTACCCACGTGAGTACTTTCTTGTCAAAAAAAGGAGAAATGTAGTGTATAGATAATCCAGCCATTCTCTTAGATATGTTATTGGATATAAAAAAACAGCTTCAGGTAATCCTAGTGTGTTCTATTACACACTTCGTTCCACACTTTCCGCCGGAAATCAAGACCTTGCATGTTTGACGCCAGAACTCAAGTTCTGCGCGCTTTGTCTTATTAGAGCAGGGAAATGTAAATAATTTTAAATATAATAATTTACCCAATTGCGGATTGCACTCACAACCAATCATGATTACAGTCAGACGCTTGGCCCACTGCGCTGCGATGGCCTTACTAACCTAGTATTAAAGGAATATAAAGGTTATATAACTGTGAAAAGAAATATGGATAGTGTTTATAGCTATGGATATCTGGGTTGAATAATCTTGTTTTGTATGCGAACTAGATTTCATTTTATTAAGCAATGGTAGGAAATGAATCATAATTCTCTTTATAAATGGCCCCTTGCTATAAAAAACAAAGCTATAAATTCGGTTTTAAGCGAAGCTTTGTAATCAAAAAAACGTAGAGTTGATAAAATAATCGCTAGATTTTATTATTACACTTGTAAATTTTCTCACTGTAACAATATTTAATTTTGCATTTTGCTAGAATTTCAGTTTTATAAATCATAACATGGTATTTGTAGAAATTGATTACTTACATTTTAATGTAACTTCTTTGGCCTTGTTTTCGTGTTTCGAATAACTAGAATAGAACTAAGCTTAAATAAATATTCTCAAAAATATTTGTATTTCATTTCAACGTCATATACAGTGTTATGTATGAAATTTATTTTAGCTAATACTCTTAGGAGATAAGCATTGGGGTCAAGTTATTTCTTCATCCCGTTTGTGAGTGTATTTAATACGTACTAAGGAATGATATTAACACATTATCAGTTCTAATGTTTTTTTAGCACATCTAAAGGGATTTTAATCAATTATATTATATATAAGAAGCACCAATCAGTTATGTGTCTAATCTGTAAATAATCAAAATATTATGAGCTCTGCTTTGATGTAAATTCAATTGGATATGCCCATATGAACGTTATTTCGGCACCCAAACTACTAGTCCACTAAAATAGGCTAAATGGAAGGTACAATTAATAAACGAATTTACTGATTGTCCCTTTATCATTTAAATGATGATATTGAATTTGTTAATGGTTAATATATTATAAAACAAAATGAAAAACTGTTAACTGAATTCTAATTTTCTTTAATCTTTAATCTATTATTGAGTACAAACGGTGTTCTTTTTTTAAAGTAATATAAAAATTACTAAAATATAATACACTATTGCTATATCAGTTTTCTATTAAATATAAATTAAATTCATAGCTTGCATCTTTCTGAAGTATGACCTCCTCTTTTATACTTGAATCTACATTATTAAATTCGCAGTGTAAGCCCCCTATAACTCATATAACGAGCAAAAGTACTCTAGGCAACATGAGCCACGTCATGACTATACGTTGTTTCTACGGAACAAGCGCTATATTGGGAAAGCATAACCTTTGTGACCAATTGTACCAAACCTCTTACCGTAATCGACAAAACGAATAAGCGTTTACAGATTAAGATATAAGATATTATATATAAAGCGTTTTCGATATTTTGTAAATTCTATAGTTAGTGTGGAAAAAAATGGAATAATAATGCCCGCAGGGCCGCTTGTGGCCAGCTGTTGGGGACCGGTGACCCACCGACCTGAGACCTCCAGAGGGGAACTGGTATTTATCCCGCGCCTCTATAGCTATATGTATGGAGGGGTGGAAGTGCTCAATCTGTTAAATAACGAGGAAGTCCACTCACGAGCGCGCCCTCGATGCAGATACCGGTGCACACCCCTTGATATGCTCAGCCGACCACACGTATGTTGCGCCCAAGGCATTACACGAATTGTTGGGACCCATCTAGCGGGAGGCGTGTCATCGTCCGCCAACGTTTCAATTTGAGACTGTTGAAAAGGTGAACGTCCGGTAGTCTCATACAATAGCCCAGTACTTAGTGCATCCAAGCTCCATTCCATAGTCACAGTTTAGTTTTCGATACTATCCATAATTCCTACGCATTAGCCGGTGACCATCTCTGGGCAATTACCTATGACTGCTCAGAGATGGAACCCTCACAATAAAATTGATTATTATCTTGAAGGCTTGAATCTACATGTTGGACATGTTGCAAATATTCCAAAGGCCCGGGTTCTTCTGAACTTATGAATGTCTTAAAGATATATATTTTTAAGAAATCTCAGATTCAGAATGTATATATATTGTGTCATAATAATAATAGTTTAATGACTTAATTACATTGAAATTATATTGAAAATTGAATAATATTCATATTCAATCTTTTTCTTCCATAGATTAACAATATATACAAACAAGCGACGTGAAGTTGAATCAATTGTGTTGCTTACATAATCGCGCTCACTTGAATCCATCTGTGTCCTACGAAACTGTTCATCAAAAATCGTTTTCCGACAGTTGAGCAGAATGACCTAAATTGTTTCCATACATTTCCATTCAAAAATAGATCATGTCGATCAGATTTTTATTTTTATATAAAGTTTATATATTATTAGTCGATGCCTTCGTATGTGTGAACTTAAAGATTTTATGTCATACTACATAATTACTACCTATTCACATTGAAACTTGGACCCAATTTTATAATTACTTCTCTCAAGGCAGGAATTTTCTTGTCTCAAGACTTACATAAAATGTTTCAGACAATTGTAGTTTTTTGTCGGCTTCGCGCTTCTCTCATTGTAGACAAAGAAGACCTAGTAACATTTCAATCCCCAATTTCCGAATTCGAGACGTTGCACATTGAATGCCGGAAATCAAACTTTTAACGAAAAGAAATAAATAATATAAATATAACTATTCCCTTAAATGGGAATACAACCCCTAATCAATACGTTTACAAATAGACGATATCTCACTAAGCCATTATGGCTACAATGAATTTATTAAGAATATCTGTCCGCCACACTGAAATATTTTTACTAATGCGGTATCTTATCCATAGTAATATTATAAATGCGAAAGTAACAGTATGTCTGTCTGTGATGTCATCACGGGTAAACTGCTGAACTGATTGTAATAGAAATTTTATATAGAGATACTTGAGGGTCTTGGGATGAACACAGGATTTTTTAATTTTTACCCATTATTTTAGTTGTTTCAGGAATTTCATTCCTTTACAAAAAAGAGGCGCTGAATATGTGAAACAGCTGTAGTCGAAGCCGCGAGCGAAGCGGGTTCAAATCCCGCGGCGTTCAAATTTTAATACGATTTCTAAAAAAATGATTTTAAATTTCCTAAATGTGTGAATAATACAAATATTTAATTTACAGCATTCTCTCTTGCCTAACGATTGTTCGTAGAATAATCTTTGGGTAGCAGAAATTTGTAAAAATCCCTCTACAGAGATGCTAACAACAGAAATAACTTGTAACAAACGTAAAAGAATTTCGACGCAGCTGGATGTGGAACGCATGGCTTTTTTATAATATGATTTATAAAAAAATATGTTTCAATTTCTTAAGTGTGTAAATAAATCTTTAAAATGATAAAACAATATTCATTAGTTGTTCTGGATCTTTAATTTTTTATATGTTACCGGCAAATATGCATTACGCTCAACAAATTTGGTTAAGGTAACGTTGCCTTATTTCTTATAGTTTAGGGGGTCTATTATGATTCTACTTGCAATAATTAAGTCCTGCCCGGGGTTAAAAGCTTTGAAACAAAAAAAGTAGAGGCAAGAAGATGTGCGCGTACAAACAGACAGACCAACAGACGAAAATTTTAAAACTTATAGATACATATTTTACTGTTTTTACATCCACCTAAATTATGTTTTCATTAATATGTTCAACGTACAGATACACTTTTTTACTGTTTTATTATAGTATAAATATAAAAGACTAGTAGCTTCGTTGATGAGTTCAAAACTCGTTGCCTTAGTAACGTTTATGTCACTTTACACAAAACTGTATACAATTCTTA
The DNA here is from genome assembly GCA_038994665.1 of Podotricha telesiphe. Taxonomy (NCBI): domain Eukaryota; kingdom Metazoa; phylum Arthropoda; class Insecta; order Lepidoptera; family Nymphalidae; genus Podotricha; species Podotricha telesiphe. The sequence goes on along the minus strand of JAOYRR010000139.1, from coordinate 554,864 downwards.
TCTTTGTTTAATGAATTTCTCCACACCATAAAAAGTTTATTAAAAAAGGGTCAAAAGCTTTCCCTACATGTATTAATATATAGATATTTATAGTGGTATTTCCTCACAAAGTAAAGAATGAGGCACTATTTCGCACGTCAAAAGTAAGCTTAGAGTGAGATAAATGAAGCTCTTTGGGGACATAAACACGTTTGAAATGTCTTGTGTGATAAGCATAATAACGTCCCATATGTACATATTATTTATATAAACTATATATTATATGAATGCATAGCTATATAATTTAATTTTTATTTATCTATTGTTATAAAGCTTTTCTTTGTATATTAAAAGATTACGTGAAAAACGATCAAGGCTTTAGTTATGGTACTCTGAAATTTTAGGCGTGTGGGAATATAATATGATAGAAATATCGCTTATTCCAAATAAAAATTACATCACATTGTTCGAAATGAAAAACATACAACATAATGTAAATATTTTTTTTTAGACGTTTGTGGATTTTTCACATTGGTTAAAAAATTTAATTCCTACATAAAGCATAACAGGTTTCATAAAAATATTCGCCAAGGTATAATATTTTTATATCCATAGAAATGTGATATAATTTACTTCATATTAATAAATTATAGATAATTTTAATTTAGGTTTAAATTAAGGTGTAGAGTCAAATCTGTACTACTTATAGCTCTAGTGGGTTTCACGATGCCTTTGCAATTGTATGAACAAATAATATGGCTGCATTTAAAGAGTTTTTTGCACTTAGTTAAATGAAAACGTATTTCGTATTATTTCGTATTTTATATACATATATGATATCTAGCTTTCGAGGTACTGCAAAATATCGTCTGTCTTAAACGGATGGTTGTAGCTTCAATTTCCACTCGGGTCCCCGCATATATCCACTTTTCACCTGTTTAGAAACGTAGCTTATCTGGTAGCATACGAATAGACGTTTAAATTAAAGTGAAATTTAATTAGTACATATACTTACAGATGTACTTGGTAATAGTTCACACGTCTAGCTTTGCCTTACCAACATCTACATCACTTAATACAATAGTTTATTACCTCTAAAATGGATATTATATGTGTATTATTTATTCTATTGATCAATTGTATTTCAAATATATTAAAACGATTTGTTTACTACATTTTTTCTACTTATAATATTTAACCATGGCCAATTTTATACTTCTTCATTCATTTAAGATGATATAAAAATAAAAAATATAGTAAAAAGAGCCTCAGAATTTTAAATTACTTTACCCATGCCTCTTTATTGTACACTATTTGACCGTAATTAAAGAGCTTATGTAAATTCAAAGTTCAATGAACAAACGAATAATATATTTCGCGCAATCACATTATTAAGCACCATATTGAGTTCTGCAACAAATAAATCGATATAACAATTTGCAAATGCAACCACCGTTCCTATTGTACGGGCGGGTTGATTGTTTGAAACGATATATTTACATAATACATGAGAATTCTCTAGAGCATCAGTTTCATTATAATAAATAATATGCACATCACCATTATACATTGATTGTAATCATGGTAGAAGTGAAATTTAATATTAATTTGTTATGATTAGATAACTCGACTTTGCACTCCTTCTAACGTTGGAATTTGCAAGACTTTTAAAAACTCCTTATAACTGGGTCATAACAGTATTATAATTGAAGATATTTATCATAACAGACAGGATACATTATTTTGGCTCAATATTATTGTGATTGTAAGCGGGGTATCTGAGCGGGATAGTCTGAAAGAACGGATTCTATATACTTATTTTGGTTCGTCCACATTCATCAACCACTTGATTGAAGGTGACGTAAAAAAGCCTCCAAAAGGCCGTCCTCTATGTCCTCATGTTTTTTTACCTCGGACCTTCCTCCGGTATCAACGATACTGTTTTGATAAACGGTCAACCAAGGTCCCTTCCCTTCCCTTGTTTTTTCATGTGGGACTATACTTTATACATTTTTCTTGCAATATAGTTATATTTTCTAAGTAAATAAAATGTAATTGCTATTAATAATATACCTTTTTAAAAAAATCTTAATTTAGAAAGCTGTAGTAAAATTATTTGCGTAAACACTTGCGGTATCAAGTGATATAATATACTAGCGATCCACTCACGGTTGCGCCTACGAAAGCTAGCCTGTTAAGGGAAGTTTACCAAAATACAATGGTTAACACTGCATATTAACAGTTAAGCTATTTCTGAGATAAGCGTGCAAAAATGCACAGACAAACAGAAAAGAAAATTACAAATCATTCTTTTAGGTTCCATTACCCCCAATAATTATTGTTTTTCATAGATCTTCCATGTACAGAAAATGATCAGTTACATTTTGAATTAAATGTTTAAATGAATTACTCTTTGTCGCTCTCGGAGCAGTATTTAAATTATATTCATATATATAATTATTTTCATTTCTACGCTCTGACTAGAGAGTGTGCAGCGTCAGGTTTTGTTATTAAACACGCAATGTCCCGAAATTACGCGGAAAGTGGAAAACGGAATATCTTGACACTAAATTTTCTCTGCATTTCCTGCTATGCTAGGAAAAGTGCGAAGCTGAAAAAAAATAACGATTAAACAAATAAAAAGTAAGAAAATTTAATTTAATTGCTTCAATAAGTTTCCATTTCGCTAAAAGGTGATATTAAAATAAAGTGCTCGGCGTGTAAATAACTGCCGCCTTAGGAATAGTTGCTACAGTTGTTTAAAGTAAACTTTCCTTTGATATGGTTGGAAACTTTCATTAGTTTACCAACATGGGGGTAAGTTAAATATAATATCAATTATACCTTTTGATTTCACTTAACTAGACCAAAAGTCGAAAATAGAGTGGGTAAACGTAAATGCAATTAAATGCTGGACTGAAATTCTTCTTTTTAAATAGGTGTTTTAATAATATAATAAAGATATTTTTACTTAATGGCTACCTTTGATTTTACCCTTTTTTAATATAATCTGACATCCAAGTTAATTTAATCCTAACTGTTCCAATCCGTTTAATTTCAAAGAGCACCCTAAACAAATAATATATAAGAATTTATTGTAATCGTAGCACATTTGGGAAAATTCAGTATATTTGCTAGGCTAGGTTATTTAAATACAAAAATATAAAAAGACAATAGAAAAATAGGTTGCAAAATTTTTACCGCCTGGGATCTACGTCTGAAAACTTTGTAGTCTCAAACCGACCACACCAGAGAGCAAGATACATTAAGGTAATTCTGCAAGATTCCAGGGCAATGCACGAGACAACTAAGAAATCAATGGTGGTTGATTGAATTGAATCGACTGCCATAATTGTATCAACAGATGAATGCCACCTTAGCTTACTATGTGACCAGGGATTGCTGGAAAGTGTTCGAAACGTGTTCGAAACGGCTTTACTAAAATGCACTCATAAATACGAATAATAAAATTATATTCATTGTTTCGCTCCGGAAATCAAAGTTATTTTAACATACCCTGATATGCGATAAAAAGCATGAAGCTGACAAAAAGAGCATTAACAGTAAATCACGTAGCGTGAGCTATATCAGATATAGCATTTGTTTTAAAGCTATATATCGAAGTCCTAAAGCAATCACGATTTGTCTGTTGGTATAGCTATTAATAGCTTACCTGGCGGCTGACTTAGATAAATGAGGTCATACCCCGTTGACCCGATACTTTGACTGCTGACGCTTTGTTTAGCCTCGACAGTGACTGTAGAGTAGGTTACAATTGTTTTGAAATATGAAATTGGGGACAGACTTTTAAGGCAAGTTCAGTTAGTAATTTTGGGTTTTGTACAATACTTTGTTTTGTGATAATATGAGCGTGTCTCTAGTCATACAAAACCAAAATAACGTATACGTATCAAAATATCTTAAGTGGAATATGGAGTATATTCCACTTTCCGCCCGAATTCAGGATATTGTGTGTTAAGAGTGACTGTACGCCGCGATTTGTCTACGAGATCGGATAAATGAAAATAATTTAAATATAATAATTGGTCTTGTAGTCCTAGGTAGTCGTAGGTCCTACACGAGCAAGATCGAAACCACGAAACGAAACTATCGCTTTTACACTGAGCCAAAATAATACTAAACGGAATGGATGCTGTAAATACTAAACAGCAGATGTTTTATACACACACATTTAGTAAAATAAGATAATTTAGTAAATAAATTCATAAATAATTATAACGATAGTGCAATAAGGAGTAATAAGCAATACAATTAATTCCTCAAAAAAAAAAAATAACCAAAACGTATACAATACATCTAATTTAATACATTACTTAAATTTAAAATATAACAGTCTCAATCTACTGCAAAATACAAGCAATAAGTAAGAGAAAAGGGGTGTTTGCGAATTTCATTGTATAAATTTGTTTTTCATTTCTGCAGCAAACATGTTAGACACATTTCCTCAAATCGTATTACGTCTCGTCCACATTTCGTCCATTTATTTTAATACAACGTTTTTAGTTTCATGAGTATTTATTTATTAAGATTGAGATGTATTTTGACATGTGTTATTGATATTACAATTGATTATCAAGCCATACACCAGTCCGCTGGTCAATCTTAATACTCTACAAAAACATTTAACGTTAAGCAGCCAATGCGAACTTTATCTTTGAAAATAAAAGAGAATATTCTTTTGAGTAAAAAGAAACCTACAAAAAAGTACATACATAATTTAAATATGTGTGTACTTGTATATGTGAGATATAAAAGGCAGTCTTATTGCTAATCTATGACATTCTTCCAGGCAGTCTTAGGTTCAGAAGATTTATAAACAAATAGTGTCTGAGCGGGTGGTGGCGAATGTACTTATATAAGTATCATACTATTTTTATATATGTTCAGTTTCTCGCTGTATTCCTGATAGCAGGGTATGCAGAGAGAATCTAGTTTCATGACACTCCGTTCTCTCATTCTACTCCAATTCGAGAATCTAAAGAAACCTTGAATGTTGAATGGCTGAATTCAACGTAAGATTTTGTCCGACCAGAGCAGTGAAATGAAAATAAATATGGCCTCCCATCGGATATCGACCATACAACCACCCACCATGTCCACAGTCAAACGCTGTTCCATTGCTCAATAAACATAATACACAGATACCTATAAAATATATACTGATATAAAAACTAGCTATATATATATATATATATTTCTTCCTGTACTCTTACTCGCTTAAACCAAAATCAACTTTAAATGAACGATTTGAATACAAAATTTGTATGTCCAGTTGAGGCTTGTGTTTAATTTCCATTTCTTTATACTTTATATACTTTCATATAAACATGAGTGACCGACACGTATTTATACTCAATTCGATATTTTCATTTAACCCTAAAAAATACAATGTGAAATATTAATTCAGCGTATATGATATAAAAATTGCTTCTTCGCGCTTTCTCCCCTATAAGATGGTAGTCAGAGAGAACCTAGTGCCCAAGACACTTGTACGACCCACGAAATCAAGACTATGTATTGATTGACGGAACTCAACACCGCGCATATATTAAATAAAATAGAATACAATTATGCAGTCTCGCAGATCCTAACTGCGCTACAATAGTGTTATAATGAAATCCAATGTTGTGTGTTTATTAATTTATTTTTAAAAACTAGTATATGCTGAAAGATAACATATAAAACCTAAAACGTTCAAACCATTTAAAGTTTTATTTTAGTAGTATTATTTTAAATTGAATAAGATTTTAATGAAAATTCACCTATTCTACATTCACTTTGAGCTACCGCGTCTTATATGATGCGGCTTGTTAAATAAATTGCATTAATTACAGTGACAAATTGACAAAGGATTCTAAATGGAAGGGAACCCACTATCTAATCAGGCGTTCCATTAACATCGTGAAAATGTTTCGTAATGTATATTACTTTGGCATATCATATCGGCCTTTTGTACCAGAAAAAATCACTTCTTACATTATAATTTGATTTATAATATATTCTTCATACATTTTTATTTTAATTTCAAACTTACAATTTATTAAATTTTTACAGTATCTTCACCTATTCTTGTAAATATTTTAGATATATTTTATTATTTTGTAGTAACGAACAAAGAAATAATAATATATATGAATAAAGTTATTTATAAAACACATTTTTACTATGCGACGCCAATGCTTGAGATGAGAATGAGATATATGAGATTGAATGAGATATATAATGTGGGATGGGATATTAAGATGAAGGGTATAAAGGCTGAATATGTTATAAACGTAAGCATATACATATTATGTATGATAAAAAAAATATAGTTCTTAATGAACAGTATTTTTTATACACACCAACGTTTCATTGGTCTGCTTGAGGTATATTGCAACAAATACATTCTGTATTACACAGGCAATGACTTTAAGTGGATAAAGTGTGAAATGGGGAACATTCACATATACAATTTACCTGAAACTTTCATTCGTTATGAAGCAATTAAAAGTTTATACATGTTTCCAAACTAAATTGTTGTCAAAATATTTGATATTTTAAGTATGATGGAGGCGGAACGGTCTTTTATTAAGTATTAAAGTTCTAGATGTAGAATATTGTGGAATATGGTGCAAAATATTTTTGAACATGTATGAGCACTTTAATGGCTACGTGATTGGATTGAAAATGAATAATTTAACATCACTGAAACGGCCTCGTATAACTATTGGCATACAAATTTCATGCAGGTAAAATACCCATATAATAAACTTATTTATTAATTTGCAGTAGTAGTTAATATTGTTTCATAAATGAGTATAAATGAGTATAAGTGTTTTGAATTTGTCAATTCTCTCGTTTAGTTAGTTGAGTCCCAAGAGAAATATGACACTTTTTTTAATGTCCTTGTAGATCAATACAAGCAATGTTGGTCCCACTTGAAAGGTCATATTAAAAACATGCATTTTTGTTTACTTTAAATTGTTAAATTTACTGTGTCAGTAAAAAGCAATAGTTAAAACATGTGAAGATAGTATTTATTTAAGTCCAACCACAAACTATTCGTTAATTTAAATGAAATTGGTTGGTCGACAACCATATTTGCTTTCTGTAATTACGTTTGTGGCAAGAATATTTTTTTATCAGTATTTAATTCAAAAGCACTCTTCTGTATAATTTCCATATTAATTCTACTTTATTAAATGTTAATATTTAATATGTTTCACTTTTAAATGATTTGTTGTGGGAACATTAGCTACAATGACGCCAATTACGTTTAATATCTTTAAAATGAACTAACTACAAATATGGTATTCTGAATATTTTTATTCACCTGAAAATAAATGAAGTACAGAAAATTATCTAATTTCAAAATATATTTATAAATAGTTTCCCAGCTGTTTAATGTGAATGGTAATTTGCTATCACAACTGACGCAACTTGTTTTTTTGCCTCGTTTGTTTATAAGAGTTGTTATTTGCGCGCCACAGATATTTCAGGTCTGTACATTTTCTGAAGAAATGCTTGGTTCGAAAACCAACTACACAGGAATAATGAATTTCAGCTTTGCCACGGCACATGGTCTCTACCAATTGGTGTCTGATATCATCAGTATATCAGAGAAAAGAACCCACAGACCTTTGTATTTATCTTCTGTTGATTACACATCCGAAGGGTTACTGAGTACTGCGTACATTATAAGTCTGGAGACTGCACCGTGAGAATTTTTGCATCCTACTAAAGAAAAGTGTTGATGCTGCCTCCACTTTTTGTAATAAGCAAGCTATTTGAGCTAAGTTCAAGCACATTCGCTTCGATTCGATTCCTACGTTTTCATCTGAAATTATTGCATTTTGTCCTGTTGCTAAATATCTTTTGAGGGTCATTTCAGTAAGCCTTTACTTCCACATTTGTGTGAACGGTCTGGATCTCTGGTAAATTCGGCAAAAGGAAAAGCGGATATTCTATGCACACTTCTTTCATCAAATTCAACTCTTGACGACATGGGAAAAACACCACCATCCATCCTCATGGTATACCTCCTAGTGTGCTCAAGACCTGTGCTCCCGAGTTAACTTCGGCGTTAACGCGCCACGCTTACGACCACAATAGTCCCATCTTCGTGGAAACTAGCTACGATTCAACCTATACCCAAAAAAGGTGACAGCTCGGATACACCGATTACCGACCTATTGCTATTACCTCCTTACTATCTAAGTACGATAATAGCCGCAGTAGTATAAAAATGTGTCGCGGTTATTAAAACCCGCCTCACAAACGTTGAAACGTTGAAACGTTTGAGTTGTTGATTTAACAAATTTGTAAGTTTTTTTTCCAGGTGGTGCAGTTTTGAATCCGGCTGCGTTCAAATTTTTATACGTTTTCCAAAAATGCTTTATAATTTCTGAAGTATGTTAATAACAATAAAAAAAAAATGGTAAAAGTCTTTTTATTTTTTTAGTTTTCAGTTACCTAACCAATTCACTTAACACAATTTTGACCCATTGAGATATTTGAAATCAGCCTCAGTAAATAACTTTTCATTCTCATTAAATAATGTTATCTGTTCACACAGTTAAAAAAAGATTTGCGTTAATACTATGACATTATTAGTTTTTGTAGCAGTTAAAGCTGTTTTGTTGTTAAAACCAAGGAGGTTTAATAGTCAGAAATTTCCATAGCTTTTACATAATTTATTTAAGAAATTACATTTTATATAGATATTTTTACTAATATAACAAACGTAAATACTGTTTTTTTATAAATAATCACGCTATATCATCTAATAGCATTAAAATGTTTGCATAAGCGTAGTTAATGATATTATTGTTCATTGAAAAAGCAGTTATTATTATTTTTATTTCTCCAAACGTGTATAACGAAGTGTCACCGTGAAGCTGCTTTAATATGTATATGCATTGAATGTGTGGAGATGATTTGACTGTTAATTTCTACGTTAACTCGTCAGAAATATGCAATTTCCTAGTAATCTGCAGTATTGCAACTACTGCTGATACATAAATTCTATTCACGATTACAAATTGATACAAATTGAATAGTTGAGGAAAAATCAAAATGAAATAAAAAAGTACATTTGTAACGTAAATATTATAACCCGACAGGTTGAAAAAATATATAAAAATAAAAGTTTCTGTTTGTAATATTAAAATAACCGGTTTTGTTTTTTGGAATATGTATGGTACATATACCAACAAAATTTTTTTTATATTATACCAAAATAACATATATAAAATTTTTGTATGGCTGTTTGTTCCGGCTCATTACTGAAACGGGTGTACCGATTCTGACGGGACTTTCACTGCACTACAGATACTTGATGTAATAAGGTAAGTAGCTTAAGGTAAGTAGCGTAAGTAGCTTGACTTTAGAATTCCACGTGGACGAAGTCACGAGCACAGCTAGTATTAAAATAAAATAAAATCAATTATTTATGCTAAAGGGTTTGAAATCCTATCAACATAAAATTTAACTACAATATAATATTCATCACATATATTTGGTAACACCTGACTGGAGGTTAGATCACTCAATAATGCTGAGCTAGACGAAGTGGGTACTTAATTACCCTATTCAAAATCTGTTGTTTAAAAAGGTTGGCAGGAGAACCGATGGCCGTTGGGGCAGTAAGGTTCTCAAGTGGCGGCCACGAACCTGAAGACGCTCAGTGGAAAGGCCCCCTACCAGGTGGACCGACGATCTGTTCAAGGTCACCGGATGCTGCTGGATGCTGGAAGCGCAGGATCGATCGTCGCGGAGATCCTTGGAGGAGGTCTAGCAGTGGGCGTCGATAGGCTGCAACGAACGAAAAAGGTTGTAGAGTGGAGAACAGAGTGAATTACACCCAGATCCTCTCTGCCAACAACATCTGATTTGTGAAAACTAAAAAAGATCCAAGGTAATGTCTAATAGAGTTTAAACATATATAGTATGTACGTACCCTTATTTGAACTGAACCCTTATTTTCACATTTCATCTATCACTTGCTTGTTAATTAAAGCAATTAAGAGTTCTGCGGGAACCTTCACAGCCTTGGGTTTTATTAACGTAACGGGTTGAATGATTAAATATTACATTGAAAATCGAACTCTGTAAAGTCACCACAATTAGAAATTGTTACTTAAATTTAATTTAACAAGCATTGTTTATCTGATCCTAAATATAAGGAATTTACAATAGCTTGTTATAAATTAAAGGGGTTATTAATTATATTAATTATTGCAAAATTACAGATATGGGACAGTGTGTTACTGTAATCGCGACTGATTGTGACGATCATAATTTAATTATTGCCATTTTTTCACTGTGATCAAAAAGACTACTATCGCAAAGATTAAGAGAACTAAAAACTAGTACGCAAGGTATAAATGGGCGAAAAGTGGAGAGCTGAGAATTGTAACACGAAGTTATTTTAAAGAAACAAAATGAAGGAGAAACAAAAAATATTATTAAAAATGAAGTTAACAGTACCAGAACTAGACTGAAATAAACACGTTTCTAAATTGACAAGCAAATCAAAGGGTAGAAATTTCACGAAACAAACATATTTGTATTAACTACAGGATAATTCACACATACTAAATAGGTATTAGGTGGCTGGAGATATCACTTTTATATAAAATAAGAATACACAGAAAAACACATATTTAGAAAACGTATAAAAATTTAAACGCAGCGTTATTTGAACCCACGCCTCTTGAAAACCGCTCAACGAACGGTCTTGAACGGTTTCAAATCCTGTTGCGTTAAAAAAATTATACGTTTTCTAAATATGTCTTTTTCAATTTCCTTAGTGTGGTAATAACACTACAAAAGGTTAAAAATATATATCAATACACATTTGAAAATACAATGCCTAAACAAAAACCTTCAAGTAATGAAAATGGTAATCTATTGAAATGCTGCACAGCTCATATATTACAAACCTATGTGCATACATAGTCCATAAACCTAATTTACTAGGATGTGATTATGTCAGTAGCACTATGTATCAGTTTCCATGATTAAATATTTCATTTTAATCACGGTAATGTATATCAACGTCATTCAAATCGAATTGAACAATAATCATAACACGTACGAGTGCGACGATATGTTATATATGTATGTTGATTAATGTATGGTCAGAATATTAATCTTACATCCCATATATTCAATTATTAATGTATGATACATTTGAAAATAAGATAATCTTTTTTATTAGACTAGCAGTTACATGCGGCTTCACTTGCGTTATCAATGGGAAAATACAATATATAAGTAACAGCTTAACAATTAGAACGTTTTAAGAGGAACCCAAGGTAATGCTGACAAGGTAAGACAAAGCCTACGCAGACGTGACATATGCTTTAATCTAACCTCAACATGCTACATACAGTTTGCTCGTAGGAGAAGCATGGTCTTGCTAAGTTCACCCCCGCTACCAGTGTTTACCCTTGCATCATAGTTAAGCTAAGCTTAATAGGAAATTGCATGCTTTTGAATTGGAATGGAGGATCAGTAGGAATTTTATGGAATTTGTGGAATAATTATAGACCTTTCCCTAAACCTGTTGGTGATGGTAGTGGCAGTAATTATACGCCCTCCAAGTTGCCTGGCTCACAGTTTCGTGCCGTCATATAATTGAGGGACATATCAATTTCGCATAAACATGACACTGGGATGCCTGGGCTGAGCTCAACTGTATTTAGAAACTAAACGGAATATAAAGTGTTCTGTTCCGTATCCGTAACTGTGTTTGCTGGCAAATACTATGTTATACCTCCTGCTCAATTTCTTTAAATTTATTTTGTCTGAAACACTGATTTTAGGTGCTTGAATTGCCCTTTTACGTTAGACACTTGCTATTAGTTCCGAATTACTCTATACTAAAATAAAAAAATCTTCAGTAAGAATACATGCATAACACAGCACCTCGCATCAGTTTCCAACTGCCCATCTCCAATTTTTAATGCGTAATTTTTTACCATAGCACGCTTGTAGCGTACTCGTCATTTTACAGATGCACCCTCATATTCGTTATAAGACTGAACTTTATTACCTTGTTCCATAAAGGAGACGACATGAGGCATGCTTTAATTTCATCTGTAGGTGTACCCTTATTGTAATGAAATTTTATATATACTTGAGGGTCTTAGGATGAACATAGGCTACTTTCTCCTCACATTTACGTAAAGTACGAAAAGGCCGCCGAAAGCTATAGTTCACGTGGGCAAAGCCACGAGCGGGTTGCTAGTATACACATATTTTAACGAAAAATAACCTGTTTCAACACAGTTAAGCTTATAATCAAATAAGCTGGGCGCAAAACATGCAAATACGGGATTTGAGGACGTGCAAGCATTCTATTGTTTCTTCTTGATAATCAGTTGAATAATCCATTTTGAGAACAAAGTTACTGTGTCGTTTTATTCGTAAGCTGTTGTTAATGTATATCATAAAATTACGCCCTTTAAATATATACTTTATACCCAGTATTCCGATATAATCTGAGTGTCCTCAAAAGTTACTAGTTCAAAAAGCACCTGAATCTTTTAAAAGTTTCCTCGGGCTCTATGTAACTTGTATCTGTGAAAAGTCGAATATAGATTTAAACAAAAATGCCTTATTTACTTATCATTACGTGCTTATCGTCGAATTTTAAGTTTTATTATAGTTTTTGACTTAACATAATAGCACATATATTTTTTATTTTTCATATGTTTATTTAATAAATATAAATTACTAAAACGTAATGACCTTCTGCTGAACAAAGCTATATAAAATTTAATTATATACACTTTAAGAATGGAATTTAAAACCCCAATCTTCACAATTCATTTAATTTTAAAGTACACGATGAAATATATAGAAAAATATCTTCTCCGTTATTACGTAGAAATGAAAATATTCATACACAAAATGATTTTAAGTCGCCAGATTTTGAAAGTGCGGTACAAATGACCTCATTTACGGGGAAAATGAAAAACGTAACTACCTTAACAGCGCAGAAGGGTTTACCCAAGTATGTAAAACATTTTACATTACATTTCCTACTTATTTTTCCTGGGCTTCCCATATTTTTCTTAATACGATTTGGAGTAATAGCCAGCCATATTAAATATTAATGATGATAAGTGTTTTTGAAATCATTTGGATATTATGTTTGTTTATAAAATTGTGGCCATCATGGTTCAGTGGATTCTATTCAAATGAGAAAAATGCAATATCTTGATTTTGGGCGGAAAGTGGAGAATGTAGTGTCTTGACACTAGGTCTCTTTGACTGTCCTGCTATGCAACTAAAAGCTTAATGATGCTTTTACTTAATTTGCGGCCCGCAATTTCGTGTACGTGAACTATAAGCAATAAAAGCTATTTTATTTTCGTTCTCGTAAGAATTGTGAGGAATACTCGTCAGTAGAGTCGCCTCCGTGTGACCTATCAGTCACTCACTAACGGATATATATAGCGACCCGCTCGCGGCTTTGCCCTTGAAAACTATAGCTGTTTCGTATTTTCGGCGGCCTTTTCGTAAAATAATGAAATTCCTGGAAAATCTACAAAAATGAGTATCTTTATGTAAAATTTAATTACAATCGGTTCAGCGGTTCGGCTGTGATGACGTCAGAGCCAGAATTACTTTCGCATCTATAATGTTAGTATGGATTACTTCCATTTTACATGTTGGCAATTAAACTGACCCAGAGTTATAATGTACTTCGACAAACAAACAAAATATATAGTGGTAATTTTTTGGACTCTAAGTCTCAGTAACTAAGATGTGACAAACAAACAGATAAATTTATAGACACACATTAAAAAAATCAAAGATTCACATTCTATTATTATTTTTACATCCCCCTAAATTATATTTTCGTAAAAAAATATTTTCGTAAAAAAAATTCGTAAATTATATTTTCGTAATAAACAGACACAACTTTTTTTACTGATTATTATAGTAATAGATATAAGAGTTTATATTTCCATCACTGAGTAGTAAAATTATTCATCTTATAAGTTATATTTTATTTAACATTTTTTAAAGTGTTATTCGCACAAATTGAAAAAGACATATTTAGAAAACGTATAAAAATTTGAACGCAGCGGAATTGAACCTGCGCCTCTTGAGAGAAGAATACCTCTTGAACGGTTTTCAAGAGGCGCGGGTTCAAATCCCGCTGCGTCCAATTTTTATACGTTTTCTAAATATGTCCTTTTCAAGTAAGTTATACTTTATAATAACTAACGTTCATTCTGTTTTAAGGTAGACAGAATAATATGGTGAAAAGCCGCTTATCTATTTATTATAATCAAATATCGCGTCCGTCTGTGACACTAAATAACAAATATTAATATACAAGCTTAAGATATTATCATAAGCCCGTAACCTTAGTATTCACGCTTAGAATTCAAAGAGATAAGAATTATTTCTAAAGTATCGTAAAATGTTCCTCAAGTCGCCGTAACAAGAAACTTTCAGGTTTATGTCTCACCCAAAAGTTTACATGATATCACGCACTCCCTTCCTTGCTGCATTAACTTTTATTCGCATTATTTAGAATCTTAGTTAACGACTTACTTTAAAAGATAAGACTTTGTAAGGAATTTATACATATTTTAATTAATAATATTAGTTTTAAATCAATCAGTAATGAAATAAATAAAAAAAATTGTTTATTTTTGTTTTGTTAAAATAACCGCTATAACGTTACTAAATGCTTTACACGATACATTTACAAAAAAAATATTTTCTATTTTTGTCCGTCTTTTTGTCTGTTTGTTCCGGCTAATCTCTGGATTTTAGAATTCCATGCGGGTGAAGTCGTGGGCGCATCTGGCAACTTATATTATTAAAGAAAGTACCTCATTCAGACGAAAGTTTATATTGTCATTGAGTTTGTGCAAATTTTCAAGCAAATGAAACAACAAGATGTAAATACATTTTTTGAGAAAACGAATAAAAATTTGAACACAGGGGGATTAAAATCCGCGCCTCTTGGAAGCCGTTCAAGAAATCTGACTGCTAAGCCATTCTTTCTACAGCCGGCTACGTCAAAATTCTTATACGCTTATTACAAGTTATTTTTATTGTTAGCATCTCTGTAGAGAGATTTTTACAAATTTCTGCCACTCCAAAGATTATTTTACGAATAATTGTTTAACAAGAGAGAATGCTATCTATTAAATATCCAAGAGAAGCGGGTTCGAATCCTGCTGCGTTCAAATTTCTATACAATAAACTACGTCATTCATCCATTATTGCTTCGTTGCCTGGAAGAATTTGCTTTTAGTCATAAGGCCGCCATTGCACCTTTATTTGAAGTGTACTGACTGTGTAATCTCTATGTGCAATAAGGTATTATTATTTCAAGGTATATTATATTCAATTACGTTTATTCTAACATGCTCATATAAACTTAATTATATTTGAACATGTTCTTAACTTGACTAATTTATATATATTTAGAGAAGAATACTTTGTAATAAAGTAAATAATAAAAAATACTAAGTTAGTAATAATACCTAAAAAAAAGGTAATTCTTAAAAAAAATATTGTTTGACCTCAAAAATCATATGTATAATATCATGCTATCATACTTTTAGAGTGATTTATGAAAGAAACTATTCAAACAACTATTTGTAGCCAACTATTTACGCAGTGTACGCGATGTAAGCTCTAAAAACCCACAGTTTTTGAGCTTGTCCCGAATAAACATAAATTCTATGCGCTAAGGGACTTTAATTTATAGTATGTGGTAATGAAGTGAAATTACATTTTTGCCTGCTTATTATAGCAATGAATATACTTTCCTGAAAAATAACAAAACTTTGGAAATGGTAGTCCGCTAATGCTCTATTTGGCTAAATAGGTATCAAATCTATAATAATGTTAAATCTATGACTAAATACATTCTTAGATATTTGAAGCCATATTTGATTAATATAGAAAATACTTTTGGTTGAAGCTTTAAAAATAAATGTTATAGATTTTTGTAACAGTATATATCACATCATTAATTCTATATACATAAAAGCGTTCCGTTACTACGAACTGTAGCACTAAAAGAAGATTTTCTAAAATCCGTGCAGAGACGGAAACCTGAAATTTTACATTTGACAGTCGAAACTATGGAAGACAGATATGGAAATAGTACATATACTGTAAAGTACACGCAAACTAAGTAATGATTGACAGCCCATTTTATAAAGAAAACTTTTCTTACTGGACTTGTAAAAGATAAAGTGGTTATCTTATAATTAGTTCAGTAAGTATATATAACTTGATAATTATCGGGTAACACACTGTTATCTATTACAGGTATAAAACCTGTTATAAGTTGTAATTTTCATAAAATACTTCATCTAGGTGTATTTTAAATGTGTTAATAAAGTAATGTACACAATTCCTTTACTTTATTCTTGTACACTATGACCAGCGAGTCGAGAAAATTTATGTGCATCTAAGGTTGTTTATCATGGTAAATTCGGCTCATGTCGGCGTAAGAAGTAAATAATGTGTAGCAGACGGGTAACGCGAGGAAGGAATTTGTATACTATCAGTGAAGTAGAAAATATTATCTACTTCCATTTGATAAACAGTTTTTTACGCTTAACGCTTTTTTTTACGCTTAAAGCGGACTAGGCAGAGCTAATGTAATGTTTAAGCAACTCCGCTCTGTGCCTTCCGCCTGATGTTCGAAATATAGTGGCGGAACGTTACGTTAAATAAAAGAAACTCATTTGCCCCAGGTATGTATTGAGACCATAACCATCGTTAACAGTCCGACGCTGTACCACAATGCCACTGTGGACTCTGATTATTATAAAAATACATTTAAAGATTTAAAAAAAACTGAATAAAAGATGGTATTAAAAATATTTGTCACTGAATACCAAAAAAATATTATAAAAATAAAATTGAATTCGATGGTTTTCATATTTTCTTAAGGAAACAACTGCTATAATAGTTAATATTTGTATATTGTTTTACATATAAATCGCCTCTGCGGATAACTTGCTGCAGGCTACAATCCATACTTTTACACAAATTGTTTGCTTTTCATCAAAGCAAAATTTTTTATTTTTAACATTCTGATACCATTTCATTTGAGAACAAATATTATCATTGTATTAGTTCATTATAATATAGTAAAAAGGGTATTCAATATAGTTTTTTGTTTATAACTTAGATTAGACCAAGTTGATATAACGAAATTTATATTAAAAAAAAAGTGTTTTTTACACACAGGAAATTAATTAAAAATCTTTTTAGAAAACGCATGGGTTAGCACTCAGAGCGCTTGGACGGTTTCCAAGAGGCGCAGGTTTGAATCCTGCGGTGTTCAAATTTTCATACGTTTTCTAAAAATGTTTTTTTTTATATCCATATTACTACCTGATAAAGTATACAGATATAATGTTAAATCAGTAAATCATTTTTTGAGGACGTTAATGACTACAATACAGTTGTGAACAGTAGCCATTATAAAAAAAAAAATTGTGTAATTTTCTTGCTGTAATAAAGATTATTTTTTATCTAAACGTATCCTCTACAAACAAACATACAACTTTTTGTCTCATGTTATCTAAACAAATTAATTAAATTGGGGTGCATGTATGTACACGGTATTTTTACCATATAAGCATTTAGTAAAAAGTGGTTATTGGTATATGTACCAAAAAATACATTGTTTTCAGTTTTTTGTCTATCTTTCTGACTGCTTGTTTGTTCCGGTTAATCTCTGAAAGGGTTAAATCGATCTTGACAAAACTTTCACTGGCAGATAGCTGATGTAATAAAGAGTATCTTGGACTACTTTTGTTTTAGAAATCCGTGTGGACGAAGTCGCGGGATCAGCTAGTATAGTATAAAAATGAAGTGGAATAAAGTCAATCTCTTGAGCATTCCCGGATTGATAAAGGTACCTTTGTTACACTGTTATTTCCCAAGAGATTTAAAATAATGACACTTTTAAGATAAAATAAAAAAAAACATCCAAAAATAATTTTTCTTCCTTCACATCTGAATTTGGTCGAATCAACTTCAAATTAAAGTCATAAAGAAGCTCTGATGAGATCAAACTCAATGTATTTTCCTGGTTTTATTTCCAACTCCCGCCTGCTAAGATTACGCATCACCTCGCTCGCCTATGAATAAATTACATCTTAATGTTGAGCTTATAGTCTCTATATTTGACATTGTTGTGTATGCACGTCGTTAAATTACATATTTTTCCTCGACCTAAGTTTTACGACCTAAGAATTGTTTATCGAGGAATCATATGAGAATTGTCTCAAGTTGCAAGAAAATAAACTAACAAAACAAAAATCATAAAATTTATAAAAATAAAACTGATCGCTGTCTGTACACGGAAGTGATATAATAAATAATATTATTCGAGGCATTTATCAATATAATAGAACGCAAAAAAATGATTTTTAGATGCAATTTTGACTATTGTAATGTGGTAAACCACCCTTAACATTTAGTATTTATTTAATTTCAATCAGTAGTTAAACAAAAAGTAACAACCATTTATTTAAATTATAAATTTAAGCAAGTTTGTGATATAAGTGAGAATGCCCGCCGCGGGAGAAGACGAGTAGGTCGCTAGTATACGCTATATTATTATTAGAAAAGTAAAGATATTTTTTAGTTTTAATAGGATTGAACGCTTTTATCGAGTACCTTTATCTCCCTGACAGAAACGTCGGCCGTTTTTTGATGACGGTCGTACCATATGTACAGTTTTTTATGGAGAGGAAATTAAATGTAGAATATAGTACTCGAACATCATTTTATTATTTTATTTGACCATTATAAACAGTAATGATATATATTTTTTCAGCTTCACAAGCAAGGTCAGCCAGAGAAAATCTGGTGTTAAGACACTCCGTTTTTCACTTTTCCGAAACCGACTCATTGCGTGTTGGGTGGTGGACCTCACCGCCGCGTTTGCCTTAGGTACCATATTATATATTTTTTTTATTTAACTACACTTAATTTTATCTATAAATATTCCATTAGTTTACTACTTATTAAATTAAACAGGTGCTTTATATTATAAGTGCTTCATTATAAAATTCTTTTATTTTTTATTTAAAAAGAATTCATTTTACATTTCAACGCATAATGAATTCTATAAATAACCGTAATGAACCGCTGAATAGTCAAAAGATCCGTCATTATATATTACTGGCCCATTAAAATGCATGAGATTTATTTTATATAGCTATAATATAACTAATATTAGCTACTATACTTATTGATGTATTTTTTTCATTTTCTTACATATTTCGCATCATGCAGGATAAGTTACAATCGCTGTCAAATTCATCTTTTACTCAAATAGAATTTTGCAAGCATTTTTGAATCGTTTAACATAAAGATACCACCGGCTCGGAAAGCCAAGACTCCGGTTTCGTAAAAAAATATTTTAAATATAATTATTTTCCCGAATAAGGTTTGAACTCGCAAAGGCTCGGCCAGGTACAAATTGTGATATGAAGGATACTATTAAATATATTTAATTATTAGGTAATTTATACATTTGGATTTTCGGACAAAATATAGCCCTTCGTCGCGTCGCCCATGTTCCTCGATGCCTGAGGCCTATGATGGCTTACCCCAAGGACCGGCCCATATTTATGGACTGCGTAGAAAGCTAACTCAGGGAACTCAACCTTGCCACCGTTTCCCGTCTCCCGTCATGTACATTGAAGAATAAGGAAGGACGATAAGGAAATTTTTTTCTGTCCGTTTGTAGGTTTGTCTATTTGTACACGCTAATCTATGAAACTAATGGACGTAACTGTTTTTTTTTGTTGTATCGCTACTAAAACCTACCTTAGCAGGTATCATTTAGGGAAAACAAATTTCTATAAAAAACTAAATGTCGCCTAAAAACTAAATGTCGCCACAATGATATGAGCTCTAAGAAATGAGCCATTGCTGCATTAGTAAAAATTGTTGTGAGGCTGGCAGTTTTCGTTAACAAATAAAAAGGATTTAACTTTGCGGCAATTGTGCCGCAGTACGGAAACGTCTTACTGTAATCGCTATAGTTTTGGGTCGATCCACATTATAGAATAGTTATATTTATATTGTTTTAATTTTTTACCTCCGGTAAGAAATAGATGGGCGTTGAATTTCGGCATTCAATTCACAACGTCTCGATTTGGAGTGTTTCGGAAAATGAATATGAATCTATGATTTTTATCTATACTATAATATAGATTTTTTTGCTTATATAGCTTTTTTTTGCGGGTAGATTTGAAAGTACATATATGTTTTTTTGCTAGCTCTGTATTATTTTTAAATTAAATGTACTAATGTGCTAAAATGTTGAACTTGTGCTAAGTTGATCATAACGAAACTTTCTCACGCAATTTTTTCACTATGTTGCACAAATAATTATAATGGAAATGACAATGAAACTTCTTAAAAGTATGGAAGAACCCTTCTCTGTTTTCCTTGCGAATGGGAGTTTAAAAAAAACCTGCCTCATACTGGTTCTGCAGCCCCCTCGCCTACGATAAAAACATTAACTTCTGAGTTTAACACATTTAAGGTCTTTGTATGGAAAACACTTGGCCTACTTAAATCACAAGTTGACCTTGTTGTACTCAGTATGGACCGCATGGAGGCACAGTTCAGGAGAAAAGTTCTTCTGATATACGGAGTAAAGGAGGTCAAGGTTGAAAATGTGTCACAGAAGGTTATTAAAATATTATCCACCCAGATGAAGTCAGATCGTAGATCTTACAGAACTTGGATACTATTGAATCCTGCCACAGACTTGGTATTAAAAAAGGACTCTACCCGGGCCCATTATAGCAGTATGCAATTTCGTTGCAGCGTGTGGAAGGCTAAAACATCATTAAAAGGCTCACAAAATCACTATAACTAATTTTTAACAAGTTTTACTCGTCAAGAGGTAGTCATAGCAGCCTGTAATTTTTTAATTTTGGAATAAAAAAATGTTGGTCAGCTGATGGCATGATTATTATTTTAACACCTAATAAAACTTAAAACGTAAAGTACATATCTTCGCTATCTGAACTTACAACAGAATCCAACAATGTACCACTATGAGATCCTCCAATATCAACAAAACTTGTTTTCACTATCTTAACTTTATCGGTCAATCGATCATTTTTACTCTTGTCGTCAGTTTGCATCCTTTAAGCATAATAATATTCAAATTTTATATGCTTTATTTTTGTAACTCAATGTCATAACTTTAGTTTATCGACAGTAACATATATTATTGACATGTGTCATACAGATTATATATTGTTTCCAAAATATGAACTATCAGTGTATTGTTCTTGTATTTAATCTTTGGTTATGTTACATTCCGTTTTGTGTCCTTGCATTCTGTATATAAAAATCTGTTAAAGTATTTTTCTTAGTGTAAATTTATTGTGAAATAAACCTGTGCACGTGGATTGAAATTTTAATACATATTTGCATATATTCATAATTTATATTAATACTTTCGCTAATTTTATGTTATAATTTTTTTATATCAATTATTATTGTATACTTACATAACAAATGCTCAAATTTGATGATGAATATATCTCCTGCTCTTCCAGCGATTATAATAGTGCTGAAATTCATAATCCATCACTTTCAGACTCTGAACCACTTGAATATAAATTATGAAAGCTTTTTATAAATCCGTCTAATTCTCTCTCCTTGGTGCATATCAACGCTTAGAGCATTCCTGCTCATTACACGGATCTTCTTACCTCTTCATCTTTTGGCTCCGGCATAGTCGACTGCATACTCATATCTGAAACCTGGTTAAAACCATCCCTTCCATCTGAAAGTTACTTTATTCGAGGTTATCAGTTATTTCATAATGACCGTACTCTGCAAGGTGGGGGTGGCGTTAGTATCTCCCTCCGTTCTGGCAGTTCTGGCAGTTTAGTATTCCCCGAATGATAAAGTTAACTATTTTAGTGCTATGAAAGGTATGCTTGAATCAAATTCACCTTAACATTATATATAAGGGTGATTTAAATACATGCCTTTTAAAAAATTATGCAAGTTCTGATATGTTAAAAGCACTACATAAGTCTTATAACTTACATATTCTTCCATTGTCTTAACCCACTCACTACTTTCCTAACTGTAGGCCTTCCCTTATTGATATTATGTCTGCCTCTAATCCTAATCTTGTTGTTTCTCATGGACAAAGGACCTCTCATCTACGCCGATGTGTGTTATTGAGATGTGACAGAGGAGCTTAATAAGTTAGAGCGCCTCCAAAACCTCACCACACGCTTTATTGCATCGCATACATGGTCTGCGTAAATACGACCAGGTATCCTACTTTCGAGCTGAGCTTAATTGGCCTTATCCGCTTTCTCTAAGATATGCACATCCTTATACTCGCCTTGAAGATCCTTAACTACCGGAATTTCCCTTCATATTTACGTTCCCGCTTTAGCCTCCTTCCCACTCTTACGCGCTCAAGAAGGTCTTATGTCATTCCAACACTAGACATTCAGAAGAAAAATACCAAATTTATGCAGAAATCCTTTTGTGTGTATGCCGCATCTCTTTGGAACCAACTCCCTAAGCCCATCCATTACTTCCGTTATATATCCCTATTAAAAAACGTCTACTTTCAACTTTGACATGACAGTAGTTATAAATAAGTTAACTGTTCTAAATCTACATTATTATCATATTTATATATGTATGTATGTATGTATATATATATGTGTGTAAGTATTTATGTTACTATACATATTTATATGTATTTATGTGTATATCTGTTTTTATTTGTGTAAGTTTATGAAGTAAATTCTGTATTTTTGTTGTTTATTTAGCTTTTCTCCTTCTCTTATATTTTATAATTGCACATCTTTCTATCTCGCTGTTCACAACTCATCCACTTCTACGGGTTGACTGGAAGAGATCTCTTCAAGAGATAAGTCCACCTTTGTAAGTCTTGTTATTATTTAATTTATCTTTTTTTTGTAATTGCGATAAATAATATCTTTACACTAGCTCTTTGAATCACTACGCCGATATGCGGGAAAGTGTGAACTTGATATATTAACTGGACTACATCTCATCTCATATATGTGTAAGATTCTATTTATTAATCTATACAAACATATAATAAAAATGTAACTGATCGCTGTCTGTACATGAAAGATATATAAAAAAAAAAATATTAGGGGCATTTATCAATAAAATAGAACCTTAAACAATGATTTTTAATTTTCTTTTCTGTTTGTCTGTTTGTGCACGCTAACCCCAGAAACGGCTTAACTTATTTAAATGAAATATTGTTATATGGTATGTGTCTATTTTTTTTTTCTTCTTTATTTTATATTAACATGGTCTTCTATGGCACTGTTCGGCACTCACCTGCTTCCATAACCTGACTGGAAGAGATATTTTTAAAAGATTAATCACCACCATCATTTTATACTAAATATTCTTTTTTTTTCTTTCTCATGTATTTTTGATTGTGCAATAAAGGTTATATATAAATTTTATGATGAAAGTGAATAATTAATTAGGTAGAACACAATAGACATAGCTTACAATAGACTTTGGATTAAAAAGATAAATTAACAAGACTGCTTTAAAATAATAGAAAGGTTTAAGAATAGCTTAAAATAAAGCTTTATTGTGTCCCATACAAAAGAAACTTATTAAAGTTCAATGTTGAATATAGAACTAATTTCAGCTTTTGCTGGAATAATTTCAATCGTAAATGCATATTGCATATTTCTCTTAAAAATATATTAATAGATAATCTTTTTTTTGGGTAGACTAGAAATTTAATAATAAGTTCTTTGATTTTCACGATTATTATACATTTTGAAATTAAACTATTTTTAACCGAATTAATCACGTATAATAGTGGTATTCGAAAATAAATTTTAGAACCCGACGTTTCGAACACTTTACTGTAGTCCATGGTCACAGGTAGACTGAGGTGCTCTCTGGTGTGAACGGATTGAGACTTCAAAGTTTTCAGTATTGGGTCCCAGGTAGTAGAAAGTTTCCAACCGTCTTCTCTATTGAAATTAGGGTGCTTTTGTATTTCAATAGCTTTGCGGATCATCCTTGGGATATATCTGTTTTCCCTAGCGAGAATATGAGGTTTATCCAACCTGATATAATGGTTGGGTTTATTCGTTGTATACTCACACACAGCTGACTTCGATACACGTATTCTTCACCCTTATACCGATGCTCCTCTTTGATTAACCAATGTAAGATAAGCCACAGTCACAATCTAGTTTGTATATACCAGCACTCTGCACAGGATTGTTACTTTTCACTGGTCTCAAGAACTGGCTCATTTTTCTGTTAGGCTTAAATATAGTTTTTATTGATGCTTTTCTGTGTCACAGTAGGCCATACAGTGGCCTCAGAAATTTAATTTTCGTCATTTCGAAACTTTGGTGTTCTAATTTAATCCATATTAAGTTTAATATTTCATTTGTGCATATTCATTTCTTAAACTAATGTTTAAATATAAATATTTTGTTTTTAGTGTACAACAAAGCTTAAATAAATATATAAGTAATTTACACTTAAGAACTTATATATAAGCTGTCAATCTCAGCGCTTGTCTATACAACATTTACGTCAGTAATTTTTCAAATTCTCTTGGTATCACAAGTTCGTCTTTGAGGCGCAAATCACTTAAATATTTTCAGATCATCGCTTGAAGTGAAAGGAAATTTATTCTCATAACTTTTCTAAGCTTTCGTAAGCCTTTTGAGCAATACAATAGCTTTACAAATAGCTATGCGACTTTTGGTAGTCGTCGGATACCTCCATGACTTAGCTAATGTCGGAATTCATCAATCATAAAAACAATGATTTATATTTTATCAGCTTCACACTTTTTCTTTCATAACAGAGTTGTCAAAGAAAACTTGGTGTCTAAACACTCTGTTCTCCACTTTCCGATTTCGAGACATAACGTATTGAGTGGCGAACCTCAACGTCGAGGTCCCTTTTGTTGTCTTGTTCCTATGGCGGAAAAATGAAAATGAAGAAAGTTATGATCAGGAATTAAGCCCACAATTAATCGCGATTAAAGTAAGACGCTGTCCCACTGAACTGTCCCAAATATTAAAAAAGAAAAAGTAAAAATTAATATTTTTTTTGTAGAATTTAATTTGCCTTTTAAGTTGAGAAATCAAATGTTACGTTTTAAAACATATTTATTAAATCAAATTTAATAAGATCTTTGATTTTCGCGATTATTACACATTTTTAAATGTAACTATTTTTAACTGTATTAACTGCGTATATTTTTGTTATTTGAAAATACATTTTAGTAATCCTCGAAACACGCGCGTGAAATATACGCGATTAATCCGGTCAAAAATAGTTCAATTTCAAAGTAAATCAAATTTGTTTACAACACAAATTGGTACTATGCTTGCTCGTTTTTAGCCCAAACATTCAAGACTCGAAATAAATGTGGCAAGGTAAATGTCTAATTAGCCACGATCAACAGTGGTTTAATAACTGCATTACAAATGATTGGTTTTAAACAATAATATAAAAGTCCCTTGCTTTTTTCTATAAGATTTCCTGATTTTGATGTAAACTCCAGAGGAACCGACAACGAACTTGGGTTTGATTTTCAGCCACTTCTTCGAAAAGCACACAATCCATTTAGCTACAACAACGGCCGTCTAATCAAGGGCAATTTATATTGTTTGGCCACAATCCCATTACAAATAGTTATATAATTGATATGAAATTATTACAATTTATTATATAAATGAATTAAGGCCAGCATGGCTTGAGAACTCATTTCACTATATAAAATATTCATAGGTTTCCTTAAATATAAGAAACGTTTTTTCTTTTATATTGAAACTGAAATACATTTTAATTATAAGATAATTAAAAGGGTAAGGATAATAACGTTGAAAAAGTGGCTGTTTTAATCAAAGCAAGCCTTTGTTTCTTTTTTATTTTCTTCAAAAGTTATTAAAAGCCGGACGTCAAACGATATAGACCTTTTGTTGAAACTGTTATTATGTATAATATTATTGAAAACAAAGATATTTACAACTTAAGATTTTCATTGTCTTGTTTTGTATTGCAATTTTTTTATTAAAAATGTTATGCAGTAAGTGTAATTTAAAATTAATAATGTTGATTAAACCTTTTTATTAACTTTGTTACAATGGATATGAAATAGGATATTTGACATGGATTTTTAATATAATTAAATAGTATTAATGTCTATGAGTAATATGGTGTTCTATTATGTTATACATACATACTGTCATGTGCTCAGCACACAAAATATAACGTGACATAAAAAACGTATATTTAGAAAACGTATTAAAGATTTGAACGCAGCGGGATTTGAACCCGCGCCTCTTGAAAACCATTCAAGCGTTCTGACTGCTAAGTTAATAGTACAAATAAATATATTATCTATCATAATTAATAAGCAATAAAATTTGTCACAAAAGTCGTTCAATTCAACGTTACAATTTTACATAAACACAATTTAGCACTAAAATATGGACAGACATTACTTTGATAGCATTTCAAAATGTAATGAGAATAATGAGAAGTTAATAAATAAGCTAAGGGACAGTGTTAAACTATCAAAGGTAATCTACCTAACTAGAACTTTGCTATATTTAAATTATTTTTATTTCATCGCTTTGGTACGAGACAAAGCGCGGCGTTGAGTTTCGCCACTTAACACGAAATGTCTCGAAATCGCGTGTATTGGAGTGTCTTGACACTAGGATCTCTCTGATACCGTATAGCGATGCGGAAAAAAGCGCGAAGCTGTAATACTCATTTACGCTCTGTATTTCACTTTATCTTACAAAGCGAATCGTTAACACCGCTACTCAACACGTAATGTCTGAACTCATCCAAAAATAGGAGAACGGAGTTTCCCTGCAATGCCGGAAAACCCGTAAAGATAAAAAATATTAAGAAACTTACAAATGTTAAGTGTAAAAAATAAGACAAACACTACAGGCATTATTAAGCAGACATTTTTCATGATATTTGTAATCTGGTCACGATCAGAAGATGAGCTGCTTCAACAAAAATGAAGATAAAACGCGGGTCTCACAATAATAAAATTTGTTGCCTTCATTAATTTGTACAAACGTGATGGATGATGCTTTTATTATTTTGCACGTGTCCTTCTCGTAAACTTTTAGTTGAGACATTAGTAGCCATTTTATTCTAATTATGGTTGAATGAAATGCATTAACAAACATAATGAAATAATAGAAAAATTATCAAAAACATTCTTACGTAAGATAAGAGCTCTCATGTAAAAAATATAAATGGAAAACAGCAAGCCATATATTTAGGGTAGGCGGAGAAAGCTGGAGAGTGGCTTTCAACTGAGCTACCTCGTCCTGAATAAACGGGAGATGTTTAAAGATAAAAAAACTTGTTTGTTTTTAATTTGCTGCTTTTTAGTTTTACTCACACTCATTAGAAACACAATATAAGGGAACGTTTTTAAGTCTGTTAGAACTTTAAATAGATGATGATTAATGTAGTAGTGACTAAATAAGACTATTATTGGTGTAAAAATGTCAAAAAGTACACATATTATAACTGTCAAACAACTTTGACAGTTAACCTTTTTAAAATTTGTATCGGGCATGAAAATATCGTTGACATATATATAACTGTGATTTAGAACTGAATTGCTCCAATTTTTCAACACTATAAGAAACATGTCCGCTACAATAAGTTATGTAGCAAACACGGATAGAATGTTTGCATATATTCACAATATTATCAATTTACCTAATAATTAATAATATAACTATTATGCTATAATCAGTAATTATTTAATAACTAATATTAATTATTTTAATAGTTGGTTTCTAGTATGTGGTACCTACACTATTAAATTAAAGTTAGTAATAAAATATACTTACACTTATAAGAAAACTTATACGACTATATGTACGTATTAAGTTAGTAAATATGTTATAAAATTTATCAGTTTTGTCTTACTTGGATTATAACTGTGTCACACTAATGAGGACGTGTGTACTTTCTGCGCGACTAATTACAAAACATTAGCTTTGAGATGCACTGTGATTTTTATCACTTATTATTAAATAGAATGAAATTTAAAGATGACTATTTAATTTTTTTGCATAAGTTACTTTTCATCTTTTAAAATGTACTTAGTATTTTGTTGACAAACGTGTTTTAGTTACAAGTAATTAGAAATTAAGTCGAGTCAAATTCTACTTACACACACCTTGACCCACACTAAAACTACTAGGTCAATTTAAATAAAGGCATGTAAAGTAAAGTAATATAGAATATTTTTTGTCTACGTTTAAAAATTTACCATGTGTACACTTGTGTGTAATAAGTAAGATTCATTATTCAAAAGATACTGTCCTCATGTTAGAATAACGTATATTATTCATTTACGACATCCTTTATACAGCTTAGATTGACCCAAAATAAAAATGCTACCAAACATGTAAACATTTAACTTAATCTACTCACAAAATATAGATACACGAAATGAAAGTGAGCAAATGAATCTAAATATCGGGAACCTATAGGGTGCAAGAACCTGAAATTTGGCAATTATATTCCTCGGCGAGTGTAGCTTTTTTGGAAAACGGATTTTTTATGGAAATTAGAGTGTACATAAATTCATTTAAGTAATGAAAGAATCATTTCTTAATTGGATTTTTATGACTTTGTACATAGGTTCCTCCAGTAATGTAAGGGGGCACCTAGAACGGATATTTGTAGATACCTCACACAACTTTTGCGGGACAGAAAATTGTGACAAAACAGTTTCATTCATTTGGATAGTAAGATAGATTTATATTATAATCTGTTTAGTTCAAATATCAACCTGTACCTAAACAGTATACAGTACATGGTTTTCGAAAATACATTTTATAAATGTTTCGAACATTTTAAAGTACAGAGTGTGAAATAGGGGTTGGAAGTTTGTATGAAAGTCCCTCATTTTTAAAATTCCAAACGTGAAACTATGATTTCGGGATAACGAATGAAAATAATTTTATATGAAAAATACGAATTTTATAAGTAAATACGGAAATTCTATTCGTAAGGGGGCGAAATAAGGGCTAGAAAATTGCATGGAAGTCCGTCAATTTTGACGTTACAGACACGACACTTTATTTTGGATATAATAATTATTACATAACTATAACAGCGTTTGTAGAAATTCTTCTCCCAAGGAGGTAAAATATAGGAGATACAAGTTTGTATGGAAATTATTTTTGATGTAATAAATATGATAGTTTGTTTTTTGGCAACTGATTAATTATAATTTCAGTTTGAACGTTTATGCAAATACTAATACCGAGAGGGTGAAATAATTTCGTTCATCATTTCTGAAGTTCATTAAATATAAAAGTTCATTAAACATTCGTGAAAATTATAAGCAAGAAATATTTAATATTGTATAATTTTTTAAAGTCTTATTCACACACTTTAAATCGTAAAAAAAAATATTTTAAGGAAATTTTATAAATAGCATTATTCTCTATTGCCAAACGATTGTTCGTAGAATAATTTTTGGGTAGCATAAATTTATGGGTAGCATAAACTTTCTACAGAAATGCTAAAAACACAAAAAATATTGACGTAGCTGGATGTAGAACCCATGGCTTAGCGGTGTGAGCGCTTGGAGGGTTTCCAAGAGGTGCGGATACGAATCCTGCTACGTTAATTTCTTTTGACGTTTTCTAAAAAATTTTCTCAATATTAATTATTTCTCACTGCTATGAAGCCGCGGGTAACTAAACTAGTATAAATATAGAAAATCATTATATTTTATTGCATTCATGTTTATAGTAGAAACAATTGTAAGCAGGATTCAATCCTGTAGCTTTTTATATAACGTTACAAGTAGCTACAATACTGAAAGTATAGATATCGTTTATATTTTTCAGCGTTATGCTCAATACTTCAATGATATAATTATTATAAAATGGTTAATAAATATCTTAAACCTGTAACCTTTACTCAAGTGTATTATACTTGACGGAAGTGAGGAAAATCGCTTGACCTGAGCTTATCTTAAGAGTTTGAACTCAAGTGTTTCCTCTTTATTTAAGTGAAATTTATATATTTTTACTTATAAATTTTCAAACAAAATTAATATATATATTTTTTTTTAAATAAAATGGTTTAAATAAACAGTAAATAATTCAAATATCGTATTCATGCAAAATAATCGAATTCATCATAATCGCGTACTGCAAACACTTGCCAACTGAGACACGATTACGTCAAATATAATTTAAAAAGAATATAAAGCCACATCCTACTAATATTATAAACGCGAAAGTTTGTAAGGATGTTTGTTACTCTTTCACGTAAAAACTAATGAATGGATTTTAATGAAACTTTAAAATAATATAGCTTATACATCAGAATAACACATAGGCTACAAGTTATAAAGACATTATGTGAATTGACCAAAATATCAAGTAAGTATCTTATGTTCAAGCCATTAAAGCCAAAATAGTGAACCATTGTAGTCAATAAATTAATATGGTAGTTAGATACTTTAATCGCTTCTGGTATTTAAAGTAGATATAATGTCTTTCACGGGTTTCGTTCGGACAAATATTATTTTAACCGAGTGCGCTATACTACGGCGTGGCCGACGCACGGCGGGTGAGGTGGGGGAAGAAGTCGCTCATCGCTGAGTGCGCGACCGCGACCCGAACGCGGACAGACGCGTGAGGGCAGACGTCATTGATGGTTGTGCCTGTTTTGCGAATTTTCAAGCATTAGCAATTTGTTAAAAAGCCATTGTACTTAAAGCTATATTGCTTTAGTTATTAGTGCCAATAGGCAGGTTTTCATTGTGTTAGAATTTACACGTACAATAAGAGACTTCATTTTAATTATGTAGATAGGTTACTTACCTGTTAATTATAACGAACGCGATTTGTTAAAAACGCATTGTACTAAAATATAGGTCCAGGGTTAGTTAGTGAGAGGGTTTTTTTGGTTAGGAGTTACACGTAGATACAAAAAGATACCTACTTCATTATAATTTTAATTATGTAATTAGGTTATTTACCTGTAAACTATTACGAATTTCTTCGGTTTTATTTAAATTATAGGTTGTCACGTCAGGACATCATGTCTAGCTGATACCCACGACTTCGTCTGCGCAGGATTAGTATTTCGAGTAGCTTATATTAGCGTAGCGTAAGAAAAAAACGAACATTATGACATTAAATTATTTTTATTTTTTCGGCTGGCTTTTAAAAAGAAAACAGCTAGCAGCTAGCTATAATATTAGTAGGATTATCATATATTGTCATTTTATGGCTTATCTCTATTCACATCCGTAAATATCACATTCTTCAATATGACCAAAGAACTCATGTCACCACCCAATCGACTATATATACTTTAAATACACACATTAGAACGTCTAATTATTTTTTTGTCCTGCAAATGGGTATCGAACCAATGCCTTGCGATTTCTTAATCAATCAATCGTTAACAATTAAACTGTATTATTAATAACGCATCGTGTATATATATGACATAAACAAGAAATATTTCTCCAAGTAAAATTTGGATCTACAAACGTCGTGTTTAGAAAGCGTTACTATCTTTACAATTTCACATACAACACTTAAGTAAATATGTCGTTATCCTGATCTAACTCATCTAGGACAGGATGTCCTGGCAAGGATAATAAGTTCGTGTTATGAAAATATTATTTTGTCACCCGATCCGGATACATGTGCAAATTTTTAAGACGACACGGGAGTCTAAAGTTTGCTTTGCGAGATTATATTACAACGATACAGAGATAGATAGATATTGATAGAAAAATCAGGTAAATCCCATGGCAAGCGTATGACATAATACTAAAAGAGAATTTATTTCAAGATGAAGTCAAATTGAAGTGTCTGTTTTAAATATTAAACTAACCGCTGTTTACTAAATTCATATGTATGTCTGTCTGTCTGTTTGTTCTCTGAAACGGCTGGACCGATTTTGACGGCACTTTCACGGGCAGATAGATGATGTACTTTTATTTTAGTATTCAACGCGGACGAAGTCGCGGGCACAGCTAGTTTTTCATATTTTCGGGAGAAAATCATAAAATAATCTTGTTTAATAAAATTTTATAAACACCAATTTTGCTAGTGGCTTCATGTAATCCTATTAATTATAAAAAACCTTTTAAACGAGTAACCCTTTATTGGTTTAATGAGAACCGGACGCCGCTAATAGGCTTTATAAAATACATGTAACACTACACTTATAAATGTAACGCTATTTCAGTCTCATTAAAATTAAGTTTCATTTGAACATAGATCAGTTCAAACGCTTTCACGTCGTTATGGGAATATGTTAGCGCAATGTGCGTTTAAACGCTTGTAATTTACAAATTATTAATAGTATGCAATAAGAACCTAGTATTAAACAGTTAGTTCACCACTTTCCGATTGTCAGCCCCTTTTAGAAACATTGCGTGTTGGGTCGCCGGATCCTTCGTTTTATTGTGGGTAACGCCACCCAAAACTCAGAAACCAAAATAATTTATTTTTGAAGTGCAGTTATTCATTTATATCATAATATAAATTGAGGTTGCGTCAGCGGTAAGCCAGCGGCTGCCTATACAGGCGATGGGGTTGTGGATTCGATTCCCACTCGGGGAAATGATTATATTTAAATAATTTGACAAAAGTTTAGTTTTCTTTACCGAAATTAAGTTAATTTCAATTACGTTCATCAAAACAATGTTGACATAATTGAATAAAATCAGTAAAATGTACTAAAAGTTAATATTAATTAACAAAAGTCACTTAGAGCAGCGAAATGAGGTTGGGTTGCTTATATTTTGTACTAGTAATTAACGGCCGGCCTTGACTTCGTTTATACATCCAACCAAACTTAATTTAACCTACTATTAGCACTCATAAGTGTTATGCATAAATCTGCTCCTAGCACCTATATTGTACTTTTTGAAATAAAATTGTTAATAAAGCAAAAATGAACCATATGGAACAAATCGTAAAATGTTATATAGCTTACAGTACGATACTATACGATACTATTTCATGGCATTAGATTATAGGGGCACGGATAGTAAAACAAATGTAAAAGAATGTTTTCTTGAAATACAAAATTATTCGAATTATTTGTAAAGTAACAGTTATTCATGAATAATAGAGTATTTGTTGTTAGATGTGACAGTGTTTTTGTTTTTACACATCTCACATATTTTACTACGAGGCCAAAAGAAGTCATCCGATGTTCTTGGCTCTCATTTTTTTTTCTTAATGAAAAAGTTCGATTCTATTGATTGTGTCAAAAATATGTTTTGTTCTAAGTTCAAAATATAGACTTAAAGAAACATTTCTTCTGTGGGTGTTGGGTAGGGGAATCCAACGTCGCACTTTATCTGACCATATAGAAGAAATATTAAAATAATTGTGCGGTCGGGCGACCTCCGGAACGAAGTTCCTTGCGTTTTTCTTCAAGTGCGAATAATAAATTAAATATGTATCTTAAATTTTTAAGAAAGATTATATATATAATTTTAAAGAAATTTTTTTTTTGAATTTTTATTATTTTTGTCAGCTAAAATAATGTTGAAACTACAAATGGAACGAAATACTTCACAAAGTTTCATTAAATATTTCAGAAAAAATTATTGAAGTATTTTTTATAAATATATACAACATAGTAAATTATACTTCTCATCAAAACATTAATGTGAAATAAGCGTCAAGTTCGTTATTGTGTGTAGGCCTTGGTTATTGACTGATTGACGAAGATATAACGGGTGCCAAGTTCTATGGTCAGTCCTGAAATGTATTTATAATGACATAAAATGTTTTATAACAATTTAAAATATCTATTCTTTTTATAACTTAAAATAAGGTCCGATTTGGCTAGTTTTCATATGAATTTACTATATGCAACTATGCCTACGATATATCTCGTTCGATAGCAGAACGGAGACTTGGGTTAGCTATATTTAGGAAAGATCCCACTCCTCCTAATTTGAGCATTAAAATTCCCACTGCACGAAGAATTATACGTAAAGCGTATCGTAAAATGAGCAGTTTGGAGAAAGTTCTATAGTGATATTAATGAAGTCATGTCTTGAAATGACATGTGTCGTCGAATGCGATAGATGAGAGGATGCCGCTTACCTCGGTGGGTATCGATAATGCCTTATTTATTCTCCAGATTCTCCTTTTAATTCGAATATCCCAATACTTGAAAATCTTTTTGCTTTACATAAACTTTACTTATTCGCGCTATATTTTTATAAAGGTAGAGCTCCTGGCATCGATTCCATTACGTTTTCTATGATAAACACCTTCCTCTAACTGGAAAATAATTTTGATCAAAATATTTTTATCATGTTTCTAATAATTTTAAAATAATTCTTTCTTCTGGATATGTTCCAATTCGGTGGAGAAAATCTTTAATTGTATCTATATCGAAACCTGGGAACGTGCCTCAATCAACCTTGGAGGTAAGACCCATTGCTCTTTTGTCATGTCCGTGTAAAATCTTTCATACAATGTTAAAAAATCGTGTAAAATTGTTTTTTGAGAATTTGGACTGCTTTACTAGCGATACTGTAGGGTTTATGAAATCTTACTCATGTCTGGATAGTTTGACTAGCATGGTTTCACAGATACAATTAGGATTTAACAGATAAAAATATGTTTACTTTAGGATTCAAAACAGATATTATAGAGATATATAAAGTTATAAATTAATTAATTAAGATTGTATATATACTATTTTAATATATCTATATAATCGTATATTGAAGCCTTTCCTACTTATTTGCACCCTTGATTAGATTTATTTCAACATTTTTAGTTAAAATTATTAAAGCTGACATGTTAAGATAACAAATAAAATAAAGAATAGTATTCTACTGGTTATATATTTAAATGAAGACCTTTAAGTCCACAAAACGACTAGCTATCGTCAATTTGGAATGCTGATTCTTACATTACAGCCACTATAAGTATTTGCTCTTAATACGAACAATTAATTGAAAATTTATAATACATTTATAAAAAATTACTGAATTGCGTTGGGAGTTGTCAGCAGTCACTCACACTCGTCTGTCTCAACGAGTACAACGATAGATACTTTATGGATCTGCCAGTATTGTAGCTTGAGTTGTTCCAGCGTTGTCATGTCATTGGTCGTCAAGGGCTTCCAGTTAAGTTTTCTTTGTTTTTCAATAAGGTCTTAGGTCGCCTGTGACGTTCAGATTTTATTTTCATGCGTTTTAAATCCAAAGAGGACAGATTTGGTTTTTGTGTAACGCCATTTTAATGTAATTCCACTCCGTGTAGATTGATGTTGATGGGTCCGCATCTAGTCCAGAAAAACGTTTTTACCACTGTACCCTAGCCTGTCGGTAGGACCTTAAAGCCTATGAACAGGCTCGACTTTATTTCAGCTCCCTAGCGAGCGGAATTTGCTTCAAGGCTGTACGCTCCGCCAGTGCTCTTACGAAGACCTTACTCTGATTCCCTCCATTTAGTAGTATAGGCAAAGTGTCAAGAAACTCAGTTCTCCATATTCCGTCCAAATCCAAGATATCGTTTGTTAAGTGGTAGATCTCAACGTCGTAGTTTTTCTTGTCACCTGAGCAGAAATATGAAAATAATATCAATATAATCATTGCCCTGAGTGGGAATCTACCCCTAACCATCCCATACACAGTAGACGCTGTCATACTGCGCCACGATACCCACAAGTATATGCTAAAATAAATAAAAACGAACCTAAAATTTAACAGTTGATAAAACTATCTTCCATTATTAAAAAACTTAACTGCAATATATCATGCCGAAACATCAATTCATATTTTCACGATTTAGCTAAAGAAAGACAACGATAAATTATTATATAAATAAATATCAAATTGTTTGTTTAGTTATAATAACACCGTCATCCTATGTAGGCCATAATAATAATGTTGGTAAATATAAAATATACGCAATATGCTCAACGAACCAAGAAATGTATGTGCATCCGCAGATATTAATCACAACATATTTGTTTCACGTTCACACCAAGATATCGAGAACAATTGAATAATAGGAAAGTGGTCTGATATAACTTTTGAAAAATACGCTAGCTTATATTTTTTGGCAAAAATTATTATGTTAGATTTATATGTTATTATTTTTTCCGCTGTGGTAGGACAATGAGAGAGCGGCTATGAGTTCCTCCACTCAGTATGCAATGTTTCGGGTTCAGGCGAAGAGTGGAGAACGGAGTGTCTTAGAATTAGGTTCTCTCTGCCTATAAATCGTGAAGCTGAATCTATGAAGTAAAGACATAAAACTTGAAGTAATTTTACTTTTCCACATCAAGTTCTATCCACTTTATATGCGGCGGAAATCACCTGCTTTTATAGAGTTTACAAAGTTCAATCGTGGTTTTTTGAGATTTTCAATATTTATATATATCTAATTACCGACTGTAGGTACCGTATAGCAAGTAGCATGTACATTGATACAAAGCAATATCTAGAGGAAAGGACATATCGAATAAAAAAAGCGAAATATTTTTTTTTACAACGATAGAATTATATATTTAACAATACAGACGTTAAAAATACAGAAAATAAAGGTACATTTTCAATTCAAGTATTCGTGCATGTAACACTAACACATATTTCCTTTATATTTTTTATATTTCCACAGTTTGCAGAATAAAATCAATCTTTGTCAAGGTTAATGGCCCGGAACAAGAATATTTTATACCCCAACTAAAGGCAAGTCGTCTATCAGAAACAGTTTTCCCGCGCCTTTTGTTGGTAAAAAACAAGGTGTTCTCAAAATGAAATCACGCGAAGGATTGCTTTTCTTTTATCGTAACCATATACTTATTTTTTGGTTCTATAAAAAAAATTGTTTATTATAATTTTCTTCAGCTTTCCGTTTTCTCGCTTTTTCCCGCTTAGTAGAGAGAGTGATCCTATTATCAAACCACTCCTTTCTCTACTTTGAATCCTCCACGATTGCCTCTTTTTATAGCTTATACATTCAGAATTCTTCTCTGAGCCAAAACTTTGATATTATAATTTGTGATTTTTTTCCTATAACGGAATTATAAACTGTGGTATCATACGTTTTACAAACAAAAAAACTAAACCTTTACGAGTAACTTCTAAAACTGCAGTGGTATACAAATTTAATTTCTAGTATATCATTTATGTGCATTAGCTATAGATATTTGAATTTGAACGCGCGTCTTTTGGATTAAGTTCTACACTTAAAATAGATTATATACAATACAAGCGACCCGCTCGTAGCCTCAACCGCGTAAACTATGGCTGTTTCGTATTTTCAGGTGCATTTTACGTAAAACAATGAAATTCTTGTAAACACAAGAAAAATGAGAGATAAATCCTAGCTCATTCCAAGATCCTCAAGTATCTCTATATATAAGATTTCGTCATAATCGGTTCAACGTTCAGTTCAGGTTTGGCCGTGATGACGTCCCAGATAGACAGACAGGCAGAGGTGCACTTATAAAACTAGGTATGGATAAATAATAATGCATGTCTATTATTATGTTTTTTATTTTTACATCTCAGCATATCAAAGCTTCTATACGACTGTAAATTATAGTTTCAACTTATCTATATGTGTCAATCTCTTCTGTTACTGAGAGACATATATATATATATATCTTGGTAAGTTATATGTGAAACACTATAAGGGATTTTGAAAATTTTTCCTTTGTAAAAGAAGGAATGTGAGCTGGGTAATAAAACTTTATCAGCCAGGATGTACTTAAAATTAAGAATGGATATTTATAAATAACAACCCCCTCCTCCTCCCTTAAACGGGTGTCCCGTTGTAAGTAGGCCAGAGATTTTTTGTACACCCGTGTATATACTTTACCTAGCTAGTAATAATAATAATAAAATATTTCTATAAACGGATCTACATTTATAACATTGTATTTTCAATGCAATTCTGATATTGGCTCTGCCAATATTGGCTCTTCGAATGAAAACGTCCACGCCGCACAAGCTCAGGGGCTATCACATACGTACGCATCACGTAGGTATACCGTCGTTATATTATCTCACAATTACATTCTATTCGCTTTACAGGCTACCTGAGCTTTTGTTATCCTACCGCTCGTTGTTATATAAATATATATACGAATTTATAATGAGATTTTCGATCTTCAATCGAGTGTAAATACGAAAATTGTACTAAAAACCTTAACACTATTTATTTAAATAATACATAAATTCTAGCCAATTTCGGGATCCTTGAGTGATTTTGGAATCAAAACAAGCCTTAGATATGATCTGTCTATTCACTAACTTAAATTCAATCAAAATTGGTAATACCATTTTTTGACATTAGTCCTTACAAATAGAAAAACAATTAATACTAGAAATACATTAGCAAACACTAGAGACTGGAGTAAAACAAAAAAGTCAATAAATTTCAAAAAACCTATTAGAAGATTTGAAGACTTTAGTTATTACTTTAATAAATAACTAATTAAACCTTATTTGTATATACCTCACTCTTAGGAAATCACAATTGAAAAAGTCAAATTTAGAAAACGTATAAAAAATTGATAGACTTTTTTAATTAAACCTTCATTCATTATACGTTCATGTTTGGTGTTTGTCAATAAATCTTATAATACGGCTGCTGTACTGATGGTCGATATTGATAGGACCTGCCTTGCTGCTGACCAGGACAAATATAGTTAGGGAAATGCTACACCTAGCTTCATAACAAGGTGTAGCGTTTCCCTAACGAGAGCTATTCGTTTTGTATTTAGAGTTTGGCATACACATATTTATTATTGTAGCGATATACATATTAAAATTAAAATATCCAATATTTTGTTTTTTTTAACATTTATGATATAAAGAAGTGGCCACTTTATGAACGGCACATAATATCCTGTTTGTTTTAGGCAAGTTATTAGTATATTTTAAAAAAGACGGGGAGTATGTTTATCTTTCAGTATCAAAATTTTATTATATTGCCTGTTTTATTTTACATTTAAAATATGAGAACCAGCTTTGAGGTTACCTGAATACTCTTAAGCAGTTTAAAATGGATCAAATCCTCTAACTATTAATGCTATTAAAGCTTGAAGGAAATCACGTGAAATGAGCCATTCATTGTAACAGGATTCGTCAAAGAAATTTTATAAGTTTCTTGAAATATTAAAAACATTTGATTTTACAATTTCGTCACAAACTGATGAATTTATTTAAGTATTTTTTTTTCATTTAAAGAAAATCTAAATTAGCGCTAAGCAAAATGCGCCGTTTATTTCCACCACCCGGTTCGAAGTGTCTCGAACCACGTAAAGTGAAGATTGCACATATTACCAGCTTTATCTTCTTCTCCGACTAAGATGATACGTGTATACGAGTAGATAAGTAGTATAAATATTAGTGCGCGATGGCACAGCGTCTGACTCTAGGCGCAACGGTTATTGGTTCAATCTCCAGTCGGGGGTAAAATTATATTTAAATTATTAAACTTTTCCCGTTCTGGAAGATGAATCGTGGTTCCTCCCTCCCTTCCACCACTCAAAATTGGTGTCAATTGACTAGAATCAAATTTATTTATAATGTCTCCATTTTAATTAGAAAGGCGTAGTGTCTTGATGCTAGTTTCCTATGCTATTCGACCTTGAACCTATATAAAAAAGTTACCCTTAATTTACCGAAACATGTTAGAAAAGCATTAAAAAGTAGTTTAATTTCCTATTGTAGTTTATGTTAAATTAACTAAACTATTTTTTTAGCTCATACAAAGCTGTTTTTTTCTAAGTTGCAACAAAGCTACGTAAAGCTTTGAGAGCAAAAACAATATTCCGTGTAGCTCAAGTGATGTTTAAAAAGATTTTTAAAGCTTTTTACTCGACACGTCTCCTACATACTAATTGGATCTTTAATAATACACGTGTACTTTGTGTTGGAATTTTTGTTCTATGTAAAGTTTGGTAATTGACTTCGAATCTTATCAAGTGAAATGATTATAATTTTAAATTAAATTATAAACTTGACCCTTATTTATATATCTATACTTTCATTATAAAGCTGAAGAGCTTGTTTGTTTAGTTGGACGCCCTAATCTCAGAAACTACTGTTCCGAATTCAATACTTTTGTGTGGGATAGTCTATTTAAGATCGCGCTGTTATCAATAGTACCGGAGGAGCAATAAAAAAATATAGCAGAAACGTGAAAAATATTCCTCCTATGACACCTTCCGTTGCTTACGCTGCTTACATGGTTAAAGTTACGTAAAATTCATGTATGATGAAATTATTTCCCCCTCTAAGTTCTAAAAAAATCCAAATATAATCCAAACAATGTCTATATTTTAAGAGTAGACTCAGGATAACCTTTTTATGATAAAGAATTTTGTTCTAAAATGATGCATTATTTGCAAAGGTGTTCTTTTTAAATATGATTATAATCCTTCAGTTTTTGCCATAAATAAACACCGGTAAAACTAAAGATATGTTAATTTTATAACATTTCTTGTATATGTGGATCAAACCAAAACTGCTGAATTAAGTTGAAAACTTGATTAAATATTCATAATACGTATTTTGAATTACATTCTTACCTGGTCTTTACTTGAATAATATCAATCATCTGCGCTATAAAAAGTTTTTACACAAAAAAAAACTCATTGTTAAGTTTTATTCACGTGAACGATGTCGCGCGAACAGCTAGTTATGAATAAATAACATCTTGCAAAGCTACTTTGATCAGAGCTTCTTCCCTTCTGATTTGCTTGAAAATTTGCGATATTTCTAAAGAATTTTTAGAAGATTATGTCTATATCGTGAATCTGATTGATGTTTTGGCAAGACGATCTAGAGGAACGATATAAAATAATTTGGGCTTGTTTTTTTAAATTGAATTGCTTAATTCGGTTTACTTTGATTTTGCTCAAATAAAATTTACTTTAACCACTTAATTTAATGAAATACAATATCAAAATATCTTATTTTTTGATACAACCGTTTAATTCAAAAAGAAAGCAATAAGCAATAATATCTTTGTTATAATTTTTATATTATTTGTATATATAATATAATTTTTATTATATTTAATATCACTGGGCCATAAAAAATCGTATTGATTGAAAATCGTAAAATAATAATAATAATAATAATAATTGATGTAAAATAATAAAAATACAATTGTAAAAAAATAAACATTATATTTTAAAATAATGATTTTTGATGAAATAAGAAATTTACTGGCTTGAAATTTTTAAACACCTTAAAATGTTGAACAGTAGATTGTGTAATAGAATTCTTCAAAGTTCGTTCCTCTTAAAGTCGACGCTAGCATAAAGCTCTTAACTTAGTTGTTGTAACGACCGTTTAATGTACAAAAAACGTAACTACTTACGTAGCTTAAGTTTACTAAGAAAATATGTTAATTACAACATTGCTTGTTTATGTTACGAATTTTGAAAGTACCTATTGTGAGCGTCAAACGCCACTATTGTTAGTTCAAATATCATTTGGAGGAAATTTATTGATACTAGTAGCGCTTTTTAACACTTTAAAGTGTTATTCACACTTTCAGGAAATTGAAAAACAGATTTAGAAAACTCATCAAAAATTCGAATTCCAATGCGTTTAAATTTTTATACGTATTATTTTTCTAAATATGTGGTTTACTAGTAGCCCGTTTGACGTAGAAAATACACGTTATCAAATCAATGTGAGTGTCATATTAAAAACACGGTGTCAAACGCCTAGTATGTATGTAATATTTACTTTATTAATCAGCTTCACACTTATTACAGCATATCATTGTAGTCCGAGAAAATCTAGTGTCACGACAATCTCTTAAATACACTTTGTTGGTCCACTTTCCATCTGAATTTGAGACATAACGTTTTGAATGGCGGAAATCGACGCCGACACTTTGCACCGGAGTGGTAAAATGAAAACATTTTTTAAATATAATCATTCAACCGAGTGGTTATCGATCACACGACCAATCGCGCTTGCATTTACCACCATATACCGTACCAAAATATACATACTCGTAATAACACCATAAAAAATATAGAATACCAAATATTGGTTTTCTGCACTTCTTCTCCATACATATTTTAACTATCTTATTTGAATCAAACGACATTATGGCCACTAGTAGTGTAACTGCTATATATTTGAAATAAACGAAAAATGGAAGGCAGTAACGTGTAATCTCTTCACATAACACGCACAACGTATGGAAGACATCAATATAGAGCAATTAGCATTTAAAAGTAAGTTTTAAAATAACCACGACCAATCACTGGTAAAATAATTTCCTCAAGACCCTAAGTAATAGGGGAAAATTCAACAATTTACTTACTTGGGGTAAGAGGATTATGCATTATTTATGTACGAATTCAAGCTGCGTTAGTCCTTTGAATAAAACATATAGTTTGGAAGTGGAAGGGAATATCAGGTCAACAAGGTAAAAGAACTGTGTAGCGCCATTCGTCTCAGTCAGCCGCCAGGTACGCAATTTATAAAGGAGCCGTGATATTCACGCGTGGGACTTAGTGAGAAATGACGTGAGAAATATTTCAAATATATTTGGCTTATCAGTTAAAATTAGATATTTTGGAAATGTTTCAAGTCTTGTTCAACTGCTGGAAAATAAGAAAATAATTACTACTAATAAAACGTGTACAAAATTAGTATGGTCAGTAGAGATTAAGTAAACATTAGGGCTTCAAATCCCGCAATACGAGATGTCGGTATCAGACCTTTTTTCATTGATATCGAGAGATCTATTTTTTTCATTATATATAAGGGATCATTGTTTTCGCTATATAAATAATAATATGTTCTATATGCGAAATCCCGCAACAACCGGGAAACACGGGATTTAAAGTTCCTTGTCCCACAAACCGAGATTGACACAGACTGCGGGATTGGAAGCCCTACTATTCTAAGCATTC
Organism: Podotricha telesiphe; assembly: GCA_038994665.1. Classification (NCBI taxonomy): domain Eukaryota; kingdom Metazoa; phylum Arthropoda; class Insecta; order Lepidoptera; family Nymphalidae; genus Podotricha; species Podotricha telesiphe. The sequence goes on along the minus strand of JAOYRR010000139.1, from coordinate 511,862 downwards.
GTAATTAACAAAAATATAACAAAACAATTCTAAATATGAATATTAAGATAACAAGGCCACATTTTTTATTTAAAATGAACGTGAACTGCTACATGAAATTATTAACAGCATTATCGCTTTATAATAAAAAACCTTGCGATATCATTTTTCTAAATAGTACACTAAATAAATACTATCAAAACGAAATAAATATAAATTGTCAAATTTTATCCAATATACATTATTCATAGCATGTTATCCTCATATTATAACTGAATTTATTTCATTAAATTTAAATTCAGAAACTTGCACACACATTACTACTGTTATTACTTAGATATATGGATTTGATATATATTTTAAATTAATGTTGAACTTTGTAATATTGGCATGTAATTTACGAATATAAGCTAATGGCATAAGTTGTATTAGTAATGAAAGCTGAAATCTTGTATATAGAATAAAGGACAAACTAAACACATAATGACAGGGATAACGGTCAATAACTGAGCGACCTCTTCAGTTCATTGCCAGGAATTACACAAAGGAAACGTTAAATCGAATGTTCGCGACATGAGTCTCAGAACGTGTAAGAAGTTGCTTTATAATGGATATATAGAAAGGTCGTTTACTTCTTGTTTTATACAAATGTATAGTTTTTATTAAATTTGTTAGTTTTTTATATTGATATTTGTATTTTAAAATAAATAGAAAAACTTGACAATTTAACAAAAGCTATATATTTTCATTATTAAATATATAAAAAACGGCTAATTACTTTGGTACCTACACAATATTTATGTTATAAAGACGTTTACAACAACAACAGATATAAAAATATGAATTTATAGAAGTAACTTCTCTAAACTCAAGAAAATTTTTTTTTGATATTTATGTATAACTTTTGTCTTTGCGTAAAAATATATATATTTTCTTATATATTATAGTAATTATAATATATATGTCAGCATATTTTTTTGTAAATTTATTACAGCAGTAAAAATATATTAGAAAATAATAACTTCGTACTGTAGATGGTAGGTTGATATCGTTGTATTTACGAGACTGATAGTTTTTAAATTGCCTTTTAAACGTTACTTCAACGGAAGGACAAATGTGAAATGTTAATTGAAATTTTGATTTATTTGTTAATAACAAACCGATTACAGTAACTATAAATCATAATATACTAGTATCATTACAGTTATATTCCTTTTCTTATATCGGCAATAGTGAATTTGTGAAATGGCACATTTTATTAAAATTTCTTTAAAAATTTCATCGTCAGTAACCAAGTATAACTTTTAATTTGTCTTTTTTATGATGGAGGGACCTCCTCGTAATGTGCACCGTCCCCTCAATGATCAGTGTTTGTTAATTTAAATATATTTTATATTATTTATTATTATATTACTGCATATATTGTAAATATTTGTCTGTTTTGTTATAGGTGAAGTTTGCCGTATTGTTATTGAATCTATTTTCAACTTATAATATAATAATGTAACGTTATCTCTTATTACCGATCAATATCTTTCGTGTATTCTCCATACAACGAGACATTGGCGAAATGATAAGTGAAGTGAAGTTCGATCGCCATAACTAAAGAACTAAACTGACCGATAAGCTTTTATTAATTAGGTTCTAAGCTTCGAAATGTGTTTCATATTAGTATTTTAGAAAGCTATATTTATGCACCTCATATTATACAACATCGATTTATGAAATACACCACGCTAACACATTAAAGTTATCTTTCCATATTACAGCACTTTGAAAGAGCTATGATAAATGATGTCACAAGAGACTTGTATCTATCAAGCAGCATAATGATCCCATAGAAAATATGCTTGGCTTGAATCATCCACAAAATATCACATTATTAGTAAGATAAATGGCTTTTTCAGTTGATGATATACATATTATTATATTGGTTGTAACCAAGCCAACCAGTAAGACGTTATTTTTCTACATATGAATGTAAATAGAAATAGCCACGAATAGAAAAATAAAAAAAATGCTAATTTAACTTTTTAAAACATTTATTATACATTTGAAATGAATAACAAAACATCTTTAGATATTCATACAGGCGGAATAATAATAATGTAAGGCGTAAGGCTGTAAATATTTTCATAAAATTTGTTCAGTTATATATTCCAGTAAGTCCTCGACCTGAAAATTAAAAGTTAATTATTCATGAACGAGATGACGCATAATCTCACCAGTATTAGAAAGTTAGAAACAATACTGAGTACGTATTAAAATGTTTTACGCATAGATTTTATCCATAAACCATCTTGTTCATATAAAAACATTAATTACTTTCTTTTATATTATAAACATATTTGGCTAAATTATTATTATTTGTTTCATACTATCTATTGGATAAATAAATAGTTAAGAATTGTTCTTTATTTATATTTATACTTTTAAAATAAAGTCATATAGTAGCGCAGTTTGACAGCGTATCCGCGATGATTGTGGGTTTGATTCTGGTGGCAATACAAAGCGCGATGATGAATTTTGGCAATTTTGGCAACAAGCAATGTCTTGTATTCGTTCGGAATGTACCACTACTGGCACTTTCTGCCTACTCGGCTATGTTGTAAAAGTGTGAAGCTGCAACAAAATTAATATAAACACTTCCTGTAAATAATGTCAACACGAAAACGTATTAGAATTTTACTCAAGCTTTCCATTCGAGATTTGAATGTATTCTACAGGCGCCCGATCGTGCTATAACGTAGGTTACGATCGCATATAAAATTTTGGGTAAAGCCTTACTTGGTTGCAAGTTCGATTCCTGCCTGAACGAATGTTTATTTATGATATCAAGGTTTATGTGTGAAGCAAACAGTGCCATACATCACAGATTGTCTGTTACAAATTATGAAAATTAAAGTATAGATTGATACATCATAAAATTTTCAATTTATTTTAACATCACTACATAAATTACAACAAATGACATTACAGAAATATAAGCTGGGAATTTTGAGTTTATGTAAAGTATATAAACTCAAAATTCTAAACATATTCACCACAGAGCACAGAATGAAGATGAGGACTTTGTGTAATACGTCCGTAATGGACATGTCTAAAAGCGGCGCAGGTGGTTTCAATTTGGAGGGAATATAATGTCTTCCTCAAAGTTACATTTATTCTACGTTATTCTATGTATTATTCTACTAAAGAGTATTTTTGAAAATGATAAAGCTTGTATAGTGAAGTGATATTATAACTTATACGACAATTCTCGCCTATAAAAGATACCGTATAGTTTCAGCTTCTACTTTATATTATGCTGGATTTCAACATCGGTTTCATTTACGTGGACTATAAAACGTGAACCCAGATTTTATATGATCCCGCAGGAATTTTGGGAAACCTATATGCCAAATTTTCGGCTTCGCGCTGTCTGTCAGTTACTTAGTGTAAAACGAAACTTTTTCATATGTACCTCCATATGAATATATATATGTACACAAGGTGTTAATGAGAATAAATGAGATAAAATTTTCCTCAGGTTCATTCCAGTCAATTCCGATATTTATTATTCATATTTAATTAAATGTAGGCTGAGTAGTATTTCGGCGAATAAATTCACGTTAAAACTTGTTTGAATAATAATAATTTTCAAAGAATACTAAGATTTGATTAATAGTAATTGATTTTTATAAACAAATAGCCTTACAAATTTACAGCACATACTAAACAAAATAGAAATTTTGTATTACATTTGAATATGTGTTAGTGTACCATAAATTACAAGCGTGCGCTTAATCCTTATTGTTTGTTAGCCGCAATGTAAATGCAACTAATTACAGAAAATGGTATGGTACGTATATTCAGCTAATTTACATTTTAATGTGGCTGTCGGGTGAAAGTATATCCTCTTCTAACCAACATTAAACGTAAATGCTGTATTCGAATTTGAGAATATGTATAAAATATTCTCAACGATACGAAGAGTAATTTGTTTTATAACAAAATACTTCAAGAATAAGTCCACTTTAAAATATGAAACTTTTTAATGTTGTATCGTAGGTGTTATTCTAGACATGAATGATGAAATGAACGATTCTATTGAAACAGTATTAAATGCGTCGTACACATTTCATTTATTATTTTTTGACTTTGAATTAGTCTTTTTATGAACCAACAATTTGTCATGGTATATTAGGTTCAATAACATTTAAATAATGTATTGAAGTCATATTACTAATACAATAATTGTATTCATAGAAACATTTATTTTCCTATCATTGTTACGTCGAGGCCTAAATTGATTTGTTTTCATTGTTCCCAACAAAATATCATCATCAGCCGTTCTCCATCCACAAATGGACATAGGCTTTTACAATGGCACGCAACTGAGCTCGATGTACAGCTCATAGCTACCAACCCTTGCCAATCTATAATAAGCTAAGGCGCGATCTCCATTTCAGGTATCATTTACCAAAACGGTTATAGTTTTAAAATATATTATGACTAAATATTATAAAGGCCGATATTTATTTTATTAATTATTTGTATTTTTTATGTTTACAATAAAAATATCCTGTAGAAAACCGTTTTAAAAGTCATTAAATTTGAATCATTTTCCAAAGTGTATTGCAGTCCAATTTTCAGATGTTCATATGAAAAATTTAGTTAAAATTTAAAGCTTTTCCGCAAAATTAATATTTAAAGGAGGCGTTACCCGCACGCCAATAAAAAACTGCTAACTGTACTTTACAAAACGCGTAATAAAACATGCAAATGCCGTTTCATTTAGTTCCACCGATGTATTGTGAATTGAAATATAAACCTATCTAATAATTTTAGTACTAGCATCAAATAGAAACGCCGCCAATTAGTAAATATTAGCTAACTTTTAATGAGGTTCAATTTTATATGTAAAGTAAAGTTATATCGCAAAAGATAAATATGTATTAGCTTTTAAATATAAATAATGTGAAAGAAACTTTTGTTTAATTATCTACCTATTCAATACCTATCCATAATTTTGAGTAATAAAATATATTTTTCTTTGAAAAATATTTTATCTCTTTGTATAAATATTACTTAAACTATACTAGCTGTGCTCGCGACTCCCAAGTAAAATAAAACTTTATTAATTCAGTGAAAATGTTGTCAAAATCAGCCCAGCCGTTCCAGATATTATCCGAAACAAACAGACAGATAAACAGACAAAAATGTAAACAGAAATATTTTGGTATTTATATACATGCTTTATAGCGGGTATTTTAATTTTACAAACAGAATTTTGTTTATCGTATGCAATTATTCCAATAATGAAACACAAGTATAATACCTATTTGCTTATGATGAAATTTATTGGTATTGCTTAATAGAAATTATTTTCTATTCATGGTATTAGTTAACTGGCATAATTATATACTAGCTCTATAATTTGGTTTTACTTGGTTATATATTGTTTTAGTTTGGCGTTTTTCCGGCATAAATGGAAGGCAGAGGGTGTCAAGCCCCTTCGTTCTCCACTTTACTCCTCATTACTATATCTTATTTTATATTTATAAAGAATTTCATTATACAAATATAATATCCATCTTCATGGTTTTTCGAACATACAAGGGGACTTAATAGTGATGTAACAAAATAAAATTAATTTACATTTTGTATATACAAACTAATGTAAAGCGTCCGATATTATCTTTTTATTATAATAGTATTCTCAATATTTATGAAAATGACGATTTCAAAGCCTATTACTAGAAAACGAGAAAATGTTTAATTCCGTAGCTCTTGAATTTGCATGAATGAGTTACATTCAGCTCAAATAATTACAAAATTCTTATATTTATTTATTTAACGTATAATACTTAAAACAGTTGAATAAATTTAAATTCATAGGAATTGTCTATTATTATAGCCTCTATTATAAAAATACACCAAAATATAAATATTTTAATAAAATTTCTGCCTACCGTGTTAGCCGTGAAACTACGGGAATCTGAAAGAAAATACTTATAGAAACTTGTAGTCTATTGCAAGAAAAAAAAAGTTAATAAATAAAATATATATATAGTAAATATATGTATACTTTAGGCTGTTTTTATTAATTAAAAGTGAATAAATAATTCTACAAATAACACTGTATATAGCTTACACACGTTTTACAAAGGTTACGTAGATATATAAGCGGCTCTATCAGTAGACGTTTCACTTAACTCAATATATCGGTTCAGGCGGGTGAGAGTGTATAGCGGAAATAATGCTAGCTCTTGCATGAAAACAGCCATATTCACGGAGAATCTATTAAATTTAATATGTATTTTATGGATAAAAAATAATAATGCAAAACGTTGTACTAATAGATATTACTTTTTAATTCTAATTGAATTTTAATCGTAGAAAAAGCTATTTATGTTTTATATTTAAGGCCATCATGGCAAAGCGGTACAGCGATCCACTGTACACGCGATATTTCTGAGTTCGATTTTTATTTCCACGCTCTAATAAGACAACGTAGCGTTGAGTTCCGTCACTCAACACACTATATCTCGATTTTAAGATGAAAGCAGAATATAAAGCGTTTTGAGACTTGCCCATTTATATTATATTAACAATGCTATTTTATATTAGCTGCCATACGCATATTCTAAAATAATAGTAAATAGGTTTTAAAAATAAGAAGCAGGACTAAGAATCCGCGACTCTTCGGAATCCGACCAAGCACTCTAACCACTAAGCTATACACTCTATCCAGCTTCATCGTAATTCTTATAAGCTTATTATAACTTACTTTTGTTATTAGCATCTCTTTAGAGAGATTTTTACTAATTTCTGCTTTCCATAGATTATTTCTACAAATAATCGTTTGGCAAAAGAGAATGTTATTTACTAAATAATTTTAACAATTTTAAAGTGCTTTTACTGCATATACAGGATATGAAGAAATATTCTTAGAAAACATAGAAAAAAGACTTAAACCCGGGCCTCTTTGAAACCATCCAAGCGCTTTGACGACTTAGCCACACGTTCTATCCAGCGTCCTCGAAATTATTAAGTAACATATAAAAAGAGTTAATTGAATAGATAATATTTTCATACCTGAAAAGTAAAATATTTTGAAAATTCTTTTATATATTGTGTTCATTTGTACTATGTAAATATTAATAAAGAAAAGTACTTACATTACATATTAAATATTGTACTCAAATATAAGTAGGATTGATTGTTCATTAATTTCAGTTTCTCGCCATTCTCTCGTCTCTTTGTTACGTCTTACTGAAAATGTCAACAGAATTAAAATTATTTATTATAGGTAGCTTTTTCGAAATTGAATTGGTGGAGGTCAAGGAGGCATAAATAAAATATGTCCACATAATTTGTCGACGGGGAAGAAACAGACGAGCTTCACGAGATTTTTATTAGATTATACAACTTTATTTTGTTTTACCGTGTCTTCGTTTTTACGAGGCACTGAGTTATAGAGAGATAAATTACACCACTTTCATTTCTGATATTCAATATACGGCTTCTGCATAATTAGCAAACATCTTAGTCTTTTTACATTAAATGAATAAATATATATAGTTAGTTTAAATAATTCATATATATAGTTAGTTTAAATAATTAATATTTTACACTTCATGGCACCGACGTTTTATTCTATAGCCAAGGTAAGGTAACCAATGTAACCCCTTTTACTTCAATGCACAATTTCAATAAAGAAAGTATTATATATTTAAATATCAAAAAGTGTATTAAAAAAGGGAAATGTTATAGAATTATAAATGAATTTTGTAAGTGCATTTTATTAAACGTGAAAAACAAAAAGTTAAAATTATAGCCAGTAGTTATATGGTTTAAAAGTTTCATAGATAAAATATCGGAGGATATTTTTTATGCAACAAAAATCCACATTCTATATTTCTTTTTTATAAACTGAAAAAATGGCTTTGAAATGGAAAATTCAGTTTTTATGTATACATTGAATAGCTGAACAAGTTGTTTTTATGTTTTGAATCTGATATAATATGATAAGTTCTAGTATTCTTATAAATAAACCTATATCAATACAAAATGTACATTTTTTATTACCAAAAATTTTAGTTTTACACATATATACCTGTTGTGGTATATAAATATATTTTAATAATTTAAAAAATGTTTAATACAGTAGGTAAAGAAGTTTAATATAATAAGGATAAGGATAGAAAAATGTAAAAAAAATTGAGCGTAATGGGACTCACAATGAAAACACTCTAACAAACAAACCTCAACTACAAATTGAAATATTTCCTAAAGGATTTCATTAAGAAATAAATATTTATCTTCATCTTGGAATGTTAAAGGCATGAAGATATTTTGTTTAACAATTGCAATTCTTAGTAAGTTCATAATAAGAGAAAATAAAGAATTAAGGAATTAAGTTATTTTCATTTCCACTATATAATAAACTTAACAGAGTGGACAAATTAACATTATTAAATTCCTTGCTTCATAAATTCATACTTTTATTCCTTTGAGTGGGGATCAAACCTACGAATCGCGTTTACAACCACACCCTGTCCCACTGCACCCCTATGGTCTTTAGTTTTGTTTTGATGCGTTACTTATTTTTTTTACAACAAGGTAAATATATATATTGGCCCAGATATTAATCTTTTGTATAAAACAGTAAATTTCTATAATATTTCAAATATATATTATTAAAAATAACTTAGTTTTAAAAATAATAATTATTTTTTTCTTGTCCTTTCTATTTGTTTATGATTGAAATAGATTTTTCTTAAATTTGTGATCATAAAGAACATGGTAAAATTTTATTAAAATGCCGTGAGTGGTCGTTATCGCATGAAATAGAATCGTGTCCGCAGATGGTGTTTGCGGCTGTACTGCGATGTTGCCGTTTATAAGGAAATTGCATGTCTCCGACGTGTCCCTAACGAAAATTACGCCTCGACCTCATCTACACCAGCTACGCGATGAAACGTTGTGAAAAATTATTTCCTACATTTTCAATTTAGTTTTAAATTTTATTGAGTTGCTTGAACTACGATTTGTAAGATTTAAAATTTCAACTGAAATGAGCTTTTCTGTAATGGAAAAAGCTATAATACGGTATGTGTAAAAGTAATTTGTTTTTTTTTTACTTACATTTTTATGTATTTTAAACATACTTAAACTATGTTAGAACAAGATATTTATTCAAAATGTAGATATGTCGAATAAAATAGTAGTAATCTCTAAATCGGCAAATAGAACTGAGAGTCTTAACACTATGATCTCTCCAGCTTCCGTATACGAAAAAATTAATCAAAATCGATAATAAAATATATAAATATAATTATTACATATACAGATATACAGATTCTTTTATAATTACTTGCTATTGAGAAATAAAATAATATTCTCTTATCAAAATTTAAGTTTTAACTTGAATTGAAGTTGAACTGCTTCAGTTATTATACTCAGTACCTATATTCTTACAGCGATAGCAACTTACTCCTTTAGAACATTCAACAATAGAACAAATGAACTTCCTACAACTTCCTGTAGTAATATTATTTTAACTGTTTAGTGTAATAATTTAAATGAAATGTTTAAAATCGTTTCATTTTTAGTGGTCTTCATTTATTTTAGGTTATATAGAAATCTTATTCAAAGTGGTTCCCATTGGCTGCAATACAGTCCTTTAAACGTTGAAGCCAGTTATGAATAGCAGCACTCGCTCTTTCTATGGGCAAATTCTTCACTGCCAATCGTATTGATTGTTTTAAGGACACCAAATTATCATGATGTTTAGAGCAAGCCTTACTTTATAAAATTGACCATAAATCATAATATAGTGGATCAAGATCCGGACTAGATGACGACCAGTCTTCAGCTCTGATGAAGTCTGGAACGTTCGTATCTAACCCTTGAGTGAATCGAGCTTGATGACCCGGAACAGTATTAAGGACCATTCTTCGTTATTGAAAATGGAGCTAAATGGCTTAACTACTTTCTCAAAAATGGTATCTTAATACACTTGTGCCGTAGTTTTGATACCTTTTTCACAAAATATGGCTTAGCCACTCCTTCAAAACTAATACCCCACCAAACCATCACTGAAGTCGGATAATGCCCACGTTGTACTCTACTCTCTCTACTCTGTTAACTAATTAAGAAAGCTTCTTTAGAGATTTCTGCATAAATCCGGTTATTTTGTTTGTCATACGTAAAAAATATTTTTTCAGTTTATTAGGTTAATTAATGCTGCCGAAATCATGAGTAAATGTGTGAAATTTAAAATGATTTTAATTTTAAAATACATAATATGATAATAACTTATGCGGTTGATTGGTAATTTGTACAGTAATTATTTATTAACTGAGGGTTAAAATACAGAACTAAAACTAAATTCTGATATGCATGCTATATTTTATTTTTAAACGCCTCCATTGGAAACCTTTTATACACGTGGTAATTGTCGTTCGATCCCAAATTCGAGCAGTTTTACGCTTTTTCCTACATAACAGGATAGCCATAGTGGACCGAGTGTCCTGACACTCACATTTCTTTACTTTATGCATATATTCAAAATATTGCGTGATGAATGGCGGAACTACGCTACTACTAACGCCGCGCTTTGTCTTAGGTACCAGAGAAGAAAAGTGAAAAAATATTTGAAATATAATAATATTCCCCCGAGTGGGAATCGAACCCCCAACCAATTGCATTTACAATCAGACGATGGCCTCGATTCTCACTTGAACTTGAAACTATTTGTATTAAAAAAAACTTTTTTGTATCGTGTCAAATAGAGATATGCAAATTTGAAAGTGGAGAAAGGAGTACGGAGAAACGATAAAATAAGATTCTTTTTGCCTACTATCTATCATGTGAGGAGATAAAAAAGAAAATAATAAGTTAAGATACAACTATAGCACCAATATATTTATGTATCTATAATAAAACAGTAATAAAATAATGTCAGTGCATTGAATATATTTACGAAAAGGCATTTAGGGGGATGTAAACATAGATATAGAAAAATAATCTAAGATTTAAAAAAGTTTTGGCTGCCTGAATTTGAGTGGAACACTGAGAACGGGGTGTCACTAAGTCGACGAAAAAGATTCGTCGAGATAGAAAAGCGTGAAGCTATAAAAAATTACAACCATCTTATGTGGAAGACTTAGAGATAAAAAGAATACCACTAACATAAAGAAAGTGAGTCTCAATGCCATCATGTAGTAAATACTAATAGGAAGTGACCCATAATAATATCATAAATGCGGAAGTAACTCTGTCTGTCCGTCTATCTATCAGTCTGTTTGTTTGTCTGTCTGTCTGTCTGTGACGTCATCACGACCGAACCGCAGAACAGATTGTAATTAAATTGTATATAGAGATACTCGATGATCTAGGGGTTAACATAATCTACTTTTTCCTATTTTTTTTAGTTTTTGCAGGAATTTCATTTTTTTATGAAAAGGTCACCTAAAATACGAAATAACTTAAGTGTACGCAGGCGAAGCCGCTAGTACAAATTATATGAAAATGCTTAAGATATGAAGTTAGTATATATTTAGTTTAAATAAATTTCTGATACAGAAATTAGTGCAAACATTTTTTTTAATTCAAAACGCAGGCCTAAAAGCCTTTGCTATGTCTCTAAATTAGCTACGATATTGGGTCAACAAGATGGTATGGCGTTAATTGTGTCAGTCAGCTTCTAGACAAGTTAAAAATTTATCTACTCCTTTTGTATATATGAATAAATTTGAAAATTGTTTTTTTTTAAAGAAAACAATATTAAAACGGATGTCCGAATATTATTTAAGTTTTTCTAAAAAAAAATATTGATTATACTATTTTTGAGTTGGTCTTATTATGACACGTTAAATAAAATGATCATTGTATAACATATTTTAAGGTTTATAAGTCTAAAAAAAAGTAGGTAGGTAGGCTAAGACCTAACACTTAGAAATAATAATTAAAATTATACATCTATTAAGTAAGTAAACTTTAAATATGATCTAATAGACTAAATTCAATCAACATTCTATTCCGTGGCAAAAGAAACTTTTGTGGCCGTAACTAACGCAGGTCAATTTCAATCAATTTAATATTACCTCAGTACAGAACAGGTAAGTTAGATTACTTGAACGATCGTGAAATATAATAATGGTGAATTTATATGTATTTCGAAAAGAAATGCTAGTTCTAAGTTTAGACCTTTTTAATATTTTAAAGTGACATAGCGACTGAAAGTCCCCCAAAGACCCAGACCCGGGGGAAAGATTGTATTTATGTAAATTAATTTCATATCTCCGTTAAGACAAAGCGCAGCGTTCAGTTCCACCACTCAATATATACGCAATATCTCGATTTCAGGTGGACTTTGGAGAACGGAGTGTCTTGACACTAGGTTATCTCTGACTACTCTACTATACAGAAAAACTATATTATTCAAGTTGCAAATATTCTAGGATCATTATGAAAAATCTTGATAGAAATATTGCAATTGCAAAAAAATACCGATATACTTATTTTCGGAATTAAGTAAACTAAATTGTACACAGCTTTATTTTATTAACTATTTTTATTGCGTTAAATACTAATCAGATTGTTCCCTTGCTTTTGCTGAGAGCTCTTAAGAGCTTAACGTTATTAATTGTGTTTGCATTTGGATTTGCATTGGGTTATTGTTTGCTTCGTTAGGGAAATAAAATTAAAATTGTATTTTTATACAAAAATTCTTGTCGTTATAATAACGTCACGTCGACTTTTCTATAGACGCAATAGACTTAGAAAAAAACCAGCCCATCGGGACGTAGCGGGTCATAGTCTTGGCAATACACGCTATGGTTGAGGGTTTGATCCCCACTCATGGGAAAAAATATTTAAATTATCATCATATCCCCAATTTGGTCAAACAAAGAGCGAAGTTGCATTCATACTGATATCAATTGTTGCTGAAAATAAAACAGTAAAGAAGATTTTATTTGTTTAATTTTGAACGTTGCTTTAAAAACACATGCCAAATGAGAAAAATATAACCAGAAACCCTACCAAAATTTTTACATACATAATTTATCATACTATTAACATAAGTTGAATAGACCGAGCGGTTGGCGGTCTCATTCGGAGAGTCAATATTGATTTAAAGTGCTATGTCATGATGTGATTGCATTGTAAATACTGTGAATTTGGTTTGGTGGTTACAGAAGCTTTATTTCTACAGCCTTGTTTTTCAAATTTACTGTTCCACTGGCTATATTCAAAATCTACTTTAAAGCGTTTATATTGAAAATACACGTATTACTTTCTGTTCGATTTACACAAAGTGCAATAAAATATTAAATTGTAAATAAGGTAAATAAACACACACACAGACACATACACTGTACAATTTAGTGATATTTAGTTTCAAAAAGGCTAAAATTTATATACAGGACTATAAAATAACGGTGTCATGTCAGCATATAATAAAAGACATTTCTCTCGGCGTGTGCTGTATTTTATTTTAATCATCTTACATTTTTTTTTTTTAAAGTGTTGTATGCACACTTATGAAATTGAAAAATACATTAAGAAAACATATAAAAATTTGAACTCAGCAGGACTTCAACCCGCGCCTCTTGGCATGAACGCATGGCTTAGCGGTCAGAGTCTTGAACGGTTTTCAAGAGGTGCGAGTTCAAACCCTGCTGAGTTCAAATTCTTATACGTTTTCTAAATATGTATTTATCATCTTAAATTGTAATTACATAGGTACTAAGCTATAACTATGTACTAAAAATTGTTAATTAAAAATGTCCGCCTAGTAACAATGGCAAAACAAACAGCAAGTACGGTGGTATTGACGAAAGTAAAGCATCTGTTACATTAAATAGAAAAATGAACTCAAACTCTACATATTATACGGGAAAATATCAATATAATTGCAATTTCAATTCAAAAGGATCAATTTTACAATTTTTTAGGGTTTCACTTAGATTTGTCGCAAGCAAGTCGTGTATGGCAAAGCAAATACTCGCTTTTTTGTAGTGCTATACTGTCAATTACTTTTACTAATTAATTGGAGAAAATTAAAGAAATTAAACAAAATTAAGATTATGTAAAACCTGCTCCTGTTTAATTAATTTCTAGAACAAATTAGTACTATAATATACACACCTATATAGAAAAGGTAACAGAAAATTGTAAAATACATTAAAAAGTTTAATATCTCATTTATTTCACCTTTTTGAGTAAGGAAATTATTTTTAATTTTCTTTTGACCAAATTACTATATCATTGAATATATAATAATAATGTAGAAATACATATGGTTTAATTTTGGATTACACTACAACAAAATGTAAGGTACTTTAAAAAATTCTCCTCTAATTTTCTAATTGTTTATAAAAAATAATTAAAGTGCAAACTTTATTCAACTAATAATTTAAATTGAAACCCCATTATACTCCATTTAGAGTATAAATAACAATGTCCGAGCTAATAATAGAACAAAGAAAGAATAGTCGATGTGAAAACAAAATCTATTTTGTAGGACCTACGTGATTTCAACTTCGACTGACTGGCGTGAAGGAAAAAGCACTTTCACAACAAAGAAACACGTGACAAAATAGTTGGTTGATTCACTGTGATACTTATATTGATCGTTGGAATGGCTGAAAGAAAAGCAATGTACCTGTTATGCCATGTAATGAGAGCTTGATTTGTAGTGACAAATTCTGAAACTGTTTCGGATAATTAGTGAAGAGTGCGACTAAACCGATGATTGTGAGTTCAAATCCAGTGCGTGGGATGTTTATATTAATAATATGTATTGTTTTAATGTTTTCTTTAATGGTATCTTTTTTAGTACATCATATCTATGATAATGTAACCCAATGGAGAATGAAGTGATATAACGCTGACAGCTGATTACTTTTTTGCAAAATTATTTATCATATTCGCAAATATCAATACACTAAAGTATAAAAACTTAAAGGTCGTTATGTAATTTATTTTAAATTCAGAGTAGATCATCTTTTTAATTATTTTTTATAATATACATACAAATGTTTGTCTCTCTCTATACAAGAAAATACATTTTTGTAATAACTAACAGGTTATTTTAACAATCTTATTGACCACAAGTAAAAGACGATATAAAATATGAAAATTATAAACTTCAACCTAGTGCCCAATAGTTAAATTAATTTATGAGAATATTGGAACAAAATATGAAGTATGGCCTGAATATTACTGTGGACTACTTAAGACACGCTTTAATAAAGTAAAAACTTTTTAAGAGTCTCTAAAGCTCCATCCGTTTATTACAAATTTAATTTCTCTTAGGTAATAAATCCGTCCGAAAGTATTGAAATAAGTTTTGTAATCTGCGTTATTTGCATGGAACAGAATATTCTATTAGTAATAATTGTTTATGAAATGTAAAATCATTCTTAAATGATTACATAAAACTCGAACCAAATTTAATTTATTGACTTTTAAACATTTACTTTTATCTAACTTTATTTAACTTTCCTTTTGATATTTATAGTTGTGTGGTCACAAAAAGCTTTTGAAATTATAGTAAAAAAAAACGGAAAACAGCTTAAAAAAAATTATTCACCCGTCTGATCATTACGCGGCATTTGTACAAGACTACTTTTAAAAGTCATAATAGAGATACAAATTAAGAAATAAAGTACTTTAATTGTAAGAACTATATAATATTTTTTTTATAATAATCTTAGAATAATCATGTACTCGTGGAATATGCAGAAAATTTAAAAATAAATCAAATCCAGTTTAACAGTAGTCAGTATCAAACATATAATAGCATTTTTTAATTTTACATCACTGTAACCTTTTTTATTTAAACCTTCGAGTTATATTAAAAACAAGAATATTATAATATTGTATAAAACTATTTTTAACCGGATTAATCACGTATATTTTTATTACCGACGCGCGGCAACTAAGAAGTCGTTGGCGTTTGTTTGATATATTAATTGTATCAACTGACATACGAATGCCAGCTCAGTCTACTTGTGACCACGGACTACTGTAAAGTGTTCGAAATGTCGGTTTCTAAAATGTATTTTCGAATAGCAAAAATATACGCGAATCCGGTTAAAAATAGTTTTATTTCAAAATATGTAATAATAGCAAAAATCAAAGATATTTTTAACAATACTATATATACATATATCTTCATATTTGGGTGCCTTGGAATATCTCCACTGGGCTGTGAATGTCGGAGTGTCTTGACTCTAGGTTCTCTTTGACTACATTGCTATGCGTGAAAAATCGTGAAGCTATGATTTGAAATCACAACCTCTGCATTTATACTCAACATACTGTTGTTACTTATGTACCACAATCATATCTAAAACGGTATTAATTGAGTATTTAATTGATTATATTTAAGTTAATATTTTTGAAGTAGAAAATAATTCGACTGAAAATTACAAGAAATATGAAATCGTCTTAACCGGAAACACACAGTGTTACAGAATTCTACATCCATAATCCGCTTTTGATCGGGGGAAAGGAATTCTATTTGAGAATTTATGTCCATGTGACATTATTTTGTCCTCCGCGAATATTTGCTGGAAACAGTTTATATTTTTATGCTATAATACTTGCCGCATATAAAATAGGATGTAATTATCCGTATGTAGCAATATATTAGATCATTTTTATATGTATTTGTAAGTAATATGTTAATAATGAAAAAGTATGTATATGGTATATGGTCAATTTAGAAACGCTAATGATAGCTTTGTCTGTAAAAATCTTACAACATTAAATTAACATAGTTTGTACAATCTCAGTTTATAACAAATTTGCTATGTGTGCAAATCCATGAGCCTAATGTTTTTGCTAGTACAATAAAAAGTGTTTTTTTTTAATTTAAAATAACTACTGTTATCCTAAACAACAAATTGTGTATATATAACAAAATATTTTGGACAATTTTTTTTGTAAGTATTCTTGATGTAAGTATATTAATTAATAGATTATATAATAAAAATGTAACTGATTGCTGTCCATATATGGAAGATATATGAAAAACAAATATTGGGGGCATTTATCAATGTTGTTGAGTTTTTGCACTTTGTATTGCAGTTGCACTATTGTATTTTAATAAATATCTCTTAAAATTTAGTGTTTATTTAATTTCAATCGGTTCGTAAATAAATATATAAATTAAAGCATGGTTTGCGATTTAAGTGAGAACGTGGGCGGGCAAAAAAAACGAATCGTTTTGCCGTGTAGTTTACGCAGACAAAGCCACGAGCGCATCGCTAGTACTCTTTAGTATATACAAATATTTTTTTACAAATAAATTTAAATCGAGAAGAATTATTATACAACTTTTTGATAATAATCTAAACCAACGAGATAAAAGTGTGTATCGGTCGGCACGTGTGCCTGAGTTACGTGCTACTACAGCTGTTTGTAACGATAGAGCTACATTGGTCGCAGTCAGAGCGAAATTTTTAACTATCGTGAATTTTTCGTTATACTCGCTTTAGTAAATGAACGTGTATTTCGACAGCTGTGTGCTTTATTACGTGGAAAGCGAAGCAAAAATGTTCAATTTAAGAGACATGTACGAAGTAAACCTTTAAATTACATTTAATGCAATTTTTTTATTGGAAGTTTAATTTTTATCTATATCTTGCGTTGTGTTATGTAGGCGTACCCAATACAATAAGCCGCATAATAGCGCCGCAGTATGTGGAACTTCAAATAATGGATTCACAGATGTGAATCCATTATTTTCTTCTTGGCATTAATACTGGCCTAGCCGGGGTCTGCCTTCCTACTCAATCCCCTCCACTTTGCACGATCTTTGACGTCCTCAGTGGTTAGTCCATTGGCTCTCATATCCAGCTTCACGACATCCAGCCATCGCTTCCTTGGGCGTCAGGCGGGTCTTGCTCCAGGGACAGATATATGACTCTAAGACTACCTCTAATAAATACGTAACAACGTATGCGGTCAGGCCACGTTGCGCCACACATCCACCTCAGCATCTTCATTTCCGTGACGAGAAGCTCCTGAGTGTGCTTAGATAGCACTGGCCAGCATTCGCTTTCGTATAAGATAACCTGTCAGATTATGCTCTTAAATATCAGTCACTTGAGCTTGGGTGGTATTCTGCGGTCACAGACTACTCCAGTGACCTCGCCCCATTTTGCCCGAGCAGCGCTAATTCGGGCTTTTCAGACATCGTGACCGATGCCACCAGACTCGTGCAGAATAGATCCAAGGTACCTGAACTTTTCCGACTGAACGGCTGATTCAGGGACTATATCGCACTTGTCGCAGGTGTAGGGAGAAAGTATAAGGACACTTTCATGTATTGGATAGGAGTACGATATTGGTGGCTCGAGGATCCGGGGTCGCGTACCCGTATGCCCAAGACCAAATATCGGACAGGTACTTGGCAAGACATCCACTGGATATTTGATTAATCAATATATGCGGGATGTGGGTTCGATGCTCACTCGGGAGAATGATTATATATCAAATATTGTAATTTTCTTTGATCTGCTATTTAAGACAAATCACGACGTTAAGTTGTGCCACTCAGTGCGCAATGTTTTGATTTTGAGTGGAAAGGGGACAACGGATGTTCTTGACAATAGGTTCTCTCTGACTTATTAGGGGACTATGTATCACTAAGGGAGAAGTACCAGTACCAGTACATATGTATATATATATTGTAACATTTTATAATGTGCTTTTTTCCTTAATTTAATTAGAAGTAACAATTAGAAGTGAATCGAAACACCAACTCATTTCAGCATTTTCTTTATTACAAAAGCCAACAGACGAAACCGTAAAATAAAATAGTAGATATGGTTATTTTATGTTTATAGCTTTAAAAGGAACGGCACTTTAATTTTTCACCGTAAATGAGATCATTACTACCGCACTTTGCTACGAATGTAATACGTTTGAGAAAACTCACAAGTTCTCACTTCTATATTAAAAATATAAAACGATCCATGCCGTAGCACAGGCAAGTAAATTTTACTAAATGCGATATTAATAATATTTTTATAATATTTTCTCTTGCTTTTTCAGCTTTACGATTAGTCCCGTATACCAGGGTAGGCAGAAAGAAAATAGTGTCAGGGTAGCCCGTATCAACTTTCCTCCTGAATTCAAGATATTGCGTGTTGACTGACGAAACTCGCCGCCTCGTTTTGTCGTGTTCACCAGAGCGGAAAAATGAAAATAATTAAGTTGTGATCAAACCACCGAGTCGGAATCGAACCAACAACCAATCGCGATTACATGCGATGCGGAAAAAAGCGTGAAAATAATAAAACAAATATTGAATTGAAACTCGCATATAATTAAACACATTTTAACTATACTATACTGCTTCTCTATAAATATGAGGACGATAATTAAATAGTTTACCAATCCAGAGGGTGCCCTGCCAAGTACCTGTCCGATATTTGGTCTTGGGCATACGAGTACACGACCCGGGATCCTTGAGCCACAACTATCATACTCCTATCCAATCTATAAAAGTGGTGTCCTAATACCCTCTTTCTTAGTTTCTTTCCTCTTTCGCCCCCTCCTTTACCTGGTTTTACCTGTAAAAGGGGTTTGGAGGTCAGATGGCATTCGCTCCATTAAAATCACTCTTCGCCACTTAAATGAACGACAGAAAGTATAGACTGGGTATGGCTAGATCGTCGCTTAACGACGCGCAGGCACATCGCACTACACATGTGACAAGTGGGCAAGGGCTACCGTGTCCTGTACGGGCACGGCTAAAGACGCTAGTACCTAGACAGAAACTCTGCTTTGCAACGTGGATTATAAGTTCTCTAACCGGAAGATGCAGAGAACTCGTAGAGGTACTCGTGAGGCGTCGGGTCCTGTGTGCCTTCTTACAAGAAACCCGCTGGAAGGGCAATAAGTCTCGGAACATCGGGCAGGGTTACCGGCTCATATACACTGGGTCGCATTCAGATAAAGCTGGTGTAGCGGTAGTGCTATCTAAAGAGCTTCAGAATAGTCTCCTCGGAGTCGTCTACCGGCTCTGAGATCGCCTGATGCGGGTAAGGGTACTGGTTGAGGGTGTAATTACTACCTTGTGGGCTGTAGCGCGGCCAAAAGGGAGCATTATGGGAGCAGTTTGAAGAAGTTCTACGTGCTATACCAGCTACTGAAGTAATTACAGTTGGAGGGGACTTAAACGGCCACGAAGGTAAGGCTGCGGATGTGTTCGAACGTGTACACGGTGGCTTTGGTTATGATCGTCGTAATATAAAGTGAGAAAATATTGACAGACCGTCGCCGCAAAAGGGTCGCCTGAGATGGTATGGCCATGTTGCTCACCTGAGATGATGTTACCTGAGAACTATGTCGGAAGAATATAACTTGATATATCTGTCCCTGGAACAGGACCCCACGGACGCCAACGAAGCAATGGCTGGATGTCGTGAAGCGAAGTGAAGTGGAGGAGATTGAATTGGAAGGCGGACCCTGGCTAGGCCGGGATTAATGTCAAGAAGAAGAATAAAATAGTTTACTGCTAAGTTCTTAATAGTGCTTTCTATATAGCATTTGAAGAGAATAAATAAAGCAATTGTACCTTGGTGGAGATATATTGATTAAGCTTAACTTAAATATTGTAATATTTTTATTGTAAAGTCAGAAATAATAACATGTTTAGAATAAAGTAGGTAATATTTTCTGATCTCTACAAAAGTTCAGTAGGGTGTCATTTATCTCATGCCAAGCTTACAACTGACAAGCGAGGTAGTGGCGTCGCCTTATCTGGTGTTTTATGTTGGATCCCCACTTACTTTCTTTGAACTAATTTAGCATTTTTTAATTGAGAAAGTTAAAAAGTTTAAGGTTTTTTTTTTGGAGATCCATAATTATGTATTATATAGCCAGATGACTATTAGTGTGGAACTTTTGATATTTATTAATTTGAAAAGCGAGTGGCATTCTCATAAGTTTCTATATTATCTTCGTTTATCACGTAAACTTAAGGAATTTCGGGAAATGCGGGAAATTAACTTCATCTTAAGTCATTTGCTTTATCTTAACTGTGCTCAGAAACAAAAATAATTTTAAATTTAATCATTCTCCCGAGTAGAAATCGAACCCACAACGACACCTTTGCAGTCAGACGAATTTTACTAGAACAAACGCAAATATTGTATAAATATAAAAAAAGCTAAAAAAGCTCTTAGCTTTTAATGTTAGTTTATTCCTGTAAATGGCACGAACATAAAATTAAATATCATATATCTCTTATGACATGCAAAACTAATTTACATTTTAATGTGAACGAACTATTAAAAATAAAATTACCTCAACGTGGTCATTTCGTATGTAAAATAGCTGTTTTCGGAAATGCTGACCGGTAATGGCAGTTGCATAAAGAAAAATATTAATGTATATTTTATTAACTCAGCATTTATTGTACTAGCAACCCGCTCGCGGCTTTGCCCGCAGAAACTATACTGTTTCGTAATTTTGGCGGCCTTTTCGTAATACAATGAAATTTACCATAAAAACTTTAAAAAATGGGAGAAATAAGTAGCCTATGAATGAACATAGGTTACACACATAACTTGGGATGACCCAAGATCCTTTAGTATCTCTATTTTACTACTATTCGTATGGATTAAATTACAAGCTGTAAAACCGAGTTAATATTTTTTTTCACAGATTTAAACTGAAAACTGTCCTAACGCAAATCAAATATCGTTCTTAAGCAGGCACTGTACTATGTGGTACATAATACGTTGTATATGTAAATAACTTTAAATTATATAGCAAGTAATATATAAAAATATTATATTTAATTTTTGGGTATAATATAAAAGACATCGCAATGTAAATTTACTTAATAAAGAATAATGTCTAAGTTATTACTGTTATTGGAAAATGCTTGCCAATATAAATAAAGCAGGCAAATAAACATAGTAAAGCCATACATAACACTATAACAATAACAATTACAACAATTTGAGGCCAAAATAGCTTTAAAATCAAAAACTAAGTTTTCGCAATTCTGAAGTTTTAATGAAAATTCAATGCAGTTACGTCTAGTTATTTATACACGCTGACCTTACAAGTTTCATGCTACAAACTTGGCCGAAGTAAATTCTACAAGATTATGCTCTACCTTGGCAGTGATTAAATTAGAATATGTTAAAATAATGGTAAACTTACAATTCCTTATTCATAACATTATAAGGGGTGTTTCTCCAAGGATAGATATCAAGGTATATTCTTCCGACCATACTATCTCAGGCGACGCTCTTGAAGCCCCGTCACATGTGTCTCTATGAGTGTAAATCTTAAGAAACTATTTAGGCCCACTTTTGCACTGTTGCAGCTTACTGCATGCAAATCTGCATTAATTACTGCATGCAAATTTATTTGAATATTTTCAATACAATAACACAGTTTTATGAACGAGATGTCCCTTTCAGGATGATTAAGTGTACGATACGAGTTTTTCTTTTAGTATTTTGCTTTAACATTTATTTTTCCTATGCATAGTAAGTTGAGAGTTCACAGACATCCAAAGTTCAGTGAAAATGTTAACAAAATGTTGTAAAAATATTATTGAATAACGTGTTATTTTAAATTTCACATTAAAATAGATATAGGTTTCTCTATGCTTTTATTTCAAATTTAAAACAAATATATTTTATGATGCTCCAAAATTATTATGATAACAAATGTTAACTGATAACAAGAAAAATACATCCAACGAAGTATTAAGTTTTTTGCATAAATTAATCTCAGGAAATATAGATTGTTCTAAGTTCTAAGTAAGCAAGATTACATGTACAAAATTTTAAAACAAAGTATTCGAGAACAAATTTGGGTCTAAACGCACCACTTAATAGAATGGAAAATCTTTATAATATATTAGTAAAAAATTCTAATCTGGATATATTTAATGACTCGCTACATTCCTATAAAGCTAATCTAAAACAGATATTTTGTAAAGTAAGAAATCCTTAACTAATTAACCTGAAACCATTCATATTTTTGTTGTATAGAAATTCTGAAAATGTAATTATTAATTATGTAGTTGTTGATTTTTTAATATTTTTTTTTGGTTTTTTGCATTTGATTTGTTTTTTTTTTATAAAAATTTTTAAAACATTTATCATTCAAAACAGAAAAAAAAAAGTTTTATACAAACAAGATATGAGCAACATTTTTATTTACATGTAGTGTTAGCCTGTAAGTGAAACATACTATGTAACAATGAATGTGTAAACGTATTCTACATAAATGTATTCTTAGTATGTAACGTTGGCTTCCTAAATAAATAAATTTATTAAAGCTGCGTGAACGTCGTAGAGCTTCTTAAGTTTTATTTTCATACTTGTGAAATTCTTTTTGAGCTTGTATTCTATTGACAGAAATATTTTATTGGACGATCAAAGAAATGCTTGAAATGTTGAACTCAAAAGTAGTGCCCATTTACGAATAATAAAATCAAATAACTTATAACCTTTTTAATATACTTAGCTGATAAATTTTGAAATGTTTCTATTTAATATTAGACATAACAGTTCATTCATCGGCCACTCAGGTTCTGATTAAAAATGCGATAGGCTGTGGGTTCGATTGAGTTTCTCTGCTTCAGTACCTAAAACGAAGAGCGGCGTTGATCTCCGCCAACAACAATAAGCAATGTCTCGAATTGGGGAGTAAAACCGACTGTCTTGACACTAGGATCGCTTTGCAATAGAAAGCGTGATAGCGTGAAGAGCACTGTTACTACATATTTAAGCGTTTAATTGATAAAACTTATATTTAAGACAATATATTTTACATTAATACATATAAATTATGTAGGAACCATATTCATATTTTAAGTTTGATACCTAATATTAGACGTTTTGTGCTCACAAAATAGATATCAGAACCAACTAGCCTCGAGCGAATGATGTAAAGTCAATATCTGAACTAAAGATAGTTCAAATTTCCATCCAAACTTGTGGGGAAAATACTCGAAGCCACGTCAATCAAATATTTGGCATACAAACTATTTTTTATGTATTGTAACATTATTATGTAATGTGATGGAGACAAGATGTTGTATGCGGATTCTATTTATGTATGAAATTTTATTTTATTGCGCAATTGGATCATAAATAATGTTTTTGTCGGCTCGAATTTCAATCGAAGGATTTAATATTTCTATGTTCCATAGGTAACAGCTAGATAAGCTGAAAAAGCAAGGAAAAATATTCATTACAAAACTCGCGAGCTTAATGTATCCAAGTTAACGGAAAATAGCGATTTATTACTAAGATTACTCTATCTGCCCTACACAGTATGAGACATCCCTTATACATACTTTATAGGTAATGTTTTAATTTAATTTAATTAAACATTTGTATTTTTTCACAAATTACATTTAATATATGTATATCATACGTTTTACGAAAAATACATAACACTTAATAAAAAAATTAACAATTTTATTTAAAATTTATAAAGGTATATTCACTTTATTGTGATATCCGCTCTAGACATTTTAGTAGTACTTTACTTTATACACGTTTAGTTTGTAAGTTACTTTAAAACTTGAAAGTGATCGTATACTAGAGAGACAAGATATTAAAAGCTTTTGGCTACGATCAAACTTGCAGCGAAGTGGAAACTGCACTACCGGGAAGAATCAAATAGCATTAAGTAGTATAGTCACTTACAATGTTTACCGGCTAGCACGGTTATATTTATGTTTTATATAGCGTCTTAGGAAAAGTTGATCAACAAAATGAGCTGGCTTACACGCGCGTTCTCTATAAATATACCGCTTCCTAAGTATTAAAAATATTAACTTTGAAAACTTTATGTAGCATTAGTCAACGAAAATACTACATAGGTACATTATTTTACACATACTCGTATACGCATATGTTTGACACTCCATTCTCCGCATTCCGCTCGAATCCAAAACATTGCGTGTTGAGTGGCGGAGCTTAACACCACGCTTTGTCTTAGGTACCAGAGTGGAGACATGAAAATAATTTTAAATATAATCATTCCCCCGAGTGGGAATTGAACCCACAATCATTGCGTGCACAGTCGACACGACCAAAACAAGACGCTGTCATACTATGCCACGATGGTATCGCATACGCATATATTTCTATACGATATGAAACGAAGTCGCGAGTTCACATATAATGATTTCATCAAACTAATATATATTAATTGATGAGCTAAAAGTGGGGGGGGGGGTACCATAGTACCTTATTATTTAAGACTACTTAGATAAAATAAGAAGAATTATACAAAAATATTTTTTTACAAAACTTTGCTAGTCATTTGTTTATACATTTCCCATATTTTTGCGGCGTAATTTTGCCACGTCGCTTGAGCCGGCACACCTCTGACTCTGACCTAGCAATATAATCTTATAATGCAATTTGATTCTCGAGAGAATTCATTATAATAAAAAATAAATGTATATTACCTCGGACATGCTAAGCAATTTTTGTGCGGAATTGCATCTTATGATCCAAAACTTTTATTATTACATTTTTAATATGACTAAAAATTTAGAATATAAATGTATTTTAGTTTTCTCTGTAAAAAAAACAATACATTATGCACGAAAATTAGTACATTTTCTAACTAATTTGTCCCCTAATACGATACAATATCATAATGCCTGGTCATCCGTTTGCTACGAAATTAATTAATAATCATTTCAAAAACGATAAACTGTTATATATATATATATACATCACATTTTTAGATAACTTTATGAAAAGTTTTATTCATTCTACATTGAAATATATAAATATGTTTTACATACATACTAGTATATAAGTAAAGGCAATAAAATACGGCTTTAACGCCCTTGATAGAATTAGAGATTTCGAATTTTAAAGGTTCGCAGTTTATACAGCAGCTATAAACCGATACAGTCGCAATAAAATTATTTTAATCGAACAAAGAACCCCGAATTAGGCACTTAGTTTTATTGGTTGGATTGTAAGAAATTAAGTCGAAAAGTTATTACAACACGATATATTTCTAGAATGAATAAGTAAAGAAAATATAATACTATTAGTTAATACGTTAGAAATTAAAATAAATAGAAATAATAACTTTAGTAATTTTTATATATCCATGATGCGCATTTCGCAAGGTTTATAGACAACCCACTTATCCTTGACCTCATCCCTTAAGATATCGTATGCACCGGAAATGAACTTCAAACTTTGATACACAGAACACCAAATTAAGACCGTTATATATATTATAAAACAAATATATTTTATAAAACTTCTACACTAAAATTTAAATTTACAATCACTGTGCGTATTCAAATAGATTTCACCTGGGCCATGATGTCATCGTTATATCTGTTACATAATCAAGAGTTTTAATGCTAATAAAATGTAGCCTAAATATAAACGGCTATAACTGAGAATGAGCTTCGGAATGGTGAATTTTTAGTCCGTTTTCGCGTGAAATAAACACATAAAAATATTAATAAAACATTCCGGTTTTTATGGTGCTATTTAATTACCTCACCCGTCTATTATGCACTCGGTTATAAAAAAATATGAATAGGAAATAAGCAGTTACCAAATGAAAATTTGGCATTATATTTCATGAATGGGGATATTTCATATTTTTATTCGAATCATTTTGACTTGTTAATTTGTTTTATTATTAAAAGTTATGATAAATAAAACGAGCCAAATAACATTAATTTATTAAATCTTAATTTATTCTTACCATAATTTTACGTTAAACTATAAAAAGCTATAGACTTTAAATTTAATAAAAAATTGTATTTGTTTACGCATAAAGAATTACCTAAGAAAGAACTTGTTGGATTTCACTGTACTTTTTAGAATTTTTAAAACACTTAATTTTCAAATATTGTATCTGGTTATTTTTTCATTAGAAAAAGTATGAAAAGTAAGTGAAATATTTTATTCTCGAAAATTAACATTATTAGCAAATATTTTGTCATTAGGATATGAAAGCTTTATACAACCTGCAGTTCAACGTACACGTTGGTTAGATATGAGTTAGTGCAACGTGTAAATAATACAAATACTATATTGAATCCAAACTAATTTTATAAATGCGAAAGTAACTCTGATTGTGTGTTTGTTTGTGATGTCATCACGAACCAATTGTGTTGAATTTTTATATAGAGATAGATACTTGAGGGTCTTGGGTGAACATAGGCCGTCTTTCTGCTTCCTTTTTTTTTAGTTTTTTCAGGAAATTTATTGCTTTACGAAAAGGCCTACCGAAAATACGCAACAGCTATAGTCGACGCGGGCGAAGTCGCGAGCGGGTCGCTAGTATTTTATATATTTAATATAGACAATTTAAGAAACACGATAGTTGTAGGTTTCATCCCCACCCACGTATATAGGGGGCAACGATGAAAAGCATTGAGGAATACAAACTCAAGATGGCCGTAAAAGACAGAAGCGAAACGATCACGTCCCCCACCTCATGTCCCCTCATGTTTCTCGGTACTAAGTCCTTATGTTTCCCGGTACTAAGTCCCTCAAACCTAACCCTAGTTGTAGATGTTGTATAATATAACTTATTTTCAATAATAATTTAATCAATGAATGTGTGTAATGAAAATATATATTATATTAGATTTATATATTAAATTGTAATTTATAAGTTCTAATGTAATTGTACAAAAAAATAATAGAAATAACTCACTATAAAAATATCACTTAGCTTTAGTTCTGAGTAATTATTTATGATGTTGTAAGTTAACGATTAAAAAACAAATACTAAAGACCATTTGACTATATAATATATATGTTCAAATATATAAAAAAGGTTTAATCCCCACATAGAATAATATTGTAAGAGACACATAGGGAATTGAAAAACATATTTTTAGAAAACGTATAAAAATTTGAACGCAGCGGGATTCGAACCCACGCCTCTTGGAAACCGTCCAAGCGCCATGCGTTCACCATGCTTCCGAGAGACGCTGGGTATACATTTTCTAAAAATATGTTTTTCAATATTAGAAGATATTTAAATTATTTTCGATTGGCCGCTTTAGCTAAATAATGCGCGGCGTTACGTTCCACCATTCCAATCGTAATGACTTGAATTCGTGTCGCGAAAAAAGGAGTATTCGAGTGTTCAAAAAGACTCTCCGTTTACCGGACTCTCTTAACCGGATAGGAAAAAAGTATTTGAGTCAGCAAGAGTCAAACCATTCAAGCTCCCTGACGCTTTTCTAAGCCATACGTTCTATCTAATCACCGCAAAATTGCTATGTTGCGTGTGTGTGTGTGTGTAATGTAGAAATGGTATAAAACTACTTGTATATCTTAATGTAGAGCATTGCGCTAGAAGCAAAATTATAATAGGCTAAAAATAAATACAAGAAACATTAAATGTTACTGCAAGTTTATTGAATGTTTTAAATAACATACTTTCTAGTATTGTTAAAATAATTATTAAATAAAATTCATTTTTTCTTTAAACATACAAATATACCTAGAAGCTTATCAAATAAAAATATTTTTTTCTAATTACTTTAAATTCAAAAAATGTCGAACCTATGATATTATCGCCTACGCATTTCACCCTGTTTTCTTGCGAATTGAGTTATTCCAGTATTTCGATTCTCTTCGTACACCACACGTCTATAATTTTCCTCTGCAACTTTTATTAAAAGTTCTTCATCAACTATTTCAGTTTCCGATTCACGTGCTTTTCCTTTTTCCGATTTTAGTTTAAATTGTACTTCTTTAACTCGAGTTTCGAGAATGTGTTCTCGTCTAGATTCACGTTCAAATAACTGCGACATCAAATGTTTATCACTTGGTCCAGACAAAAACATATTTTCAGATAATGACAACAAATGTATAGATCCCTTTATATCTCCAATTGCTACAATTGGTTTGTCTTCACTTGGCTTCATTTTTGAAAGAGAATATTTTGATATAGGAAGCAAAGCAACGGGTTCGTAATATTTACGTAGAAGATCCCAATATCGGAATTTTCCATCGTTACAAACTGACATATAACTTGAAATTCTTTGAGGCGACCACGCCACATCTGATACCTGTTTACGATGAGGAGTGCCATTAAGAATAGGATTTGAATGTATATCATCGCTCCAAATATGCACAGTCCAGTCACCACTAGTTACAAACATTTTAGAAATAAAATTATTGCGATAGACTGCTCGAACAGGGCCTCTATGTGCTTGAAAAATACCACTCATCATATCTTGATGAGTTTTTCCCTTACGATTAATATTAATAACAAATCCAGTATCAGTTCCACACAAAAGCCTAGTAGGAAATGCTTTATCAAATTGTAAAGAACTTATTCCTTCTGAATTGGACATATTTATAAGTTTTCCTTGGAGATTTCTAATACACACAATGAGAAAATCGGTTAGACTAGATAGGTTACGTGTATCCCACCACATACATTTACCATCACTAGAACCAAATTACAAATTTCAGTATGAAGACGAGATGAAATAAATAACATCGCACTTACAGGATCTCGATGAGCCAAGTGAGTTGGGCTGAGCGCGACAGGTTCTTTTTTTGCACGTATATCAAATATACAAACCCTACCATCCGCTAAACCTCCACTTATAATATTAGAATTTGTAGGTATTACTATAATTAGAAACAGATAACTTGCCAACAAGCTGAAGGAGGACACAATTCTGCAAAAACGTCATTAGGATTTTTTATATCCCAAACTGAGCACGAAAAGTTTTTATTCACTGGTCCAGAAACTGGATACTTTCTATTGCAGTATGCAACCACTAATTTAGAATTATCTTCATGAGTCCAACTAATAGAAGCAACAGGGCGTTCCTCTACATCTCTGTATACATTAGTTTTGCGTATTTGAAATTTTTCAACTGGATTTTCGCTTTTCATCTCCATAAAGTACATATTGTACATTTCTATAGCATTATTTGATTGAACTAAATGATGAAATTTATTAAAAGAATTTAAAACTGCTTGAATGTACGATTCATCACGTTCAAAGCGTCGACGATGTCGAGTTGTAGCTTCTTCATCGGTAGAATTAATGTCTTTAGGCCACCCACCTTCAGCGTGGTTAATACCCTGGTCTCGCAGTACAATATTTTTAGTGTTTATATAATGTTTAGAACGAGTATGGGATGTCTGCATAGCCTGATGAACTGGACTGCGCAAGCAATACAATTGTTGTTCTCTTACGTTAGGATTGATGGAATCTAACATTACTGCCGGAACCTCACAAAACCGTGGCTGCTTACCAAAGTTTTTTCTTGTTTTTGTATAAAAGTAGCTTAACCCTGAATCCATTATTATTATAATTTTAGTAAATTCAAATCGTCTTATAAGTACAGAGGACGATTAACATTAATTAAGGATGCTTAACAAATTATGTTATTTGAATGAAAAAGTCCTATTTTTTATAGTGGTTTTGACACTTTTATATAAAAAGTTTTTATTTAATCTTATAAAAATATATATAGGGGTTAATGTTTCTCTTTCTTAAATCAATATGATACACTATAGTACTTATATACACCTTAAATATATATATTTAAATATAAATAGTAATTGCACTTAATTGCACAGAGTTAAATTATGGCGTAAAACGTGACTTATCGTTTCTATCGTAATGATACAATATTTTTTCGATATAGTATAACGTTTTATGTACATCTCCGATATCTAACTGAACAAAATATAACCTTCAGTTCTGCCGCCAATATATAATAACGAAATTATATCAATCTAATTAATTTACACTTTAGACAAATAAAATGTATTTGCCATGTAAAAAATATGAAATCGTCTTCAGCTAACATTCGCAACAAATTGAAACCTTACGAAAGCAAAAAAAAATTATTGGGTCCATTCACAAGAAAGAAGGGCTCGTAAAAAGTCGTAAACATCATATCTTTTTGTAATACCATTTGGGGCACGTACGCTTTCGAGATCACTTTTGTTGTTTTTATAAGTACCTAAAGTACGTGTTTTTCATTGTAAGCATGTGCACGAGCAGTATGTCGGTTTGATAAATTGCTGGATCTTGGGTAAGAAAGGTTGTGTATGAAAAATTGATACAATGCGATCTGAGAAGAATATGTTAACAACTCATGGCGGTTCCCAGTAATATTTACTTTAATAGTCCATTATCCGCTGACATGCACAGCTGCTACTGCTTATGTCTTTGTATATATTCTATTTCTAGTAGATACTCAGTATTATACATTTCATAAATATTTTTTTATCTTGGTTTCAGCGGTATCAACCTGACATATTTTTATAATTAGTGAGAAATGAAGAACAAAACGTTTTAATTCTAGACCAAAAATGGCAAATATGAAGATTAAAAAATCTAAAACAGACTTCTGTTAAATTTCGTACAAACACATCATAACTTTACTTGTGTAAGTTACTTTAGTGTCTATAGAAAGATGAGCAAAATTATTATTGAAAAAGGACTTAGTGGTCGGAAAGTAAACAAGGCTATTTGCAAAGGAACCAACCGCACAGGTACAAAGCTAACATTGGGCGGAGAGGATCCCTTAGAAGCGGCGAGTGTTTGCAATGCAATCGATACCGCCTTCATTTGGGAATAGAGACAAATATTCAGGAACAACAAACAACTCAAGCTTGTCTGTACTGACAAGCTTGTTTAACAGTGAAGTAATATTAAGAAAAAATCATATTAACATACTATTTTCATGATTTATCAATATATGAAAAAAATATAATAATTAGTTAATATTTACTTATGTAAAATTTTTCCTTTGTATCCTCTTTCCCGTATATACAAATTATTATTGCATTACCTAATACGAATGATTGTACGGTTAAAATATTGTTCTGTGTTTCATGTATAATTTTTTAAGGTTATTTACTTATTTGTGTAGCTACACATTTATCCGTACACTTTTCGTTCGACTGAGAGACTTTAGTACAAAAGCTCTTCGTTTCGCTTATTTGCTTTTTTTAAAGACCTTGACCTTGTGTGCTGGTTGCGCAGCAACGGCGTTCTGTGTTACCTTTGTTTGCAGCAAATTAAAACGTAAAAACATAAGAATATCCCAGAGATTATGAATGAAGAAGTCAATGACAGTGAACGAGGCGGAAGACGTTTACAGGGACCGTAGACTTTATTTTTGTAGAGTTCCCTATGACAACCGAAAAAAAAATGTTAAATAAAATAATGGTTAAAAGCTATGCATCACATTAGATATTAAATAATAATAATTTTCACTTTTCAAAATCATCTTTTAATTATACTAAATCTAATGTATTATTACGTAAAGAAAAACTTGAAAACCCCTTTTTACGAAAATTATGCAGGCGGAGGAGTATGAAATTTGGTATACTTTCCGTTTATACAGACAAAAAGTGCAAAATTTTTCATGAAATAATTATTACTAGTAATAATATCACTCATTTTATATAATAACTACTAAAGGTTTGTATTCACTTTTGTGTAAAATATAGTATACACGTTGCTTCAGCAACGCGAATATACACGTGTCAAAACGCCTCTACTATTAAATCTAATAGCTTCTATTAAATATGATTAAATATAATACATCTAATGTGACTTCAAAAGTATGACATAATAGAAATTCTGCTCGTTATTAAATTGTTATTAAATTAATGACTAACATTATCTATATATTAACAGTGGATTGGAAGATACAGAGAGTGGTAAGCTGGACTTTAACTAGGTTGCGTAAAGTAGAGTTACTTCTTTCAGCCTATGATGAATACAAGTTCAGTTAGTTCGCGGTCCATAAAAAACTGTATAAATCTACGCCGAATGCTACGTAGCATCAGGCCGCGCCGTAACGATCCATCGGACCAACGTACAATAAGGGCAACTTTATACTATCTTCGAGAATTTGTAGAATAATTATATCAAGTACTTTTATATACTTACTTATCTATAAATATTGATCCACGTTACATGTTAAATATTTGTAATATAAAAACATATTTAATAATATATTTTTTATTACTCATTACTTATTAGCCATTTCATCTTAAAACACAACATGATAAAGAGAGAAAAATGTGTATTTTACTTCAATTATATTATATTCAATGCACTAGAAGCTACAGGTTTTGATATTATTACTTAAATTGCACGAATTAGTATGAATATTTGCATGAATACCACGTTTATTTAATCACTTATATTGTTATAAATCTGAATTTTTTTTTTTAAAAAACCTTAAGTCGCTCTTATAAAATAGGACACACAACACTTCATAATAATTTTGAGATGAAATAAAAACACATATGTACTTTATTTATTTTATTTGTGAACATTGAATATTACGGAAACATGAATTATAATATTTTCACTTTAACAACAGAATTATTGCTTATTATACACTTATTTACAAATGTGGAGAGTTCCAGCAAAAATATCTAGTGAAGAGTATTTGCAATGTACTATTTACTGTTACAGTAGCATGTGGTAGTATAACTATATAATTAAATTAAGCAAGCTTGAAATTTAGCCTCATTGGTCCCATTCGACTTTCTTTCAATACGAAAATCTATAAATGAATTTCTTTCTCGTTTAAGACTTCAATTAATTCTATCTAACAGCTGTTACAGCTATTACAATATTTTTTTTACTTTTCGCTCTATTCAACTTAACTATTCTATATTTGAAGTTATGTTTTTGATGATCGATAGTTTTACTAA
The DNA here is from genome assembly GCA_038994665.1 of Podotricha telesiphe. Taxonomy (NCBI): domain Eukaryota; kingdom Metazoa; phylum Arthropoda; class Insecta; order Lepidoptera; family Nymphalidae; genus Podotricha; species Podotricha telesiphe. The sequence goes on along the minus strand of JAOYRR010000139.1, from coordinate 478,167 downwards.
CGGCATTAGACTTGAGTTTTCCTCTGTAAGCAAGTTTATCCTTAACTTTTATCCATCTATCATTTTTCCAATCATACCGTTTTCCTATATCTAATAAGATATCTTCGAATTTAGGCCATTTTGAATTTGTTATATTAGATTCCACACTATTCTTCTGGGAAACAAATTTTGAGTCATTTGGATCTAATTTGGGAAGGGTTGAATCATGATCGTCCTCACGAACGTTTACACGAGGAAATTGTATTTCTTTTTTTTCTTCATTCTTCATATTAGATCGTACTTTTTGAATTTTATTTTGTATGTAATCGATTTCTTCAAGAAAATAATCATTTATAGGTGCTTCAGGATATTCACCATAGAAAGCCTCGAATTCTCTCTTAATATTTGCTGTAAAAATAATATTAAGTAAGCAACAAAATCTATACACAAATTTATTAATAAAAATAAATTGGTTTTAGTTTTGATTATTTTAACGTTATAAAGTTGTAATTATAATAAGTTACCCTATTGTGTTTTGATAACACCAACACCAATTATGAACCGAAATTGAGGCTTAACCTTTATTCCTATGTTATACGGGCGTTTGTTTGAACTTTCAATTTAGATGTATATAACTTAAATATACTTATAACGAATAAACTTGCAACAAACGAACCTGATATCTTCTTATATAATTTAAGCTCTTGTTCTATCATTTCTCTCGACGGCCTTTTCCATTGTCCAACGCCTTTCCCTGGAATAAACATAATATTTAAATAGATATTCAAGCTGTTTTGTAGAAGGCTTACGAACGAAATAATAATTATCTCACCTACTAATAGAGTTATTAATAGTACAAGAATCGTCTGATGCGGCGATAAAGCCATTTTCTTATTTTAGAATATTCTGAAACAAAAATTAAATATTTAAAAAAATGTTTAATAAATGCCATCTTGGTGCAGTGTAACAGGGTCTGACAAACGCGATGGCTTGTGGGTTCGACCCCGACTCAGAGGAATAATTATATTTAAATTATTTTTATTTCTTCACTCTTCCAGTGTGAAGAAATGGTGAGCTGCATCACCCAACAACTCGAATTAAAAGGAAAATTGGAGAACGGAATATCTTGACACTAAGTTCTCTCTGGGTACCCTGCTATTGCATAAAATCTACACGTGTAATTAAAATCTAACTAATCGCTGTCTGTACATGGGGAAGATATATGAAAAAATATATATTTTGGGGGTATTTATCAATATAGTAGAACCGAGAACAATTATTTTTTATTTTCTTTTCTGTTTATCTGTTTGTTTGTGCACGATAATCTCAGAAACTGCCTAACCGTGTTTTTTTGCATTTAAATCGGTTCATTATCAAAAAAGTTACAACACTTAAAATTTTTAATCTAAGTTCAAGTTCTTATTTTTTTTCTTTCACTTAATAATTTCTTGTTTTAAATCTATTTAAAATTGTAAAAGTGATCTGAACAATAAAATGTAAGCTAAACATTTATTAAAACGGTATCCGTATAAGAATATATATATTTATTTCAATAGTAAATTTTATTTTCTGTGAATGAAATTCTATTCAATCTCACTACATTAATTTTATTGTATTCACGAGAAAGAATAAAATAAAAATATAAAGAATAGACATTACATACAAACTTCATGCACACTAAAGTAAACTTATCTTAAGAAGAAAAAATACGTTATATGTGATATTTTCTTAATGATGACGTTTTAATAGCGCAGTGTGTGCTTTCTTAGTGCAAGCGTTGCGTGTGAGTTCGACTTTTCCCTGGGACGGAGTATTTAGTACTACAATGTAGGCATTGCTGCAGCCTCAATAAATTAAATAAAGTAGAACTTAGGTTGGTCATCTTACATATCTCAAAATGTCTAAAATTGACAGAAAGTCGGGAATAAAGCGCAACACCACAAAACATAGATGAAAACGAATTCCAGTATTATTTGACTATACAATATATTTAAACAATATCGTAGCAACTGACGTTTTATATTGCACATTACTAAACTGTAATTTGGAGCATTTCTACAATATGTACGTTTCCGCTTCAATCAACATCGTATCCATCTGCAATGAACGTATTTCCCTACTTCAACACTCCCAACGCAGATACAATCAGCACATTCAATACCTGTTCGAATTTACGTCTTAATATTTTTTTTTAAGGTATGATCAAATCAGTTTTTATTCAATTCAATTCGTTATCGTCAACTGCTTTCGATATTTTCATCAGAATAATTTATATGAGAAGTAATGTGATTTTTGGCATGTTTACAACAATTTGTACAAACACTTTTTTTTTATTAAAAAGTAGTAATATATATTAAGCGTCATATAGATATGAAATTATAATAGATTTGCTAAAACTGGAAATAAAAATGAATCGTTTCAATCTGACTCCAAAAATGTTAATCAAAATATCAGTTTTACTATGTTATTATTAAAAAGTTATCTTTATTTTACAAAACTCAAAATATTATTAATTTTTTAAAACTTTATTAATGTTTTCCACTCATATATCTACAGATATTATTTAAAACCGATATACATATATAATTTAATCATATAATCTCTAATATACAATATATTAGGAGTATATGTTGGAACTATAATAACTAGTTCCGAATAAAGAAAATAATTACAATCACAATAGCGGTAATTATATCGATTTAGTTATAATGAATGTTTTGCGTTATATAGTCATGATATAACGCATGCTACAGACCAGTCAGGACACAGGTTACTGAATACAATAGTTCAAATATCATTTAGTGAAAATATATATAAAATTCAGTGAAAATTAAATTTAATCTAATACTAAGAAAATAAAAGCTTTCTCTCAGCTTTTAATTCAATATTGAAAGCTCTCTACAATAATACTTAATTGAATATACTTGTAGTAAATATATATAAATATGTTTGTAATTTACTTAAACTTCACCATCAATAGCAATATAAAATGCTTATTAAAGTAAAATTAGATTGAAATGCATAGATATTGTATAAATTGAATGTTAAGATTACTCACAAACCACCGTCATGGTACGGTTCGTGCACTAGGGGGAACGGCTAGATTTATAATATTGTTCGCTCACTACTGCTACGGGTTTTATATTATGTTGACTCATATTACCAAGAACTGTCTGAGGAACAATTAAACAAACTACGGCGGTTACAGAACCTATGCATTAGATTTATCTTTGGTCTACGTAAATTTTATCATATTTATGATCACCATCGACAGCTTATATGACTTGCTAGGGACATCGCCATAACTTCCGTATGCTTACCGTTCCGATTCTTTTCTACTCTTTGACCTTAGATCCCGAGGAGACAAAAAACAATAAAAAGTTCCTTCAACCTGTCATACTCGATTATATTCTAATTATTTTAGTGTAAAATCTGCGGTGCTCTGGAAGAAACTTCCTAGTGAAGTTCGACATTCAAAATCATCTAACGTTTTTAACAGTCGTTCTAAAGAGCGCCTTTTTGATTTAGTGAATGAGTATATTATATATGTATCAATATATATTGATACATATCTGTGTATGTATATATATTATATATTTATACTATAAATTTAATCTCAAAATTCTGTACTTACTTAAAGATGATAAAAGTAATCAACTAACTAACTAATTATTAAACTAAGTGACAGCTCTGTGTGTAATGTATCCTGTAACAGTATGAACATATATATGTCTGTATTTGTGCCCAATTTAAACTTTGCCTGTTCCAGAAATACAAATGCGTCACACCATAATTGTGGGTTTAATAATTAATACCATTGAATATTTAACATATTTCCGTTTTTGGTCCAATTTAAGGAAATGCAGAGCTGAGTTCCGCCACCCAATATAATGCATTTTAGATCTCATAAAAAGGCGTCAGACATGTACAGATAACAAAAAAAAATTGCCAGTCGTCTATGCATGCGATATGCACCAAAAATTGCTATTTAAATTCAAAACATAATTACGTTAAATGTGGACAGTAATAAAACAATAGTGTAGATAAAAAAACCTAGAACTCGACGTTGGTAAAACATTTTTCAAAAATAAATCTAAAATATATATCATAGGCAGAAGAAGCTAATGTTGATCTATCTATATAAATATATAGACATATAAAAATGTAACTAATCACTGTCTGTTCGGAAGATATATGAAAAAAAATAATTATCAATGTAATAGAACCCAAAGAAGTTACGTAATTTTTTTTCTGTATGTATGGTTGTCTGTTCGTTTGTGCGCGCTTATCTTAGAAACGGCTTAATCAACTTAAATATAGTTTTGACTACTGTATTTTGGTAAACTTCCCTTAACATTTTGTGATTATTATATTAAAATCGGTTCATGAATAAAAAAATTACAACAATGAAATTAAAAGCTAAGAAACAAACGCGGGCGTGCGTAAAAACTAAATAGTTTAGTCGTGTAGTTAACGCAGGCGTAGTCACTAGTTAAAATCATAGCTAGTTTTTTTGAATCACGTTTTTTCTCACAAAGTAGGGTAGGCCTCTGCCTCTCTATAACCTTATTTCAAGACACACCGTTCTTCACTTTCCTGAAAACCTGTAAACGAGACATTACGTATTGAATGGCAAAACTTAACGCCGCGCTTCTCGATATGATGGATATTTATTTTCTATTTCTTCGCCATATGATGGTTATTTAATTGCTAAATATAAACCATTTTTTGTACATTAAATATTATTTTAAGATATTAATAATTAAATTGTTCTACTTGTTAATATTTAACGTAGGCTAGGTAGTCTGAATATCAAACCGTGAACTAGAACATTTACAATCCTTTATCTGATGTAACATTAAAGCTGAAGCAACGGTTCTGCTTCATAAGTTTTTCATATAAACGCAGCTTATGCCTTAGCCAGTATTCAACGTTATAGTAAAAGCGATGTATATAAAAATCTTATAAAAGTATAATAAGGAAAAGAAATTGTATATTTAACTCAATTATATATTTTTTTATTGCAATAAACGTAAACCGCCTTTTTTAATTAAAGATATTTAATAAATAATTTGTGAAAATTTTGGTTTTAAACGTGCTAACATATTAAGGTTGATATATTATGACGAAATATACTTATTTTTATCATTCCAATAATCAAAAACAAATATTTTTTTTATTTAATATTTTGTACTTGTATCATTTTGTTTGAGAAAATCAACAAAACATGTTATGAGAAATATAAATTAAAAAAGATAATATCTTAAATATAAATTTAAACATAAATAATGAATATCATGTTCAAAATTACCTTTTGCAGCAAGCAAGCACCGTCGTAAATATTATTAATACGCGAATAACTAGTGTTATAGCATTAGAATAAGTAAGAAAACATTTTCGGCAAAAAATATTAAAACATTATATTTACGAAACTTTCTACTTGTTACGTTCGTATGGAATATTCTCAATAACCACGTCCGCCCCGCTTATGAATCGAGATAACACTGAAAGCTTGTCCGTTGAACAACTCGATATTGCCCGTCTCGGAGTAACGTATTTAAAGCTTAGGGGTTGCAGAGTATATAACAAACGACAGAACATCCATTGCTGTACACCTGTAGCAGACAAAATATACACAATAATAAAATGAGCAATGTATATTAAAATTGCAAATATTTGTAATTTGTTCGAGAAGTTTATATATTATGTATTACCAAACGTTTTCCATCCGCTTTAATTCCACCCTCGGTACCCCCTGTAGCCACCATGCCTAAACTCGTATTGCATGTCTGCAGGTGAGCTTGCCCTTTCATAGTGACGCTTCTATAGACCCACACCTTCAGCATAATACCTGTCCAATCGAGAGTTAATTAATTTGAGCTGACTATTGAAATGGTTAACAAACACCGCTGTCCATTTAATTTATAAGCTGCAATTTTTTTGGCAAACAAATAATTATATTTGTAGATCAAATAACGGTATGTTATACAAATGGATCTCATGTTTCAATATACACTTTGTACTTAATTAAAAGAAGCCTTTGCAGCTTTGGTGGAATCGGATGAAATACGAGACTTGATACGATATACTGAATCGCTATACGAGTAAAAACGATTCGTCTATAAAATAAAACGTTTAGTTTGTAAATGTATAGTAATATGCTTAAAATGAGAAAAAAATTATGAAATCGAATATTAGTTATTTATTAAAAAGACTTCCACAATTCCAGCACATTGAAACGTTATTCGACTACAAAATTATACTGTAAGCACGTCCGATAGTCTTGTGGATAATGAGTAAATATATCATAACTTTCTAATTATTCCAATTTGTATTCAAATTTGAATAACACTTTAAAAAGAGAACAGAAGAGAAAAAAGAAGAGTTTAATCTTTGGCAAAGAGATAATATAAATAATCTTTGAGAGAGAGGCAGCGCTAGAAATTTACAGAGCTTACAATAAAAATAAATTGTAACAAGCGTATAAGAAATGTGAATGATATTTTAAAAATATCCAAGCATTTGTGATATTAGTGGTGAGAAGAAAGAAAAAACAGAGCTTACATTTGCGAATATATAACGATTACACGATTGAACCAAAATAGTTGGCTGAAATAGAGCGGCGTCACTTTATATATCAATGGGGTCAACAGGCAACGTAAACACTCACTAAGGAAACATTGGGAAATTCTAGCTTTAACGACGTGCGTAATATAAAGATATTTTGCGTATAAATTTCTTTTTTTTTTCAAAAATAAATATTTATTAATTCAATGTTAAATTATGGTTGAGGAGGGTAAGAATTTGTAATTAAGATTGAAAATTTGTTAATAATAAGGACCTAAATCGTTTCTAAAATTTTGTTGTTACTCAATTTCAATAAACATTTTTTTTTTAATATTTTTATTTTTTATTAATATTATCTTTTTTATTATTATAATAGTTGATATGTTGTGTGACTTATTTGTTAATTTCTTTATTTTTATATATATATATATATATATATAAAAAGAAGGTCGTAGAGTAATTGGATTAACATTAGGTACAGATTTACACGGAACCATATTTAGTACAGGGGATAGAAAACGTTCAATCAGAGTAATAGTTAATGGTAATACATATATGTACATAAATTTATATTACACTAGCCACCCGCTCTCGGCTTCGCCTACGTAAAATACAATTATTACAATATTGCTTACATTCATAATTTAAATTGTACTATTTTTTTAGTTCATGAACCGATTGAAATAAAATAAACACTTGATGTTAAGGGAAGTATACCACTATAAGTATATACTGCATTTTAATCAGTTAAGCCGTTTCTGAGATTAGCGTGCACAAACGCACAGACAAACAGAAAAGAAAATATAAATTCATAATTTTGGGTTCTATTACATTAATGAAAGTGCCCCAATTTTTATTTGAAATATTTTCCATGTACAGCTATGAATTACATTTTTATTATATGTATACATATATGTTTAGCCTTTTAACAGGCGGTCTCTCTAATCCATTTATTTTATTTATTTATTGGAAAGCCACTACTTATATACATTATTAAAGAAAAAATGTACAAACATACGAGAAATAATAATTGTACAATAATATATATGTATATATTATTTTTAGAGCATTAGAGTTACAAATGGCACTCCAGCAGTTTATATATCTCGGCTTGTTTGTGACGTGCCGTTTTCAATTTATTTATTCAAGTATCTGCTGGATCCATTATATTACAGCTTTAGAGCAAAAATCTGTTTAATTAATGGACAATACTTTCAAGCAGCCTTCAGTCTGCTACTTATTTTAATTGCTTAAATGATAAACATTTTCTGTTCACTTTACCTTGAAATGTTTTGGTCTTAACCACCAGTAATTAAATTTATTATACTGAGTTTAATTATAACATTTGTTGAACTTACTAAATCTTTCATAACTAATTGGTTGATAAATCAAATAAATATCTGTATATAAATCTATAAGCGTATTAAACAGTCTACTATCTTAAGATATTTCATTGTGTCATTGCCAGTCTTCTAAAGAATTTAATATGTAAAAATATATATTAAATCATACAAAAACTTTTGAAGATTCGTAAATGCTTCTTGCAAGCGATTGCTTTCGAATATATATCTGACATAGAATGTATCAGATCGTCTTTATTTCAATCCTCGTATTGGATCTCAGATATTGTAGCAGTTTGTAGGGATAAGTGCGGCCATATGTCACAGGACTGAGAATAAAAAATAGGGAAATGCTTCGATGATATCTTTCACATCTTGAAGTTTTAAATATATTTTATATATGTGTACGTATGAGCATATATTATCAAAATCTATAGAATATTTACCATTCATATAGTGATTCATTTCGTTCTCTGCTTTCAGCCCATTTATTATGCTCGCTGACGTTGGCAACCTAACGGCGTCACTTATCAATCAAATTATCATTTTGATTATAAATATCATTTAGATATTGCGTAAAAATATGTGTTTTCCAACTTTACGCAAAAACCTAGTGTCAAGAAACTCAGCTCTCCATGTTCCGCGGACTCCAGACATTGTGTATTGATAAAATCAATGTTGCACTTTGTCTTTTCAGAGCAGGGGAATGAAATATATTTGAATATATTTCCCTGTGTGGTAATCGTACCTAGTACCAATTATATTTTGAGTCAGATGTCAGCCTGCACCATTATACTTATACTTATTATCTACTTGAAGAAAAAATATTTATAGAATATTATAATAACATAAAAATGTATCGTACCAAACATTAAGTGGGTATGTCTAAATAAACAATGGTTGGACGTTAAACGAAAGAGAAATAAGAAAAAGAAATAAGCCAGATATTATTTTACTCATATTTTTTTATAATCTACAACAAAAATAAGCATCATATACCTACATATATACGTAATACACTGTAAAAATAAAACAGAGAAATTATTATATTTAAGTGTCACCGTGGCGCAGTATGGCAGCGTTTGGCTGTAAACGTGATTGGTTGTAGGTTCGATTTCTATTTGACGAAATAATTATATTTAATATTTTAAATTCTTATTCTTATTTCTCTGCTCTGTTATATAAGGCAAAACGTAACGTTGAGATTCGCCACTCCACACGCAATGTCTCGAATGCAGGCAAAAAGTGGAGAACAAGTGGAGACAAAAGTGGTGTCGTGTTCTCTCTGACTACTCTACTATGCGGGAAAAAGCTTGAAGCAGTAAAATAATGTTATATTTAAATTATATTCAATTTACCGCTCTGGTATCAATAACAAAGTGCGACGTTGAGTTCCCCACATTCAACATACAATGTCTCGAACATCTCACAATTCTTGAAACTCTGTCAGTCTGTTTGAATTCAAAAACACAGATGGAAAGAATTTCGTATTAAGACACTCCGTTTTCCGAAAACGTTGAGTGGCTATCTCGACGCGGTAGCGGAGGAATAAAAATATTTTAAATATTATCATTAAGCCAGGTGGGAATCAAACCCACAAATGTCCCACTGCGCGAAGACGACCTCTTACCTAGACGTCCTCTCTATCATTTAAATTTAATCATTACTATTGAATAAATATGCGTTATAACTAATGAGTTAACAGTAAGTTAGTAAGTATTAAACCAACGTGTAAATAATATAAATAACGTTAAGTATAATACCTTACATCATTTTAACTTGTATTGAATGAATGAATTAAAGGTTTTAATAGATCGATCAATTATAAATTATTCAAAACCTTTAGCATACCGCATTACGTGCTTGAAAATCGATTTAATTTGAAATGTCACTATTTTGATTCTCAATTTCATTCAATTTGCGATATTATCTTATTCATGAAGTGTTCAACAATAGCTATATCAGTTAGTAAAAGTAAAGTTCTTAATAGTCAAATTCAACTATTACTTTCTTCGTAATAAGTTTCAATATAAGCCTTTGCTTGAAGTGAAAGAGTCATTATTGCCCTCGGAATTGCCGATACCTTTGTAGTCGCTTAATGAATTGAAGTTGTTTAAACTTTCTTGTATCTACGACTGATATCGGATTCAGATTGAAATGAACTATAATGACGCCGCCACGGAAACTCTCAGAGTTTTTTACTTCAGCTCGGTTTAATTAAAAACTGCCGTTCACTCGAATCAAATGAAAAGGACGCAGTAAATCACTGTGCTGGCTGGCACCCTTTCACTAATATTAACGACCTGCAAACCGTTAAATCTATAAAGTTTATTTTTTGCACGCTATCTCGCGTTATCGTGGCGCAATTTGTTTTTACATTTACATGTTGTAGCAAAATTTACAATTAAAATGTTTTCGGATCATTTTCATAAATTGTATGTCATTAGCATCCCAGTTACCTAACTTAGTTACCGGGTAGCGTATCTTAGCGCCGCATTTTGATATTTCATATTACGAAAATGACAACACTTGGGAGATGCGAAAACTCGCCTCTCCAAGTTAAACTGTCTTTGTAAATATATATATTGGTTAAAACAATATTTAAATATTTACATATATTTATACAAAAAAATATACCTTTTTAGCTTATACAGTATAAATAAGGAGAGCAGAGAGAGTTTTCCCGAGTGGGGATCGAACCCTCAACTGGCGAATTTACAGTTTGACGCTGTTCGACTGAGCCACCGATGACCTCAAATATATATAATAAATATCCAAAATATCACCAAATAAAAGTGGTTATTGCAATAGTTGTAGCCTAAATTTGAGTTACGAACAAAAAAAAATATAATAATCAAGGAACGGCTTATTTATATTTGCCGTATAATGCTGGGGTAAATTGAAAGAAGCCTGAACAAATGCGTATGTTGTTACAAGGGAAAACTATCTACAAGCCTTTTTATGGAACAGATAACGAAGAGGAAGGAAATATGGCAAATTCTAGTTTCCTTCGGCCATTATATAGCGACGCTTTTGTGAAAATGCTGTCATGAATTTGTATTAGGCGATGTGGTTAACGGGGAAATCGTTTCTTTTTTCAATACATAAACTAAACGAACCTGTAAATCGATTCAAAAGATGCTGAATGAATACCGCCTTTTTCAACCCTAAATAAATATAGAAATAAGACTATAAATACTATTTAAATATACGAGTACGTTGTACCTACGGTAGAGATACATGTTTTATTAACAAAATAAATATTTTTTTAAGTTTAAGTAATTTTGTTGATTAGAATTTTTCATACAAATTTTCATCCCCTATTTCAGAAACAAATGGGGTTGGTTTATGAATAAAAAGGAGATGCCCATGTTTTATCTTGCGACATCAACTATTATTGAGAGAAAATTAATCGAATAAGGAAAAGCAGTTTAGATTTTTTTAAGGGTCAATGTTTGAAAAACAAAGTAGCCTATGTTGGACCCTGGATCTTCAACTATTTTCATTCTGAATTCTAGCCAAATTGGGAAAATTGGTTCACAGACAGATAGACTTTCACATTTATAATATTAGTATGGATATTAAAAGGAATATCTTAGAAGATATTACAAGTTTAACATAAGCGTCATCGTGAATCGAAGTGATCGCAGCGTCGGGTTAAATATGTTTAATACGTCGCGAATGGCAGCAAAGGATAGCGGGAAGCTAAAAAGACTGCCTTGCCTGAAATACATAAAAAGTTGAAAATAGTGACTCGCACCTGCGCCTTTTGGGGATCGCCCAAGAAATGCGGGCTGTGTTAAAAATGTTATACGTTTTCTGAAATATGTTTTTTTTATTCTAAATGTATGAAAAATGTTTTAAAAATATGTAATATTACTATGTTCTGGAGTCACTTATAAATATGTTCAGCCTGGTCATTTTAATACCAAACAAAAAAGTGGATAAAGCGGGTAGCGGGTTGCTAGTTTGCTCTATAATTGGTTAAATTCAAAACTATTATTTTTAGCTTCACTAAATCGAAAACAAAGAAAGAGCTCACTAAATGCCTATTAGGTACTTCATATGACTCCCCAGAAAAGTATATATATATATATATATTTATAAAAAATGTGTTTACAAGTTGTAACCAAGTAGATACAATGTGTGTTGTGTTTAAAATTATATTTAACGTATATTTGTTTTTTATTCATCGTCTATCTTTAAAAATTTTTTTACTATTCTACATGTGCTTAGAATTGCTGCTCGCTGTAATATAATGTAAGTTTAATTTTTCAAATTTATCATATAGCGTTAGTAGTAGACAGAACTATAGGTTCTTATAATAAAGTATACTTATATTTTTAACATTTTAAAGTGTTAATCACACTTAGAAAAACATGTTTAGAGTCGCTTGGACGAAAGGCGACCAAGAGGCGCGGGTTCAAATCCCGCTGCGTTGAAGTTTTTATATGCACAATAAATTTATATTTGTGTGCAAGTTGTTGATGTATTATATTACTAATTTGTGTAGTCTGAATGTGTGAGGTTGGAACGAGCTTCCGTTATATGTCTGATTGTCTCCGGCTGTTTGTGGCATTTACGACATTTATCATCCGTGATTTTAATATCTAATTTTTTGTATTTATTTGGTCTTGAACAGCCATTATGAATCCTTCAGCTTATAGCTTTAAGCCACATATTTGAACCTATTGTCTTAATCAATATGAGCTTACGCCAAATCATGTGGATATCTAAAATATGGTACATTCTGTAGGTATATCTATTAGCTTTTTCATATTTTTATGTGTTTTAGTATATAATTTTAAGTCACCCATATATGGGTACCCATCTATAGATAATTATAATAAAAATAACTGCAACTATATCTCAATGGGTTATTTTGCAGTAGATTAGATAATGCATTTTGGGCAAGACAAAATTATATGGGACTCAAAAAATCCCCTTGATATTCATTTTTTAATAAGAATATGTCTGGTTTCACTGATGTTACTATTACAATTAAACTGTAAAATAGTTTTCCATTGAGGCACAATATCATTTTAAAATTGAATAACAGTCGAACTTATTTGATTTTTTTTAATATTTGCAATAACCAAATGTGGGGTGGGGTCAAAATCTTTTTTATAATCGATGTAAGTGCAATATAAATTCCAATTCCATGCTGTAACTTGCTTGTGAATGATGGAAGCTATAATGAGTTGTCCCTCGCAGCCCATATGAACTCGTTTACAGCCTTTTTGTTCTTCTGCCATTATATCATGTAGTTATATATGTATAGTACTTCAAGATGTAATCGCTGAAGTAAAAACTTTATAGATAGATATAGGGTATATGGTAAACATGTTATTAGTCTATATTGTGCAGAGTCTGAAGAAAACTTGCTTTTTGGTATCATGTTAGTAATTTCAGTTGCCATAATAGTGGGTATATACTGCTTTTTTAAATGCAATTTCGGTTTTGGAAAAGTTCAAATTTTTTGCTCTAAATATTGCTCTATGAAATACGATTAATTTTTGAACCAAAAGTTGTGTACTTTATCCACATCGGGTGATTTTCAGCTATGTAATTTTCTGTATTTGCGTTTCGGTAATTTCCGTACAATTTATTTCTTTTATTGTTTTGTATTTGTTTATTTTTTCTAAAATCCATTTAACATTTTCATTGTGTTTTATTCATGTTCCCATATATCTGACCAATATGTAGTTAACAGTTATTCCGTAGGATCTGTTCTTCGTTTATTAGTATCATGAGATGGATGATTTGAATTTGAAATTTGAACATTATTTTTCTCTTGTTATAAATAAAATATTGTCATCTTTTATTTTCTGTGCGTACTTGTATCTTTTTCATCTATGAGATTAAAGAGCTACCTTTTGTTTCAGTGTATCTACAATATTCTTCCGCTTTATGGTTATAATTTTCGTGGTATGCTGTTGCGAATTTTTTTCTTACTTTTTGCTTTTTTGCTTATCTCCTAAATTGTAAATGTATTTTTCTGTGGCATATGTAGGTGCAGATTTGAAAATACTAAATGTGTATCAAACACAATGTAATATAAGATAATGAATAAGTATTGATACTTACAGTTCTAGTTAAAACTAGAAATAAAGACAAAATCAATAAACATCACACATTCTTTTACAGGTTTCAAGGCATTAGAACTGGTACATGTACATTTAATTTGAATTACAGAGCACTGGTTGATACAATCTTTAAACACTGTCAATGTAGAAAATGTCAAGTCTGTTTGCTAGAGAGAATGCCATCCACGGTGGCACCAGTACATAATGGCTCTCTCCGTCGAACATACTATTGTATTGTCCTGTACTGAGTTTCTCAGTAAATTATTATATGCCTGCTCCGACTTCCATTAGGTAATTTTGAAATAATGAAAACAAAATGGAGGATACTCTAAAGAAAACTCTGTAAAAGTAGTAAATATATAATAATTTGCAGTGATTTTAATGTTCATATATTGTTGAACAACACCCAAACTGTTCATTTTTTAAAGCTATATAAATTATTTTATTTAATACAAATTTAAAATACAGTATGAGGCAGTGGAATCGTGATCCTAGCTTCCTGACGTTACGACGAAAACAGCTCGCCTAGTTTACTTTAGCTATTTTCATAGGTTTATGTCCTAAGACATTATACTTTGGAGTAATGCGGCCCCAATTCATTCAATTTTTCTCTTGAAGCTAGCTATTCCCGCAATCTATAACTTAGGCCCAAGAGAATCCTTAAGGTAAAAATTTAAGGAAATAATATATTAACAGTTGCGTCTCAATATATATTTGATAATGTATTGTATGTAAAAAATAATATTAATGATTCTACCAAAATTAGTGATTAGACAGCTTACAGACGTTACATAAATACTGCCCGACTTGTTCTCTATTGAATACTGCACTAGGATAAGGCTGAAGAAATTACAACAATATTTGTAATTAAAAAGAAAGTAGTGCTTGGTGTTTACAGCATAGAAGCTCGGGATTCTTTGCGAGAAGTTTTTAATAAAACGGGTATCCTTAATGTTGCATCACAATATATATACAATAATGTTTTGTTTGTCCGCTATTACAAAGGTTATTTAAAAAACAGTGATAGACATAGTATAAATACAAGAAGTAAAAATAAGCAAATTGCTCCTTGTTTTCTGTTTCAAAAGGTGAATAAATTATTTACATCACATGCTATACGTATGTATAATAAAATTCCCGAAATAATTTCAGACTTGCCACTTAAACAATTAAAAAACCGGTATATCTATTCTGATAGTAATGTGTAGAATTAAATGCAGTGGATGCGCACTCGGGAGGCTAATGATAGACATGAAGTTATTGTATAACTATATTTGAAAATATCAACTGTTGAGTTTCTCGCCGGCTTTTCTCAGCAGAACTGCCGTCAGAGCCGGTGCTAGCTGTCGCTAGGACTGACAATACTGACATTTTATGTTAATTGAATATTCGAATAGCTTTTATTTGCATAAAGAATATTTTTATTTCAATATTAATTATCAGTTTCAGTTCAGTTTGTCTGTTTATCTGTGCGTTTAGGCATGCTAATTTCGGAAACGGCTTAACCGACTTAAATGCTTAGTTTTGAATATTGTGTTTTGGCCCTTAACATTTATTTCATGTCAATCGGCTCATAAATAAAACAGTTACAACTATTTGAATTGTAAATTTAAGCAATGTTTATGATTAGTAGTGTAGTTTACGGAAGAAAGCCGTGAACGGGTTGCTAGTTTATATGTCTGAATGTTTCTCCTCTAACTTAAGACTCATGTAATTCAAGTTTAAACATATTTTACCTAATAATTTAAATTCAACATATCTTAATGACAACAAACAATACTTCTGTGAACTCGTCAACCTAAGCCGCCAGCCATATTACCTGTAGTTCACATAATTGGCTTCTGGTAATCTTGCTTCGACACTTAATAAGCTATAGTAATTTCGCCAAGTAAATTAGTATTCTATACTAATTTAGTGTGATAATCTTATGCTAAATCCCATATACGTCGCCGTAGAAGCACCGATAGCGAGGACCGTATCTGCAATGCAAATACCGTACATCAGTATTCAACACTCGTTTCTACATTTGCCAAGGACTAATTTAACACGTCATTCTTATAAAAAAAATACTCTTTATCACTCATGACGACATTAAGGGGCCTTATGTAATTGTAAGAGATACGGGAGAAGATGCGACCTACATTTATTAAGTTTTTGACTCTTGGTTTTATGAAATATAATAAGAAAATTCACTTTTAATATTATTTTCATATTTATAGATTAAGTTCAACTTTTAAGGAATCATAATAACGTATTAAGTTGTTATGTTCATTAAAAACATCATTTTTTTTAACATTTTTTTAAAGTATTATTCGCAAACTTAGGAAATTGAAAAAGACACGCAGCGGGATTTGAACCCGCGCCTCTTGAAAACCGTTCAAGCGCTCTGACCGCTAAGCCACGCGTTCTATATCCAACTACGTCGAAACGTAATAAAAAAAATTATACGTTTTCTAAATATGTCTTTTTTGAAATTATCATAAATATTTCCAAAAAAAAATATCTTTAAAATAATAAAAAAATTAAATCACTGACAAAAGCGTAAAAAGACGACTAACATAGTAACGACTGACTTCATTATAAAATATGTATTGCCGAAATTTATACATTATCTGTGCATCTACTTGTGAAGCACATTAAAAATAATGATTTAATAAAAAATGATACTAAAAGGAACAGCTTATTTTCTCAAATTATTTGCTCGTTCCTTGGTCGTCCTGGTCAGCAAAGCATCAGGTCTTGCTACTGTAATATTGTATTGTCATCGGAGTAAATCGGATACCAAGAAGTGGATTAAAATAACATTGCAAGCTTTTTATTTATCATATAATAATTACTGCATCAATATTCAAATGATAATATTTAATCTATTTGAGAAAAAAAATATGAACTGAAATTAAAAAGGCAGTGACGGCCGGCCCATTTACTTAAGATTTGAGCATTAATTTTTTTAGGTATTTGGCGGATAACTTAAAAACTATGAAATTTTAATTTTTTTTTTATGTGACACTTTTATTTTAGAGACGTGGTTTGATTTCCATAAGATTATAGTCATAAAAGTCATCTTGAAATTGTAATAAGCTAAACTTAAGCAATTATCTTGTAGAAGTTAAAAAAATAAACATATAAATATGTTGATATAGTAAGAGCAGACATCATTTAAATTGTAATGTGAAAGTAATTTCTTCCAAATCCACGCTTTTTCTCGCATAGCAGTGTACTCAGAGAGAATGTAGTGTCAAGACACTCCGTTTGTATCTTTCCGCCCGAATTCGAGACATTGTTTAAAAAGAAAAATTAGGAAAGATAAATTATCAAAACCTAGCTTTTTACATAGTAATAACCCTTCAATATACGAAATATGGCTTTGACACAAATTCAATTTCTTAATTTAATTATATTATTTAAGTAATTTATATTTATTCTTAAAGTTGACTATTTTATTTTCAGCCTTGTCTACTTAAAATGCCCTCTTAGCTGTGCACTAAATGAAATCCCGTAAGGCAAGTCGTCTTACTCTAATGAAATTTTTTCTTATCTAGCTAATACGGTCACGTTCCCGACTCGCTCTAAATTAGATTCTCTTTTGAGTGCATTGTGTCAACTGCTTATCAGGACGAAGCTAATATTTAAGATTAATTTCCTTCTTTTTTGTCCTAAGCAATTACTTGTTTCACTTTGTGAATATAGAGTATAAGATATATTATTTATATAACATAGCTGTGCCCGCGACTTCATCCGCGTGGAATTCTAAGACAAAAACAAGCTAAGTTACTCCTTGTTACATCAGATATCTGTCAGCGAGAGTCCCGTCAATATTGGTCCAGCCATTCTAGAGATTGACCGGAATAAACAGACAGACAAACAGATAGGCAGACAAAAATGTTATTTTGGTATATGTACCGTGTACACGACATATTCATGCATTTAGGAAAAAGCTGTTATTACTAACATACACTCCAATTTTATTTATTTACTATAAACTAATGTTAAATAAAATTATTTATTATATAAATATTATATATAAATATTATATAATATATAAATATTTCACAAAAGATAGTTTGCGTGGCACAATAATCTATTTACCATCCGATCTCAATAATTGGGCCAAAAGCTTTTACCAAGTGGCTTCCGCTTTTACCACGTACTTTTCGTCTACGCTGTTGTAAGTACATTATGAAATAAAAAAATAGCTTGTTCACTATAACGTAGCTGATTTCTTAATTCCACATTAGAGATGTGTCCAGACTATAGATTTTTTATTTATGTATTAAATAATATATCCGGTATTAAAACCGAACAGGTAAATTCCCAGCACGCCATTCCAATAGATACATTACCGTTTAAGTATTGTCCATTGTCGTCCAATTAAGATGTTCCAGATCAAAATAAATAAATCGTCGATATATAGTTAGCTATCAGATTAACTCTTGGGATAATCGTTTGCGATGGTTATCTATTAACAAAAGCGTAGTTCAAAGAAGCTTTTAAACCTTATTTACCGATATAAACTTTTTATCCACGGCATTTTTAGAAAATCGTTTTTTGGACAGTTTATTGAAATACCTGTTGTTGTACACTATACAAACAAATTATAATTACGGCGAACGCACATAAGCTTTATTAAAAGACTAATTAACAAATTATCCTCAAATCTCTCCAATTATATCACAACAAGAATATAAAAAAAAAATTATATTATATTTCTTAAATAACAGTTTAATTTTGTCTATGCATGTGACGTAAAAATTATGTTACCTCGGCTCAAACCATTTCAGTTTTTAGGTGTTCTAGGTATATGGAATTGTATTACCACTTGTATGATAATAAAAAATATATCTACTTTGCTCTGTTGCAGTAAATAATTAAAATATATGTATCTGCTCTGGTACAAAGAAGAAACAAAGAAAGAAGAAAAGAAAAGACAAAGCGCCGCGTTGAGTTCCGCCACCCAACACGATGTCTTGATATCGGACAAAGAATGTCTTGACACTAGATTTTCTCTAACTACTCTGCTATGAACATCAATATTAGAAAAGACGTTTAGAAAACGTATAAAAATTTGAACGCAGCGTGATTTGAACCCGCGCTTCTTAAAAATCGTTTTCAAGAGGCGTGTGTTCGAATCCCGCTGCGTTCAAATTTTTATACGTTTTCTAAATATATCTTTTTCAATTTCCTAAGTGTGCGATTAACACTTTAAAAAAAAATTTTAAACATTAAAAAACATCATTACATACTCATGTCGACAAAATATAAAAATGTACTGCACCAGCTGACTTAACCGAATGGTACTATTGAATCATGCTAGCCAATTGCAAAACGTTGCTTCATTAGTTCTTCCGATTGCTTTAGAGACAGTATAAGTTTCATTCTACAATTACGTTCGTTTCAATCAACTGATCGCATTCGCTTAAAGCCTCGTTTTCTAGTCTCTTTGAAACAACCAAACCCGTTTGATTAGCAATTTTACATCCCAATTACATAAGTTTCAAATTTTCCAACGGATTTGGGTCGAGAATGTCAAATTAAGCAGCATTAATGACGCTGTCTATTTTATCTCGCATCGTCTGCTGAGTAACGTTTTATAAATGTACGTGACATATGAAAAAATATATTTGAATTAATATGTAAATTGTTATTTATGGCAGCTCATTTCAAAATGACAGTTTTGGAGTAACTTTTATTTCTAGAATAGGTAGATTGTTTATTTGTACTTATATTATTGGAAGTGGAGAACGTACTGTATTGACACTAGGTTCTCTCTGGTTACCTTGCTATTGGAAAAAAAGGGTGAAGTATATTATATTATATTATATTATATTATATTATATTATATCATATCATATCATATCATATCATATCATATCATATCATATCATATCATATCATATCATATCATATCATATCATATCATATCATATCATATCATATCATATCATATCATATCATATTTTTTTTTTTTTTTTTTTTTTTTTTTTTTTTTTTTTTTTTTTTTTTTTTTTTTTTTTTTTTTTTTTTTTTTTTTTTTTTTTTTTTTTTTTTTTTTTTTTTTATCATATCATATCATATCATATCATATCATATCATATCATATCATATTATATTATATTATATTATATTATATTATATTATATTATATTATATTATATTATATTATATTATATTATATTATTCGATTAAAATACATCCATCTTTACATAGAAATGATTCAGTCAAAGCGCAAGTATTTTCTTTTTCCTTATTACACATTAAAATATAAAGCTTTATCTTTGATCTGTATAGATAGCAAAAATTTATATTAATAAATACTTTTCTAATATCCGATATCAAAACCATTTATCTAGTCCAATTAAATACGTGTTCCGGTACGAAAACTCCCTGGATACCTTATTTGGGCGATACCTCACGGAAGCGTACCGTGGGTTGAATTTTGCACCTACTAAATCATTATCTACTGACATGTGTACGACGCCATTATTTATTGATGCTCCGTTCCGGAAATAGATGTACAGTACAGTTCAATTTAGATACAGTGATATGCAAAATCTATAAAATGCTTAGTATATTTATGAATACTAGTTTCCCCGTTGACACGTAAACATGAGTTGCCTTAGCAACGTGTATGTCACTTTGTAAAAACAGTAGTATATATACGAGCTGAGATAATTTCTAATGTACTATTATAAGAAATCTTGGCTAAACATATACATTTTTTACTCCATCGGCATAATATTTGTAAAAACATTTACAAAATTTTTGAATATATATTAATACAATGACCTACAAAAATATATTATTCTCATAAAATATATATTCATTTAATACATATTATTTTAATATATAACAAATATATTCTTTTCCATAAATAGGAATACACATAATATTAAATTTCGATATTTAATGACGTATACAGTCTTAGTGGTTAATGTAACAATTATAATTAAAGCATATTGTTAAGGTCAGAACTAACAATTTTTTTTTTAAATTCAGGTATGATAATTTTAATTATAATAAAGTAATAAAGATCAATAGTGCCACTATTGTTGAATAAAAAGTTTTCTTAAGCGGACTCGACATCTGGCGCGTCTCATATAACTCACAACTTTCTTGTCACATTAAGCAGACAAGTCGAAAACTATTCTGGCACCAGCTGCCCCTGTCGCCTCTTCCCAAACGATTTAAGTTTGATATTATATTTCTAACAAATTTATATTGTCTTTGTAACTAAAATTTCAAAGTACAACTTCGCAAGGCTTGTTTATTTGAATTTGTCTTCCAAAAACATCAGTAATAAGTTTTATCGTTTGTAACTTCAACCTATTGTGTTCCTAAAATGAATTTCATTTGTTAATTCTGTTATAACAGTTATTTATTTACTAAGTCTTAAATAATTATTGTAAGTGACAAAATAATTCAATGAAAATATATTATATAAAGGTAGATTGAACATATATTATAAATATTTATGAACGTACTTTAAACGTTTATAATACGACAAAATTGACTTGAAAAATTTCATCACGAACAGTACTGGATACCAATAGAATAACACTGGTCAAAGTTAAATATGAAATTTTTATTAAATTATTTTGAAATTATATTAGGTACAATGACTTGCTTTGATGGCTTGTTGAAGATGATATGATATGGCATCATATGATGAGATTATATATCATGGACTCTATACCGGAAATCGTTATTTTAAGTCTAAGATTTGAATGTATGTATGCAATAACTACGTAAAAAGACATGGAATATGGATATTATTTATATTCATTTTAGCCAAGTAACTCGCCAGGATGGTCTGAGTGCAAGTCATGTAAGAATAAAATTATTAACAAACTTTGAACCACAAATAAATTAATATGTAATACCGACTAAATAAGTTTCCAAGTAAATTCTCATGTCCTGTCGGTGAGTTTTAAATCCTATTTCAAATTTAATTAAGATCTGTTTAGTGGCTTAGCCGTTATGTACTACTTTCGTATATATAATATGAATATTATGTATTGGTGTATATATATTAAGGCATAAATTATTGAGATTGCCATCGCGAGCAGTGGGACAGCGTATATGTAAACGTGATTGGGTGTCGGTTCGATCCTTACTCGGAGTAATGATTATATTTAAACTATTTCCATTTCTTAGCTCTGGTACAAGACAAAGCGCGACGTTGAGTTCCGTAACTCAACATATAATGTCGTGATGTCAGGTGGAAAGTGGAGAACGGAGAGTCTTAACACTAGGTTCTCTCTGACTTGCCTGCTTAGCGGAAAAAGAGTGAAGCTGCATTCAAAATGTATGGGGACCAACCCGTATAGTTGTATCAGTGGGATTGTACACTATGTTAGGCACGTTGCTGGCGCTAGTCCTGTACAATGATTGTAAGGGCTCCTTTCAAGAACCTAGGTGGAACCTTTGGAAACGTCTTCACAGGTCGGAGCGAAAATGTTCTGCTGTGGAACATCGACAGCCGTAGATTATATTCCTATTGAATGTTTTTATTATACTTTACGATTAATTATTTATTTCTAGATTTCTCAAATACTCGTGTATGACCAGCCCTAGACCATTTCTTCAGTTTGTTCATATATATATATACTATATCTTTATATAGCCGAAATAAGAGAACAGAGTCACTACGAATACAACTTAATTTTATTAAAATAATTTAACTTTAGAAAATAAGATTGAACTGAAATCGTAATTCCGTCATAGGATTTTATCGTATACGTCTCAAGGGCTTTAAGGTTTATGAAGTATGACGAGGGTTGTAATAATTGACACTTTTGTTACTATACCTATCCCAGGACCCTTTTAGTAAGGATCGATCGTGTGCTGTCCATTATTCGCACTTAAAAGTAACCAAAAAACTAAGATTTATGTCTTATATTTTCCCTTCTATTTACCTACTATAAAAATTTAAAAAGCACTAAGTGTAAAGTATAAATTTATAGCAGCACCTTTACAAATAAGATTTTATAACATTTCGTGTTGAGTGGCGGAGCTCAACGCTGCGATTTTTACCGTCATCAGAGCGAAGAAATGTAAATAATAAATAAGAATTTATCAATATCAAATAAATCTATTAAAATGTATTACATATATTTATTTCTTTACTGGAGATTTATATTTAAATTACTCAAGGAGTTATGCTAACCAAACTGATCAACGTTACGTATTAAAGTCTTACACAACCTGGATACACAATTTCTGCTGACTTATAATTCCGGTAATGAGATATTCTCTTGAGATGTTATTTTACGATATTTTATATGTGTTTCCCAACAATATGTAGTATTTATTTTTAACTTCACAATTTCAACCTGAGAACCTAGTATCAAGACAACTCGTAATTAATTTTCCGCCCGAATTGGACATATTGCGTGATGGCTGGTGGAACTTCACGCCGCGCTTCGTTTTTCTTCTCAGAAATGAAAATGGGTAATTGATGATAAAAGGGTAAAGTACTTACTTCTGTATTTACAGTAGAATCTAACTTCGCTTGTTTAAGTATATGAAATATTTTCCCTTTAGAAAACTTGAGTATGCTATTAAATAAATCAACCAGTTTATAAATCCCTACCACAGCTTTTGATGTTAGTGACAGGGAAGTGAGTTCATCACTTTGAGCTCATTTAAAGTTATTTGAATATACAGATAAACAAAACAAATCCGTTACTCAATAATTGACCGTCGAGCCACAGGCTCAACTAATTGTAATACTTCTTTCAAATGTACAAAGCCATTTCTTCTTTCTACTAGATGAAGAAAGAAATGACTAAATTGTATGTAGGTTACCTGGCAATTGTAGTTACACACTTAGCATATGAAAAACATTTTTAGAAATCGTATAAAAACGAAAATAGAAATGTATATAGTCGTATAAATACTAAGTGTATAAAGAACGCTTTAAAAATGTTAAAAATCTACACATACAATAGTAATGTGTAATGGATGGTATATGGAAAAAAATATATCAGTGACATTTATCAAATCAATTATTTTTAATTTTCTGTTTGTCAGTTTGCTTGTGCACGCTACTCAGAAACGGATTAACCGATTTTAATGCAATTTTAAATATTCTGTTGTGGTAAACTCTCCTTAATATTTAGTGATTATATCATTTCAATCGGTTCCTAAATAAAAAAGGAACAGCCTTTAAGATTATAAATTAGAGCAAAGTTTGTGATTTAACTTAGAACTGAGAACTAAGTTAGAACGTGGGCCGGGGAAAAAACGAAACACTCTTGTCATATAGGTTACGCAGACGAAGCCGCGAGCGGGTCGCTAGTATTAAATAAATAGCATGCTATCTTGCCAAATGATGGTTCGTAAAAATAGTCTTTAGGAGGCAGCGTTTTGTAATCTCTACAAAGATGCTAAAAACAAAAATAAGTTGTAATAGGTGTTAAAGACATATTTAGATCAATTTCCTAAGTGTGGAAATAACACTTTAAAAAATGTTAACAAAATATGTAATAGGTGTTACAAGAAATTCTACGTAGCCGACGTAGCTGTTTCACTACAAAATATACGCTTAGCGCTCAGAACGCTTGGACAGTCGCCATGAGGCGCAGGTTCGGATACCGCTTCTTTAAATTTTTCACAAGAAAGGATTAGAAAATATATATATATACAGTCAAAAGTACGAAAGATTAAAATAAAAATAGTGTGGAAATTACTTGTAAATTAAAGTATTCCCACAAGTGATATTTAATTTCTAAACCCAAACATGTTGCTTATCCAATAAATGTCCAGAATAAAAACTCTAAAGCCATTTAGAAAAAATACAACTAAAGTATGCAAAACTTATGAATTGTCGCTACATATATTTCAGGATGCTTAATTACTCGAGACTGACTCTTTGATTAAATTTAACCGCCCATGAGAATGGAATGTTCGGACGACATGCGTGAAGTATTTGTGATATACGAATAGTTTAAGCTTAATGAAAATAATTTTCTTAGTTGACTACAGCTATAAACTTTATTCCCTGAGAGCATATTTGATATGTCGCTGGATTTTAAACCGTAGCTCAGAAAAAGTAATTTTATTAATTATCTGTACGGCCATATTCCGAATGTTTTAATTAATTCGGCGTGACATACTGTATGGGTTCAAATCCCTATCGTTATTATTTTTACACAAATGGTATCGTTTGATTGGCCGCTTTATCTAGACTTATCCTGAATAACGAAAAGTGTGTTAAAATCCAAAAAATTGTCATTACACTAAAAATTAAAAACAAAAATTAAACATCTACAATATTTTAACGTTTTCGCGGCTAAGCCATAATAGTAACTCAAAAGTTTTAGGATTTCTATTTGTATGTTAATAAAATTTAATTTATTTAACTTTAAGCTAATTGAGACTAATTACTCTTTTCTAGTTGTAATCTGATCAACACTTGCCTGACGTGCAGTTTAAATGAGTGCTGGTGCGACAAGACTCTATATATGGTCTACTATTACTAAATACTTAGGTAAGTACTACTGAACTAAACCTCTACGATTAGTTTAAAACTCATTATAAGACTTTTTTTCATATTTACTGTTTATTTTTAGGTACTTTGTCATGAAACTTATATCCAGTTGGTAAATATTATCAAAACAAGTTTTATTTGGAATCTCTTTAAGTTTTTGTTGTTAATCTCTCATATCTTATTTTTTTCCAGCTTCACGCTTTTATTTTTTTTTGTTAGACAGAGAAGACCTAGTATAAAGACACTCCATTCTTCTCTTTCCGCCTCAATCCGAGACGGTGGCGGAACTCAACGCCACGCCAGCGGAGGAATAAAAATAATTTATATATATCATCATTCCCTCGAGTGGAAATCGAACCCACAACCATCCCATATATAGTCCAACTGCGCCATGACGGCCACATCACCTTAATTGTTTTAATAAAATAAGCCTATTTTAATTATAATTTTTAATCGTGAAAATTTAGTCGTCTAAAAGTATGATAATATTTTGTAATTGAATAGATAAATTACCTCAAAGGGTTCAGATTATGGGCAAGCGGGAATTTGAAATTAACAGGATTAGGCAAAAGTTGCGTAACCACATTTGGAATATTGGAAAATTTAAATGAAATATTTATATATTAATATTTATATATTATTATCTAAATAATAATATAACAAATGTATTAATACTGATAACAGCTCTTATAGTGTAAGCTATCTAGGCAGCAACTATTCAAAATAGCTTTGTCGGAAAAGTCCACATTAAATAACGTAGATAATTTCGTTTTTACGATTTGTAGCACAAAATAAGATTAGGACTTAAGTTTAGCTTAAGATTTTTGTATTGACTTTTAACTTTATATACACTTACTATAGTAACGTCAAAGTAAACTGACTTACCAAACTTAAAATACTTTAAAAGAAGACTTCAAAATATGAATGCGAAGTTAAATACTGCTACATAATTGTAAAGTTCATCTAAAAGGATTGTTATATTATAAAAATATAAATATTATAGTATTATAAATATAAACAACTTGCTAACAGTATACTAAGTAAACTATAAATTATCAAGTAAATTTAATTCCGTAAAATTAGTAAAATTAATACTTTCAATATCCGTATGTAGAAATAAAGCCTTAAGAGATGTAGGCAATTAGGCTATAAGGTTTGTTTAATGCAAATAAAAACAAAAAAACTTCTCGTTTAATATTTCGTACAAATATTCATAGTAAAACTTACTGAGAGCAAATATGCTACGTACAAAGTGAAGAGAACAAGAAAGTACTCTTTAGGGAAAACATTCTGTAGAAAATTTCAAACTTAATTTAGCTTATTACGTCGCGCACCTTGCTTCACATTTCACGATTATAAAAACTGACAAGATGTTTAAAAACTCCATTATGCTATCGAACAATACCTAAAATTACAAATTATAAGTTCATCTTCTAGTATTGAATAAGGTATTGTTCAATATATGACACAGGTTATTTATATGCGAAATTTAAAGTACACAAATCATCATGGCTTTGTAATTATTGTCTATATGAAATGTGGTACATCTGAAGTGTTTATTTTAAAAAAAACATTATAAATTTTAAGTAGTACTTTAGACTTTTTTTTTAATTATTAACGATGAAGAATATAGAAGAAAAGAAGAAAAAAGAATAATACAATGCTGTGCGGACACTCAGGAATGAGCACTAGCCATAATTTGAGTAACTTTATGAAATGTGTAAGTATTATAGCCCCGTATCTTTTTAATAAATAAACAAAATTTAGTAATGCGTTCTGGATTTACAATAAATATCAAATAATTCGTTTAAATACTAACTATAAATTCAAAATTTTTTTGTAAATGCGAAATATAATTATACCTTTGGCCTTTGCGTACCTACACTTTTATATCCCACATGACAAGGTTGGTGTTGGTAGAGAATGCTTCTTAGCCCGCCTTTTGTATGTTTTTTTATAATTTTATTATAAATTGTGTGCAATAAAGAATATATAATAATAATAACGTAAATCCGTCATTCATTGTAAATCCAACCATCCCATGGAAAAGCTTTTATTTATTATTTTAGGCCCTCAAGGGCCTAAAATAATAAATAACTTTAAAGTTAGTAAAAATTTACTCAATCCAAACATCAGTTGTTATTAAGCACGAAATACATTATATATCTATGAATTTCATTAAAATGTCAGATAGACATTAATTTTATTTTCTACAAAAATATTTTTAAAATTTTAAATTTTACGACGTTATCCATGAAAAGATACTAAAAACTAAAGTCTTTTATAACGTTAGCTCTAAAATTTCTTATCATTTAGGTTTTATCACTAAAATATAAAAGTGTATTTTGACAGTGCCCAGTTTTGTAACGCTACATGAAAATAAATAAAATTGTTAGGGAATCTTGTTAACAAAAATGTCCATTATACCCTTATCAAAAT
Organism: Podotricha telesiphe; assembly: GCA_038994665.1. NCBI lineage: Eukaryota > Metazoa > Arthropoda > Insecta > Lepidoptera > Nymphalidae > Podotricha > Podotricha telesiphe. Next base: position 450,265 of record JAOYRR010000139.1, on the reverse strand, counting down.
CTATCCAAGCGTAGACTTTTGTTCAATATTACATTATTATACCAATCTTTTATTCTTAAGCTTTACTAAACGACCCTAATATTTTTATACTTGCAAACATGTTTTTCGGTTTAAATTTTTATTGATATGTTAAACTATTTTGTTATAAAACTATATTTCTTAATGTATGTATTTTTATTAATTACCGTTTAGATGTTCAGGTTACATATAAATATAAGGATACAATAGTTAAGATATTAGCTTTCGAATATCGTTGTTTTATCCACCGATAATCAAAAACCTAACCCACTTTCAGGTGAACTAGGGAGTCGAAATTTAATATACAGCAAAGTACCTACTATTTCGTCGTCTGTGAGCATCACCTATATAATTGGTTTAAACACGCCAATAAATAGATTTGAGTTCCGATTAATTATTAGTGATATCTATGTATATAAAAATGATAAGACGTTTGTTACTCACGCTTAAACTCGAGAATGGCTAGGCCGATGTGGCTAATTGTGGTTTTTAAATATATGTAGAAGTTCAAGGTTTTTGTATTTTTTGTATAGGGATGAAGAAATTACGAAGAGAAGATAGAGAGAGAAGGAAGAAAGTATAGGATTTTTCCCATACGAAGAGTACATGCTGCTATTGATAACTGGCCTCATCGTTTATGTATTAAACTAACTGTAACAGTAATAAATATTAGGTACAAAAAAAAAAACGTTGTTTTGTATGTAACAATATTTATGGCAAGACTGTATATATATATACCCATTTATATATATATATATATATATACCCATGGCCGTTTTTTTCCAATAAATTATGAGGCATTCACAAAATTCAGCCTGGTCCATAAATATTGCAAAATAGCCTTTGTAAATGCACTGTAAAGAGCGTTGAAAATATTGGTCATCGCTTTTATTACCCTATTTATTTCGGGCTCGCCTGTCAAGCGTTATACGAATGAAAGCAATTAAGGTAGTAAATTAACAAGACTGTTGACATTCTGTCACTGCTTGGTAGTCATTTTATCGGCCTATAATAATCAACAAAAATTGTAAGTTGTAAGCTAAATTTATATTTCTAATACGGACTACTGATAGACGTCGCTACTTCGTTGAAGTGAAGTGTAATTTGCTTTGTTAATATTTGGTTAGTTAGGCTTTTTCCTATATTAAGGGAAAGTAAGGAAAGAAAAGCTAGTGTTAAGATACGTTGTTCTATGTTTCTGCCTTAATTCAAGACATTGTTGAATACCGGGAACTCGACAAGGCGTTGCCTTACCAGGGTAGAGAAATAACAAAAAATTAAATATCAGAATCTTACAGCCAAACACTTTTCTACCGTGCACTATGGCCTCATAATACCTGGATACAACTAGATTAATACTCGTTATGGCTTCTTATAATCCCTGGAGTTAATCCTAAACTACAGAATATCGATATTTATATTATTTCATAATATAATATTTATATTATTAACGTTACTTTTGTACCACTGTTTGTTAAATTAAGCTTTTGAACAGCACTTTACCATATTATAAATTAACTTTATAAGTGACAGTCCACAGACAAAATGTCGCAAGCATAAGGCATACTTGGCCCGTAAACTGATTCAAACGGTTTATTTGCTTTCATCATAAAATATTTGGCCTTTCTTATCTAACCCCAACAACAATATTTCTATTGTTAATATAAAAACCTATTGTTATAGTATTGTATTGAATATATATTGACGTTAATTATTATAGGAGATTTCTTCCAGAATTACAAATCAGATGATTCCAAGTTTGACGCAGTTGAAAGTTTATAGCTTGATTTATGTAAACCTTAAAAAAAATCGCCCTGTAAACTACATAACTTTAATTATTTCCTCTTTTCGCCGGAACGCATTCTTGCTTAAATCACAAACTTTTAAATTCAAAATTCAAACTTATAATTTTAGAGAATGACATATTTCATACTAGCAACCAGCTCGCGACTTCACCTGCGTACGCTACATGACTAATCTATTTAGCTTTTTTGCCGGACCGCATTCTCACTTAATTCAAACTTTGCTTAAATGTATAATTTAATTTGTAGTAACTCTTTAATGTATGTATCGATTGAAATATAATTTACACTTAAGTTTAAGGGAATTTCACCAAAACACTAAAGTAAAAATTGCATTTAAATCGGTTAAGCCGGTTCTAAGACAAGCGTGCACAAACGCACAGACATACAGACAAACAGCCAAACAGAAAAGAAAAAATTCATTGTTTTGGGTTCTATTACAATAATAAATACTAATATTTTCAGATATATGAACATTCAATTCCATGTACATACATCGATCAGTAACATGTCTCTTATATGTACGTATAAGATGATTTTATTGATTTTTTTATTATACAAATATGTATCAATGCAAAAGGGAAGTTGAAACAGTGGTAGACCACTTCATTTTCAATATATAATAAAGTAATTATTAGAAAGACGAATTAATATTTTCATAAATAGCATATAATCTTTTTTAGATATATTTGACCGGTATTTAAATAATAACAGGAAGCGCCATCTGTTATCCTATAACTGAAACTTTGTCGCTAAGCATATCATATTCCACACGAACAGAGTCAGAGAGAGTCAGAGATTACAATTATAAATACTCATCCTCACGAGTGTGGATCGATCCTACAACTACAAAGTTTATAGTTAGATCAGATCAGCCACGATGACCTCTTACAAAAAAAGCATTGTTTTAAATATGTATATAGAACTCCTGGACTCAATAAACTGAAATTTGGCATTTATGTTCATTGAGTGAACTGAGAAAATAGAATTTATATTAAACTTTTTACTCACTATCGCCTCCTTATCACCGGCACCCCATGGTACAGGAGAACATATCTTAGCGTCTCAATGGGCAGGCTGTTAAAGGCGTTGGTCACATCCATCGAGACGGCGGTAGGGACGGGCATTCGACCAGCCCTGTACCCGAACTGTGCCTCCGAGCGTCCCGGATCTACCTCCTCTAGACGCCTATTAAGACGGGCGGTGACAATCTTCTCAAAATTGCTCTAGGTTCCTTTTACTTAATATTACTATGCCAAGATACATATAAATTATTCTATCCGGTAGTTATCAGCACATTATCATACATATACACTTGTCTATGTTGGTTTTGTACTTTTCCTACAGAAACTACATCGAATACCCGGATCAATTTTATCCTTTACGTACCTTCAGATAATAAATTACCAAACGATCGACTCTTAAGTTGTTACTTATTCTCACAGAAGTAGCTTATGATGGAAACATGTTCCCTAATGATAATAGTGAAGGTGAAATTCGTCATCTACGCATTAAATTATCTTTTGTATTGCCACTTACAAAACAAAGCGGACAATTCTATATTTTTATACTGTTCTACAATAAAAATATAACTAAGTTTTAAGTAAATAAGGGTGCATGATGGCTTTCTACTGTACAACGAATGAGCTATTTGGCCTAGTACCAAGACTTCTATTGTTAGATTTTCATTGTTATTACAAAACAAAGCTCCGTTTCTCTTATTGAAATGTCATTTAATAAGATTCAGGTCAAGACGAGGACTTAACAAAACGATACTATACCTGACTGCCTGACTGGCAGTGTAATTTTAAATATATTTTGATTTGTTAGCGAAATACATATTTCATAACATAACATATAAATGTCATTTTACTTAAGAAATAACTACATATTTATCATTTTATTTACGAATGGTAGTTACATTTCAATATTCCATAGTGTTGAATGTAAAACGTAAAATCCTGTATATCCTTACTGATAGAAATTTCAGAAAAATTCTAATCTGATTTAGGCCATTGGAGGCCATCGTGGTAACGTAGAACAGTGTCTTACTGTAAACGCGATTAGTTGTGATTTCGATTCGAACTCGGGGGAATGAATATATTAAAAATATTATAATTTCTCCGTTATGAGCCTTGAGTTTTGCCACTCAACACGCAATGTCTCGTGAAAATTCTTCTCTGAAAACATAAATTATTACTTAAATTAATAAAACATACAAGAGGCTTAGAGGTAAGAGTAAATACTTTAAATGCATGTACAACAATTTTTTGAAAACGTATAGGCATATGAACACAGCAGAATTTGAATGCGCGTCTCTTGGAAACCGTCCGACTGGATACGTCGAAATTCTTATACGCTTATTACTACTTATTTTTGTTGTTAGCATCTCTGTAGAGAGATTTTTACGAATTTCTGCTACCCAAAAAATTTACTACGAATGATCGTTTGGGAGGGGGAGTGCTATTTATTCAATTTTTTTGACACTTTTAAAGTATTATTCAAAGTGTTAGGAAACGGAAAACAGTTTTTAGAAAACGTATAAAAATTTGAATGCGCAGGTTCAAGTCCCACTACCTTTAATTTTAAAAAAAATCATGTATGTTTTATAATTTGCTTTATAGTAATAAATGTATACTTTCTGAAATAAAACTATTTTTAACCGGATTAATCGCGCATATTATTGGTATTCGTAAAACACATTTTAGACACCCAGTAATTTCGAATACCAATCGCGTTTCCGGTTAAAAACAGTTTAATTTCAAAACGTGTACAAATCGCTAAATCCAAAGATCTTACAGATGAAGCACAAAAAATACAAAAATATGTATGAATAAACTCGTCTCGAGGATTAATAAAGAAATCTACGCTTAGATAAAAATATATGCATATGTGAATTGATTAACACTGAAAAGTTGTAATATAAAGAAGAATTTTATTTCATCTTTCATTTCATATATTCTACATTTAGCACCCATTTGATTCTCCCTTACGAGAAGTGTTGGATGAAATCCAACTCCCTAACTAGATAGACTGAACATAAATAATATTACTTTTGTAAAAATATTTAACCCAGTAATAATATAATATTTACTTTACCGAAAAAAAAACTTAATACACTTATTATTATTTTTTTTAAAGTAAAAATATATTATTCAAAATGTTTGAACGCCTTTCAGAAACATATTTCGTGTAAGTCAGTGTGTGGTCATTTCACATATCTTGGCAATAAGGAGACTTCACGAAAGTATACAGTGCATCATGCCAATATTCATTGTTTCGTCATCGTTCAAATTTCCGACCGACCGACCGATCGACCCCACTCGTAGGAATGATATTTTACCTAGTAGTACCCTACCTACCTACCCCTACGCTACTACCTACGCTGCTTTGCGGGGTCAAATGTGAAAATGCAAAGTATACAATATATAATATCAATAGCTATTTGTGTGTAAATATCTCAATCAATCATACAAGCATTACACTTTTCATCTCCAATATGGTAAAATTTTTCATACAAAAATATTAGTAAATTTTTTTAGTCAGGGGACACAACCTTCTCGTTCAATATTTCACAACTGTGCCATTATGGTGTAGTTTATAATGTACTTCAAGGAGAACGACTATGTGTTTAACTTTGTGGATTCTTTGACATAAAGTAATGTACGGCGATCAATCAGATGAAAGTTTTGTAACTAAATGAACTCCTGATAGTTTAATAGCATCAATGTTAACTACAGTTTCTGGAGTTAGAAACTGGATAATATTGTTTGTTCCTTCGTCGGCATAAACACAAACTTTGATAATAGAATTATTTCGGTATTAGGCGTGACTCATAATTAGCCTGTTTGTCTACCGACAGGTAAGTATTATAACTGATTATCATATTTATAAATATTGAGTGAACGTTTAAACATTTGTTGAGCTTTTAATATCTATACTCAATATTATAAATCCGAAAGCAATTTTGTGTCTCCCTCTCTGTCTGTGGCGTCATCACGGCTAAACTGCTGAACCGATTGTGATGAAATTGTATTAAGAAATACTAGAAGTTTCGTAGGATGAACACAGGTTACCTTTTTGTCTTATTTTTTTGGGAGTTACATTTTGTACGAAATCAGGAATTTAATTATTTTACGAATAGGCTGCCAAAAATATGAAACATCTATAATTCGTGCAGGCGAAACCACGAGGTCGCTAGTATGTCTATATAATTATTGATACAATTTTAAATGCAAGTTTCAATAAAATATGTAAATACGCACAGGGTTACGGAATATGAAAAGGAAAACTTCACAAAAAACGTTTAAAAGCTTAAGCATTCTATATTCATATATGTTTTGTCATCATATATCACGTAACGCAATCCGGAACACCTGAGTAGTAGTAAGTTCAAAGTCTTCTCCGTCTAGTGTTTATATTTCAAATATTTTAAGCTACTTATCATAATCTAGCCTATTTTGACCACGACCAAGGAAAAAGGGTTCTTTACTGTATTCACCATTCATATATAATACTATCGTAGCGCCATCATTAAAGAACTGAACTCAACTCTTTATTCCACCACCTATACTTACTTCTTATCTGATGAGATAACGGTTCTAGACAATAAATGAAGAGGTTGAATAAGCTTTAACTAAGATTTTTATAACATTTTTACTCTGTTTTCTATTCATGATGTAACCTTGCAGTGCAAAAAGTGAAACATGCCTGGATTTTCCGTCTACCTACCTAGCAGTGTAATTAAAAAATCCATTGATGTCAGTTGCTATTCATTTGTCACATGCGCTATAAACAAACTAAAATTCTAAAAGCTTTTCCGTTTGATAACTCACGTCCCGTTGCAAACCACAAATATTTACTTTTAAGTCAAAAAGTCAATGTGTACATTACACTCTCGTTTTAATATCAATATATTAAGTAATTACAAACAAAAAGTATTATATTCTATACTATAATAAAACAGTACAAAAGTTGTGTATGTACATTGAATATATTTACGAAAAAGCTATTTAGGGATATATAAAAACAGTAACAGAACATGAATCTACTATGTTTTTAAAATTTGTGTCTGTCTGTTTGCACGCGCACATGATTGAATGATTTGAATGTTTTTTGATATCTTTGAAGTCTGGTCAGGCTTTAAGACTACCATTTGACTGTAAACGCTATAGTTGTGACGTCGATCCAATTTGATAGAATATTTATATTTATATTGTTTTAATTCTGTTTCTCTAATAAGAAAAAGATAGGCACTTCGGTATTCTCTCCGCCCAAGATTCAATTTCAACAGTATAAGTAATTTTTTATTGTCAAGCTTTTATTAACCCTGAGAGTCAAAGAAATGATTTCGACAAAAAAAATATTTCTAGAAGAGGTGGTATCACATGGGCGCTCGGAGTCCAGATTTAACTCTAGCGGACTTATTATATTTATGGGGTTATTCAAAAAATATTGTGTTAACATCAATAAACTAAAAACACTGTCTGAATTAAAAGAAAAAATCGCGGAAGTAATCTGCATCGCACGGTGCCTTTGCCGACGAGTATTAGAAAACTTTGATATTAGCTTAGATCAATGCAAAAAGGCGACAAGGTGGTTATGAATTAAGGTATATATTATTTTTAAAAAGAAAATTACATTGAATAATATATCTTATAAACAAATGTTATTCGCATATTACAAACTGTTTTTTTTATATGATTTATGAAAATTGAAACAGATTCATGGTCCACCTGTTAAATTGTATTTTTAATATACGTAATATATTCTAGACAAAATATAAATATTCCGTTTATAAAAATACACTAAAACAAATGTACTTTTTTCAAATAGATGTTTTTATATACCACACGTGTATTTTAAGTAAATTAAAATAACTTGTGCGCTGTTTGCAGCTGCGGCCGAGTCACTGAAGCTTACATTATACCTACAGCTATATACCTACATACAGAATTTCGTTTGCAGCTTTCACTACAAACGTGAATGTCGATGCCGACTACGCTGTATTGTGGCCCGTTGCCAACAATAAGATCTTGCTAACAAGATACATTAGTTGCCTGTATCTACCAAACGCAGCTGCCCGATATTCCATGGATTTTATTACCTTAACCAATTAAATGTGTTTTTGTAATATACGCTTCTTATCGTACTTACTTGAGATCATGGACGCCACTATGATATAATAATTTTATATATATAAATAAATAAAATTAGAGTGTCTGTTTGTAATATTTAACTAACCGCTTTTTACTAAATGCATATGTATATATGCACGAAACATATACCAAAATATAATTTTTGTCTGTCTGTCTGTCTATTTGTTTTAGCTTATCTCTGGAACGGCTGGGTCGATTTTGGCGGGACTTTCACCGTCAGATAGCTGACGTAGTAAGGAGTATTTTAGGCTTTTATTTTAGAATTCCTTGCAGACGAAGTCCTGTTCACAGCTAGCTTGAACTATATATATTGATATAAAAAGTTACATTTTACATTTTTTGTACGTCAAATATTTTACAACCGGTTCACTAAAGTTAATACCTCAGACCTAAAAAGAACCAGCGCAAGAAACTTAGCAGGACTTCTTTCTTTAAAAATAAATTACTTTACAAAATGTATTTCCAATATTGTATTTAATTACTTTATTTTAATATCAGTTAGCTACAGGACAAATTTTAAATCTGGTACATGTTTTATATACACTTATACGTCGCAATAAAAAAGTATGTTGACGTATTTGTATAAGTCCCTTTCAGGGAAAGCTTAGTGACTATCAGACTCAAGAAACTCAAGGTCTTAGAAAGCTTAAATTTCTGCTCCTTGAGCAGCATTTTAAGAAAACATTTCTCGGAAATCTACGGCAACAAAGTTGCGGGTACAATTCTTTACAAGTATTTTTTTGATAAATCACAAAATCAGATATATTTTGTAAAGGGTATTAATTTATTTTTAATAAAATAAACTGTTATTTTGTGTAGACCAAGTAAAAGAAAACAAATATATAAGTACCTACCTCTAAAGTCGACTAAGATTTTTTCTTATTTTCACAAGCTTACAACGTAATAAAGCTTAAAACGTAAAAAATTGTAGCCCAATGTTATTTTCATACTCAAAACTTTAAAATCTTTTATTTACTTGTAATACAAGGATAGATAGAAATCTATCGTTATGATTTCGTATTATTAAAACATTATAAGAATATAGTTTTTATAAAATACTATATTCTGTAGAATATAATCGTTATCGTCATTTTCGTTCATTTCACCAGATGGTTAAAAATCTTCTCGCTAATGGCATCATCTTGTATCGCTAGACACGGTAGCGTGTCAAGCCAAAGTTTAAGCTAATACATGAATTGAAATTCGCAAGGTTTCATTACACATCCTAAACGGATATTTGGATATTAATATGCGAAAATAATAACTTTTATCAATGATCACTTCCATACATGAAAATGTTTCAGCATTAAATAATATAACCACAAATATTCGATGATTTTTCGTAGTCCTTAAAAGCATAAATCGCAATCTTATACGTCAGGTGTCGAGAGACAAACGGACAGCAAGACGGCGCTCGCGCTGTGGCCCAAAACACCTATTATTAGTCAATAATATAAAAGCGAATCAAGGTTACTTTTAGGCCTATCAAAGTTTCAGCATGTGAATCAATGTTTATTCAGGTAAAATCATACAAACCTAGCCAAGTCAGACCTAAGTTATAAGAAGAAAGGATATTTTTAGATGTTATAAAATATTTTATGTTGTTATAAATACATTACAGTACTGACCATTGAACTTGGCACCCATTTAGCCACTGCCTTCTTTTATCACTGCCTTCTTTTATCACTGCCTTCTTTTGTTTTTGCATGTTAATGTTTTGTTGAGATATGGCTAGGATATTGCCAGCCACTTTATTTTCTTGGACTTTATGACAGCCTAGTGTTAAGGACTCCGCTACACTGTCCGCCTTCCACCCAGTGAATTGAACTTGAAACCTTAAATATTATCGCGTTTACAGTCAGACTCTGTCCCTTACCATAAAAATATTTATTAAACAAAATATAAGTATTATAAAATTAATCATCCTCAATCACATCAGCGGATAAATAAAAATATTATTTTTATCCAAAGAAAAGTTTTTCACAACATATTTTTGCCTAGCCTGCGTTTAAAAGTTTAGTAATTAGCCTCTAAAAAGTAATTGATTAAATTTAAGATAAGCTTTTATCTAGAATTGCCAAGCTCTAATGTAAAGCACGTGAAGATATAAATGTATGTATGTACATAATATATGGAAAAGTAAATGAATTTTACTTGTAATATATTATTAAAATATTTAACTGGAAACCCTGTGGATTATTTGTACGCTGTATAGTCATTATGTAAAAACTTAAGCTTATATTTTATGAAGTCCAGTGGTTAGTATGCATACTATTGCAATTTTATTCTACAATCAGTTAAAGAGATGTGTTTGGCTGGTCACTTGAACGCGGGGGTTATATATTCACATTTCACTCAGAGGTATACTAAACTTTTATGTTTTATATAGGAATATTAAATATAAAAATAAAAATATTTCTAGTAGGATAAAAATGGATAACGTTTATGAATGTCAAAATTTTTTTTTTTAGCTGCGCGTGTTCTTATTGCAAGATTAGCAGAGAGAACTTAGTGCTAAGACGCTCACTTTCCTCCCTATTCCAAAACATTACGTGTTGGAACTCATGGAACCAAGTGAATGTACTGGTATAAAAATATTAGTATACCAATACATTTGCTGACACGTTAGTATGCGTTACCTAAGCGTATGTATACACACATACATTATTATAAAATATTGCATTTCCATCTACAGTATATAATGGTGTGTGCACGTTAAAGATATTTACGAAAACATAATTGAGGGGGATATAGTAAAAGAATATGAATCTATGATTTTTTTATTTGTTTCTGTTTATGTATTTATATCAATGAGGAACACCTGATGTAGAATCATAAAATACCACATAAAATATAAGATATAAGGAAAAGCCATTACAAAAATTTGTTCAGGGTTCAACTGAAATCATTCCGCCTAGTGGGAATCGAAACCATAACCAATCGCGTGTACACTCAAACGCTATCTTTGATTTGAGATTTATTTTTTCAGAGTAGAGATTCATGAAACTTCTACTCTGAAAAAATTAATTATTAATAAAGTTAATGAAACATACAAGAAAAGCACTTTGTAGAGGCTCGATAGTTTTTAGAAAATGTACAAAAATTTGAACGCAGCGGCATTTGAACCCGCGCCTCTCGGAAACCTTCCGAGCGGTCTGACCGCTAACCCATGCGTTCTACATTCGGCTACGTCAAAATTCTAACACGCTTCAACGAACATTTGTATAATTTGAGCTTTTAAATGGAAATAGTAAGTCAAGAATATTACGCAAACGAAGTTGCTTGCTGGCATAAACTTATAAAGAAAATAAATACTTGAATATACCTACATATACTAATATATTATAATCATATTTACACAAAACAAATACAAGAATATTTTGTTTCTAAAAGGTTATTGTAATATTAACAGTTAGTTATCTTTCATTTTATTGTGTTTAATTAAATAGGAAAACCTTGAGTACAAAAATACATTTTCTACAAGCGGTGCTATTTTCTTTAATCAACGTAAGTATTTCTTGAAAGACGTTACCGGAAAAGAAGCGATTAAGTTAGAGGATGCTTTTAATTTATCGGTTCACGAATTAGGTTGTGAAGGAACGATTGTCCTCCGATGCCCTCGTGATGATCCTTGAATTCTAAAAATTAAAAAAAACTGAGAAGCTTTTTTTAGAAAACGTATAATAATGTGAACGCAGCGGGTTATGTTCGTCAATTTCCTAAGTGTGTGAATAACACTTTAAATAATGTTCAAAATACAAAAACTGGTTTACTGTCACTGTCTTAGCCGATTCTTTACGTACTCGTATATGCTTCAATAAATTACGAAAAAAATAAGTTTTCTTCAAGCAATGCTTCGCTTTCTGTATTGAAACCTACACCTAACTACCTAAACCTACGCTCTACAGCAATTACAAATTACAGTAGAAACTGTGTTTGTTTTTAAGGTTGCTTTTGTGTGTCAATCAAAGGTAATTTAATGTTTTATTATATTACTTTAATTTATGATACTAACCTTACTAAAATTTGCTAGGTGATTCGACTTTTTGTACGCAATTATATATATGACTACTGATTTCACAAATCAGGGACAACTTATCTTTTAAAATTTATTAAATTAGGTTTATCCTTACTTATTGTCGTATGTGGAATAAATAAATATAAAATTTTGAAAAATTTATGGGTATTATATATTAAATATAGAATATAAGCGCTAATAAAATATACGCCCTAATAAGATACAAGCCCTATAACATTGACTTATATTCCAATACAATTTATTTCATATAAGTAAAACTGTGTGACCATTTTAACTCATGCTATGAATACAGACATTATATACAAAAAAAATACTGTTCTTTCCACATCCAGTACAATACACATTCAAAACAAAGGAAAATGTTTCTAAAGTAATATTGGATTACAATACCAAATAAAATACGACCAATTTCCAGATCTAGAAGTTTAATATACTCCTGAGTGACAATGATTGGCATTTCAATTTGGTCGAGTAGTACTGCTGGCAACTTGGCGCTAATGCGGAATGCGTCAAAAAATTTGCTGAGTAAAGGGATAGTTCACATAAATATTTGATGAAAACGTGTCAATATTATTACAAAATAAAAATAATTCTGAAATAAGCGCCTTTTAGTTTCTTTCTTTATATTTTTTACTTGTAACGACCTTATTTTATAAAGGTATTTAAGTTAATTGCGAATTTAAATCATTCCTTTTAACTTTTGTTCTCTATTTAATATATATTTGCTATTGTTAAGCTATTTCTATAGATAAGTCTAGTATATAGAAAAAATAATTCAATACATTTAAAATTTCCAAATAAAATTATCTTCTGAATAATTATATTATAAATCATCATAATATAATTTATAACGATATAGAAATATAAAATTAAATAAAAACATTGGTAGATATCAAAAACGTATTAGACTTCGTATATGGGTATATATAGCAATATCAATTATCAATTCCGGAACTGAATCCGGGGTTGTTTGCTTAACGTCATATTTCAATTTTTTTTTTATTTAACCCATCCAATTATTTTAAACGAAGGGCTACTAGCAAAAATAAAAAAGCATATGCCAGTCCAGTTTCTGTATGTAACAGTTATAATTCTATCCGTACAATAATAAAAAATAAATCTAAAAAATACAGTTATAATTTTATTCTTTTCATTTTAATTTATGCTAAAATATTTTAAAAGGTATCGTTTCCTAATTTTGATTTTGTTCACTTTACGTATTTTGCACGATGTTTTTATTTTATTTATTAGAGTAGAAAAGAGTGTCTGTCTGTTTTCTACTTGTCGCCTAGTTTTAGATTGCGGATACAATACTTACTATAGTTAAACTGACTAAGGAAAGTCCAAGTAAATATGAGTAATAAATATGGTGGAAGAATATAAAAATTGTGGTAGAATTCAAGACAGTGATGGCGAAAAAGTCACTATAAAAATAAAGTTCATAAGTAAAGCTTATTTCACTGTAGAACAAATTACTATATAAACTGATGTTATAGTTTATATAGTCATTTGTAAAAGTAGTTATACTTAAATTAAATTAATGATTTCTTGCCTTTAAATAGCTTAGAGCACCATACAGGATAATTTAATCTTGAACTTCATTATAGTTCCCATAGGAAATATACTACCGACACCCTTAAATAACGTCGATTACTCAAGATTTTTTGTCCAATCTTACGAAGTAATGTTAGAATAGACAATAAAAAGAATTTAAATAATATGCATGTACAATTATTTCTTAAGAATTATAATAAAATCGATTTCAAATTTTAGATATATTTCATTCATCCATAAAGTAAAACACGTCGTGCCATCTGTTATTAAAAAGGCCGTGTTTCTACAAAAGTAATATTATTTAAGTTCAATAAAGGTTTAATATAACAAACGTTTTATAACAAACTTATATTATACAAAACATTTTTCGAAAACTAAGTTGCCAAGACATGCAAAAATAATTTATAATAAGCGTATAAGGCTTAGCGGTCAGAGCGCTTGGACGGTTTCCAAGAGGCGCGGATTCAAGTACCACTGCTTTAAAAATTTTACACGTTTTCTAAAAATGTTTTTCTATTTTCTAAGTATGTGAATAACACTTTAAAATGTTAAAAATATTGCAAAATTATTTTAAAATTATTATGAGATAAAAATGATTACGGTGAGTCAATCTTAGGAGATGAATATTATGCCTTTGAATCTTATATATGACCTTTAGGAATAAATTAAAACAATATCACTAAAAAGTGCACCGAAATCCGTTGAAAAAAAAAATTGAAAGAAACAGAGAGACAAAAGCGGAGGACGACTTTGTTTTATACTATAGACTGATGATGATGATAATAACTAGTCATCCTACTAAGATAATTTATTAATGTCGCATAGGGTAGCAGTATAAAAAACAGGCTTGGTCTAATTACATCGATTACTATATTTCACAATTGCAGTAATAACACCGGTAAATATTTATTATTAACAGTAAATAAATAACTCCAAGCTTCTTTGATATACACGTCCACATGACATATCCATTTAAAAAGATAAGTACGGAATGGCGTAAAACTTGAACTGCTTAAGTCAAATTTCACGTTACCGTACATTTTGATTACATAATATAAAACAAAATTGTCTCCGCTGTGTACGATTAGATCTTAAACCTTAAAAGATAGATCTCCGTTTTCTCCGAACTCTCCGTCTTCTCCGATCTCTCCGTTTTCTTCAAACAAAATGGTTTTCCGTAAATATATTTGCAAAACATATAAGCCTAGATAAACTATAAGAAATAAGGTAATGTCGCAAAAATTGATTATCGTGATGCGCATTTGACGTCAACATATAAAAAACAAGATACTGAATGGAGAACCATGATAGTCTTGCTATTAGAAACAAAAACTGTTCAACGTGATAGACATTTTACATTGCCATATAACAAATAAAAAGCTAGAAATTCTGACGGAGAATCATAACAGACTAGCTAAACTGTATAATATTTGAAAAAAATGGTAGTGTGGCTGGGTTTTGTAAAGAAATAAAAATAAATTAACTGTGTTTATAGTGTAACGCGATAGTTGTGAGTTCGATTCGTGCTCTAGAGAATGATTACATTTGTATTGTTTCCGTTTTCCTCTCCGGTAACAAAAAGATGGGTATTGAATTTCAGCATTCATTTCACTATGTCTCGAATTGGATCGTCTCAGAAAGAGAAAAAAGCCTTAAGCTGAAAAAAATATTACAATCTTCTAAAAAATCTTATGTGCAAGTTTAAGAGACCAGAAAATTACCACTTTTAAGGAATTATTACAATTTCGGATCAGTTTTAATACCAACATGTAGTAAATGGGAGTAACCCATACTATACTATGTTAATGTTATAAATGCGAAAGTAACTCTTTCTCTGTGTCTGTCTCTTGTGATTAAATTTTATATAGAGATTTGGGTCTAAGGTTGAACCTAGGCTACTTTCTTCCCCATTTTTTTTTATTTTTCACTGAAATTGTAACTTTGAAACCAAAACTGCTTTCCTAGCCAGTAGTAACTTTATATTAATTCAACAATTCAAAAGTGCTTGTAAAAGCTTATTTGAATAAAGGATATTTTGAATTTGAACGCTAATGTGGATTTTAAAGTGATCCCTTAACCGGGCACTCGTGTCACAAATCCTTGGCTCTGCCCAAAGCTCTAGCAACCCGAAGAAACCTGGCACTCGCACAGTAAATCCATGAAATCTTTATACTCGTATATCTATATCATAGAAGATATGTCGGTAAAATCATTATTCATAATTAAACTTTCCTTTTAACTCTTAATTGTCTTAAACAAGCATACAACGTAATTTGTTCTTTCAGAATAAGTAAATAAAATGAATGTATATATATTTCAGAATAAAAAGTAATTAAATTATGCTCTTTTTAAATATGTTTTTTAGGTAAGCTTTACAAATAAAGTAAATAGTATAATTTAAATTAAAAATAGACAATTTTCTGCCTTATCTGAAAGAAAAATATTATTCCACGATCCAAAAGCTATTTTCGTAAATCGTTAATCAGCCGCTGAGGCAGAAAACTGATAAGGCCCCTTGCAATTAACTTAATGGCTATTTCTTTTTCTGGTATAGGTAATTAGCGACATCTTTACCTTTCCTTATTTATATAATCAATGAATATATCGAACAATCATTTGAATAGCACTGAGGCTTTTTTGAGATAGACAATGGACGTGTTAAAGACCAAAATAACATCTAACAATATAAAATATTTGATATTATATTTTATATGTTTTATTACAAAAGATATATATATATATAATTTTTTTGTAACATAACAAAGGTAAGCCACGCGCGAATCAAAAAAATTAAATGCACGAATACTAAAAGAGCTTTCATTAGTATTAAAGAAATACAAGTCATTAAAAGAAATTTAACTAATTCAGAAAAACATCAAAAATGTATGAGCTTAAATATCACTAACTGTAACATATACCAAATATAATTTTCACGAACCCAGCCACAAATATACGTATAGTTATTTGCAATAAGAAAAATATATATATTTCGTATTCTTTTACCATGGGGTTTGTCAAATAATAAGTCTACGGCCACGACCAAATACAAGAGTATAAAGCTTCAAAGAATGATGATATTATGTAGGTGTACGATTTCTATTTTGCAATTTTAAAACTTTTTGAAACTGAGTACATCTTTATCTTTACTTGATACCCGCAACTGCCTTTGCAACTTTACTGACTGACTGACTGGCTTTATCTCTATTATAATGACGCTGAACAATTTTTTAGCTATTACTTATTTATAATACTTTAGATGATCTACCAGTAGGTGTTCCACTCTTCAAAGTCAATTATACAAGGCCCTGTTAAGTAAATTAAGCCCTGCCCTGCGTTAAAAGCTATACAACAAAAATATTGCACTTACATCCATTCAGTAACTACGAAGAAGTGCGCATACAAACAGAAAAACAGACGGACAAAAATCATAGATTCATATTCTATTACTGTTTTTTCATGCCCCTAAATTGTTTTTTCGCAAATAAATTCAATGTACAACACATATTTTTTTACTGCTTTATTATAGTATAGATTCTTGTACATTCTTTTTTGTACTTTATCAGATTTGAATGCGGTTTTTCTCAACTAGTTTTTATAAAAAAAAAACAAACTGGTTCTTTAAAAATTACTTGAATTGTATGATTACCTTTTTTTACATTCGAATACACCAAGCCTGATGTAAAGTTTTAATATGGTGACGCTCGCTTGCCTGAATGGTACCTATTGAATTTGATGATGACGCCGGCAATGAGTTTCATAATCTCGATATGTGAATAAAAAACGTAGACTCAAAGTGGTTTGTTTATTTCCGCAAGTTAAATGGCGCAAGATAAATTTTATAAGCAATTCCAAGGCACATTCACCGAAACGTATCCGGTAATAAACCAACAGCGAGGCTACCCTACGCCAATGGCTAAGACCCTGTAGTTGAGTATCAAGAGGGTCTCGTCCCCGATAGTCTCCTAACACGGCTCTCAATCGACTCCCATAGTATTTGGTACTTGATAGAACCGACCAATAAATTAGAACAATGTTCCATACGTGGTCTTATTTGCACTTTGTACAGAATACGAAAATGTTGAGGTATAAAGTACTGTCTCACCTCAGTGAAGATGCCAAGTTTCTTGGCAACCAATTGAGCTTCGGATTCTATGTAATTAAGAGCCGATGAGAAAGTCATGCCAAGTAGCTCAAGATGATTTGTATTGGAAACGATACATTTCAGAAGCAGGAAGACAACTCAACCGGCCCTTTGTTATGGTGAATTCTTAGTGGCGGTATTTAACCAGAGTGGCATCGCCCCAACCGGAGACTACCTTAACGGCAGAATTTAGGCGCAAAATTTTTATGCCATTGGATTGTATAGCTCTCTACAACTATACTGTCATCTGCGTACTCAAACATTTAGGCTTCAGCAAATAATGTGAAAATTTTTTGCAGAGAGCCCTGACTTTTAAAGAACACCTGAATTTATACCCAATAAATCAGATGAGCAACACCTCAAACACACAAGCTCTATTACAAAGCACATAAACCATCAAGAAAGCTATACGCTGGCAGCTTGCTAATAAGGCTGTGATGGCAAACAGAATGAAAAGCCTTTGAGATGTCCAGAGATACGGCGTATCTCGCAATGACCTTACTCCAAATATTAGAGACATTCGCTAGAAGATCCCCAGTAGACCGGTTATACTGAAACCCGTACTGCTGTAAAAAGCTGAATATGGTATGTGAGCTGCTCGTGAAGTACTAAGAGAAAATTTTCTGTGGAAACAGGAATAATGGGATTATATTATATAATAATTCACAAACGAGGTTGCGGGCGATAGCTCGTAGTTAAGCCGAATTATTTATCATGAAATCCCTACATATTTCTATGTTTACACAGATACCAATAAACAATATTATATTAAATATACATTTACTGTTATTTCATCGTATTGGGAACAAAAGGAATTTGAAGTATAATTCATACCAAGATTTCTTTCAAAAATAGAAGCCCATTCAAGGTAGCGGTCCACTTCATATTATTGTTTAGAAAATAATATCTTTGTTGTTCCCTTGTCTATAAAATCCGTTTTTGTGTAAATTAAACATTTTTTTTAGTTTAAAAAGAAAACTTCTAGGAAATTGAAAAACATTTTTAGATTTATTCTTCTTTTTCAATTTGTTAAGTGTCTGAATAACAGTTTAAAATATTTTCATGAGGTAAAACAATATCGGTAAATGTCCTATTTTACCATTTTTTTCCATTAGCATTACTTTAATATTGAATAAGAATCTTATATTCATCTATATACTTACTTAAAGACTACTTTTAACGAAAATTATGCTGACGGAGATGTAGAAATTTTTGCACATTCAAACTACGTAATAGTTGACGCCCGCATCATCATTTGGAGGGACTACTCCAGCCCTTCTCACATATATAGAGATGTCAATCAGGGTTGTTAAACATAATAGAGAAAATAATAAAAATAATAAAAATCTTTATGTGAAACCGTACTCCGTTCAATAACTCTGGAACTGCGCAGACTCAAACATTTAACAATAAAGAAGAAAAGGAAAAGGAAAAAACACATATAGACATGTATAAAAAACTTCATTTGCGTAAACTATGACTTATGACATTCTACTTACATTCACCACCTGTTCGCATTGAAACTTCGGCCCCAAATTACAATAACTTGGTTTAGTTGGTAATTTTCTTGCCTCTTACATCAGATGTTCCAGACCATGGTTTTTCTTTTTACAGCTTTATGCTTTTTCTCTCGGCAAACAAAGATCCCCATACGAATTTGTCACGTTGCATTTTGAATGCCAAAACTCGATACCCATCTTTTTTTTATTTGCTTTGCGGCTAATGTGGAATTTATTTATATCTTATAGTGTACCTGGTCTATCATAGTTCTTCATTTCATATTTTTCGATCTTTAATTGTTATGTATATTATTGGAAAATGCCTATCTTATACAATTTTATTAGCTTAACTATTACTATTTTAAATTTTACCATAAATCTTGTCTATAGAACAGACAGACAAATAATAAAAAGAATATAGACAAATATTTAAAAAGAATATGCTATTACAGTTTCTTCATTCCACTAAATTATTTTTTCTTATATATATTAAATTTACAATACACAATGCTTTAACTTATTCACTATAGTATAGAAGTGCAATATATTTTTTATAATCAAAGTCAAAGTCAGATCATTTTTATTTTATTTTATTTAAAATAAGAAGTTATATGCTTCATTTTTTGAACGTCGAACAATTTACCATAGGTTCACTAAAGTTTATGCCTCAGACCTGAGAAGAACCGCAAGTAACTCAACGGGACTGAAATAGATTGGAGCGAGCATTCATTTAATTCCTAAGGCATGTTATCATTTATAAAATCTATAATTAGGTAATAATAATTTACACACAAAGGTATTTTCACATTTTTTTAAAATTGTGATATAGAGCATTTTCGGACGTTTTCTGGGATCCTATAGTAAAAACGTACACATTGTCCCATAAAAGGAATTTTATTTTTTTATTTATTAACGGGTTTGATGCAATCGCGTCACAGGCGCAGTAAGTGTATGACTATTTCTAGTAATAAGTACATCACTGATTTTGATAAAATCATTAATATTTTTCTTTATATACATTGTCAATTTACATTGTCAAATAAATATATATTGAGACGCAACTGTCAATATATTTATTTCCTTAAATTTTTTGCTTTAAGGATTTATGATGATTTCTCATAATAATATATTTGTTTGACGTAAATATTCGATCAAGTATGCATAGTTGATCGAAGGCGTAAATGAAGGATATACTATAATATGTAATATTTCACTATTTAATATAAAATGATACAAGACTAAAACAATAATAATGAATTCATTAAATTCTCTTAATTAGCAAGAGACTGTCTAGACAGCAACACGAGATCTGTGATTTAGTGAATATAGCCAAATTACTTTTCCATTTCAATGCATGCTTGAAAATTACAAGTGTCAATTATTTTTATTTAAATATAGACAAAGAAATTTTATTTTCTTGGAAATTATATCTAGTAGTATAAATGCATACAAAATATTTGAACTAAATCTACGGATGTTTTTTATTATATTATGTGTGGCTAAGCTTAATACTAAATACAATTATAATTTGCAACCAATAATATATAACGATGGATTTTTTAGAGAAGTATAATTAAGAAACTAGTTATCGTCGCACTCAAACAGACAAATTCCAGTTGTGGCAAGATCAACTATATTAAAATGAAGGCTTATATAACTTTTAACTGAAGAATTATGATTCCCTCTGGAATTTTGACTCAAGCAATATAATAACAAGATTTGTTCATGGATTTAAAGGAACACGGGAAATAAATATCCTCGTTACGATGGAAAGATTGGTAGCTACATTGTTTATTATATGTTTTATTAGTACCAAAAGTATTATTTTCTCTTCGTATATCTTTGTGCCTTCAATATCTTGATCCTGAACCAGACTGCCAAACGGCCGTTGAAATGTAGTGAGATAAATACATCCCTATTGTACAACTTATTCTGTAAACATGAAAACTGTTAAACGTATATTGAACGACGTTGGAACAACGAATCGAATTTACTTATGTAAATTGTATTCCACCCTGAGGACCAAGGGACTTTATTTAGATTTTGTATAGAATTTTAGGACGAGTGTTTTACTATATGTTGTACTTATAAATACTTAATAAGATCTTTGGTTTTTACGATTTTTACACATTTTGAAATTAAATTATTTTTAACCGAATTAATCGCGTATATTATTAGTAATCGAAAATATATTTTATAAACATATTTTATTTACAAAAAAAGAAAATATTTTATTCACAAAAAAGTGAGCTAGTTCTTGAGACCAATGAAAAGTAGTCTAGTAGCAGTCTAACATTGGTCAAACAAAGAGAAGCACCACCAAACCAGAGAGCAAGATACAGTTAGCTCATTCTGCAAGAATCAAGGGCAGTACGCGAGGCAACTAAGAAATCGTTGACGGTAGTTTGATATGATAATTTTATCAACTGACAGACTGACAACTGACAGACGAATGCCACCTCAGTCTACCTGTGACTACGGACTACTGTAAAGTGTTTGAAACGTCGGGATTCTGAAATATATTTTCGCATACCGAATATCAGGTTAAAAATAGTTATCAGGTTAAAAATAGTTTCATTATAAACACTTATTATATTGCTTTAAAATCAATTATTTTAACATCTTTTAAAAAGTGCGACGTTGAGTTTTGCCAGTCATCACGTAATGACTCGAATCCAGGCGGACACTAGGCTCAGTCTCGGCTTGGCAGAGTGCTGAGCGGAAACTAGCATGAACCTATAAAAACATCTTTAATTCAATAATACATATTTACTTCGACAGGATAATTTTTAAATATCCATAGATATTTACAAAATTATATACTAATTATACAAAATTGAAAAGCATTATTTTCGTTTTATGGGTGACAGAATGTTGGAAGTAACTGACAGAAATACACCCGTATTTTCTGCCCACGTCAATAAATTGTTCAGCCTACAGATACTAACTTATGGGCACAATTCCAGAAATAGCTTCACACGAAATACTTTAGATATTGTACCTGAAACTTTAATACGAACAAATAAATTGCAGTTTACAACTATTTGCGTAAAAAATACTTTAATTATCATGTATGGAGTTAAAATTTATGTTTTTGAAGTAATGTATGTATTCAATAGTTAGTTTTAATAGAAACATTTGAAAATTGTAGGACATTATTACGTTTCATTAAAATATTTTTAATTTCTTTTGTAAATATTTTGTTTATAAAGATTTCATTATTATAACCAAGGCGATACGCCTTGGAAAGTAGCAGTGTAGATGAACCGTGACTAAGCGCGATGACTTTATGTTCATAGCACTCTACCGGGAATACTAATGATTATAATACAGGTATAAACTTGATATATTTCGACGGAGTGCGACTAATTGTTTGCTAGACGTAAAGTTCTTATAATCGGACAGCGAAAAGTGTGTAAGAGTATTTGGTTTATCACTGGTTCAATTCTACCTGACATGCGAACAGTAATAGGCGTGTATCATAACTGTGAAATATTTCAACGAAAATATGTACCTTGTGAACGCATTAAAGCGTAAAAATCTCGTTGCCTTGACAACTTGTATGTCATTTAATACAAAAATGTAGGTCAAGATCATGATAGTGTAGTAATTTAACATATTTCTAATGCTTTAATATAGAAAATACTATCTTCCTGCAATCCTTCTTAATCTTACCAGCAAAATGCTGATTTTCATACACCTCCCTCTACATAATTGTCGTAAATAAGGTACAAAGCTATCCCTTCATGACCTATAATAATGACTTTATTGATATCTCTTAATATATTTAAGTAGTTTATAATTCTAGATAAATTATATTATTAATGTTTAACTAACAGTTAAAGGAAGCAGTTATAATTTAAGCCATATTTCTTTTCAAGTTTCTGCGCCTTTTATTTGTTACCAGATTACAAGTATTATATCTCCTTAAATCATTTTCTCCACAACGACTTTTATTAAACAATGACACTTTTGTTGTACTTTTATTTCTTAGCAATGCCATTCATTAAAAGTTTAGCAATTAGCGTGAAGTTAGCTACTGAGGCTTGAAATTCAACCTTAAGATTCTTTAGAATACATAAAATTTACTCAGTAGATTAATTAATTATACTTAAGCCTGAGATCGAGGACCTGTTACAGCTATTGTGTAGATTAAATTATTTGCATTTATTTAGGTATATAAAAATCTTGTATCGCTTTATTAAAATTAACAATATATTATTAAATGTTACTCAATTTTTATATATATACTTCTTTTAAAAATAAACAAACCTTTAAAAAATAGGACAATAAACTAGAGTTTGTTCATCCCAAGACCCTCAAGTCAGATACTATTTAAAATTTAATTATAATCGGCAGATTCGTTGTGATGACATTACAAACAGAGAGAGTTACACTAGGTAGTGGCAAGTCACTCCGTTCTCCAGTTTCTACAGGAAATTTCTTTGCGTGTTGAGTGGCGGGACTCAACGTCACGCTTCTCAAGCAGAGCGGGGTAATGAAAATGATAAAATTTCAATATAAATTATTGCCTCGCGTGATAATCGAACCTACAAATCGCGTTCTACAACTATTAGTTAATTAATCGCTTAGGCGGATTATCAAACATTCCCTTATATTTTATTTAAATACACAATTGAGGTTTTTTAGAGATAAATTTACAAGCACACTAGTACTTAATGGGTGCACTAGTGCGTCCTTGAGTACCTCTGATTATGTGTGTACTAGTACTGGTGCGTTCTTGAGAGTTTTTTAAAAATAATACTATTATCATTAACAAACACTATGTAGTTCTTCTTTATTTTCCTTCTATTGTTGTTCTTTTTAATGTTTTATTTATAAAATAATTTATTATTAAGGTTATGTACACTAATATTATACGAAACATAACTTTTTCATAATTATAGCTTATAAACCACTGCTTTTAATAGAAAAACTGTAAAGATGTATTTTATTGATAATTACGGGAACTGAATATAATTTGTGTCAGACGATAGCTTGTTATAATACATACCTTGATTATTATTTTCCAATGTGGTATCGATGTCAGATTTCCTATTTCCTAACACGAATGCGAATTATCGTAACGATATAAGGAGTAAAGTTCCTTTTTTGTCTGTAAGCATATAAAGTTCGTATCCGTAACTCTAAAAGGTATAGGTTAGGATATCATTCTAAATTTGGCAGAGTGCATCAGTACCTAAAGAGTTGTTAATATAACAGCAATTATGTATGATTCTAATTAATATCTAATATTAACTAGTTTATGTTTTTATAATATAAACAATAACAAATACAAAAAACGACTTGACCATTTACGAATAAAAAAACGTTTCGCCACAGATAAAATACTATCCAACTACGCACTGTTAATTAAACTACTTATAAATATGAAGTAAGGTTATTACAGAGAAGGGCCAAGTCAAAGGGAATAAAATAAGAGCAAGGAGCATCTGGCGGTGTCCCACTTATCTCCGATTACAAGCAACGGAACATTAATTATGTTTTTGCAGGAGAAGACACTGGAGTTATTTATGTGGCCCGTTTTAGCGAAACAAATGTTTTGTTATAACTTCGTGGTAACTCGCATTTTTCGCTTACCTCTGATATTGGCGGCCATGATTTATTTTTCGAGTTAATATTACTTTTTACTATATTGTTCTTTTGTCCTAATAAGTTGCGTCTGACAAGAGCTGACGTATCTGATACTAAACACGCCAATGTAGGCAGTAAACGGAGCTGCGATCTATTTATATAAATAAAGCAAAGTTTTTCAATAACAAGCTATATATCTCAATTTTTTACGGTCACCTTTTTTGTTTGCACCTTGCAATCCTTAAAGTGGGGTTCTAAGCTGTTTTACGAATGTAATGTACATAATATGTACCAATATTATTTTGTTTGATTAACTTAATTTGTTAGAGATTGTTTATGTATTACCTATAATTTTATGTTGATTCCTATCATTATATATTGTGCCTTTTTACAAGGAAAAAATAGCAGTATATATTTTCCTGAACTAAAACTATATGTCGGCGCATAGCTTTTAGTATTCAATTACAACTAGTTTAGCGCCATCTTTTGTAGTTTCAGTGGACTGTCTATGGTGTTTTCTATGTCGTAACGCTGGTCACGCGCGCTACGTGCTAGTCTGGTCTAGTCTAGTAGGACCAATAATTTGTTAGACCAACGAGCGCTTGGACCAATGAATTGTGGGACCAATGCGTGGTGGGAGAGTTGTTAATGGGAGAGGCGCTGTGAATGCTCGGTGGACTCCCGGATGAACAGTTAACGTTGGGCGCTCGTTACTAGGCGGGACGCCATGTCCCTGTGTCACTATCTACGTAAATAAGCTATGTCACTTTATTAAATATTAATTAGGTAGAAGGAGAAGCTACCACTTAAACCTACACTTAGGTCAAAAGTCCTACCCACTGCCTCGGAGTTCCTCTCCCTTTTGGCCCACCTTGTACCACCTACGCCCGAGACTCATTTCTGATGCGTATCAATCTACCTATATGGATATCCATCCATATAGGATGGCTCAATACATACATGTATATATATTTAATAAAAAGTTTAGAAATGTTCATACCTATTAATTCCAGAACATAATATTTTGCGGCAAATCAGAGAAAACCACTGTATTTTAAGTATATATTTTTTGTTCTTTTTATGGCATAGCCAAGCTTATAAACAAAAAAAAGTCAAAGTAATGTGCAAAATTTGCGTTCAGGTGGGAATGAGAGGGTAGTTTAATGTTAAATTACAAAAGCTCACTTCAGGAGAATAATAAAAACTCTGCTCTCTTACTTCATTAAAAGTGAATCACGGATCTTACGACACGCGTGAGATTTAAAGTCGTCTTGAAATTAACTTTTTAGTATTAACCGCAATTTCCCTAGATGGCTTTTGTTGATAAATGTAATTAAAGCATTCCGTTAGATACAATAAACGGAATTGTACATCAAATAAAAAATCTGTGTCAATAAAATTTTATAATAAAATGGCTCACTTCGTAAAATGCAAAATCCAATAAACATATATAAATTAATAAAATGCTAATTTGCTATTATTTTTGAAAATGGCTATTAATCACTACCACTGCTGCATTCAGGCAACTAAATAAAATTAAAACCTAAACAAAAAATAAAATTTATTTTATTTTTTACAAAATCAGTTCTTATATGTTCATACTGGTTATGGCAGGTCGTTTGTTTGTTGCACTATAAAAAAATCTATGAAGTATAATGAAATATTTGTGAAAATGGAATTGTAAGTAGAAGATTTGCTACTAAACTTATTAGTCTGAAGGGCTTTCAATCGTTTCTTTTACCGTCAAAGGCGTCTAACAAAATGTGCTACGTGCGTATTCGACTTAATTGATTTTCTATTATTGGTTTCGTTTATATTACCTTCCTTACTAATAAAATATTTTATAAAATGTTACAGTAAATGAGATTTTTTTTGCATTATACGGTATATATATCAAATCGATGCAATCGCGGTGCAGCGGGACGCGTTTGGTTATGGGTTCGATTTCCACTCAGGGAAATAATATTTAAATCACTTTGCATATTTGAAATGATGTAAGGATTGATAGGTGAAAAAGAAATAAAGTTGCACTATTTTAGTTCGCAAGTGTAATGACTTTAAATCGTACTTAATGATGAACATTGTAACTAAAGTTTTTTTCAGCCTGTCGCCGTCCACTGCTGAACAATGGCCTTCCTTATAGACCACCATCCAACTCGGTCTTGGGCAGCTCGCATCCAACAACTGCCAGCTACCTTCTTCACATCTGTTCATCATGCTGCAGGGCGTCCTACAAAACGCTTGCCTTGCTCTAACTCGAGTCGGCTTCATCAACTGTCACGTTAAGTCTACAAACATGGTCGGCCCAATTTCACTTCAGCATGCTGATCCTACGCCCGATTTCGGTAATTTTGGCCGGGGTTAAGCTTATATTGCAATAATTTACAAATTATCGTTAAATTATTTCACATTACACCATTAACGTTATTTTGAATTGATTACTTTTAAGGAAACTATTATTTTAAATATTATATTTGTCCTAATTCAGTGAAGAACATCTAATAATGAATATTGGCTTCGTTAAACTAAATAAACATTTGTAAACTTATATTTTAAAAGCCCAACTATGTAACGTAATTTAATACTATTAAATTTAACCTTTCAGGCTCCCGGTAAGGTTTATTTAGCTGTAAACATCGAAATTCACTATGTTAATTTGATAGCCCTTAAAGGAAAGATATTTTGATGTGGCTTATATAAATTTTAGAGTATTATCTCGTCACTTAAGTTAAGTTGTAGTTGTAGGCAATAAAACTTTATTTTAAACGAATTTAAGTGGCGGACCTTGAGGCAGCGCTTTGTTTGTTAACAGAGCATGTAATTATAAACAATTGTGAATTTATTATTTCTCCTTGGGGAACCAGACCAGTCAGACCCACTTTGTCACGATTTTCTCTATATAATTAATATATAAATATTTTGACGAATTTAATAAACAGTGGTAAAAGCTACGATACATATACTATTATATTTGCTGGTAAAATTATTGCTGTGTGAGCTTAGAAGAGAACAGTGTTGAGAAATTGTGTGAGGAAAAAAAATCTTCAACTTCACTAAAGGTAGTAATTAGCACTAAAGGTAGTGTATTGCATATGCACACAGTATAAATTGCATATGCATACAGTATAAAATAGCAAAATTATAAAATATAAACAAATTAACATGGAATCTAATCTATCTAAACTTATTATAATATAAGTATATCACCTCAGAGCGCTTGGACGAATTTCAAGAGGCCCGGATTCGAATCATGCGTTCAAATTTTGACACGTTTTCTAAAAATATGTTTATGAATCTATGATAATTATGTTTTTTGTTGGGTTGCTTCATATCTTAGACAGGATTTGGGTATAATTTACTGTAACGGTAAAACTGTAAGAAATTAGTAAATGCCCCCTAAAGAAAAAAATTCAACGTGTAACGGCCATTTTATTTACCTTAAAAAAAAATTAACGGACCAAAGAAGATAAGATTAGTCAAAAAGAAATCCGGATATTTATCAAGTTAAAATGAAAGTACTGCGTAACTAAAAAAAGAATGTATGCAAAAATTGTTTATTATCAATTAAAACCTTATTTTTCACCTCACTAATGTTGATATTGCTGAGTGTTTTATTCAGCGTTTCCGTTAATTTACCCAGTTATTCTGCCGCATAAAAACGAGGCAGACACCATTGTGAGATAAACGTCACACGCGGCACTAGTCGTTAATTGATGCTACCCAGTCAACGGTATGTGAAAGTTGGACTAATTGAAATGCCAATCAAAATTTTAACTTCATTCTCAAATATACATTGTACGTTTTTCCCCTCATCTGTATAGTCATAGAATTAATAAGTGTACTCGTAGAGCTTGTAAAATATCCTTTTTGTGTAGTTAAGCTCATTGTTTTTATATATTTTTCATTATATTGCATTGATTGGCATGGCATTCTAAAACATTCTCAATAGTCAGTTTATTATTCAATATCATACTATCACTAGTTTTATTTGAAGGATTGAAGTAGTAGCGCTTGATTTTGTTATAAATTCAGCTTAAGCAAAGTATTATGTAATTATTGTCGAATTTGAAAAGTACACAACTAAACGTGCGCCAAATTATGTATCTGTCTGTGTAATAATTTTATGAAACTAAGCTTTAAAATAAAATTATTTATCTAAAAGATATTTGCAACACTGCTTGCACAAAGCATATAGAAATTCCAATTTTCGTCGAAATGAAAGTTAAAGTACCAAAAGTTACATTACATTTAAAGTTTTATCTAAAATATTTTTTTAATTTCTTACATTATTATAATTAAAATTATTATATGCCAATTTTTTCAGCATCAAAAACAGAGAGCCGTGTCAGGTCACTATGTGCTTTGCTTTCTGTTCGAAATCAAGACTTGCGTGTTGAGTGGCGCCACGCCGTGCCGTCGTACCAGAATGTAGATTTTTATTTAAATAATTTTCCAAGTGGGAATCGAACCAATTTCAATCAGATTCTTCTGTATTATATGGCTTTACCGCTGTACACGGTAAGCTTTTAAATTATAATAAATATATAAAATAAATTATAATAAATAAAATTTCAAAAAATATTCATCAAGACATATAATTTAATTTGCGAATAAAGTAACTAATTAATAATAGAGGGCAAAATTTATAGCCACTGATCAGTCTCTACCAATTACTGAAACCGCTGAATAGTAATAAAGTTCTCTGATAGAGTATCTACCACTCGTTAAAAACTTTTAATTCAGTAGTTATTTCAAATTTATTGAATTACGTTTTTTTCAGCACAAAATATTTTTAGTAATCTAATTTTATAAAATATTTATACTTAATATAACAAAACTTTTTAGAGAAGTGATTGAGGCCATCGTGGCGCATTGCGATAGCGTCTGACTGTATACACTGATATAGTTGTGGGTTCGATTTCCACTTGGGGGAGTGATAATATTTTTATTTCTGTGCTGGAGATAAGGCAAGGCGGGCTATTGAGTTCCACCACTCAACACACAATATCTTGGATTCTGGCAGAAAGTGGTGAACGTAGTATCGACACAAGGTTTTCTCTGCCTTATCCTGCTATACGAGAAAAGCGGGAAGCTGTAGCTTATCAGAGGCAAAAGACTGCTTTAGAAAGTTTCATCACAATAATCCTGCAGAACTTTTTCATTAAAAGAAATCACTTCTTCTTCTGTATTATATGGCTACTAATAAAAGGGTTTCAGTAACTTCAAAGGAAAGTGACAAACTGTACTGATCAAAATTGACAGATTTGATCTGTTTCAAAAGCGGATACGTATGAACGCGCACTCAGCTAAAAATAAAAATGGTTAAAATATCCATATTTATATGTATCGGACTAAATACAAAATATACGATATATGAATATACAGGATACATACATATTTGCAATGTATAAATATAAAAAAGCAAAGTTGTTACACAAATTATAATTTTCGTTGTAATTTGTTACATAACACTGTAAAATTAAATCAACGCATCAATCAATTGCGGTAAAATTTAGCTGGTATTTAATGTGCAGAAACATATATAACATTTTGTTACAGCCTTACGTTCGCCAAATTCAGGGAAAAGAAAATATTAGAAAAGATAATATCATTACTTTGTTTTTATTTTAAAGTGTTCTTCATATTCAATTATAGACACGTATAAAAAGTTTCAACGTAGCAGGACGCAGCCACTTCGAAATCGTCAGTCTTGGATTACTATCATGAGTCTCAGGCTCGAGTCCCACTGCGTTCTAATATTCATTAATTTTTATATATATTTTTTATGAATTTACGACATATTATATTACGACGAATTTTGAATCCAAAAGTACAATAACTTCCTTTATGGTGGTAATTTTCTTGTTTCTAAAACATCCACGTTAGATGTTTCAGATGATTTTATACCACCATAGCCTTTAGAGTAAGACATTTCCCACTGCGCCACTATGGCCGAAAGTTCTATGGTTTTTATTTCTTAATGTAAGGTACCCATCATAATTAACAACTTTTACCGATGAAGCATCAACTTATTTTTTATATCATGGTTGGACATTAGATTTTCAAGATATTTAATTGTTCTGTAGGTCAATGGAGGAGGAAGTCTATCACGTTGAAAAGATATTGGTTATGAGGCATATTCTTATTTCTTATAAGAAAGTAGCTAGAAAGCTAACCCATAATTTAGCTACACTATTATATATGTCAACAGAAAATGTGCTTAACGCTTAGTTTCTTAATACGAATTCTTCTAATTTCTTATTATTATGATTCTACATAAGGTGTTCCACTCTCAAATTCAATCATACCCCTGGACATGACTGTCCACGGTTAAAAGGTATACAAGAAAAAATCCTTTATTCAAATCAATCCAGCAACAACACATACATGTAAATCATAAAATCATAGATTTATATTCTGTTGCTGTTTTTTCATTACCTTAAATTATTTTTTAAATTTATTCAATGTACGTTAATTCAAATTTATAGATGTTTTATATAGATAGAAAGGTAATAATATAAATAGATAGATAGATAACGAATAATATCGATTTTACATAAGAGAATAGCGACGCTGACATGTAAATATATGATAGTATATTACTCAACATTTTAATCTAAGTTTAAGCTAAGTTCGTAAGTTAGCGGCTTTAGAAGATCGAGTTGCAGTTCCCATTAATTTCGCTGTGGTCTTTACTATTGCTAAGTTAAGACGTACGATATTCTTGATTACCCCCATTACAGCCAAGTAACATATCCCTATGGTGTTAAATGATAGTATATATTTTTCAGTATATATTTTTGTATTAAATTTTGATATGTCATGTACTATTAAATTTTTTTTTATTTAAGTTCTAGTATTCACATGCCAAATAATTTATAAATGTATTATTTCTGAAAGCTTAGCTGGTCTTTTATTATAATACACATTACATATTGTAAATTTTATTATATTTTCTTCTACCTGGAATTACTCTTGGCTAGGCTAACCACGGCCTGCCGTCCTACTTAATCTCCTCCACTTTGCACGATCTTTAACATCCTCAGTGGTTAGTCCATTACCTCTCATATCCTGCATTACGACATCCAGCCATCGCTTCCTTGGGCGTCCGGGGTTTTTGCTCTAGGGACAGATATATCAAGGTATATTCTTCAGATATAGTTTTCCCAGTTCAACCAGTCGGATTATGCGCTTGCGGTATTCTGCTGTCGAAGACCACACCTGTGCCCTCACGTCATTTCGCCCAAGCAGCGCTTATTTGAGTTTGGACATCGTGATCGATGCCTCCACATCCATGGTACATGAACTTCACGCTTTTCCCACATAGCAGGATAGGCAGAGAGAACCTACTGTCCACCCCATTCTCCGCTTTCCTAAACTCAAGATAACAGAAAACACTTCTCAAAGCGGAGCAATAGAAACAAATAAAATTTCATCAGTTTCTCCAGTGAAGATTAAACCCACAACCATTGTTTTGATTGATTGAACTTGAATTCTCAAGCAGAATCAGAAATTATCATTCTTTTATTTTTTAAAATAGTTAGAATCTGGACATCAAATTAATTTTAACCAAGTTATAAACAATTTGCACTACATACTAATAAATGGATAAGTTTATTATTACAGCCAGCGAAATTTTACTAATTTTACTACTATTTATTATTTTAGGAATTCATTATCGCACTTTCTGAACCAACCATACAAATCTGCAAGCGTATGTGAAGCATTTGCATTGCAGATACAGATTCGCCTATGCAGGCTTTTACGATTTTAGCGCAAGCCGATTAACAAAGTAAATTAGCAGGCATACTAACTTTTCATCACTATTATTATAAATAGCTTTTACTATTTCCATTTTCATGTCGTCCATCCATACTAATATTACAAATGCAAAAGTCTGTCTGTCTGTGACGTTTTTTAGACCCGATTAGGATGGAATTTGGAATGAGAATAGTTGAATATCCAGGGTCTAATATAGGATAATTTTATTTTCAAAAATCACCTTCTAAAGGCAAGGAAATTAGGGACGAAAGTTTAAATGAAAAATCTAAAGTCTTACTGATATCGATGAATTTTCTCAAGAAAATAGTTGTTGTCGCAAGATCAAACATTGCCTAACATATTTTGATACAAAAACGCTGCAACAGCAAATTACTTTTTAGTTCCTAGAAGACAGTGAGTACAGAGAGTAAGGAGAGTTCAGAGAAGACGGAGAGTTGAAAGAAACTGATAAATGGAAGGAAGGAGTAAGGAGAAAACGTGGATTAAGTAGAAAACTGTGAGTACGGAGATTAAGGTGAGTTCGGAGACGATGATAAATGGAAGGTTGGAGTACGGAGAAAACGTGAATTAAGTAAAAGACTGTGAGTGCGGAGATTAAGGTGAGTTCGGTGAAGATGGAGAGTTGAGAACACGGAAACGTACATTGTTTTATAAACTTTTTGTATATACATCTAAACGAATACAATTTTTATATCATACTTGGAGATGTTTTATTGAAACTTCTCCATGAATCATGTTATCTTTAATAAATTCATGAAGGTGAGACTCTTGCAGATTTGGAATTTGTGCAAAAAAGTATCAAACCTAAAAGAGTAAAATTAACATTCAGCTAATCATTTCATGTGTATTTTATGTTTATCATTCTTACTGAGCAACATTTAGTGATAATGTAAAGACGGAATGTGAAGCAAAAGCTACGGCTACAGCATTGTCTTGATTGCTTCTTGCGCTCGCAACAAACTAATTCTTTATAAACCTAACTTAAAAGAATAATTACTTATTGAAAAAACCTAGATTAATATATCTTAAAATCTATACGAATAAAGCAAACTACTTATTTACCTACTAAAGGAAATTAAAAATAAAATCACAAATACCAAATGAAAATATACACCTAATAACTTATATACCTAACTTAAATAAAACTACTCAGCGAGAAAAAAATCAATTATATCTTAACTAATCTAAACAGCGAAATCTTTATAAATATTTGTATTCAATTGTTTAATAATGATTTTTAAATACTCTAAAACTGAATCTGACATGTACTACTACGAAAGAAAAACACTCCTTCTGAAACCTTACTATTCCGGTGGTTATTCCGGAAGCGATAGCGGAGGCGATAGCGGAGCCGATTGGCATGGCAGGCATGTATGTGTCCGCGATTTAAATTTGTAAATTTACGACAATATTTTTTTAATATATGAAGTAACATGAAATATAGAATGTTCGCTCGTTAACTGACCTATTTAAAGTTATTTCAATATTAGTTTTAATTGAAATACTAAAATTTAATAAATAGTTATGGTTTGTTTAAGTAAATGCTAAACGAAGGAAACGCCAACACTCTAATAAACAGAGCAGAAGCTAACTAATTGCGTGGCACATACCAATTACAAAAGGCTTAGTTTAATCCATTTATGATTCAGGAAACGTTACATAAATCCTGACATATCTCACCCAAGTTAAGCTACGGTTATAGAAATAATTTGTTATACCTACTAGAACTTAAGACTAATGGTATCGTGATAAAGTTGGAATATGTCATTTCAAGGCTAACTAATGCCAATATGTATATATATTACTTTGATCAGCGAGCATATATTTGATCAACGAGCGCGTCTGCAAGAAGATGAAAAGTGTAAAATGGAAATCTATTGCAATTATTCTTGTATCTACTGGATTTCAGCACATATACTACCGAGATAAATAAAAATTTCATTAACAACTGTTTTCAGAACATCTTTTATATGGATGCGGTTTTTAATTGAAAAGAGTCGCAATAAAAATCTCTAAAGGGTTTTTTATTACGGCTTCATTAAAGCTACTGTATTTTAATCCAAATCGGATGCCGGTGTAAGAGAAATTTTATACAGTTTTAGTTCATTAAGCTAACGACAAAGGCATTGGTAATTGGGACCATTCAGAACCACAACTGCACTCAAACTTTCCAAAACTGTTCATTTTGTTAGCTTTGTTACGTTGAATTTCAGTTGTAATTTTTTTTAGGTAACTTTTTTAGTTTTTTTAATTTGTTCTCCATAGCTGCTTGAAACCCATGCCCATCATATCCCGCTTAACTTTGCCATGAGAAACCGTTATTAGTTTACCATAAACAACAATTTTTATTTTAATGCCATTATTGCACCAGCTATTGATGATGACGATTTCTTATTGGAAATTATTTACATAATTTTCTTTACCTGCTAAATTGTCAGTAGACAATGTGTGGCGGTAAGTTTCGTTAACTTCTGACAGACATTGTTTTATAAATTGAGTATACTTTAACAACAATTCAGGTAGGTTTTTAAGAACGCAATCAATATGACTAAAATGCACTTTTAATTAGTATACTTTGTATTTATTATTTAGTTACCTAAAAGCTTAACTATACTTTCAGTAGGTTAATGCACTGTATAATAAATAAATTAATTCATTAGCTCATAATACATTTTCTAGTTCCATACACCTAGAATTTAGGATAGGCAATGAGAAACCATCATTTTTAACTCACTTAGAGATATAGATAAGCATCATCGCAAATCACGCACTTTTGCTATTCCACTGCAATCAGGGACAGACTATTTTGAGCGAGGTTAATGTTCATCTCGTACAGTCAGTTACAGCCATATAACTAAATATTTTTGCATTTTGTATTTCTCTCTTGTACGCTTTCTCCCGCAGCAGGGTCTCTGCCTCCCTTAATGTCCAGACACTGTGTTCTCCACTCGCTGCCAGAATCCGAGACGTTGCTTAGCGGAATTCAATGCTGCGCTTTGTCATATCATCAGACCGGATAATGAAAATAATTAAAATATAATAATTTCCTCACGTGTGAATCGAACCCATACCCATCGTGTATCCAGTCACGATGGCATCTATAGTGGTCTAGATGGTAGGTGAAAAAATATAGCTTAATAATATTCTAAAACTGAACAGTTATATGGAGATGGACTACCATGGCACTAGCAATCACTTATCCCCGGGGGTTCATCACTTCTAACTGCCAGCTCGTATTTCAATCCCCTTAGTGAACGCGAAACGAATATGTCTCTTTTACGTTTCTAGCCTGTAACTAAACTTTGTTGACAATAACTATATTTTATAGCTAAATATATCAAAATATTTAAATAAGCATTTAAGCTCATTTTCACTCATTTCTCACAAAAACATCACTGTTTGTTAAATAAAATACATTTTAAATTAAAAACAAAATTCGCAACTTGATTGTTGCTTTTATCTCTTCTTTATTGGCCCTCTGTAATAAATCTGGTTCAAATAGTTTCCTTTTAAAATGCCAGTACTTATATGTGTGTGTGAATGTTAATTACTCGAACAAAGTTTATGGCTTTTATTATTATTAAAAAAAATCAAGACAGAGAAGCAAGAACGTTTATAATATAAAATAGTATTGTTAAACTTGTTACAACAAATATAAGAAAAGAGCATGTAGATTCGTAGATATTCGTAACTGAATTTCCCGTACCCCATTTTTCATTTACCGTGGTCGCGTGCAAACTGAGTTGTACTCGAAACAATTTTCCGACGTGTAATCTGTTTTCTTAAGTCTAGGAACTCGATTAAATATGAAATAAAGCAAAATATTATTATTCCATTTTTATTACTAATATTATAAAGAGGACAGATTTGTTTATTTTTTTCGATTTAACTAAAAAAATACTAGACCGGTTTTAAAATGTATTTTACCATCAGAAAGCTACAGCTATACCGGGTAGTTATTGGCTATATATTTATTTTTATAATTAATTAGGGACCCTTACTAAAACTTGAATAATGTAAATATATGTGTAAAAAATCGTCTTAAAATGTATTTCACGCATGTCCATGAATTAACCAAGGTGCAGGAAGGTTTAATATTTTAATATTTTACTGGTCAGCACGTGAATGTCGAAAAGCTAAATCAAAATAGAATTGAAAATATCTTATTTATCATTAACAGTTTCTGCACTAACCATGCAATCCCAGTCAATAAGACTAAGATCGCTCATAATTTTTTCATTGTCATTGACTATTGACGGTTTTATTTTGGATGCACGTATTTTATACGAGAGGGACACAAAATTCCTGCTGAAGTTGTCCGAAAATAGCATCGCGCGCACGGCCAGGGAATAGGTTTGTTGCATAAGAGGAAAGGATGTTAAGATTTGAGCTATTAATTATAATTTTTACCTGACTTGCGCGTGAGTCTCCCTCAATGAGGCACGTGTTAAAATCGCCATTATGATGGTTTGGTCAGCGTCTGGAACATATTCTAATAGAGATAATCGAACATACGACCGATAGCATTTGCAGTCAGACGCTGTTCCACTACACCACGCTCATAATTTAATTATTCTAATTTCTCCGCTCTAGTGAACAAGGCAAAGTACTGTGTTGAACTCTGCCACTGAACACGCAGTATCTCGAATTCTGCCTGAAATTTGAGAATGGAGTGGCTTGACTTGGTAGATTTTCTCTGATTACCCTTTTTTAATGTGAGGCAATCCGTTATGGATACTCGCTCGATGAGACGGATGGATTATGTGGACTGTAACTCCAGACCTGCATATGTAGGCCGTCCGTGGGTATATACCCACTACAACCTCACAGAGGAGAACCTCGACCGCCAATAGCCGAGGCCACGGGAACAGCAAGGCACATTGCAGTCCTCTGCTAAGAACAAGAGTGTGCTAGGTCTTATAATGTAATAATTAATAAGTCTTTCTGCTTACTAAATTTATTTATTTACGAACGAACAAATAAATTAGAGTGGTAAAAAATAGTAATAAAATGTAAATATTATTATTTTTTTGTGTACAACCGAATATGCTATTAAGTTTTAATAAGTTGAATATCGATATAGTGGTATTTAGAGCAACTAGCGACCCGTTACAGCGAGCTCCAGCGCCCGCGTTCTCGCTTAAATCACAAACTTTGCCCAAATATATACTTTTATCGAATTATATATTTTGTCGAATTATTTAAATATGATATTGATGTCTATAAGAGTAGTTCTAATAGTGATAAACTTTAAATTTCTGAACCCACCAATCGAGTTTAGAGCTGGATCCTATAGTTAGGTTATTCTAAGTCGTCGTTAAGAAATTAGATTTTTTAAGCCACACTTAGTATATCACATTAACTACGAAGGCAAAGACTAGACAAGGCAATCTTTTCAGGTTTCGGCTCTTCGGTCCATGACATTCGCAACGTACATATGACCCAGCGCTTTAAACCTCTGATATCTTTTCAGATATTCATTTTAATAACATGTTATAAAGGCCAACATTCTCCAAAAATCGTAACTATCCCGGAAAGATGTGCCTTTTTAATGGTGACAGATTATTTTAAATCGGTTGAGTAGTTTTTGATATAAATCGTATCAAACAAATATAACTTTCCTCTTTACAATATACGTTTAGATTATATGAAATTGAGAATAACTATAGGTATAGGTATATTTGTATAAAAATACAATAAAACCTTGTATTTGCTAACATGATGGTGCAATAAATATTTTGATTTGAATTTCCTGGAGGCGAGTACCCGCACTTACTCAACGTACGTACATTTGGACACGACGGCTGGATCGAATAACTGTCGCGTGGGTAATTATGTTAATGCTCTAATATTTTTATGTAGCGATATTTTGTAAGGTATTTTTTAAACTGTGTAACTTTACACAGCTTAGCTTCTACATTATATTTCTGTTTTTAAGTACAAGAAAAATCCTACGAATGCAAACTTGCGCAGATAGAAAACACTACGTAATATATGAAAGTAGACTTGCAGAGATGCCAGACTTAATTAATATTAGACTTAAATAATAATTCTAAAATAAAATTTGAATATTTCTGAACGCTCTCTTTGAATAGGAGGTAGGCGCAGACAAACATCAACTTAAAACGACTATAATGATCTAGAATCGCTTAATATTCTTTTTCCAATGGTAATTTGATGACTCGTAATTTAATAATAAAAACTTTTTATTTATTATCACTCGTTCGTCATTCCTCATCTGGAGATAACCTCCTTTTCACACCTATTACAATAGTAAAAGTCGCCGAATTATTATATTATTTCACAACTCTGTTTTCCTGTCTTGTGTTACATCTTTAATTTTTCCCTTTCTTCTAGTCAATTTTTCAATGCTTCGCGCCATGCACTTGTAATCCCTATTACAAAAATATCTAACACAACACCCTACTCTAACTACCGACCGATTTCCCAACTCCGTTTTCTATCTAAGATATGAACAAGTATACTTGTTTTTGCATAATTATAATATCCTGTCCCCTTTCAAATCTAGTTTCCGTCTTGGACACAGTACAGTCACGGCACTTAATCTTTATTAAGAATAACAAAAAACTTTTCTTTTCTGGTTGTCAATGCTGAATCTAATGTAATCGCAGACTTTTCAATCTTGTTTCGATCTGATTCACTTTACTTGTGCTGCTAGATTTTTCAATGCATTCAACATACTAGACTTTGATATTCTACTTGCTAGTAGTATTAGTATTTTAAAATCTATAATTTTTTTTCTCTTAAGCTCAATGGTTTTCTTCGTACCTTTACGGTAACAAACAAAGCATTATGCTTGATGGCAGACAATTTTCACTAAGTCACATGAGCGCTGAATCCAGTCCATTATTACTTGGTTGCCTGGAAGAATTTGCTTTTAGCGATAAGGCCGCCATTGCACCTGTATTTTAATTTTAAATATGTAATCGCTTTGTGTATCAAAGTATTATTATATGTTTTGTACATTAGAAATAAATTATAGCTTATTTCATAAACATTTACCATAGTCATACGAAAAATAACATAGAAATAATACAACAATAAAAACAATACGGCTCTCAAACAGGCCAATGTTCGCATAACAGCCAATTTCCAGCAACTGTTCTCAGTATACAAACGATTTCATCTACACGAAAATAAATGGGTTAGACAAAATAATAACAAATAAGCATCCACCGCGCTATTCTTCTACTTAGGCCTCTGATTACAAACAGCCCCACATTAATTATATTTTTGCTAGAGAAAGTGGAGTAAATACGGTGGTTCCATTTTTGGAAGATATAAATGACAGTAATAACTCTACGGGAGACGCGCGTACCTTTTATGCTTGTTGCCTCCGGTTATGATATTTATGATTTATGCTTTTTACAAGTCAATATAATTAACGGTTTGTAATTTATTTATCTAATGCCTAAAGTAATATTGATTTGTAACTATATTAAATACGATTCAAATAGTCAATCATACTGTAAAAGTATGTGTGTGGATGTGTGTTTCAAAAGTTTTATCTATTCATATTTTAATAGAAGCAAAATTTACTATTTTAATTAAATTTAAAACATATACAGCTATCGTGACGCAGTGACACAGCTACTGAATGCAAACGTTTGATTGTCGCTTCAATTCCCACTCGGTGGAATGATCTTGTTTTAATTATTTTCATTTCTCTGCTCAGAATTCAGACGGAAAGTAAAGAACGGATTATCTTGACACTAGGTTCTCTCTGACTACGTTGGTATTCGGGAAAAAGCGTGAAGCTGCTTTTTTAATATATCTCATTCTTTTACTTGTCACATATTTGATTTGGAAATTATAAAAAACGCCTTTACGAGCTTATCAATTTGTATGCAAAAAATAATTAAGAATGAATAATTCTGCGAAGATTTAATAAATTTAATGGAGCCCATTTGTTGCAATCAATAAAAAATAATAAAAGACAAAAATATGTCGTTTTACATTTACAGTAGGTATGTAACATCTCATCGGAAGCTTGTTTAATGTATTCGTCGAATTTCGAAATGCTGACGCAGCTATGAATACTAATTAGTAGCTTAATACATTAGTCTGTGACCGGTGCATGAAAATGTAAAGCCAATTCTGCATTAATTTCCTTTAAAACGCGACTGCTTTTGCACCCACAGAGTTTAGTAAGCTATAAAGGCAGCTTGATTGGAAAATTCAAAAACACAATTGTTGCAGAATCCCGGATCGTAATTTTATGCAAAGCTCACGTACCTAAAGGAACGAAAATAAATAAAATATTAGACACTTAAGCAACTTGTTTACGTCGTTTTTGTTACAAACTTATTAAAAATGTTTATGAAAATATGACAATTAATAATAAGAAATTGTGAATGATAATAAAATTTTCAATCAAATTTAAAAATTGTTTCACGAATAATCTCATAAAATTAACAACTTGATAATATTATACACGTATTGCAAAGAAAAGAAACTGAAATAACTCCTTTATCTACTTTAGACTCTATTATTTGTATATTCAAGATCCTATTGCCTTATCGAACCGAGAAACGCCTATAAGCCTATTGCTCTATTTAAGTCCACATCCGTCGCGTTCAGCCGCGTCGGAACTATGCCACGATATCGTCAAAATATACGTTTGTATGCATACATTAATACATTGTTCATTGTTCAAAAAATTATAGCAATAATATAAAATTTAAATATATATCCTATAATAAAATAGTAGATCAGAACGATTGTACATGCACTTCTTCATAACTACTGGACAGATTTGAATGAAACCTTTTTTTTTGTACTTATAGCTTGAATGGAACACTTGATGTAGAAACATAATAGACCAGCTATACTGCAAGATATAAGGAAATTGCGCCTTAACAAAAGCTGTGCAGCGTGATGTATATCGGTAGGAAGGTCATTAAGTCTACGAACACAAAGTTGCGGACCGCTACTAGTTTATAATAAGTTGATATTGAATATCCTTCACACGAGTGACTCTGATACATATTCAATAGAAACAGGTGACGCATTGTTGAGGGTTTTCTTATGTGACAAATTATAAGAGGGAAAGATTGCTATTTGATACTCTTACTGACTATTTCCTTTATAAATCGTCAAATACAAGTACCTATATCATGTAGATATATATAGATGTGCCATCGTAAGCGCGTGGTTGACACGTGCTTGAGTGAGCTTAATAAAAACATAATTGTTATATAGATATTTCTTAAAGTAAGTTATTTTTAGATAAATTACATCAGCACGTATCGTTTGCATAAAGTTCGTCAGTCTGTTTAAATAAAGTATGTCGTTGGATTTAAAAGCCTTTGACATTTTTAGTCTAGTCTAGTACAGTGGCTATTTTAGGTTTATACTCGTATTCTACCTAACGACGTTAAAATTATGAGTTACACGTATATTCATTATTATCGTTATTCAATTTTTTCTATATGAATGTGATATTATTACTTTTGTATATAATAATACAAAATATTAAGTAACAAATATTTATATATTACACATTGTATACTTTGCGTCACAATTAACACACATGTGAGGTTCGCGGATTTCTGAATTTCAATGAGCGCCGAGAAAGTCGTTTAAGAATATCCTTAGCATCAGCTACGACACTTAACACAAACTGAAATCACATTTTATTTTATAATAATTGAGCAAAGCCAAGCGAAACTATTTAATGGTCATCTCAGTCAAACTAGAGTTCAAAGTTATCTCCTCGTAGATTATTAAAGCCTCGGACGTAAAACTTGGTTTACTAACATTGGTCTCAACTATGTTTAGATTAAGTTGAAGAAGGTTTCTAGCAAGGTCAAGTCAGACCAAAAAATTAGAACCTGTGTCCTTTATCGTTACAATAATTCACAATGGAACAAAAATTGGTTTGAGGCACCGTTGCAGATGAAACATGAAAAGTCTCCATCGGTCCAGATTGATCGATCGCAAAAATATTCAAGGTTGAGGTTTGTAAGCATAGATATTTTGTAAGTACAAATACTCAGAGTATAGTTACTTCTGCAGCTAATCATTAGGATATAGAATTGATTATGATGAAAGAAGTGATATTTGAAAGACAATTGCACAATCTACATTTATTTATTAAACTAATTGTTTGATAAAACTAAACATTTGACTAAAATAATAAAAACACAAATATCTATATTAGCCATACTGTCTGCCTACTGCCAAATTATAATAATGAAAGCAATGAAAATTGAAAAGTATAATGAATAATATTAAAATTTAATGTTACAGAATTAAGACGCCGTCCATCTCTTTTCACCAAAAGAAAATTAAATTTTAATCGAAAATATTGTTTTTATACAATTCCTTGACTAGGCTCGACTACTTGAATTCACAAACATCAAATATTTTCATGTTTCAGTTTCATTTGCATACCGTAAATCTAAATCGCTAAATCGAGAAGATGCATAATAACTTAGGAAGAAAATTATCCATAAGTAAATTGAGATCGAAAAATATTTCAACCAAACAATTGACTGTCACAACGACATCTCGAACTTTATCCATCATAACAAGTTAGACATCAGGTATTCTACTTTGGTAATTTCATAAATCGCTCCAACAAATACATACAAGTTTAGATCTCGCTAAAGTTTCTACGAATGGCCCTTTAATGTCGTGTTCTGCCTCCGAGCGATATTGATATGTAATGTTGAAAACACGGGAGCGAAAGTAAATTGATCGTTAAATACGATGGATCCTTTAGACGACAATTAGTTTGAATAGCAGATAGATTATATATATATATATATAAAAAAATATATATATATATATATATATATATATATATATACTTAATTAGTAAAGTATTTACTTTAATTTGTAAATTATACATATCATATTATAACTATTAATAAAAACCACATTAAAATCCTTTGCGTAGTTTGAAACATGTG
Source organism: Podotricha telesiphe (assembly GCA_038994665.1). NCBI lineage: Eukaryota > Metazoa > Arthropoda > Insecta > Lepidoptera > Nymphalidae > Podotricha > Podotricha telesiphe. The sequence goes on along the minus strand of JAOYRR010000139.1, from coordinate 406,740 downwards.
TACACAGAAACATAAAACAAAACTGTCTCCGCTGTGTACACAAACTAAGTGTACACAGCGGAGACAATTTTGTTTTATATTATGTAATCACAATATAATTGAATGTGAAACTTAAAATAATGGAGCCTTTTCGCCGTTCCTGTATCTTTTGAAATTGATATGCCATTTAGTAATTGTATAACAAAGGAGTTTTGTGTTATTTGCTGTTAATATTATTATTAATAATAATACCGGTAAATATATAAATATTTACCGGTAATATTTATATATTTACCGGTATTATTAAATTTACATATAATTTTTTAACATATTGCAAAAATAAATTTATTTCACTTGCATTTTACTGATAAAATAGACGTAATTTGACTGAACTTCTTAATTTCTTACTGTGCTGAGTAGCATTCGACGCGTCATTATTATTTTTTTTGTAGGCTGATTAGCTTATTCAACATCATCATTACTAAGATGACTTACGCATCTCACTGTTTCTGAACTATCTTCTTTTAAACCACTTCATTCATTCCCAAAGGTTTTACATACGAAATATTGCAGTTAAATATTTTTTAATAGAGAAAATATTTTGTGATTAAGTCATCAAGAAAAGATTTTTTGAGCGCTTACATTGCAAGCGCTTACAAAACTGTAAGTGATACATTAAAATAATATACTAAGGAAATGTATTTCGTAAAAGACTCACAAAAAGCCCGCAACAGCATATATGTCCTAACGTTGACTAACAGTAACTATTTTTATCCCTAAATAATTTAAAGGTGTTATTTTATTTGCATTTCATTTAAATTAGTTATTTCATATACAGATTTAAAATTACACATAACCATTAAAATCCTTGCAGCGAAAAGGTTGGCACCACACCGCGCCCCATTCCAAACCTAATTTCAGCCACTCAAGGGGTTGGATCTTGAAAAAGAGAATGGTAGCCTATGTTTGATCTTGCATCATCAACTATCTCCTTAGAAAAATCATCGAAATCGGTGAACCTGGTTAGATTTTTCATACAAACTTTCATCCCCTATTTTTTTAAAAACCAACTCCTAAAAGCCTGAAGCCTTGAGGAGTTGATTTTTGAAAAAAAAGTAGCCTATGTCGGAACTTGAATCTTTAACTATTTACATTTTAAATTCCATCCAAATCGTCCAAGTGGTTTAGCCGTGAAAGCGCCACAGACAGACACATTTTCGCATTTATAGTATTAGTATGGATATGGATGTTACTGTTTCAATTTTTCGTATACGAAAACTACATCGAATGTCAGGATAAAAACTATCCTGTATGTACCTATACTACTTATAGTATAATATGCTTATAATATACTACCATGTCAAAATTCATTCATTTCTATCAAGTACTTTTTGCGTGATTAACGAACAAATAGACAGAGAGACATACAAAAATACTACTGAGTGGTTTTTTCGCTTCTGTCTGTGTATCAATATAATAATGGATCCAATAAAAAAATTCACGTACAGAATTGACTTTAGTACTCTTTTATTATAAAATTATAATATTTCCTCGCTCTCAATAGGCTTTGTGCCAAAGTTGGGTAAATAAATCTTTAATATTTATTCTATAATGTTATGAATAAAAATTGTTCAATACTAAAATTGAAAATATTATCTCGAAACATGAAATCCAACTGAAAATTTACACTAAAACAACAAACTGAGTAACGACTCAAGCTCTTAATACGGCTTAATTTAACTGAGCTCCTTAAGCCTTTTATGAGCTGACGTGTATTTCTTAAAACAATTAACTCCTTCGTAGTAACGTAATTGGAAGGGAAGTTTTCCGTAGCTTAGTAGCTGGCGCTCCTCAAACGGATTAACTCAACTCCGTTAGTGTTGCTCTTGTGTTCATATTTTTAATACTAATAAAGCCTTTCTGGGTTTCATAATGATATCTCATTATATAATATTACATTTTTTTGCATATTGCGGCCGCCGTGGCCCAATCTTATTGTAATCGGGAATGGTTATTTGTTCGATTCCCACTCTGTGGAATGAAAAATTTAATTACTGGTAAACAACACCAATTGAGAGCCGTTCGGAATTTTGGCGGATTTGAGTGTCTCAACACTAGGTTCTCTCCGACTACCTAAACACTATAACTAGATGCATTGACGCATAAAATACACATTACCTTAGCAACGCGTATGTCACATAATACACATGTAGTAATGTAAGTAGTATCTATTTTTTATTTAATTTCTCAATACTAACATTTATATAATATATAATATAAAAGAGTAGAAAAGTCTATTCTGTACATAAAAGATTTGTATATATACATACGAGTATATATATAGATGTATTTCCGATGATAGGTCTGCCTATCCCTTAGGCTGGCCCATGTGGTAACCATTTTCATTTTTTACTTATTCCAAAATATAATTCGTTATTAACGATACAATTACGAAATAATAATATGTTACATATATTATATATTTAATGTCATTTAATTAAAATAATCAATATTGTCCTTTACAGCACGATATTAAAATCTAAGAAGATATCAGAAGCTTAACAAAAGTGGGCAGAGTGGTCGAGTTAAATATGTTTAATACGTCGCGAATGGCATCAGATGAGGCCGAAAACGCTAAAATAACTGTCTTGCCTGAAAATATACAAAAAGTTGAACGTGACTCGAACCTGCGCCTCATGTTAAACGACCTAGATACGCTTTCTGAAAAATGTATTTCTTATCCTAAATGTATGAAAAAAATGTAAATATTTTAGTATTTTAATAATACGTAATATTACTTTGTCTGTTTTAGAGTCACTTACACATATTTACATCCTGGTTGATCATAATGACAAAATATAAAATTCATTAATGTTATAATTAAATTCTAATTTCATGATTAATTTAAATTGCAATTTTTAGTTTGGTACTAACTTTGATTTAGAAATTGAAAGTAAAGTGGTCTTCCACTATATTAACATATTATATTTTATCAATTGAGACTATATTATTTTCATAATAATTCAACTAAATTATAAATTTGGGCAAAGTTTGTGATTTAAGTGAGAACAGAGAGTAAAAATGAAATTGCTTTTAGTAGCAGCAGCAGGCGAAACCGCAAGCGTGTCGCTAGTAGCGTTTGATAGTAGATAAATAAAAGTGTTATCGAATACTTTTCGCTAAAAAAATTATATGCCTAATTGAAAAACATAGTTCAACGAGAAGAAAGAAAATCCTTTAAATAATAATGAAACAATATCAAATAAACATTAGTTTCTCCCAAAATCTCTAGAGAGTACTTTTAAAGCAATGAAAAGGATTACGGGTATTGTAAAGCGTTGAGTTTCCATAGCACAATTAACTACGTGCTTAGCGTAGTCATTTTATGTTTTGAAATATAAAAACAAATTATACTACAAGTAAGTAAATGAAATTAAAAATACATATATAAATAATTATCATCTAGTTACTGCTAGCTCGCATTTTTACCGGTGTTCCTTTTTCTCGAAAAGTAATTAGGTTCATTTTAAGCATTTTAATAATCTTTTTTTTTTATTCTACAGACAAGGCAAACGAGCGTTCGGGTCAGCTGATGACAAGTGATCACCGCGGCCCATGACCCCGTGTAACAACAGAAGAGCTACAAGGATGTTGCCGGCCTTATAGGGTGCAAATATTTTTTTTTATAATAATGGCATACATATTGGACGAATAATAGATATAAATATTTATATATTTAAATAGCAAGATAAATACTTTATGACGATTTTCGGGCGTTAATATCTTAATAACCAGTTAAGATGTGTTTATGAAATTTAGAGCATATAATATGTATCTCGCAATTCTATATATATATATATATATATATAATATATAATACAATGTGAGCCATATTTGACATGTCTACGTGAGATAGTTTTTGAGTTACGAAGGGGTGAAAAGTGATTCCAAACGGTTCGTGTAAAATTACATACGGTGCTCCTTTTTTTTGCGGAATCGTACAAAATAAAAAAGTATATATTTTTACAGATTGCTTAAGCACTCTGCAGTCTTTCTTGCAAAATCTTTCCATACAGGTATAGTTTCCACCTTGTGTTCAGAATTAGGGAAGCTCTGTCTAGTTTTCATGAACAAGGCATGTTCTTATCACTGGATCCTAAGCCAATTTGGTGTTACAGATAATGACATTGCTGACTTTTATTGGCATAAATCCCCAGAGTTCAATGTTAATTAAAGGTTATATTAATATTACGGCTAAACCTTTCCGTGATTCTCACGCTATAGTTACAAATTTATCTGTAACGTCTACTATTTGTAGAGTTTGCTTAGGACATGAGTGTACGCCTTTACATCTGGCTAAATTAAGAACTAAACAATACTCTATTAGTGAATGTAGTTTGGATCTTCATCCACTGACGCTACTGGTCACATCGTGTTTAATTGCCCTAAGCTTAAATATTCTTTGTATGATATTCTTCCCTCTAATGTACAACGTCCTGGTAATGTCAAATAGTTGTTAGCTTTTAGTCCTTTTAGCAAGGAAGGCGGAAACTTCACCAGATTCACCCAGGATGCGGTACAATAGCCTCCGCCTCCAAACTTTACTAATTGACATACAAATATTTCGTTATATCCTTCGATTCTATGCAAAGGAAATAGGGAGGGTTTCACAAACTGGAAATATATTCACTCTGTGTGTCCATGTACAAGTCACAAAAAATAACTCTCTCTCTATCTCTGTCTCTCTTTATATTGTGTCATATATATTCTCTAAATTATATTGTTTTAATTGATTTAAAAACAAAAGAGAAACTAAGTTGACATAAATTTCCACGATAACCTTAACTTTTGGTCTCTTTAACTAATGCTTTTAAGAAAATTGAACTCTTTGTTATCCTTAGCGAATTAGGTCGACCCTTAGCGATAAAATTCTGCAACGATTAGTTCAAGTATTTCTTTGTTTGAAGACAAAACCTTGACAAGCCACAATACATAGTTCTTTTGGGTGAAACTAACCGCTACTAGAATAAATAAATGATTTCATCAAAAGTCAACAGACGAAACATCATGATCTTTAACAAACAATACCAATAAATTTGGGCATTTCTTTTGTAAAATACGAAAAAGAACATTAAAATACTCTACTCTCCTCATAAAAAATAATTAATTTTGTCTAGAGTAATATGTAGAATAGTTTTTGTACATATAATAAAAACTGACACAGTCTTATAATTTTGATTATTATTATTAATTAATATATTTAATTGCAAAAATAAAACAGTTATTTTACAATTTTAAAATATATATAGTAAAACTAACAATACAAAAAAAAACAAACATATTTGATTATAGCTGATTTAATCACCAATAAAACAAATTTATTTGCGAATGTTATCTATGCCTCTGAAAGGTCAGAGAGGCACAAAGCTAATCTATTGAATTGAATTTTTACACTGACACATGGAACGGGAAGTTATCAAGTTATTGAATCGATGATGGATCAGTATAAAAGTGTATGCAAAATGCCCTGAATTTTAACGCATAAATATACAAAAATGATCAATCCCTGAAATTTAGATTTTCATTTTACAAAGTGCTCCTTCTAAGCATTCGTATAAATTCAATTTGTCGAGTTTAAAAACGTAACTTAGAAATGCAAAAAGTAAACGATAAAAATTTACCTTCAGCTTTTTTTGTGGAAATTTCTAACAATCTTGTTTGTATTTTAGGTCACCACCTAACTATAAGAGGGCGAGCCGCAAGATTTGTCATCTTTATGTAGATTTCAATTTATTTCTTTCTCTCATTCAAGTGCCTTTTGTATCAAAAATATTTACATGTAAATTGTTTTTTATTAACCCTAAACTAACCTGCCTACTAACTAACCTGACATTAGAATAATATAAAATTTTAATAATGATAACACGTACATCAATAAGTAGTTATCAGACTGCTAGTCCTAGTACCTATAATTTACACCAATATATACTATTGTACATATCAAGAAAGAAAGTATTTATTATAAATACTTGTAGCAAATGTACATAATAAAATGTTCTTTATTCTTTTGTTTCTTTTCATTCTTTTGAATCTTTCTTTTTATGTCTTTTTATTTTTAATCTTCTTATTACTTTGATTAGTGGATATACAATAAAGAGTTTTATTGTTCATTATTAATTACATAAATATAAAAATAATAAATTTTTTTATTTATTTATCATACTTGTATATTCTCTCTTGCCAAACAATTGTTCGTAGAATAATTTTTGGGTAGCAGAAATTTGTAAAAATCTCTTAAGGGAGATGCTAACAACAAATATAAGTTGTAATAAGCGTATAAGAATTTCAACGTAGCTGGATGTAGAACGCATGGCTTAGCGGTCAGAGCGCTTGAACGGTTTTCAAGAGGAGCGGCTTCAAATCCCGCTGCGTTCAAATTTTTATACTTTTTCTAAATATGTCTTTTTCGATTTCCTTAGTGTGGGAAGAACACTTTAAAAAATGTTAAAAATATATATATATTAAAAATATTAACTAAACTGGAGATCAGAATAAAGTAAGGTTTCACTCCGCCTATAACATAATAAATATGCGGTAAAAGTAACGAAGATTACTAATTTTAACTTTACAGACTGTTGAAATTTACACAGCAACATTTTGTATATTATTCAAATTATATTACTCAAATAAAAATTCATAGTTAGAAATGTCATGCTACTAATAATAATCATAAAATTTACCGTTGATTGTTTATTTGTTTTGATTGGTTTTTTGTGATTGATTACATTGCTAACGTTTCATATATAGGATAGGAAGCTCAAGGTGTGATTTATATTACTGCGATCTAGATAGATATAGATCTAGTAGCGAAGTGTGAAATTTTTTTAGAGGCAAGCAGGCGTTAAAAATAAGTTTTAACAATCTAATTCCGCTAAACGCTAATATGAATATTTCGTTTAGTCTATCAAGTTTATTTACACAGTAAACAATTTCTAATATAGACAATTTAAAATATAGTGATACCTAATGAAAAAATGCCAAACTCTTTAAAACATCAATAGATAATTACGTTATTTTAGATGTTATCTTAATTTATATATTTGTTCTAAAACAAAATAGTTTACAAAAGGGGTACGTCCATAGCAAAAAGAATAGGGATGTTTCGCTTATGGCCAATTCGCTACTGCTATGGTCTCTATAATTTTTCATAAAAAGCCATAAACTTATAGCGAAAGTAAAAAAATGTTCTCAAGAAGATTGCGCTGATGATAAACGCTGTTATCCTATCTTGGCTATTAAAGTGCAAATTATATAACGATTCTATCATAACTGTGACAGTTCACATTTCTGTTAGCCTTTTATCAAACTGAAACAGTAGAGGCCGACATGGTAGTAACCTTGTATGTTCTTGGGTCAGATTAACATACATATGTGCGGATATGAAGCTTGCTGAATAACAATGAGCTTTTTGTGGATATATTCGGTGAAAAGTTAAAAAAAATTGGAGAATACTGTTCTCCATTGTCATCATGTTCATTTATACAGAATATTTTGTCGAAATAAAATGAAATGAATATAATGCACATGTGTATGTGTCGTATTCATAAACTACGTCGGTTGGTTAGAGATAACGTGTTTACGTAAGGACTGAAGTATTAGTCTAATCGCTGTTCTTACTATACAAGTCTGATTACAAAAATGGATCAACTGAAAATAAAAAAATGGTAACGAAACGGAATATTACACTTATATTAGACATATTTATAAAACGTATATAAATTTAAACACAGCGGGATTTGAACCCGCGCCTCTTGAAAACCGTTTAAGCAGCTGCGATCAAATTTTTGTACGTTTTCTAAATATGTATTTTTCATTTCCGAAGTGTACGATTAACACTTTAAGAAATGTTAAAATATATTACTTATATTTTTATATGTCAAGTGTAATATACAAGCAAAAGGAAATGTTTATTCTTTTCTAATTATCCCGATGCAATAATGGGATAAGTGAGAGAAAATATGAATATTTGTAGGAGGTTAAGTTAATAAAAACGCTCTTTCGGTTTCTTATTATTTATATCATTCACCGAAATAATTTACACATCTTGAGACTGCTTATCACAACAAAATGTAATACAATACACAAAAATTTGCGGCAACCCTTTTATAGTAAAAATCAAATGCAATAATAATTACAAAAGATCAATTTTTGCCTATTCTAATCAATTGACAATCTATAAAATAATTTGATAATTTACGAGTCAGTTGACCAACTATAAAATCAATTGACATTCGAACAGTAATATTAAAATTAATAAAAGCAAGAAAAAAATTAAGAAGAAATGCTATTGACTTCACAGCAAAGTAGTTTGCGTATGTAGAGACGATTATATATAAAAATGATATATGATACAAGGGTGAGTGGTGAGAGTGGCAAGAGGAGACCTCGGTGGACCTGTGAAATCATAGTATTTAGGATACTAAAGAAAGGTCCCGTAAAATCATATCGCGATATTTCTCGGATATAATCAATTCTCTCTGACTACCCCTATTCGTATTCCTAACATAAAAAATAAAACATACCGTAGAAATTCAATGTAAGATATCAATACAAAATAAAATTTATTTTAATTGAAAGTTCTAATTTATTCTAATTGAATCAAAGTTTAAAATGGACGAGGAACTTAAATAAATAAAGCTCTTAATACTTTCGCAATATTAATAAACTTTTGCTTCAAAACGCAAGTAATAGGATCGGTTGCTAAAATAAATAGTATCACAAGCCATGTCGCAATGCAATCTGAACTAGATAAAGGATTTTTGTGTTTTATACTATCTCTGTGTATTTTACTCTGTGTATTTAAAATAAGACGAAAAACTATATGTAGCTATACTTTATTTATAGACTTTTATTTTTAGAGGAAGATACTATTTATATATTTTAAAGAAAACACATACATTCCTTTTTCAGTTACTACTTAATATATATTTTAAGGAGAGCTACAGTAATTATTTTATTTGATAATTAAATATTAATATATGTAAAGACTTAGTGTCAAAAACTCAGTTCTCCATTTTCAACCTGCCTAAAATAATTTAAATGTTTTCATTTCCCTGAGTGGAAATCGAACCCACAACCAATCACGTACGCACAGACACATGGAAATTAACAATTGTATGATTATAAAAATTAATCTTAAACCACCTATCCACCACCATCAAAAACCATTTTAATTATATTAACTATACTAAGATAAATATAAATGATAAGATGAAATTAAACTATTTTCAGCCGTATATTTTTGGAATTCTAAAGTACATTTTGGAAACCCGACGTTTCGAACACTTTAGAGTAGCCCGTGGTCACAGGTAGAGAGAGAGGTGGCATTCGTCTGTCAGTTGATACAATTATTATATCAAACTACCGCCAACGATTTCTTAGTTGCTACGCGTACTGCCCTGGATTCTTGCAGAATGAGCTAATTATATGTTGCTCTCTGGTGTGATAGGTTTGAGAGTTCAAAGTTTTTATATTCCAAAGTTGGTCCCAGATGGTAGAAAGTTTCCAACCGTCTTTTCTATTGAAATTAGGGTGATTTTGTATTTCAATAGCCTCTATTGAACGGTTTTAATAAGTTTTTATAAAAAGCCGTTCAATATTTATTTATAGTATTTCAACGAGTGGAAATCTAACATAAAACCAATCACGTTTACAGACGCTGTCTCACTATGCCATAATGGTCTGTGAGTTTTATAAGAGAATCGGAAATTGTAATGAATGGAATGGATGGAATGTAAATTAGCGACATACATAAGTAAGTATCTTAAGAAGATTATCATACAAGAAGAAGGCAGGGGAACTTAGAACGTCGTATTTAGAACATTCCTAATTTTTTATTTCTCAAACAAAATCCAAAATGTGTCCAATAAAGAATGGGTAGCTCAGGTGTGCTATAACGGTCGCAATATAGTCCATTAGCCACGAGAGCTATTGAGTGGTAGCAGCGGATCCATCAACAACACAAAGGCTTTCCATCAGTGACAACAAGACCCGGTGACAATTAAGTTGAATTGGAGTATGGACATGTATCCGATAAGTTGAGGTAATTGAATATACGTGATTGAGATGCTCTACTATGAAACTCATAACATGTGTGATTGATTTTGTCCCTTGTCACTCAGCAACTCTACGTAATGCCTTGGCCTAATATAGGTTTTTATTGCTAGGCTAATTGGCCTAATAGGTTTGGGATATTGGGTAAGTTAAGTCGTTGCGCAGTGCGCCAGCGTCTGACGGTCAACACGATTGGTCAAGGGTTAGATCCCTATTGGAGAAAATGATAATATTTAAATTATTTTGAATTCGTCGTTAAACACTACTAATAAGTCAAAGTCTCGATTTCCGGGCCTACAGTGGAGAACAGAGAGTATCTTGACACTAAGAGGCACTCTCGATTAACCTTGCTATGCAAGAAAAAAAGTAGATAATGCAAAAAAAATAGTGTGGAAAAAGACATATTGATGGTGGTAATAACACTTTAAAAAAATTTTAAAAATATTGTGTGATTTTACAGTTTTAAGTTTCTAAACGTGATGGAACTTTTTTGGTGTAGCCCAAATAAAGGCGACAAAGACTTGAAGTGAATCTGTTTACATGTTACCATTTGTCTCAAGAAAATTATGTTCACTATGAAAGTGCATATACGAAGTTGCTCATTAAAATAGAACGGATTCAAAACACAGTCACAAAGTATGGTTAAATTAACATTGTGCAAGAAATTTTGTAAAAAGTACTCTATAATAATACTTTCATACAATCTCAATATTTTAATTCTTTTCATGTCGTTAATTGAGATGTGATATGGATTTCTAATTTCTTTTAGTTCTAGAGTATTTGTACAGTAAATTACCGTGAATACTAATTTTCAAAGCGGAATCACTCTTATTGTATGGAAATGTGCTTATTCCTAAAAGCGATAAACAGTTTTACTACTTACTTACGTGCCTACAAAACTAAATTAAAAATAATATATTAGTTATTTTAAGTATACATGTGTATTATTATATACATACACAAAATAAAATTGAACTAAAACGACTGTCTTCGTAAAAAGTTTAAATAAGGAAATCTTTTTTTTTAGCGTTGCACTGTAGCCAGGGAACGTCAAGCGTCAAGTGTCAAGGCAATCTGTTAGATACAAACAAGTTCTTACGGCTGCATCACAATATATACACAATAATGTTTCGTTTGTCCGCAAACATATACACAATTATTTAAAAAACAGTGATACACACGGTATAAATACAGGAAGTAAAAAGCAAGTAAGCTGATTACGCCTTATTTTCGCCTTCAAAAGGTACTATTTCACCATTTATGTCGCATGGTATACGTGTGTATAATAAAATTCCACAAATAATATGAGACTTGATATATCATTTGAATAATTTAAAATTAAAAATATATTATTGAGAAAAGTATATTATTCGGTCCAGGAATACTATTTTGATGTTAATGTGTGGTATTAAATGCTGTTGATGCTCACTCGGGAGGCTACTTATTGTAAAACTATATTTGAAAAGAGAAACTGTTGAGTTTCTCGCCGGCTTTCTTAGCAGAACTGCCTTTCGAACCGGTGGTAGCTGCCGCTCGACTGACAATACTGAAATTTTATGTTTATTGACGATTCGAAAGTACTTGTAATAGTCTATTTGAATAAAGAATATTTTGATTTTGATTTTGAGTGGTGGAACTCAAGTTACCAGAAAGCCATAAAAATAATTTTATATAGTCAACTACAACTATCGCCTATACAGTCTGCCCATATCCCACTGACCCACGATGCCCATGACAGTTTTAATAATATTACTCACAACATATATGATTTTTTTTTACTTTTTATTATTTTTACAATAGCGCTCAAAATGCCTTAAAAATAAGGAATTAATTCTGCAAGATATAAAACCAAATATGACAGTTATTCTTTAGATTTTCGAACGAGTAAGCAAATTGTCGTTATTTCAGTTCGTAGCTTTTCGTAATTCAATTTCCCAATTGCACCATTTTTCATTTGCTGTTGTCGTGCCACGAATGGATTTCAGTTATATTTCTCAAATCTAATCTGTTTCCAATTTCGTTTTCTTTTCATAAAAAGTACAAGAATAGCAGTTGATCCGAGATTTCAGAAAGCAATTTGAATTTCTCGTTATGTTTTATATACAGAGAAACATACAAAATGGATTATCTTGTCAAATCTTAATCCTTTTCGAAGGCCGGAAAAATTCATGCTTATCTCCACATATAAAGTCAGAGAGAACCTGAGACAAGAGACACCGTTCTTCCACTTTCTGTTCAACTTTGAGATATAGCGTGTTGAGTGGCGGAACTAAACGCCACCCATTGTCTTGTCACCAGAGAGATGGAATAAAAATATATAACTATTACGGTGACAGTCACACGATGGTTTAATATAATATATTTACGGTATTATTAAAAATATTCCTTTTCTACACTCCTTTTCTCTTTTATCTTTAAAAATAAGTCGAATGTTTTTCCTTTACGTGTCGTGGCCATATCGTTAAATCGACGCTATCATAAAATCTAGAAAGATATTCGGAACGTTGTATTTCATGAAATGCTCAATTATCGATGGAATGATATAACGACTACTTCATGAAATCGTCGATCTTATTTGACTAAACCGTACACTAATTACCGATAGAGACGCCAGGAGCGTTTGTTTACATATGAACGTAGCAGCTGTTAGTAACTTTGTCAAAACTTTAATAAAATTTATTGTTATATATAATACTTCGTATTACGGACACATTCTGGAATTATGCTTTTTTTTATAAAGACACTTTATTTTACGATATGGCCGAGCCTCAATGTCGAAATCGTTGACGATTCAATGATATGGTAATATTTTGTTAATTATTTCATGAAATGCGATCATTTCATGATATCGTCGAAGATTTCATGAAATTGTAAATTCTACTATATGACTACGATATATACATAAGTATAACTAAAATATTATATTGTTTTGTGTATACATTTCCTTATCGTGTATGTAAGAAAAACACAAGAATTACATTACTTTACACACGTTGCGGAAAGCAGTTCACACAACTCTTAGAAAAGCAACTTGAATTTAGTGTTCATTATAATAAGACAAAATAGCCACATAACCATATGCCACTAAACCAGACATTCGTATATAAATTAAATGTCATCTACATACTGGACGTCATCTTAGTAGCCTTCAACTACATGCGTACATAATAGAACTGTCTACGATTAATGCTTAAATTAGGCATATGTAGACTGATATCAGTATTTACCTTAATTTAAAATTTACAATGAAATTATTATATAGGTACCTTGAGTCATGCTATTTTAGTGATGTCCATCACTGCACACAATAGTTGTCATTTTAATATCGATAGTTATCATTGAGAATGCGACAAGTTATTATTGTTCTGATTGAGCTAGAGAACAAATTAAATATATATTTATTTATACGTTTTGTAAATATAGGTAAACCTTTATTTTAAAAAACAAAATATTTATAAATTCTCTCGTGGTATATTTATAATTGATATTATTTTATAATTATTCTCCAGATATTTAACTATTATCCCAAGCAAAAAGGAAAAGGCGTAAGCTTCTAGTATTTAGAACTTGAAATCACGATGTATAGGTAGCATGTCCCTTAATTGTTGAGTGCCTAAGCCAGTATTGTTTAAAACGGCTTAGCATACTTAGTCTAGCTTTATAATTTAACTTAAGTATAAAATAGTGCAATAAAAGTAATATTATATTAGTAATACTTTACTTTACACAAAGTTTACATAACTTAAAACGTAGAGTAATAGTTTATATATATATATATATACTTCGAGACAAAATACATGATTATATATGGTATTGAAAATATTTTTAATAACTTGAGGTTAAAGCTGCTAACCTTATTGATCTTGACAGCAGTCCCAGTGAATTAAAGGAAGAGAGGAGGGGTCTCTGAGAAGTGCATGCACCACGAGCTGCTTAAGAGACATACTCAACTGACAAAAGACAGATATTTTAACTAGCAGGTTACTATAGTTCTAGTAATTATGTATTTTTCTGTTTAAACATTTTATGATTAGAACGGCGTGAATCACCGCACTCTCTTTGCTTGTAAAATGCGAGTAGATAAAATTGTGCTTGAAAATATATTTTAACGTAATTTTCATGTGTAATTAAACCTAATATTTATTTTAAACTGTTTAACATAAAGCGAGGCTACCTACAAGTTAACTGAGGATCAAAAAAAATTCCTAGATCCTTTTCAGTATAAACTTTTTCTGTTTGATCGTTGTAATTCAAGGCTTCACATATTCTACAGTAATGATAGGACTTCGATCCAAAATAGCCGTGTTCGTTATGCACTTCAAAATCATTTCGCCAACGATGATATGACAAAAGTATCTCATCATTTTTACTTATTTCTACCATATGCCTCGCAAGTTCTTTAGGATCTTTATAGTTTTCTATGTGAAGAAAAGAATTCGGTGGCAGCAGTAATTCGCAGTTATTCACTGTAGGACCCATAATCACAGGTATAGCGCCTTTAGAATAAGCGTTATAGAAAGATTTTTCAGTTAAATAATCTTCACATTCAGAATTTTCAAATACCAAATAAAATACGTATTCAGCCATAATGTTACAATCCGATGCGAAGTGCCCAGGACAGCTGAAAAAGAATTATTTATTAAGGTATAATGTGCATATATCAATATAGTATATTAGTAGTCCATATTATCTTAAAAACTAATAAAAATCTTGTAAAATATTTTAAATTTTCAACACCTCAAAATTCAGTTGCTTGTCACAAAATAAAGAAATTTACTTGTTATCTAAAAATATAAGTAATCATGTTTTGTAATACCTATCTCTGTGTTCTTTCGAACATTTTCCAAAAACATCAACAGCCGTATATTGTTGAAGTTGCTTTATGTAATCCATCCTTCGGGATACTCCACAATTAGATATGAGAATCGATATCAAAACGTCTCGGCGTTTGATTTCCCAATGGGGAATCAGCGATCTCACATTTTCATACGTTATTCGTTCCTTAATCGGTTTTTTCAAAGGTACGGTTCGACCATAGGGAACAGGCACGTCAGAATCGGTTCTGCAATGACAATAAATCAGTCTTGTGACGTGCTTATTTTTTCTTTTTCTTATTTTTAAGATAACTATGCAAATACTTGTGTGTGTGTGTGTATACAATTAAGTACAGTTGGTTGTCAATTTTGTTAATACTCAATTATACGTAATCAAAGGTAGGGTACAGTACAGGTTAGTTTAACACGTAAAGCAAAGTCGATTTTCACTTCAACGCTACCATAGGTAAAAGTAAAATTAAATTTACTTTCTACAAAAAGGAATAAACCTTTAGCTTTTGATTAGTATCAAAAGCTATCTCTTTAAACAAGCTTGTATTGCAAGATCCGACGGGGCGATATGCAGCGCGGCGCCGAAAGTCTGTACAAGGTAAATAAATACTGTCTTATCTTTAAAGACTTTTTCAGGGGTGTTCTTCGTTTGTTTATCACCCTGGTTTATCGACTACATCAGAAGTCTATTTAAATCCATATAATTTAAACATTTATACTAACATGATAAACTTTAATGCTTTTTCGCAGGTAACGTCAATTATTTGCGAAATTGATAAGAAGTACTTTAAAGAATTTTAACATTTCAAAGTGTTATTCACACACTTAGCATATTGAAAAACGTTTTTGTTCGTTCATTGTACGTTTTCTTAAAATATATAAAATATATATATAAAATAGGTTTTAATTAGTACCTACCCACTGGAGTCATAGTAACAGGGACAGAATGTGTCTGATGAAAAGATGACTGTGAATTCAGTCCTACTTAGAATTGTAACATTCAATGTAACGGGAAATAGATTAAAAGTAGAAAACGGAATAACTTCACTTTAGAACTTTGATGCCAGTATGCAGCAAAATATATCTAAGAAAAGATTAGACACCGTATTCGAAGCGAAACTAAAATAAATAAAAATATTCCTATTTTACACCCTTAGGAGACTCTGTAAAGAATTAGGATATATCCTAAAATCCTTTCGTAGTGTCACTCACATCACTTAAGAAACTTAGAAAAGCTTCTAAACTAAACTTGAAGTTTCATGTGAACCTATTAAGAAAATAAAAAAAATCATACAAATTTTATTCTCTCAGTGAACACTCTTCAATAAAAAGTGTGCCAAATTTTAGCTTCTTGTACCGAGATGCTATTTTCTGTATTTATATTTTAAAAAATCATCGTGGCTCATAGAGACAGCGCCTTTAAGCCCGATAGTCGTGGATTCGATCTACACTCGTCAGCATTATTTTTCGTTCCTGTACCAGCGACCCCGTTTGCGTGAAATATGAAACATGACTTATATTTTACTACCTTGTTAATATTTGGAACAAAATTTCATGTATATTATAATAGTAGCGCTACGTGTTATTATTTATAGACTGTTTAAATATATCTAAAATAGATTATGCTTCTTAAGAAATATATATTATTTTTTTTTATTATTGTATTACAATTGAAAAATTGAATACGGATAATCTACGACACTTTGAACTTCCCTTTTCGATTGACACATATTTATATAATACGATAAAATATAAAATATATGATTCCATAAAATTATAAAACTGAACAAAGTCTGTGATTTAAGCGAGACCGCAGACCAGCGAAAATACGAAATAGCTATAGTCGCGGAGTTCACGCGGGGGAAGTCGAGAGTGGCTTGCTAGTATAATATAATACTTACCTAAAAGTCATAGACCAATTAAAAATATTTGCAAAATTTGATATTTTTGGCTGATGTTTTGCCATAGAAAAGGCATGTAAAGGAGATTCATCATTTAAAAACACCCATCTTTGTTTTCGGTTTCTTTCTGTAACTTCTGGGAAAATACCTTGTTGAATGTGAACAACTACAGCATCAGCAGTGGAAAATTCTTTATCATCTCCAGTAAATATGCAATTATTCACACTGCACACACCAAGTGGATCATTCATCCTAAAAATAAAAAAAATATATAAATTAATAACTATTACTATTAATAAATATTTTATAAAAAACATTTTTTAAATACGGATAATTATTTTAGCGAGATTCAAACTAGGCGCTGGTTCTTAAACAGTTTACAATCTCGCTACGGTCCAATTTTTACACGTTTTCTAAAAATGTTTTACATATCCTAAGTGTGAATAATACTTAAAAAAAGTTTAATTAATTTTTAATTCAGCTCAAATAATATTTTAAAGTAAACCGCGGGAAACAATATGGTAACAACGATTAAAAAACACTTTTTGTTAGTTTGTACTAACTATTCTTCTGAATCCTCAAAACAGGTCAATCATTTTCAATATAACAAAAAAATAATAAATCTGAAACAATTTTCTGTAAAATTAAAAACAATCAATTCGTTTTATTTAACTTCTTTATATATAAATTCATATTATAATCTCATATCAAATCAAATGCCGATACGAGTACCTACCGATTACTATTGAAATTAAGAATGTGTCGATTTTCCAGCCACTTAAAATACTTCCATATAAGAATTACGAATTTCCTATCACCATCTACATGAGTGCGATTTGTTTTTGTTTCTTGGGGATTATTTTTGAATAGTATTGATCCCAATTTTGATGTATTCCAATTCTGGAAACCGATAAAATGAGAAGTTTTTAAAAAAAAAAAGGAATTATAATACCAAAACTCAAAGACATGGATTAAAGACAATTCATTATGAAAATTAAAACTAAATCAGGTTGATGTGTATACTAAAAAAATTTTATATAAAAAAACCAAAATAAAACCATGTTTTATTTTCTAATGAGACTTAAAAAGTAAAAGACTAGTTAGTAGCTATGATTATAATCTATAATAGTTTACTTTACAAAAAACATTTCTGGAATGAGTCATTGACAGCAGCAATACAATAATTTTGGAGCTACGAGTATATCAATTGTTTCTTTAATAATATTAAAATCAATTAACCTATTTAAACGATAGAACACTTTTTATCTTATCTCTTAATCAAATGTTTTACTTAGAAAACCGACAGTTTTATATGATAAAAATAATTTTCATTTTGGTTTTTATTTCATTTTTAATTTCATATATAAAATGACAGCCTGTTTTTTTTGACCTATTGGCCTTGACATAGCCAACGAGCTTTAGGGAACCGAGTTAAAATAATTGGCAGCTTTTGTGAAAGTTCAAGGAAAGATTCGTCTCGACTACACATTTTTATGTTATTCAGCTATAGTATATAGTATATGAAAATAATATATACTAATATTAATAATATTAGAGACCATCGTGGCGCAGTGGGTCAGCCTGTAAATGTGACTCATTATGGGTTCTATTCCCTCTAGGGGGAATGATTATACTTAAAATATTTTCATTTCTCCACTGTGGTACCTAAGACAAGACGCGGCGTTGAGTTCTGACTCTCATCACGCAATTAGTTGATGTCGGACGGAAAGTGAAGAACGGAGTGCCTCGACATTAGGTTGTCTCTTAGTACCCTTATACGCGGGCAAAAGCGTGAAGCTGTAAAAATAATAAATAAAAATTTTGTTTAAATTTGAATTGTAAAAAATAATGAAAGCATAATTTTATTTATTTGTATGCACAGTATTTTTTTACTATACTCGTAATATTACTCGTTTTTGTTATTCATATTAATTAGCTTTACTACCTTAACTTTAATGCCGTTGAAAGACTCTTATTTTAGTTATATAGTAAAAATATTAATAAATATTATAAAAATTTTGTTTGAGTTGTGATTTTGAGGAAAGAAGTGGCATAAAATTAATACTATTTACCGATTAATAAAAACATATAATTTTTAGCGTATTTGATTTTAAATGGTTGCTTGAACACTATCAGGAATATGTTTGTATTTATTAATAAATCTAAATTAAATATAATAAATAGTTTGAATTACATTTAAAAAACAACGTATACACTAAACAAAGGTTCCGCGCTCCTTGAATAAATGTCCAAGCGCTTTGACCACTAAGCCATGCGTTCTATCTACAATTTACACTTTGTAAAAATCTCTCTACAGAGATGCTAACAACAAAAAAAAGTAATAACAAATGTTGAAGTATTTCAACATACGTAGATTTAGAACGTACAGCTTACTGGTTAATGCGCTTGGACCATATTTTTATACGTTTTCTAAAAATGTTTCTCATATTCTACGTGTGTGAATTTAAAAATGTTAAATTATTTAAATAATAATATAGTTTATTCTTTTAGAAAAATATTTAATGAAACCATTAGGGATCTCATCGTAGCGAAGTTATTATGGCTTTATTGAAGAGAATGAGTTATATTTAAAAATATTGTATTGTCATGGGATCGGAAATAACATATTATTTTCCCAATATAATTAGGCAGCTACGTAGGAATCAGCCACTCAATGGATACGTATTTTTTATATTGGCATTTTATTTTTAAATGGAAGACAATAAGCCATAAAAAGTCCCTGGAAGTTCTTTCTTTGAACATAAATAAATTCAGAAAATAAATACATGAAATGATACAAAAATACAAACCTTTCTTTTTTCGTAATAATCAAATACGATTTCATTGTGTGAGGCCTTAACACTGTTCATATAGGTAGCTTCTTTGCTATGAGGTACGTTTTGTACAAATGTAACTTTCATATCTGGTTGATAGATTAATAATAAAAATAAACATACTATCATTAATGTTAGGTATAAGTTGAATGACAAAAATTTTCTAATACATGTACTGAAGAACATGACTACTATCTTTTTAATTCAACACTATTATACTCTTTATTTATTTAATGTAATTTCAATAAAATTTTACTTTTTTACACGATTTTTTTGAACGCACGTTTAGTTTTTACGCACTCACTCTAATAAATGATTATCATACGAATGTTACATACGAATGTTATATCGTTTACCCTTAATGGTAGTGTTAAGGAAATATTACGTTGATACTACATAAAAGTAACACAATTTTCGTAACACCTAGGCATTAGTACGTCATGGCTATGCGAAGTAATTGCAGAATACTCTAAAATTTAATTAATTTATTGGAACTCCATGTGCGAACCACAAGGATGAACCTTATGACTGACGCGTCGTCAAACAAAAAGTTTATAATAACACACACATTGTTTCCAAAATGTAAACTTGGTATTACAATAACTGTGTAAACAATAAAAACGAAAACATCATCCGCTCTCTACAATGACATCACGATGTACAATAGTACATTACACGTTATCTGATATTAATATAAACGTAGCGGCATAGTTTTTGATAAAAACTTATAATAATTGCTGATAAAAACGATATTTTTTAAAAGAAATTTCTTTGATAAATTGACAGGTATAAAAGTAAAAACATTTATTAAGACAGTGTTCCGTGTCTTTTCTGTTATGACAATTAATGATAACAGAATACAGAAAGACAGATGTTCTCATGTTTTGCCGTAATCGTAAGAGCCAGAGGCCAATGTGTGGTTAGTTGATGTGGGGTACAAGTTTTTTACTACTTCGAAAGTTTAAAAGGATCGTGGTTTTCATTTATAATTCACACTTACTGAACTACAAAAAGTTTTATCGATATATATTATGTATATATCTCATCAAAACATAAATGTGAAATAAGAGCCAAGTTCAAGTTCATATATGCCTTGGTTGGACTTCAACGAAAAAAGAAGGGAGATCTAAATGGGTACCAAGTTCAATAGTCAGTCCATAAATTATTTATAACAACATAAAATATTCAAAGCAGCTAAAAATATTATATTTTCTTATAAGTGAGGATAACATATTGAAGCCTAAGATCTGACTTGGCTAGATTTTATATAAATTTACGAAAGGCAAATCCATCGGCATGGTCAAGAAAGTTTTAGCATGTGAAATAACATAACCACTTAACAATATAACCACAAATCTTCTCGGTGCGCCGTGGTCCGAAATATCTATTATTCAACGATTTATAAGTAACTAGCTGACCAAACTAACTGGCTAACTAGCTAACAAATTTTGTACAGCCTCAAAATAAAATAAAAATGAACAGAAACTCAAAAATAAACTACACGCAATCAATCTACAAAAAAATCATATAATTTTCATGATGATTGGTTGGACAGGGCAGGGAAACTTGATTCCACAAGATTTCAACAATTGACCTTGGATTCGTCGATCGATCATGAACGCAAATGCTGGAGAAATTGTAGACGCTTAAAATCAAATGGTAAGTCCGTTGGAATAATTGATATAAGTGGGATCGAGATATATTCTTATTTGTATTTTCCCCTAATGATCGTTTCCTCGATGACATTAGCTTTTTCACAGTAAGTCTTGTTTCATTGCACAATCAAAGTTGATTTATGTCACGCACGATGATAACTTATCCTACTTTTATTTATAAATTGTAAGTAGAAATCCAGAAAACATACTGAATTCAAAAACTCTATGGGATAGCTGGCTGCGTCATCATGGTTTATATCTGGTTCAACTGATAATGTAAAAAGATATCTCGGTGAGATATCCGGTGTCATTTCTCCAATGATTGCAGATTAGGGATAAAATCGATTCAAATTCTACCTACGAATCGATTCTGTAGTAAATAAACTCAATTATTTGGACTTGATTCCGAGTGATCAGAATTCACTAAGAATCTATTCTTACGATCCTGAATCGATTCTTTAAGATCAAGGGTATAATTTATTTTCATACCTCATTTAATTATTCGCCCAATCAACACAGCGTTAATTATTCGCCCGATCCTATACAATCCTATAAATATTTTTATTCGCCCAATCCTATAAATATTTTGGTTTTCCTTCGACGTCAATCTAAGGTTCTTATATCAAAACAAAATTTATGGTTCTTTATCACAAAATTAGATTAAAAATATTTTTTTTAAAATTTTTTTTTACTCAGAATCGATTTCACTTACAATAATCGATTATTGAGATTTATTAATCGATTCCGAAAATCGAAATATCTAAGAACCGAAACAAAATCAAGAATCGATTCTTCAATTTATGTTGCACCCATATTGCAGGTTTGTTAAAAATGAATGACATATTTGTTGTCAAATATTTAGAGTGATGAAGTTGGTGAAATGGCACTCTACTACAGTGTGGATTTGTAGAAGCTTCCTTCCACGTGCCACTCAACTATGGAATGGCCTACTAGTCAGTGTTTTCAGGTCGATTCAGCATAGGTACCTTTGAATATCGCATCTATTTCCACCTTAAAGGCCGGCAACATCCCTGTAGCTCTGCTGGTGTTACACGGGGTTGTGGGCGGAGGTGATCACTCACCATCAGGTGAGCTGAAAAGTCGTTTGAATATGAAATAAAAAAAATCTGAAACTATCTAAGAGAAACTAGCCAAACTATTGAACACATAAATTATATATCGTTATCATAATAATCAAACGAATATCTGAATTTTAGTTATGCTATTTTCCTTGCTTAATATATAATACCTTCCTTGGACTTCTACAAATATTTTAAAACAAAATCAAAAACCAAATCGACCCACCCGACCCGACCGACCCAGCAGCAGAAGTTTTAGTGAAACTAACAAACTCTCTTTTCGTTTTTATATATATAGAAAATAGATAGATGATTTTACACTATTGCTGTCCACTAAATGTTGAAATAATAATCAATATTAAATCCTATTTATAATAACGTAATAAATACAAAAATAATAATAGTCGACTAATACACTCTTAGTTATAAGTAGTTAAAAGTACTTAAACTGATATGTTATGATTAGAAAAAAAAATCAAGTGAGGTATTCCAATCGTTATACATTCAAATGAAGACTTTAATATTCACATAATGACCAGCTATCATCAATTTGCTGATTCTTACATTAGAGGCACTATAAGTAAGTGTTTCTAATAGAACTAATTAATTAAACATTTATAACAAAATTATGAAAATTTACCAGTTTGTGATTTTTTTCCCTTGCATACCCAATTTTTATAACCCAACTACCAATCTGAATGCCAAATTTTAACTTTCCAGGTCATCTGGAAGTTGGTAATAATTTTGATCTATAGTATAGTATAGTCAGTGATAAAAACGACGACTTTCGGACGTCAATCTCACAAGCTTCAATACATGAGCCAAATTTGCCATATCTATGTGAGACAGTTTTTGAGTTTTGAGGAGGCGAAAAGTGTCAAATGGTGTAAAATTACACACGGTGCTTCTCACCAGTTCTATTACTTTTTATTTACTTGGCTTGACACGCTACCGTTGGTCTAGATATGTAAATAAATTGATAGGTAGATGTCAGGGTTTTAATAAGTATGTCGACGCATAGTTTATCGCTATCTATTATATTTATCTATGGTCAAGTACTTGTTAGTCTAGTCGTTGATAGGACCAATTAGTGGTGGGAGAAACTTGTTGGTAACGCTCATTGGATTCCCGGCTGAACATTACCCCGCAGGGGGCACCCTTGGGATCGTTGACCCCTCTCTCAAGCAGCTATACAGTGCTTGCATTTTTCGCAGGGATTGAGCACCCTCATGCTTCACTCTCCCGGTATCGCTGTCCAGTCTTAACTACCGATGCTGGCATCAATCTCATAAAGAATATATATGAGGCTTGGGAGGAATCGCAGGATGCATGTGTTAGTATTGTTTGCTGACGATACTTCTACTGATTGATCTTTAAAATGAAAAGCACAAAGCTCGAAAATAGTACATTGGTTTAGTGGTAATGAGTATGTATTTGAGTGAAAAAACTATGGATAGAAGGAATATTTTTTGAGATCTTTACATTGACGTTGAATCATTTTGAAATTTCTCATTTTATGTGGATTTAATATTCATTTCATTTCTTTTTCCTACGTGCTAGAATGTCGCACTTTTTTTTGGACGTACGGCAGAAAACACGTAACTCACACCTAGCCTATTAATCGAATAATTTAAAATTTCATCTACGGAAAATTTTCGAATGAGCTTTTAAATTAGTATGTCAAAAAACGATGAAATATTGTGTCAGCTAAATAAGTGATTCAAGATTGAAACTTACAACACATTTTTAATCTTTAATATCTCTCAACCTGTCACACAGAATTCAATTCATCTTTGCATAAAAAATAGTTTATCGTGTGATTATATATAAAAAATGTCACATACGTTTTTTTTTTTAAATTTATTCAACCGAATTATGAAACTTCACTTTCTTTCTCTGGAAAGATATTTCAGTTCGAATTTGCTCGAAATTCAGAAGACTCAATTGATGATAACAGGTAGTGGCGTAGCTAGGCGTGGGCTAAGTGGGCCGAGGGCCCATGGCACTTCAAGAGGCATCGCGAGGCCTCTAAATGCGATGCCACCAGACTAAAATACTCGAAATATTCTAGGTTTGAATATATTAGCCACACTCTTTGTAGACTGGAAACGTGTATTAGACTAGAGACGTTTTATGTGATTCAAGTAAATGCGACTGCACCATACAAATGACATATTTTCTTTTGTTCTTACTTAGCTGAAATCATATTTTGACTGCCACATAAACACGACAACACTTCATGACTGTGTTTATCTTTCAGATAATGTTTGGTAAGGTAGATTATTGCATAGATCTGGGAACCGAAGAAACGGGGCCTCGCCGATGTGACTTCACCCAGGCCTATATTAGTCCACGCTACGCCACTGATTACAGACAAAATAGTTTTCCTAAATTAACAATACAAAGCATAGCTGTAATTTTCATATTATTGGCACCTACATGTTCAGCACCCCAGAGTTAATTATCTTATACAAAAAGAATTGACTACAAAAATAAATTATTAACCCAAAATAGAAATGTCAGAGGCTTTTCAATAAGCTATTATTAAGTTAGTCTCTCTTACTGCACTCTGTTACTAAAACGTAATATTTTTTTTTGAATTATCGTAATAAAGAATAATATATCGTATAGTATATAATAGTGGTATCGTAACCAAGTTTGTAAGCAAATAATTAATATAACACCTCATCATTACAAATTAAAAAATAACAGTTTTCTAAGTAATTGCTGGATATGGATATATATAGGAAATGGTGAAATTGGACTGCATCGAAATACACAGTGCAACAAATGTACTAATTAAAACTGTCTTCCCGGATATAATGAATAACAACTTAGGTCGTAATTGGCTCACTAATCGTGCTAATTCTTTATAAGCATTAGGGTTATATTTATAAAATTAAAACCCAAACCAATAATTATCGGATAGTTTTATACCTTTTAAGTAAATCACTTTGTTGATAAAATGAAAACGTAATCCTTCAGCTCAATTTTTAGCACCTTGATCTCTATTTATTCCATGAAGGCACAGTGCTAAGTCATCCTATCGCAAATATATACCAGGGTCGTACATATATGAGTGTTATGTTACAATAGGACAATATATAGAAGAAAACAACGATATTTAACATAAAACTTAACCATGCCTAGCATCTAATAATAAATGCAACATCTACTCTAATAAATGCATCAAAATTTAATAAAGTGGAAAGAAAATAAATCAAATTCCTTAATTTGTCCCTTTCAGTGGACTGTTCAAATTTGTAATTTAAAATTTTAAAAATATATAGCACATTTTGTTACACACATTTCCTTAAATAATGTGAAATGTGTAAGTGATTGAAAAAACATACATACATACGAGTATAGCACGTTTAAAGCTTATCAAATCAATAACACGATAACATATTGATTTGAATTGATCTATGTATAAGTGACATTTAAATGTACTATATAAGCACTTGACTATCGCGATTGTTGAATATAACACATGAAAAAATATTAACGCAGATTTAGTTATTTAGTATTTCGGACATTGATATCTCAAAAATAAAAGCACCTCTTTTATTTTTGACATATCAACAAGGATGACGTTCAATATGCATACGAGGATGGAGGATACGAGGATCCTGCAGATACGACTGATAGCCACGCATACAGTTCATTTGAAATAAATAAAAGTCATAGTAATTTAAAACAAAATATTTTAAAAATGAGTATTTGAGCACAAGATAAATAATTCACATTGAAGTAATTATTGGTATGAATGTTCGGAACCTTCCAAAAATTAATTTAAACTCTGGATAGACCAATCTCTGATATAATATGGTCAATCTTGTTTGATAATGTTAGCTTAGAACTTGGTGAAAGTGTCAAGAACTTAGGAATCAGAATGGACAGCAGATTTTCTTGGTCGCCTCAAGTTGCTGGGTTTAGCCAAAAGACCTTTGGCGACGTAAGAAGTTTGATGAGATGGAAGGAATCTCCTGCCATTAAAAACTAACATATCCTTGACTCAATCTCTTCTCCTTACGATGCTCGATGCTAACTTGTGTTGCCTAGATTTACCTTAACAAATACTTAATAAGCTTGAACGGATACAAAACTTCATAATTTGGTTCATCTTTGGACTGAGGAATTATAATTACGTAACACAATACTGTAGGCAGACTGTAGACTGTACTGTAGACTGTAACTGTAAGGGACCGACGACATATACACTCCATCACATTTCTTTACACAATCCTTTAACATCCTGTCAATTTCTTGTACCTCAAAGAACGATTTAAATTCTTAGAACTCCCGTAAGAACAACCTCCTGGAAGTTTCTCTATAACGCATGAAATGCTATGGAGACACTTTTACTGTCCAAATAGTAAACCTCTGGAATGCGTTGCCGGGTGAAATAAGGCAATCTCCGTCGGAAGGGATTTTTAAACGCAGACTAAAAAATTACTATCTAAAGCAGTGGTTCCCCACGTCGGGTCCTCGCCCCACAGGGGGGCAATTTGATAATTAAGGGGGGCTATTACAAAATGGACTCGACACAACTTTAACTTTTGCTTTGGGTTATTTAAATGCAATGCTAAATATCGGTGACACATTTAACAAAAAAGGCAAATTCTTAAAAAAATTCTGTAAATAATTATTAGGTATAATTTTGTTTGACGTTACCAAAATATCAACTGGGTAATTGGAGTCGTCAAGTAAACTTCGTCGGGGATTTACCACGGAGTGCGCTGTTTGTCGCGGGGAACCCCGGACGGTTTAAAATTCGCTAAGCAACGCCGTTGTTCGCACCTAATTGGCCTAACTCAACTTCTGTAGTGTTTCACATCATTCAGTTGGTGTTCATTTAAAATAAGTGTCCATCAATTAATCGTTGATTTAACAAATATATTTATATATATAGTACAGATATAATTGGTAAATATTTGATTTTATTTATATTCATTTTAATTTTAGAAGCATTTAACTTTCCAGAATTTTTTGTGAAGTGATTAAAAATATCAGTAATCGTATTATATACATTTAAATAAATATTTTTCAGTCGTATCTACACGACTAAAGGAAATAGTTAACAAAATAAAAGTCAAAGAAACCGTTTAATTATGCTAACTACTTCCATGTACGGCTTATCACACCTTACACATCCATAGAAAGCCAAAAATTATTCTATCAGTGGAAATTACGTAGATAAAATTAGGGGTTTCAAATTATTAAAATGTCGGTATAGGACGATTTCTTTGCGTATACGTTTACTCTGTCTTATTGAATTTATTTTAACACATATTTTATTATGTTGTTTTTTAATTGATTTCCTTTTTAGCCCATAAAACTCGTCAATATTCGGAGGAATATTTAAAATTTGGGTTCATACCCGCTTTTCACGGTGAGCGGATGCCGTTTTGTCTTTTATGCCAGCAAAGCTTGACCAACGAATCAATGAAACGAAGTCGTATTGAAGCACATTTGAAGGCGAAACATAGTGCTCATATAAATTCAGATTTGAGTTACTTTAAAACTTTAAAAGAAAAGTTTGAAAAAAGAACAACATTACAGTCTCTATTTATAGCTCGTTCTTTAACAAATAACCGTCTTTCTTAAGCTAGTTATTATATTTCTTTATTAATCGCTAAAACTGGAAAAAGTCACACTATAGGAAAAAGAATAGACGAAATGAGTGAAGATATTGAAAAAAAACTTGTTGAAAAGCTGAAAACAAGAAATTTCTCAGTACAAATGGATGAATCCACTTTGAGAGACAGTGAGGTAGTATTGATAACCTATGTAAGATATATTGATGAAGGGCATTTTGCTGAAGAAATGTTGTTCTGTTAAAGATTAGAAAGCACCACTAACTCCAAAGATAAATATAATAAGTTAAAAACTACTAACATGTCAATGATATACCAATGAAAAATATAACATCAGATGGCGCCCCTAATATGATGGGCAAGAAAAATGGCTGCTTAAAATTGATGAAATATGCGAATCCAGAAATGGTTATTGTACATTGTGTTTGTTATTCATAAGGAAAACTTGATATCTAAAAATATCTCGCCTGTTCTAAATGAAGTACTACATGCAGTAATAAAGTGTGTTAATGCTATTAAAGCTAGTGCTAAAAAAGGGTTTTTTCAAGTTATTTTGTGAGCAACAGAATGAAGACCATGTGAGACTTTTACTTCATACTGAAGTAAAAGTAGCCATCTGGCTATACAGAGGAAACTTTATGCAACTGTTTGATACTCTTAGTGATTTTTTAAGCGACAAACTTGAAATGAAGTATCTGTTAACAATCGATGGTAAAGCATTTGTAAGTTATTTAACCGATATCTTTGAAAAACTAAATATATTAAATAAGCAACTTCAAGGACGAAATAAAACACTTGTCGATGCAAAAACAAAGATATTTGGTTTCCTTACCAAATTAGAGTTATATCAGAAACACATTAACAACAAAAACTTTGAACAGTTTCATTGGCTCCAAAAATGTGAATTAACAGATACCGCTTTACTTGTTATTGTCAATAATTTAAATATTCTATCCGCTGATTTAAAAGAAAGAGTTTTCTGATTTAAAACAAATTGATTTCCCAATATGGATGATGCAGCCAATATTAGTGGATTTGTCTGATATATCAAATATGCAGTATCAAGAAAAACTCGCAGAAGAAACTTTATTTAATATAAAAGGAGTGCTGGCATGGCTTTGTGAAAATAGTGAAACTAAATACCCAAATGCAACCATATGTGCAAGAAAACTTTTACTCCCGTTCCATCTTCATATTTAGCTGAATGTGGATTTAGAGCTGTAAATGATTTACTGATAAAAAAAAGAAATCGACTTGATATAACACAACGTGGAGAATTGAGATTAAAGCTTAGTAAATTGGAACCAACTAAAATCTCTGTGCAACAAGCATCAAGCGTAAGGATCGCACTAAATGAACATAGAAAAAATATTTAGAATTTAAGTTTTTCATTATATGTTTTGAAATTTTACTTACGATATTTTGATAACAATTTCATAGTGATTTCTTCCTGTCATTTATATTTCTTAAGGGAACAAAACAATTTTTAAAGGTTAAAAATGTATGTATGGGGGCATAAGTATTTTAGAAATGTTAAGGTGGGGCATGGCCTAAAAAAGGTTGGGAAACACTGATCTAAAGCAATACTTTTGATCCTATCATACATAAGTATATCATACATACATATAACAAATAATTGTTATATGTATAAATTCATTTATGTACATTTATTTGAATCTTAGTATTATTTAGATATATATGTATGTACTCGTATATTTATATTTATGTATATTTAATATACTAATAGATTTTGTAGTATAATACCTAGTACTTTTTGCACCTCACGTTTTCTTACAGTAAGTCTTGTACGTTAATGGTTGCCTGTAAAAGATCACTTGTAGTGATAAGGCCGCCATTGCACAAGACATTTAACATGTATTCCCTTACGTACATTTGTAAGCTTTTATATGCAATAAAGTATTATTATTATTAATAATATGGTTGATAGTACCACAAATAATTCGTATCATGTATAGTAATCCACTGACAATGTTATTGGCCTTTTGTCTTGCAAATTGGGCTGATTGCCATACGATTAGCAAATAGTTAAAACTTACTATTAAATTATTGTCAATACTTTATGACTGCAGTACCTTTTTATCTCTATTACACCGATGAAATTAGTGCCTTTGAACTTCTGCATTTTATACAGACAACAATGTGTATCAGATATATAGATCATTTGATATTCTCCAAAAACTAAAACAAAAGATAATTCAAATTTAATATTTGCATACATTCCCTTGAAATTCATTGAAATATAATAAATACAATAAAGATATGTATCAGGATACATACAACATTTATAATACAGTGTTTTAATGTCCTTAATATATTGAAAATGTAACACATATACAATGTACTTTAATAATAAAATGAATTTGAAATGAAATTTTCTTTTTTTCATCTTCGTGTCAATGAAGCTAAATGTTCAAATGATGTTTTGGCAGTATTTGGCTTCGCCGTCGTCGCTGGCTCTAGCTTTATAAGATCAGTTATCTAGTAACTTTGATTGTGAAATGAAATAAGACTGACTATGAAAAGGCTAATGTCATCGAGGCAATAATCCTCAAGGGCAAATACAAAGGAGCCAATGTCTCGATCCCACGTATACCGACGTTTCGTACGAAGAAACTAAAACTTCACGCGGATAATCCTTTATGTCTATAACAATTAACATAAAATAATTAAGACTGAAACAACCACGTTAGTTTAGCAATAGTAGTATACGAAACCAATATTATAAGATCTGAGTACATGTATTTTTAGAGCACATATACCTTACTTTATTTTACCGGTCTGGCACCGGGAAAAATAAAGGTACCTTAAAGCATACCGGTAATGTTGATACCGTTATCAAAAAATATAGGCATCGCTTCAAGGTCACTGTTACCTGTATTCAAAAATACCGGTATTATAAGCCCTGATACTATATAAATAATCATCATTCTAAATTATATTATGGCAATACAAAATAAATAACTTATGGAAAATCCCCTACATTGTCTTTATAAATCGTGCATAATATGCTGTCTTACGTCAAGTTATATTTTCTGTCAAATCAAACATTAAAAGTATCAATACGGTGAATTAAGTATAAAAACATTTTATTGTTGTAACAATTTACTATAAGATATATTTTACTTACATTGTCTTTTTTCTTATTGCTTTTTTAATATTTACAATATCACCACCGGCTCATTGTTATTTAAATCAAATAAAGTTTGATTATGGACGAAAATTTGATCATGGCTCTGGAGAGGTCTCAACTAGAATTACAACAAGTTACACCAGAGAAGAATAACCAACCGCCTGTACCTTCTCCAGTACAAGTACAACAAGAATATTTTGAAAACTTACCTGTATGTGATTGGGTAAAGTAAGTATAAAATATTTACAATGATAAACCAAAGTACTAGTAATAATTGGTACATTCCATGCATTGAAATGCTCCTTTTTTCCAGATATGAGCTTAGTAATCGAAAATATTTGTTACAAAATGTTGCTTTTGCATTATATGGTAGTCCCAGTTCAGAAGGGGATATGTTTTTAAACAATATTGAAAGTACAAACTTAGAAGGGTATACTTCAAGACAAAGACAAAATGTAATGAAAATTTATGAGAAAATATGTAAACAAAGTAAGATTTACCTTTAATTTTACTATGTATAGATTAATTATAAATGTCTATTTGAGTGTATTAAAAAATATGACCCATGGAGATCTTTTGGTTAAAAAATTAAGTTAATGAACAACTCATTGTTGATTCCATTATAAATAAAAAAAAAAACATTCTTAAATATTTAAAAAACAATAAAATAATTATTTTTATTTCTGCATTCTGGTAATAAGACAAAGTACAAGGTTGAATTTCCCCACTCAACATGCAGTGTTTTGGGCAGAGAGTGGAAAATGAACTGTTTTGATATTACATTCTCTCTGCCTACCCTAGTGTAAGCAGGAAAAAGTATGAAGCTGAAATAAAATAGCTTAATAAAGCAGCTAAGAGAAACCTGTCGAACAGTATCCCTCATTATTAAGGGTGTCATGGCTAAACATATTTGCCACATTGTCTTCCACAGATTGTTTGATAACTAGAAAGACAAAATTAAATTTCATAAAACTTCAGCATACATCAATATAACATTCTAACTACATTATTTCTGTTCAATAGGTAAATATGCTCAAAATGATACTGATATCTACATGTCCATCTTACTTATTGTATGCGCAACACCGAAACCTGTTCCTTTTTATCGTATAGAACCATCAAACTATTGGTTGGATTTACATCAACGAAATGATATTAATATATGGTATACAGTAGTCATCTGTGTTCGAAAAT
Organism: Podotricha telesiphe; assembly: GCA_038994665.1. Lineage (NCBI taxonomy): Eukaryota > Metazoa > Arthropoda > Insecta > Lepidoptera > Nymphalidae > Podotricha > Podotricha telesiphe. The sequence continues at coordinate 374,411 of JAOYRR010000139.1, read as the reverse complement.
GCATCCCTACTATGGTTGATGGTATGGCTACATTTATTTTATTAATTTAATTAATGTATGTTAAAAATTAACATGTTTCCTTGTAATATACTAAGCTTGTTTAACTATAACTATGAGAAAATTTATCTTTATTTTTTTCAGCAAATAATATCTACGCTAAAAAAATATTAATAATTAAAATGTAATCGCAATATTTTTGTCCTAAAAATAATTATCCTTTTAATTGTATAGGCCTATAAATAATTCATATATTTTCAGCAAAACCGTGTAAAGTATTTATAGATGAAGATGCCAGGGTATATCATGACTGGCAATCATATCTAACAAATAATAGATTGCCAAAGTGTGTTATGGTTGCACCAGAAAATGGTGAATATCAAGGAGTTTTGGTTGAGGTATGAAATTAAAACCTGTTTATTTTATTTATTTTTCAATAATTGTATCATCTATTATTTATTTAAATACTTATTCTTAGTTTTTTTTTCCTTATTATCTTTTAGCATTGACTTTGTTGTTGAGTGTGTTACACATAGAAATTTTTTTCAAATATACATGGACTTTTTTGAATAAGTTTACTAAATATATAGAGCCTTGTAATTCATGTTTATTAGGGAAACTGTGTTACATTTTGAATTTCTTCCATTCAATATTAACTACTACGATAAAAAATATAATATATATATTATTACTTTCCAGGGACAAGATGCATGTTTGGTAAAATTATCAGTTACACCATCACCATCTCTAGGTCTTAAGGCTAGAGTGCTAAGCTCAGTAGACACAGCAAGCACAGTGGCTTCACTGGGTGCTGTAGGAGTACTTGGTGTGGCTGCATTCACACCAGTGGGACCTGCTGTACTGATAGGTGCTACAGTGGCCACAGTTGCCACTGGTATATATGGTCTTGTTAGATCATCATTGCATCTTCACGATAGAAAAGTCCATGAACAGGTTGGTATATATTTTTTTAAAAGGTAGCTTGATACAGCTTAAGTTTAGATTGTTTTAAATTTTATATTATACTATTTTGATTTGATGGTTCATGATTTTATACTCTTTGTAAATATATATATTTACTATTATTAGTGCTATATTTGTAGACTTTCATGCTTTGCAAGCATTGTATTTTAGGCAATTCTAGAAATAAGAACAGTAAACAAAGGTTAAATATTATTGTATATTATTGTACATTTTTCTAAAATACTGAAAATTTTACCTAAATTAAACTCAGAACCATTGCATAAATAATTGATCATCCTAGTGCAGTAAAGACAGCTTTTCAGCAAATTAAACGCGATTGCCGTCAATACCCACTCGAGGACTTGAATTAAATTAAATTTCAATAATTTAAATTAAGATATTTTCCCAGGTCTGTACACACAATGTCTTAATTTCGGGAGAAATATGTAAAACGGGGTGACTCGTAAATGTCCTATGACTGTCTTGCTATGTGAACAAGCATATAGCTGTTTTTTTTTAAATTCATGTTTCATTCCCTTTAGACGATCAGTCCGACGGATGCTGAAGCTCGCAACAGTTGGTTGAACATAGCTGCTTCCAGTGTGGGTCTGACCGCTGGTGCTGCAAGCACATTGCTGGCCAAGTCTGCGGCAGCTGGCACTAATGTTACTAAAGTTAGTTTAAATATTTTTTTATTTATATTTTATATAACGTGCTATTAAAATGTATAGTGTACTAACTTTAATATCAGGTATATACAAAATTTTGACGATCGTCATCTTAGCTTTCTACAATGCACCTAAACTCTCTGCAAAGGTTTCTACCAAATTTTTACTGCCATTTTTCTTGCTGCCATTTAAGAATTTGTGGTGGAATCCAGCACTTAATAAAGATTAAAATATTTAAATTAATAACTGATGCCATACTGGTGCCGTTTTGCTTTCAATTTGAATTATATTTGTTATAAAATATTATATTTATGTTGCTAACATTGTTTGTAGACTGGACAGGCATTGGCGGCTTCAGTTGAAATCCTACGACATGCCAATATAGTGACTGGTGGTGTAGGGGTTCTTAACAGCTTGGTACATATAATACTAAAGGTTGGTACTTATTTTTAGTAAAAAAGTCTTGTAAAATGTTATAATGCGTTACATAGGTGTGTGAGGGGGCTCGAAGAACGCTTTAGGTAATATTTTTTTTTAATACTAAAAAAACTAGAAAATATACTTCTTCTAAGTCAGAACAATGGCATCTTTATTCCTTTGTTTCTTGAGTAAACTGAACGTGAGTAGAACAATCCTGCTGTAGTAAAATCTTAATCTGGCCCTGGGCAATCCCCTTTAGTTACTCACAACCTGCTCTCTGAAGAATCTCTCCTCTATAGACTATTCGTTTTTTTGTCGTAATTTAATTTTGCCTTACTCTAGAATATTATAGATATATTATTTGTCCATAACCTAGTCGATATGTTTTGACTGTGGTATCTATGGCAGAGACTAGACTATACCCAAGAAAACGTTTTTTTAAAGTTTTTTTTTTGGAAAAAAGTATATAATAAAGCTGCACGCTTTTTCCGGTATTCCATAGTAGTCCATCCTGATCTGATCCTAGTGTCAAGACACTACGTTCTCCACTTTTCATCCAAAATCAAGATATTGTGTGTTAAGTGGCGGAGCTCAACGCCGCGCTTTATATTAAGTACCAGAGTGGAAATCTGAATTACTGAAATAAAATCATTCCTCCGAGTGGGATCGAGGCCGCAAAGCTGCTGTCCCACTTGGCCTCGATGGCCTCTAAAGCAAACATCTTTAATAAAGACTTTTCTATTTTCAGTACCGTAAACATGGTGAAAAGCCTAGCAACTTGGAGCTCTTCCAGTTCTCAGCTGCAACACTGTTCTTCTGTCAAGCAGCATTTTCTAATAAAACTGCTCAAAATATTATTGAAGATGCTCAAGCCAGTACAATCAATGAATATAGGAGCACATTGAAAAGCAACAGGCATCGGTAAGACGTTTTATAGATTTTATGTAATATATATTTTTTTATTTACAAAGTTACTATTTGATTTTGGTTTAGTCATAAAAATACAACTTAATACAATTTAGTTCATTTACTTATGAAGTAGTCTATAATCACGTCAGTCCGTGGTCACAGATAGACTGAGGCTTGTCTGTCATTTGATACAATTATTATCTCAAACTACTTTACTGGACTACTGTAAAGTGTTCGAAACGTCAGGTTCTAAAAATGTATTTTCGAATACCAAAATTATACGCGATTAATCTGGTTAAAATAGTTTCATTTCATCTGGTAATAAGTTTAAACTGAGAATGTGCCTAATTATAATTTTTTTGTTTTCATTAGTATACAGAAAACCACTAAAGATGTGAGATAACAAGACATTTCGAGTCACTCATTTGTTAAGTGGTGGAACTAAACGCAGCGCTTTGTATTATGACTAGAGGGGAGAAATGAAAATAATTAATATAATTCCTGAGTTTAAATCGAACTCACAACCACCGTAAAGTCCATCAAGTCAAACGCTGTCACACTGCACCACAATAACCATTTTTTTTATAAATACAAAATTGTAAATGTATTTTTAAACACAAATTACATAATACAATGAATTTACTTATTCTACTTACAGAAAAATATTTGACAAAATCAATGCTGAAACACGTAGAATTCAGGGTACTGTACTTGGCAACACTGAAGTTATAAAAGGTATAAAAAACATTGCAAACAAGGATCAATTCTTCGCAGATACCCTGAAAATTAATAAAGAAATAAACCAGCATAAGCTCAGAATATCAATGACTGCTGATGGTCAAGTAAATTTGAATGCGGTACACAAATTCAATCCAACAGAATTGTATGGTATGGGGCCTGAGGGGCGGTCGGACTTGTTTTCATCCATTGGGCCAGCTGACGTCTCTATTAAAAATGTTCCCACACGAGTAATACCTACTTCTGTCGCGAACTACTATAATAATTACGAACAAGAAGAAACTGGACTCTTCGTTGGTATTCATCCAGGTGAAATTATTAGAATAGGCAGCCTATTGTTTAGAGTAAGCACTTCAGGTGCTGAGAACATCGCTATGTTGCTTGAAAACCTCAGTCAGGAAATTAACGCCAATTTAATGACAGTAGCTTTCAATATTTTAAGCACATTGCTTCCCAATGAAATAGCTAGATTGAGACTTTTCAGTCTAGAACAAGACCTTGTGGAGCAAATTGTAACTTTTTTATTTAATTATATGAAACATAATAGGCCGTTGGGTGAATGTCGTGATTCAGACAACGGTATAATAGTTGTCCTTAAAGAGTTTTTCCAAGATGGCCGCGTCAGGCAAGCTACGATTTTGCAGTTTAAAGATAAATTTCTAGACTGGATTGATGATGAGTTAAATAAGAGTCGAAGTATGTATCCCAATAAAGAGCGTGCAATATGTGAAAAATGCCAAGGTGTCAGATTTATATAGTTAATATTATCATTTGTTTTCATTTATCTAAAATATTTTGGGGGTAATTCATTCACTATATTATATTAAAAGTTCCTATGTCATTTAAAAATAATCGTACTTAATAAAAAATAAAATATTATTTTCTTTAAAGAAACATTACATAAAAAACAGTTTTTTAACACACTTATACAATGTCGTAACCTAATTCTTTGATTGATATATAATTTTTACTTAGTTGTATATATTTTATTTCTTTTAAGTAAATCTGTTTTTTTGTATATTTTTTTCTTTTCTTTCTTAATGTAAAAAAATACAATAAAAAGTAAAATTTTAAATAACTTATTGTGTTCATCTTAATTTGCAATTATTATAATTAAATTAACATGAACCAAAATTATTTACCAAATATGAATATACTATAAATTTTTACACTTTATATTATTTTATGCAATACGAAAACTTTTATGACTGTATATCTTTTCATGTTATACTATAATTATTATACATACTATTAGGACTTTATTAATAATATGTTATTACTGATCTATCAGTTGTTATTTCAATTGTATGGGAATTCATTGGATTAGTATTTTAAGGAGTGATAAATAGATATTTTATGTACTTTCAAAAGTTTTTATATAAAAACATGTACAAACTAGAGTATTTACTTAGTTTACTGAATGTGGATGATACTATTTACAATATACAAAATATAATGTAATTAAACAATTATCAAAAACATATCAGTATGAATTTATAATATATTGTATTATATTGATATCTGTATTTAATATCCAAAGTATCATGATTTGTATGTCGAAAGTTTTAAGATTAGGCTAAATCCTAATCTAGAAGCTAAGACATAAATGTCTTAAATGTTAGAAGTTCATTCACAGCCTTATGAATATATCCTATAGAGATGCTGGGAAAATATATATAGTAAACCTTCGTCGTGGCGCAATGAGGCTTATACAGTTTAATAAGTTATATCGTCGCTTTTGACGTGTCATCGGAAGGACACTGGTTAGAATATTACAAAGTTAGATTTTTTTACACTTAACTCTATCTTACAATCTATCTTGTTTGATTTTTATATATCTTTTGAAACATGAATCGTAGTTAGAAGCACTGTGATATTTTAAGATCGAGTATTGGAAATATTCTAAAATGTAAAAATGTATTGTGCCTTGTTAATGCACTTATTCCTTTTTAGAGGCTTTTAATAGTTATGGTCCAAAACGAACTCTTCATTATATATTAATAATATGTTATAATACAGATTATTAGCAATAAAATTGTTTTTTATTTACTATTAATAAGAAAAAGCGTGGCAAACCTGAAACTTTCCAAATAGCAAAAGGCAAAATTATTGATTCTATTCTTAAAGGTCGACTGAGGTCACTTCGATCTTAATAATCATATGCATACCTTTTTATCATCCTAATATAATATATATTTTAATTTGTATAAATGCTCTCTTACCTAATCTATTGAATATTTTTACTCTATTGAAAAATGTTTTACATGCTAAATTAGTGTTTTATTTTTAAAATTGACATTGACATTTTTTATCTACATTCTTAGATTGACTAATGACTTAAAGATATTAAATGTTAATCTGAAATCCGATATGTCATGAGTGTAAATAAATATAAATTAATACGTTTTAAATTTGATAATGAAAATACCTTTTGTCTTTATTTTAGGTCCTATTTTTAAACAATATTTCAGTAATTCTAGATTGTTTTGCCAACACTCTACTTTTACTGTTAGTGTTCCATATACATACTTTTACAGTGCGTTAGGAGTGGTAGGTATAGTTTAATACATATAACCTAATTATATGTGCAACACAGAAATGAAATAGATTTTATACTAACTTTAATTACAAATACAGATTATTATTAAAAAATTATCTATATCATAGAAAAGTGAGGTCAAACTTTAAACTTGACGGTAGTTAAAATAAAATTAAAATCAATCTTAAAATGGATTTTATTACAGTTTATAAATGTTCACCAACTGATCCAGAATCTTGGTAAAATGCAATTGCCCAATGAGTTGTCAGACGAATGCAAAAACGATATTCGAAATAAGATTATAGCTCATGACCTCAAAATAATTGCCGTATCCATTGGATTTCTTCAATACAGTTGTCTCTTGGCTGGATGTGTTACTGTAAGATTATATTTAACATAGATTTTAAGCTACTTGCTAATTTATTTTGGTAATATGTATTTTGAACGTAGATGCTGATACAGCGGCAAAACCAATATGCAGATTTATGCAAATCACATATTTTGCTTAAAATATGTATATTTTCTTCTACGGCCACTGATGATTGACTCACAATTAAAAGGAGATGTTATTTGCAAGTCAACGTATACAACCTGGCTCTGCTTGTTTAACCTGCCCCTCTTCCCCATACCATACTCTACCCTGATAAAAAAATTTATACCTTTTCAAGATGCTCTATTTATGGAAATATGAATATTTTTTAGGAAAATCCTTCATTATTTCTACCTTATTTGGGAGGACAGATAGTTATCGTGTGTTTGAAGGCCCTGAATGCATTGCTAATGTTACACCAAGTTAATATAAAAGCGTTGAACAATTTTCGCCAGAAGCTTACTACGATTATTTTAATGACGTTCAATTGGATACAGGGATTTTGTGTCTTCAGAAAACATTTGTGCATTTGTGATCTTTAAACGACGCGACTTGATTATTTGCATTTTAATTTATATACCCACTTGTAAAGCTTGATGGTGATACTAATTTTACCGTTTACGCATTACGCTTATATAATTAAAAACCTTTTATAGTTTATTTATATATCTGTGGGTCTTATGTATAATAACAATTTGACCACTGACTTTTTTATAGTAAACGCATCTTAACATTATAATTATATGAGCTATCAATTTTTTTTTTTTTTTTTTTTTTTTTTTTTTTTTTTTTTTTTTTTTTTTTTTTTTTTTTTTTTTTTTTTTTTTTTTTTTTTTTTTTTTTTTTTTTTTTTTTTTTTTTTTTTTTTTTTTTTTTTTTTTTTTTTTTTTTTTTTTTTTTTTTTTTTTTTTTTTTTTTTTTTTTTTTTTTTTTTTTTTTTTTTTTTTTTTTTTTTTTTTTTTTTTTTTTTTTTTTTTTTTTTTTTTTTTTTTTTTTTTTTTTTTTTTTTTTTTTTTTTTTTTTTTTTTTTTTTTTTTTTTTTTTTTTTTTTTTTTTTTTTTTTTTTTTTTTTTTTTTTTTTTTTTTTTTTTTTTTTTTTTTTTTTTTTTTTTTTTTTTTTTTTTTTTTTTTTTTTTTTTTTTTTTTTTTTTTTTTACAGATCTTCAGAAGGCCTTTGCTCATGGAGTTCAAGAGACTAATATACAAGAGAACAATCTGACCGATTTTGTTATACGGAACCGAATGTTGGCCAGCGCTATCTCGGCACACTCAGGAGAGATATCAATATGGATTTCAGCTAGTATCAGGTGAACTGATACTAGCTGAAATCCATATTGATATCTAAAGACAGTACACTCTCGGCGAAGCCTGAAGTCGATCATGTGCTCAAAGAGCTTTATGGTGTGACTCATGATCTTAATACCGTTATAACTCCCACAATCTTAAATTTTAACACTGCCCCTGCCTTTGAAAATAGGGGCAATAAAGCTATAGCACTATTGACGTGGCATCGCCCTAGAGTATAAGATATGGTTAAAAAGGTCAGTAAGTATGTGCTCATGCTTGTGTGCTCACTAAGCCCAGTGATTTCCACGCCTCAATCGGAATGTCCTCAGGTCCCACCGCCTTCCGATTCTTCATGCGTCGAAGATAATCACGAGTTTCGGCAGGTGTTATTGGATAAATATATCATATCATCTCCATATCTCCTTTTGGGAATAACACTTTAAAAAATGTTAAAAACATAATAATATTATAAATGCAAAAGTACCTCTGTCTGTCTGTAACGTCATCGCGGCGACACCGCTGAACCCATTGTGATGAAATGTTAGCTAGAGATACTTGAGAGTCTTGAGATGAACCGAGTGAGCTGAGTGAATAGTTTCTCCAATTTTACTTACAAAAAAGCCGCCGAAAATGAAACAGCTATAATAACTACGTATAATAATAGATCGCGTGAGCGAGCCGAGAGCGGATCGCTAGTGTAAATATAAAAAATCTAAGCACAGAATTTTTTTCTACAGTCTACCTTTTGTTATCTCAGACCAGCCATTTCGTTCAACGCCTGACGTGCAACGATTTGGGCAGTGACACTTGAGCACATTGTGTAGGGTGTCCGATGTTTTAGCCTATATAAATAATATTTTCAAATTAATTAATATATTTATATAAAATAGAATCGTTCAGTTATTTTTTTAAATTATAAATCACGCCTTCTATCGCCACAATCCTCTTGAATTTAAATGTGTTACTTAGGTTTTCCTTGTAATAGACACATAAATGTGTAATAGGTTAGAATAGAAACAGTTTATTCTTTTATTATTAAATTTTGTCAAGGTAAAATTATTAAAATGTAAATCGTGAAGTGCCGTGGTCTTATGAAATGTCCAGCGGTATCGTGATAAGGTAGGTATCGTCATATTTCGAGGTAGCTCGACAACAACATAAATCTAGCTTAATTGTGTGTAGAGTTCTTAGACAGTTTTCTAGAGATGCAATACCAATTGTTTAAGGAGATATTGGAACGTTCATAAAAAAAAATCATCTTCCCTCATAGGAACGCATAACCTTTCCCCTACTTATTAAATAAGTGTTGCAAAGCAAAAAAATATTCATTGCTACCACCAGTTATAGGCATGAGCTGAGCCGATAACACATCAAAGGAAAATCTTGTATAAATTAATAGGTTACTTAAATCCTAACTCAAGTTGGCGCTATATCTAATTTAATCTATATTATATTTTAAAATACTAATTGACATAAGTCAGAAGTTTTAAAAAGTGAACTACGTCTACGATCAATCATCAATCACTATTATTGTTACAATGTTTTAATATTACCTAACTTTGGTGCTCATGCTTCACACAACTCTCATGGAATAATTACTGTAGAATTTTCTTGGCAATTTTCTATAGACTGCATAAAAAATCATAGCTCAGAAACATGGAAACAGAAAGCGACTCCCATTTACTTGAAAGTATTAGACGTAAGCATGAGAATAATACGAATATGGTAAGTAAGATATACTAATAGAGGCATCTACACTAAGCACGGAATTATTTTTACTAAATAATTTTTAGTATAGCGATATTTAAATGTTTTCTCTGCTCTACTCAACTCTGTTAAAAATTTTCTATCAAAATTTTCATATATAGACCCACATGGCGACCGATTTCCATAAAAAAAGTAAAGACGCATCAGATGAGAATGCAATATTTTTATAGCCTAAACTCTATATTCTTGCCAAGACGATTAGAATAACATGATTTTAAAATAATTTAGGATTTTATTAGATCCAATATTGATTTTTTCCCTTCGTTGTACAATTATGTCATCATGTATTAATTATTTGCATTAACCACATTCGTAATACGAAACCAAACATAAACGCTATTTTCTTTTTAAACGATATTGCGGTATTATTCTCTCTGGCGCTTCAAATTCTTTTACGTAAAAGATTTAAAGACATACCAGGATTTAATAATATTGCTTATGTTATTCGAAAAGTCGGTTTGTGAGCCAGTATTGAATTTAAATATTATTCTTAGGCGTTGTAAACAATTACATACAATACTAGACTCGTTCCTTTAAGGAAAAGTTATTAAAATTTTCCTTTGTGTTTCTTAAACACACTACTGCACAAAATAAATATTTTTTTAAAAGTTTTTGTAAATGATATAACACTAACATTTCAACTTACTCAATAGTCTCCTTCAGTAAGCATTGAAAATAATGATTGCATCCGTGTTAAATTAAGAGCACTTCTCGTGGCTCTGTTGGGACTATCGATGTCGGCTTGTGCTTTCGCTTCACAGCCTGTTGAGCTAGAGCTAGACGATGATGAAGTAAATCATCGCCTTAGCAATGTTAGCTTTGCTAGACGGTAAGTTTAACTGTACAAATGCAAATAAGTAGATAATAAGGTAAATTATTATTTCAGACAGGTTAAAACAGGAATAACCCTTTTGTATAGGCATTAAAATGGTGCATAAAACTGCATATGCAAAATATAAGCTATTAAAAAGAAATGTTCTGTAACGTTTTTGTTTTTGCCCGAATTTGTCCATATCGGAGATCTCTTCCGGGTCATAATTTTATTAAAGCTTCACGCTGTTTCCCGCAAAGCATGTTCTTTTTGTGCTTAAGCCAGAGCTAAGACATTCCGTTCTCCACTGCATGCCGAGTGGCGGAAAGACGCGAATAACGTTACCGAATAATAATTGTTAACGAATGTTTTTGTAACATTTTTCAAAGTGTTTTATATTTTTTATACAGAATGTTGTGTTTTGGGTTGGAGTGGAAAAATGATATTTTTCAAGGTTCCTTCGAGTTTCGAGTTCGAGTCGGTTAATAAGATTTTAGCAATTAAAACCGTTTTTTACACCTTTTTAATTGATTATAATATCTTCTCCTAGAATAACGAAACCTACTATCCGACTCGTGATGGGCTACGGGAAACTTAGTGCCTTTGTGACTGCCTCTACATCTTTGTTATTGCTTGTGGCTGTAATGTCAAAGGTGTGTAATACTGTTCATTTGAATTTAAATCATATTGTTTTTTTAATTTTGTATGGTTTTTATTTACGCACTTCTTTGCTTTATTATAATACGCAAAAAAATTACATTGCGTAGCTACGGCTATAAGGTCATATTCAATTTGTAGCTTTTCGTAGCAAGTGCACATAATTCGTGCATACTTTTATAATAATTATGTAGGTAAGCTCTGGCCTATTATGTTTTTCTTTAGGACGAGAGACCTATTATATAGCAATGTCTAATAAAATGTATTAGCCTGCATGGAGGACTGGCATACAGAACCTAACTTCGATACCGTTCATTGCGTGTTAAATGACAAAATTCAGCACCACTGCCTGAGCAGGGAAATAAAAAAAATACCAATATAAAGTAATTTTTTAACATATTTTAAAGTGTTATTCGCACACTTAGGAAACTGAAAAAGCGCGAGTTCAAATCCGGCTGCGTTCAAATTTTTATACGTATTATAATATATTGTAATTATTTCCCTGAGTGAGTTTTTAAATTACACGCTGTTCCCACTAGGCCTGATATCAGGCTTCACAGAATAAAAGTTGTGAAAACCAAATAACTTATTTTCAGCAATCCTGGTGGCGTCGCGGTGCTAGATGGCTTGTATTGCCAGCACTTCTAGTTACTGCTTTAGAGATAGCATCTGACACGAGTGATGCCCTCTTAGCTGCCATATTGCGAGGATCGGCTGAACCGGCGCTTCTAGCTACACAAATAATAGCCACCTGTTTTATGATCACAGTTGAAATTCTTGTTTGGTTTGTAAAATTGTTTTTTTTTTACCATTTCTAAATCAATAACTTAAAATTTAACTGTATTCTGAAATTGTTTTTTATTTAACAATAATATAGTAGGTACTGCGTTTTATAATTATTTTATTCAGTTAAAATTATTTTTTCACTTAATAAACAAAATATATGTATATGTTTTATATACAAATTTATTTGTTACAGGTACTTTATAGCAAAATTTTTTGAACACAATCGACTTCCCAAATAGTCTAGAGGTTGAGAAAGAAACTCAAACAAGACCTATGATTACCAACCTACAATAAAATTATATCAACTCATTCCAGATATCTTTATTAATAAATTTTCTGAAACATGAAAACGGCGTTATTTTTTATATCATAGTAAAAACGGTTATTTTAATATTTTTAAAATAAAAAAAAAAAAAAAAGTTAGGGATATTACTAAGTACATCAATGTTCTTTAAATAAGAATCCTTGACGATCAAGAAATTACGGCGTCTTGTTTTAATAAGAATAATTTTTCGTTTAAAGTTTTCTTTCAAAATAGATATTAATCGATATTAGTGTTTAATAATCGATGTTAGTTTTTTTCTCTTTATATATTTGGTTACTGGATTTATGTATGTTAATATATATTATTAGGCATAATATTTTGATAGTTCAAATATTTTAAATTCTTTTTAGACCTTGTTAGCTTGAATCTTTATATTTATTTAAACTATATGTGATAAGCGTCTTACCATTTATAGGTTTAGAAGTAAAACTATATATATAAAGTTTGTTAAATAAATTTCACAGCTATACAAAATGCAACACAATAATTTTTACAGTTACAACTACCACTAACGCATTATGTAAACAAAATTATGAAACAAATTAAACAATGTTATAAATAAGGCGAATACTCTCACAATAAACATCATCTCTCAAAAATCTAGAACATTGGTTCAAAAGTGTGTTTTTGACCACATATTTCGGATCAAGTCTTTGACAAGCTGAAGTGAATAATTGAGCGAGGAATGGGTGATGTCTAGATGAAGCCGCCACAAAATTTCCTTCGGGACTTAATAAAAGATAATTCAATTTTTGCTTCTTGTGGTCCGGATAGTCTGGCACAGAATTTATTAGGCCTTGTTGTAGAAGATATGCTGGCCCAGTTTCATCGGAAAGTCCCGATAAATCATAAAAGAATAATACCTGCGGAACTTCCGTATGGTTAGAGGTATTATTTATTTTTGAGTCATTTCCTTTCATGCTATGGTGCATAGAGTCGTTTGATGTTTTATTTTTAAGCATACTTTCTGATGTTTCAGTTATATTTATTTTTTCAGCGTTCATTGTAATGTTGGACTGTTTCTTCATAACTTGGTATGTGTCATTATTTAAATATGTTTTGTTGTTCATAGAACTCAATTCATTATTGGTCACAGTCGGCACATTACGCTTATAACGTTGAGATCTAATTTCAAAGCTATCATCTACAACTTTCACATCTTTCGTTGCATCTATATTTAAAAATATAGATGTTTGGTTCAATATATGATTGACATATTCAAGAAACATCGAAAATATTTCAGTTTCTTCATCCTTATCAAATGAATTCAGGACAGTTGCGTATTTTTTGGTTTCTATTCCATTGCTATGCTGCTTTAATATTGCATCTATTCTTCGGTCTAGATACGGGTTTTCGTTGTATTGGTTATTAAAGGCCACAAGGTCAAAACCAACTCCGCCATTTTGCCAAATTTCATATACTCTAGCATAAAATGTTAAATATCTCACAGGAATCATTCTCCATCCGTGTCTTAATGGTGTCACACCCATATACTTGCTCAAATACATTACACTAACATTCACATTTTGAAACCTTCGCTGAAAATTACGTATTTCGCGATTATTATTTTGTTTAAAAACTGTATTAATAGATCCGGCAATATGAGGAATCAGTCTTTTCATTAAAGTCGGTTGCCACGAACTTTGAACTGGCATATGCCATGTATCATCAATTAAAAAATAAATATGAAAATGTAGTAACGGATATTTGGTCGCCATAAATGAGAGATATTCGGAATATATCGAGAAAGGTACAAAGTCCTGTGATATAATACTATGGAAGAATACATCGCTAGCGGGCTTAGTGTCGTTACACCTTACAACGATGACAGGATGCCGTCTGTAATTGCTCATGCCCAAAGCATAAAACACAACTAACGATATTGCTAATAGCACTATAGTCATCCAACAGGTAGAAATGATTTCTGTAACAAAAAACACCTCTAGTACTCGTAACATGAAATCAAACCAATACAATGAAATTAAAACCTGAAAGATTTTTAACAAGTTTCTTAGTATTTATTGACTTTATACTAGTCCCATATTTTATTGGCTTATTAAAAAAATCTATTTAGAAACATTGTGTACCGGAGCACATGATTATTTTGTTTATTATATTTTGTTTGGCGGTCTGACAAACGGTATTCATAGGATAGGCAGCACTTTCTCATGACCGGGATTTGAAACCACAGCATTGCGTGTGTAGTGAAACAACCAATCTCCCTATGTGTTCTCTTTACATAAAAAAATATACTTAACTAACCAGGCCAATGCTTAAACCAGGATTGCTTAGCAGTACATGTGACATCCCATCCTGTGGGCATTGATGAAATAGGGGCCTGAGTCTTATTGTCTCCACCACCACCATCCACTTTAAGTAAGGGATACTGTTCGTCCCGTTTTACTTGTGGGTTATATTCTGCCATGTTAGGTTTCTGAAATTATATAGTATTTAATATATATGTATATTACTATTTATATCGATAGCATCAAAAAATATTCTTATCATATACGATATTCTAAGGATACAAAATAAGTTATACTTACTTTTAATTACATAAAAAAATCTTGGTTATAAACATACACGTTAGTAAAATGTTTGTATTATTTGACAGCAAATTTGGATATTCTCATTTTGAAACAAGTCTAATCAACGAACAATTTTTTTTCTATGTATTGAATCTTTAACACTAAATATAAAACCTGTATAAACTATTAACTACTTTGTAATTATAATTGATTTTAATTGAAATATATTTTTGGTTACTGTGTATATATTGCTTTTATAAGTCTAATATTAAATTTGTAAATAATGTAGATGTTCGTTTACGAGAGGATTGAATCACTTTTAATAAGACTCTCAACTGAGTCTTCTGTAAGTGATAATCTTATTAAAGAAAACTTAAAGAAGCCATTGGATCATTATTGTAAATAAAAATCTTATTTAAATATGTACAATATTAAGAAAATTTCGAAACTCAGTAATTGTATTACTTCGAAGAATATATGACGCCAATACGTGTGACGAATTTTTGTTGACTCAACATAATCAAAGTGGAAAGTAAAAACGTGCTAAACATCGCGAATATCTAAATCGCTGTATGAAATATGTATATTAGTTTAAAACATTTATGAAACATGAAGTGCTGTTACAAGTTAAATTTAAATAATAGTAAAAAGTTATAATTTTGTTATTTTTTTGCTATGTTAAATTTTATTTACAAATATATTTAAAGTGTATTAATAGTGTAATATATTCTAAATTGTATTTCCTTTATTTTAGGTAAATGAATCCTTATTCATAAAAAGTTGTCAATAATTTATGACAAAAATAAAATTGTCAATATATAATGTAAAATATATCTAGTCATCAACAAGTTAAAAGCTATGTAGTTATGAGTAAATTTCAAGAAGAATACCATCCACTGCTGCAAGACGAAGAAGCCAACATTTGTATTAAAAGTCCAAAATTCCAACGACGCTTGCGTTGTTCAAGTTCTGGCCGAGCACGTGTGCAAGCTAAAGGAGCTGCTTACATTATTACACGCTGGCCAGGTAAGTTCCAATTCTCATATATATTAAAACATATTATCATCAGTAATAAGTTATATCGTGCTAAATGGAGACGCTGCATCAGCAAGTATGTAGATATTATTTTTTTAGATTTCTTCTTGTTTTAGATATTTTAATTATTTATAAGTATTAATAGTAATCTTACATTTATTTCTATATTCTTCTTATATATTCTTTATTGTGCTCTATTTCGTTTCTCTGCCACTCAACGCGCAATGTCTCGAATTCACTCCCTGCTATGTGGAAAAAAACGCGAAGCTGTATTATTATGCTCTATGTATAGTTTAGTTTATATTTTACACATTGCGATAAGATCGCATGATCGCAGTAACTAGAGCGCATGAAATTTGTCTATTTTTTTTAACTCCGTTATTGATAATATTATATGGGAATATCAATTATATTTGAAAGAGAAAAGATTTTTTTAAGAAGTATACCTCAGGTCCAACAAATTTCTATATACATTTAATATATATTTTTTTTATTTTCAGATCATCTTTCAACATTATTAGCATATTGGTGGATTGTTCTAGGAATGGTAGCGCTGCTGGTTTTCATTATTTATAATAGTATTATAGCTGTTGCTATCCTCCCACCAGCTCCCCCAAAGCCCTTAAAAATTTTAAATAGGCATTTTAACGTGCCTAACATTTTACATGAAAATTTTGCCCAACGTAATGTATACATGCATGTTTTTACGAACAGTTTCGAGGAATTAAATATTAAAGAATATTTACCATATGTTGAGAAATTTTCCAAAAAATATACAAATATTACTTTTAACTTTATTGTAGTTATAAATGATACTTCAAAACATACAATTGAAGATTATAGTGACGAATTAAAGAATGAATTGGCGCTAGATTCCTTATGGGATGAAAAACAAAATAGTAACAAGCCAATGAACAATAAAGCTATTCAAGTAGTGTCTTTAAGTAAATATATGGATGAATCTCCATTAAAAAAATATTGGCGGAATTTGCCGGCACAATTTATTGGATTCTTAACCCGATGTATTGCCATTTGGGATAAAGGAGGAATTGCTTTTAATCCTACTATACTGACCCCAAAATCAACCAATTATATATATATAGAAAAACTAGAAAAAATTCTTGACGGTACTAACATGAATATTAATATGACTAATTCTATTAAAAAAATTAAAAAACCCAGGAGAAAAGTGAATAATATTCAAGATATAATCAATAGTCTAGAAAATGAGGACAATGATCACATTATAAATGTAAGCATGGTTGAAGCAGAAAATATACAAAAGTCATATAAAAAATCTTATAAACACAAAAGTAAAAGAAAAACAAAATTGAATAGCAATAAGGAAAATTTCGCTTCAACAACAAATTATATAAATCAAGAAAACAAGTTAAAAGATTTAAGTAAATTTAAATACGAGAATAATTCTCATTATGTAACAAATAATCAAAGCTATTTAAAACACTTGCATACGAATGTAGGAGAAGAAAACGGTAAAAACGATGTTGATAAACGAAATCTCCTCCCAATGTTCTTAAAGTTTCTTTTTCATGGCAATTCTCACGAAAATTTGAATAGTAGTTTGGGAGTGAGAGAAATCGATTCTGCGAAGTTTGAATCTGGCTTAATTAATTTTACAGACACGCCTATGTCACAAAATATTGTTGAAGAAAACAATCTTCAAAAAGAAACCAAAACCAGCACAGCTATGTTGACAATTGACTTAAACGGAAATTTGATTGCATCTGCAACACCTTGCCATGCGTTGCTTGGAACTATATTTAGTAACGTTTTCCATCACACTGATGAAGAGTCTATTAAAGATTTTATTATTGCAGAATTATTAATATTTTGTAAAGGTACTTTATCGTCATGTGCAGGTATTGATGTTATTTAAATATAAAAAAAAAATATTGAAGAATTCACGTAGTTACTGGAATCAATTAACTATAGATATTGTGTTTTTATTTTTCTGTTATACATAAATAATAAAAATAAAAAACAAATAATTTGAAAAATAATTTATTTTTCTCTTATTCTATTCGGTCGTGATCAAAATAATGTCCAATAACAATATTTTGTTCACAAGTTACAACTTTTATTACTTATGGCAGCGATGTTAATGTTTTTCCGGCATTAACAACAGACTAGAATTAAATGTACCTTACATTACACTTACTTCAATGTTACTAAAATTATTCTACTATCTACAGTTTAACAATACACTAAATTGATTATTAAAGATTTCGCTTTCAAAAAGCTGGTACGTGTTACGAAGCAATATTATATTTTTCTAGTGGTAAATCGTATCTGCTATTCCAGGGGTATGAAGATCTCTTGCAGTCTCTTACTTTTCTAATCGATTCGCACCTTCTGCTGACTGTCCAGTAAACGAAACCTTTTGGACATTTATATACGTAGCCTCGTAACTTGCTGGACTTCGCCAATTCACATTTTAAAAATACCTCGGAACACTCTTCTTGTATTTCAAATGGAAAATGACCAGCGGATGAACATGCCATACTTCTTGTAGTCACAGAGATCTGAAAAATTAAAAATATTTACATAGAATACAATTACTAGAATTACTAGGATAAATTATATTTTTATGTATAATAATTATTTTCTATATGCATAACATTCAAAAATAACTTTAAAAAAGAAAATTACCGGCTCGTTAAACATGGATCCCAAGCGTTTAACTCTGTGTTTTTGTGCAATTTTGCCATTGCATTTTTTATCACTCTTATCTTCCTCGACGCATTTAATCTTTGATTCATCATATATAGTGTTATTTGGACAATTAAATACTGATACTTTTACTTCATGGCTATCATTGTCTTCAACACACTGATAGAATAAATTACAATATTTCGGGTGGCGCTTAAAAGATGTAGGACACACAAATAAGGATTGATCTGAATCAGTCTCTGGACATTCTTGCTGTGTTGTGGATTCTGTACTTGGTTCAGAAGTTGAAGATTCTGTGGTCGTACTCTGAGCTTCAGTTATCTGAGAAATATTATCTTCTGTAGTTGACTGCTCAGTCGATATATTAGTTTGTTCAGTCGTAGATTGATCAGTTGACGTTAAATGAGTGGTTTCTGTAGTAGATTCTGTTGAAAGTGTTTCTTCAGTAGAATTTGTTTGATCCGTGCTTGGTTTTGTGGTTTGTTCCTGGTTAGACTGAGTGGTCGTTTGTTCCGTAGTAGTGCCTTGGGTATCATTTGTTACAGGTTGCTGTGTTGTGAGTTGTTCCGTCGTCGATGATTGAGTAGTTGATTGTTCACTTGATGATGATTGAGTAGTTGATTGTTCACTTGACGATGATTGTGTCGTTGATTGTTGAGTAGTTGATTGTTCACTTGACGATGATTGTGTCGTTGATTGTTCTGTTGGTGTTGATTGTGTTGTAGTTACTTCAGTTGTAGACGATTGTGTCGTCGTTTTTTGTGTTGTTTCCGAATGAATGGTGGAAGTTGTTTCTGTTGTCGTCGCCGATTCAGACACATTCTCCGGTTGAGAACCATTACAATTACGAGGAGGTATTACTGAACTTTCATGATTACATGTCTCAAGAGCGGGATCCCAAATCGTTCCATCGCCGCATTCGAAATGGTACACAGAAAATTTGTTTCCACTTCCATCCCAATCTACACATCTGTGGAATTTCTTACAATCATATTTGTCTGAATAAAATCCTGCCTTTTCACATTTGAAATCTTGATTGTCAGAATTTTCGGTTGTATTATTATTTGAACAGTTTGTACTGATAGATGTTGATTCAGTAGTTGTTAAAGGTCCTGATGTCGTACCAGGTGAGAAAGTAGACATTGGAGGCTGTTCAGTTTCTTTTTCTGTTGACACAGGTCTTGTTGTTGATTTAGATGCACTTATGGTTGATTCTGTACTTTTTTCAGTACTTGTATATTCATTATTATTGTTTATTTCTGATGTATTTTCATGTTCCGAGCTACAAGACGGGTTCGATACGTCTTGCGGATGGTTACAGGCTATTAACTCATTGTCCCATATAGTGCCCTCACCACACGTGTAGTCATATTTTATAAATCCTCCTTTTCCGTCATTGACACATCTATAGAACTTTTTACAGTCATTTATATTTCCAAAATATCCTTCATCTTGACAGTTCATCTGCATTGTACCCTCAGAATTAGGTTTGGATTCATCAGTCGTGGAAGTAATTGACGTCTCGTTTGCTGTGTTAGATACACTTGGCATATTTGTTGAACTTGTCACCTTATGTGATTCAGTAGATGTCGTTACTAAGGAAGAACAATTTTCTCCAAGTGTATCATGATCACAAGCCTGAATTTCCTGTACCCAAACGGTGCCTTCACCGCAATCAAATTCATATTTATTATAACTTCCTTTACCATTATTAACACATCGGATAAATTTTCTACAGTCATTTTTATTGGGAAAGAATCCTTCCGAGTTACATTGTTGTCCTTCTTCTGAGGATGAGTCAATTGTAGTTGTTGAAACAGTTGAGG
Source organism: Podotricha telesiphe (assembly GCA_038994665.1). Classification (NCBI taxonomy): domain Eukaryota; kingdom Metazoa; phylum Arthropoda; class Insecta; order Lepidoptera; family Nymphalidae; genus Podotricha; species Podotricha telesiphe. Next base: position 354,094 of record JAOYRR010000139.1, on the reverse strand, counting down.
TAACGATTGAAGTATGGGATATCTGAGATGTTGCCTTGCTTGAAGTTATTGTAGATACTGTCGGTGTACTTTGTGTGTCACCAACTTGTGCAGATTGAGTTGATTTAATTTGTTCGTTTTGATTGCTGCTGCATTTTTCTACTGCCCATTCGTGATTACATCCTGTAATTTCAGAATCCCAAACTGTGCCTTCACCACATGTAAATTCGTATGCTGTGAACTTTCCATTATCATTTTCAACACATCTATAGAACTTCTTACAATCGTTTTCATCACCAATAAAACCGCTTGATTGACATTTACCACTTGTATTTAAATTGGGTGTCGCGGATGTCGTAAATGTTGGGTTTCGCATAGTTGTACTAGAATTGGAGTTGTCTTGTACTACTGAAGGACTACTTTGACTTGTATAGCTATTTTCATTTTCATCTATAGAACTTTCCGTAGGTCTTTCATTCATTTCTGTAACATGGCTTACTGATTCTGAGCTTACACTTCCACTACATTCCGTCACCGCCCATTCATGATTACACGCTTGAATCTTTTGATCCCAAAAAGTTCCATCGCCACAGTAAAAATTATAACGTTCATAACTCCCGATATCATTTTTAACACATCTGTAAAATTTCTTGCAGTCATTTTTATCTCCTATAAATCCATCAGCATTACATGCACTAGTGCTGGAAATTGTAGTGGTCGTCAATGTTGTTGAAATAGGTCTTGAACTTGTATATTGTGTACTATAATTTTGCGTTGTGTGTACTGTGCTTGCATCATTGCTAGCCATTTCAGAACTAGATATAGTACTCTGAGGATAATAATTTTGTGTAGTATTTTTTGTATTTTGACCATCGACACTTTGTGAACTGTTTTGTTTTTCTTCTTTTATTTCGTTACTGCTACTGCAAGTTTTTACAGCCCAAGCATGATTACATGCTTCAATAGAAGAATCCCAGACAGTTCCATCACCACATAAAAATTGATGTAGAGTGAAACCCCCATTACCATTATCAACACATCTATAAAACTTTTTGCAATCGTCAGAATCACCGATAAAACCAGAACTTTCACAAATATTTTTGTTCGTCGGTTCTTTTGTTACGTAATTTATCATATTTTTGTCAGGTTTCTCAGTTTGTGTATTGTAGTCTGGATTATAATGATTGCTTGGTACGCTTATTGTCGTGGCTTGAATATATGAATTAGTTGTAACTTTATCTAATACTTTTGTTGTTTCTGTTATATTTGTACTAAAATCTGATCCACAAGATTTAACAGCCCAAGCATGGTTACATGCTTCGATATCCTGATCCCACAAAGTACCTTGGCCACATTTGTATTCAAACTTAGTAAATCCTCCCTTGCCATTATCGACGCAACGGTAAAATATTTGGCAATCATTATGATCTCCAAAAAAGTTAGTTTCATTGCATTCTTTAACAGGACTTGCAGATGTTGTACTAGAAATTAGTGATATAGTAGTGGGCATTGTAGTTCCTTCTTGAAACCTTGTGGGATTAAAATAACCATTATCATTGTTTTCATTAATTAAATCATTGGTAATGGCACTTGTTGAACCTGTAGTTGATTTATAAGTTGTTGAACCAATGCTATACATAGAAGTATCATTTGGTGTTGGATTACTGGTAGACGAAACACCTTTAATTGGAGACGATCCACCGCATTCTTTTACAGCCCATGCATGATTGCAAGCCTCGGCTTTACTATCCCATACTGTGCCTTGGCTACAAGAAAATTCATATTTCATAAATTTTCCGTTACCGTTATCTACACATCTATAAAATTTAGAACAGTCACTTGGATCTCCTACGAAGCCGCTTTGCGAGCACTCCATAGATGGACCTACACTGGATATTTGTGTTGGTGTCATCTTTTGAGGAACGGTTTCTATCGAGAAAGCTAATGTCGTCTGTTTCGTCGTCGTCGTGCTGTCGTCGTTTTCTATATACCCGTATCCTTCGTTGGTGTTTGATGTATCTTTACGATAGCCATTATCTTCTCTTGGATATTGATTTATTAATGCACTGTTGTAATCTTTAACTTCATTTCCTCTGTCTGAATATCTATTAAAATCTACTGTTGTACTGTATTGGAAGAGGTGCGGTATGTTTTTATTATTGTTACTGTAGTTATATTTTTCTGTTGTTTTTGTTCCGGAGTTTAATTGCTTATGGACATTTTGTGACATGACACATAATTAATTGGCTGATTTACTTTAAATGTGTCTTCATTATTTCGGCCACATCTGCTATTGCAGCTTGGCCCAAATATGGATTTACAACTTTGAATGCTATCGTCCCATATTGTAGAATCGCTACAAAAAAATTCGTGTCGCGTAAAACTTCCGTAAGAGTTCCGTACGCACCTATAAAACTTTTTACAATTTTCGTGATCACCTATGAAACCATCCGATACGCATGTATCACTTTTATCTGAAGGAGGTGCTGCAGTTGTTAAAGGCAATACTTGATATGTTTCATTTCTAGAGTTAATCCAAGGATAAGCTGGAGCTTCATATTTCACTGCTGTCATTGTTTGATAAGAACTTTTTGTTGTACTTTTAGTAAAAACATCGGACTTCAATGGTTTGATAGTAGTTAACATCCATTCTGTACTATTAATTGGGCTTTGTTGGCTGACATAGAAAGGCAAATTTGTACTTATGGGTGACGGAAGTTCATGCCCTACTTCATTAACTTCATTTTCATCGTTTATATCATGTGATGATAATAGCCCACCACATTCCGGTCGTTTTGTGTTTCGAGGATGATTACATATTTCTTTCTCGGGATCATATACAGTACCTGGCCCACATTGATACTGAAAAAGTTCATAAATAGTTTTAGTAAAATAACTACTAAATATTTCATTCAATGGTCTCGCTATTTGCAAAGGTTGTTCGCTTGATCCCCATCCAGAACAGATTTTTGTAAGACTTTTGTTCGTGTTTATGATAATCTACAGATAAACATAATGTATTATACATATATAAGCTTGTAAATAAGCTACTCCTTTTCAGTATTAAATTATGAAAAATTATTAATAAATGAGTTTTTTCCATGCACTATATATATATATATATATATATATATATATATTATTTACTACGCCATCACAAAATCAACACACATAAAAATTTATGCAAAATCTTAAACTTAGACAATTTTTTTAATAATTACCCGGAAAATATTGAAATTTCCTCTATGCGATGCTTTCACGCACCGATAAAATGTATAACAGTTTTTTGGATCTGCTTTAAATCCTTCATCGTGGCATACTATTGGATCTGGCTTAAACCCCGAGTAAAGTTTTACTATTCTTCCGGTAACACGTCCTTGGCGAGCAACTGTATTAGATTCTGAAATTACTTTGATATTAAAAAATTACAAGGATATTACTTAAATTGTACAAAGTCAATCGCTGTATTAATAATTAACATAAAATACCATTTATTATACCATTTATTGTACCATTTTTATTTGCTTGTATTATTTCAATAAGTGCAGACAAAACTATTAAAGACAGATATGATTTTCTAACGAGTATATTCATTTTCTCAAAAGATGAACACTGTTATTACAAGGACGTTATTACAACGACGTCATACCTTGTACCTGAAACAAAGTGAATAGTGCTTTATTTTAATGCATTATTGTATCAATGCATAATGTTTGTAATGAAAATATACTCTATTTATAACTTCAAACTATATTAAAAAAAATTGTGTGCTTAATAGCTGAACCATTTGGATGAACTCTGTGTATGTGTCCATTAATATTTACATGAATATCAAAAATTTCAGAATTGTCATATATGATTCGCTATCACCGTTTGTTTTCTTTTAAACTTCTTTCAAAATGGCTTTAATTTTAAAGTGATAATCTTAATACAAAAGTTTGCCTGTTCTTCACGAACTCACTATGGTCGTGAGTATCGTCATATATAGATTTAGCTAAATCTTTATCACAGCATATAAGACTTTCTGTTGTTCAACAAAAATGCTATCTTGGTGTTAAAACTTTAGTTTTATATCAAAAAAATCTAATTTTTAAATAAATTTGTTTTTTATAGTGAATGCTATAATTTTTACTTAAAATAACTGTATAATAATTAATAATTTAAACAGGTTATTTGATAAAATATCAATTATTACAATAGGTAAAAAAAAATAGGTAAATATTTACATTAAAATCAAAAATATGAAAGAAAAATTGAAAATTTCTGTCAGTGTCGGGCGTCAATTAATTATTTTTCAATTAACTCCTTACTTGATTAAATAAGTATTAGGTTTCTGTTTGTCTTACATACATTTTTTAATTCTATAAAAACATTTGACAATAAGAGAACATAATCTATACTATAATAATTATTAATATTAGCTAATAAAACCAGGATATTTATATTCCATATAACTTTAGATTACATTGCATTATAAATAACTAGATGTATTGAAAATCACGTTATCACGTAATATTAAATTCAAGGCTTCTAAATAAAATATATTATTATTTATTTAAAAGAATCACATGTTTAATATATGACAGGTGTCTTCTTTTGATGCATTTTAATTGAAAAACGTGATTGAAGTAATTATTTCTTCTGATTCATTGAAAATAATATGCATACTTCGTGATGTCTTTCAAAACATTCACATTTGTAATAACAGTAAATAACAAGTGATTGTACATTAAATATTTATGGGACATGAAAAATATGTAACTAGGTTTTTTTTTTTTTGATTCTCTGTCTTATTGCCCGTATGTAGTGTGCTCTATTGTGTTCGCTGGGCTTGCTAGGGCTTGCTAGGCAATATATATATATATATATATATATATATATATATATATATATATATATATATATATAACAAAAACAACAAAAAATAAGATAATTCCTTAACACAAGAATCTGTTTATTATAAACATACATACCCACATACTTGCGGTGTGGTTTTATTATATGTAAACAATATAAATGTTCTATCCTTTTAGATAGAGTTATTATCAGTTAATTAAGAAAATAGATAGATACTCACAGCTCGCAGTAAAAATAAATAATACTCAAAGATATTGCTTGAAAAGGATCATCTACATCTACTCATCTCGTTCTTGGTAATACCTTACACAGCTTAAAGGTCACAAAAGTGAATAACCGGCCGGCTTCAAAGTAAGAACAAATCGACACGGCTAGTTCATTGCCGCTAATAATGATTACAGGTTGGTATATAAAAATATTACAGAAACAGGCCGCGACGATTTTTTATTTGTTGACACATTACTACCTCAGGTATTCTAGTGAACAAATATAATTACGTATCCTTTTTGCAAGTGTTATATATTATATTTCTATAATGGCATGGCTGACCATTAAGCTGTTCAATGTGAATTGATTTTTTTATACATTCATCTTTGGTGTATTATTTCCATTATGACAATTTTATAATAATAGACACAAAATTATAAATATTATATCTTGCTTGTATGGTGATGTGTGGAAAAGCATAGAAAAAAGCAATTTTAATATCATATGTATAATTTATTCTCAATAGAAACCATAGAGTTTCATTAAAAAAATAAACATAGTAAATCGTCAATACTTTTTTTTTTCATGATATGGCATGACAATTTATTTCGCCAGTATGTGTGAAGACAATACTATTAAACATTATAGCGGTAAAGCAAAAGCAGAGAGAAACTAGTGTCAAGACATTCTTTTCTTCACTTTCCGCCCGAATCCAATACATTGAATATTGAGTGGCGGAACCCGCCGCGCTTTGTCTTGTCACCGGATTGGTGAAATTAAAATATTTTGAATATGTATAATTATTCCTCCTCCAGTGGGAGTCGAACTCACAACCGTCGTGTTTACAGTTAGACGCTATCACACTGCGCCACGAAGGCCGCATTTATTTCCCCAATTTCTTCTATTAATTTTCCAAATAAATTACTTAAAATAATATTTCTTTCAGGAATATAAGGGCACACGGGGCTTCCAAGTGCCCTTATAGCAAAAAGAACATAGTGCATAGTAAAGTCAACGTGATAAATAGTACCTACATTTTTAAGTGTTATTCGCATACTTAGGAAATTGAAAACGCATGGCTTAGCGGTCAGAGCGCTTGAACGGTTTTCAAGAGGCACGAGTTCAAATCCCGCTGCGTTTAAATTTTTAAACGTTATCTAAATACGTCTTTTTCAAGTATCTAACATGTAATAATCAAAACAGTTATTTACTTTAATCCATAAAAATTATTTATGCATATATATTATATATGATACCAAATGAATCAAAAAATGCGTTCAAAATAGTAACCTGAGTAAGGCCGTAGCCCCTGCATGCGATTGTATAAATTACAATTCTTGTTTTCTTATTTTATGCGTTTATAAACGAAAATAAAATCAAGTTCGAATCTTATTTATAGCACAGAGTGACGTATGGGCTCGTTAATAATCCCCAAGGCGTAGCGAGAGTAAAATTGCATAAGTTAGTCGCGACCATACTTTATTGCGACTTGTTGAAGGGTGCAAGTGAAACAGGTTGGAGAAGATTCCACCTAGCAGCTGTAGTGACTGCATTCTTGTGGTTAGTGTCTGATTGAACAACAAGTTGTCTTTAATAACTGCTCCCAATGTAATATTATCGATGCACATCGGCAAACAGGCGTGAGTACCACACTGCTGATTAGTGAGTATGGGATAATGTTAAGTAGATAACTTGCCTGTAATAACCGTGTTTATATTTCAACTACAAATGCCTGTTATGGACATTATTATTATTATTATATCTTTAGTCTATTTAATATAGAAACGTCAAATTATTTGTTGTTTGAATTAAATAGGCGACTATAATTTTGGTATAGTAAGTTCTCTCAATACAAAGAATGTTCCACTGTTACTTTAGTAAGTGCTTTACAGGACTTTATAAAATTATCACCGTATGGCATATTAATTTTTCTATTTGAAAATTACTTGGTATTAAATTAAAATTTATTCCGAGTTTCTTACTTATACAAAACTTAAAATAACATAAACACAAACTTATACATCACTTAGAAATAGAAATATTAATTATAAAATCAATACAACTTTAATTTACACATTTACGGTTAAATGAATCACATATCGCACAGATATCTTTTAATAATATAAAATTAAAGCAATTATCGCTTATTTATTATATATTGCGCATACTCACGTTCACGGTCAAGGCTACCACTTAGCGAACGCCTCGCATTCATAAACTAATTGGTCAATTACGTGCTTATGTACGCTTAAGCAAATTTCACTTACTCGTCAAAAGCTACACGTTTTGCACTACTTACGTTACTTTTGGTATATATTGAGGACGACATAATTTTTACTTGTACAATTAATTTGTGACCTATATAAAGTCTCCGATTTTACCATAAATTAGAATACTGTTTTGCTAAAAACTCCATTGACTTCATGCTTCTCACCCGTATATATGATACGCAGAGAGGAAGACACTGTGTTCTTAACTTCTTTTAGACAAGGGAATTGAGAATAATTGTAAACATATTTATCCGGCACAACAGGGATCGGTCGATGAAAAAACTAATATAGTTTAGTCGTGTATTTTACACAGGCAAAGCGGCGAGCGGGTCTCTAGTGAATGATATGTTATACTTTTCTATAGGTATGTTATTGAGGTCATTGTGGCGGATTGGTTGTGGGTTCTATACCCATTCGGAGGAATGATTTTTTTTAAACGCGGCGTTAAGTTCTACCACTCATTACACAATATCTAAATTGAAAGTGGAGAGCGGAGTGTCGGGACACTAAGTCCTCTCTGACAACGCAGCTATGCGGGAAAAGAGCGTGAAGCTGGTTTATGCTACACTGAAATTATATAACAATATTAAAATAAGTAATACGTAAATACCTTCAATAACCAAGGGTTTAATTTCATAAAGAAAATAAAAAATGAGTCAAGCTGACGTCATAATCAGTTATTATAAAGGATATGTATACATAAATATTAAATTAGACAATTGTTGTACTATATATAAATGAAAATGTTAACAATTGACCTAAGTGCTTCGGTGTACCGGATAATTATTACTTATAATTAAAACAATTATGTATATTTAAAAAAATATCTAGATAAATGTCTGTTATAACATTAATGTGTTATTAAACAGGACGTTACTGGTAGCTGAAGATGTTTTAATTTATGATTATCATTCACCGTCTTTCACACTTTACGGGATAACTGAGTAGAGTCAAGTTCTAGTTAGACTGTCGTTCAAATGTCCTACTTCAACCATTTCTCCTACTTCAGCCATTTCTTTACTTTACATAAATAAAGCTACATGTTATGTCCATACTTGTTTTACTTTAGGTGTATATTAAGTATAGCGACACGATTTATTTGTGGCCTTTAATAAAGTCTCCGATTTTGCCATAAATCAGGGTAGAATGCTTTGCTAAAGACTCGATCGACTTCACTTTCTGTCCGATGTGTGTTATACAACGCCGCTCTTTATTTTACCAGGCAAGGATGAAAATAATTGTAAATAAATTCATCCCCTAGAATAGGATCCCCATTTGATCTGTAGTCAGTATTTACCCAATTGTTTAAATTTATCTATAAGCCCGCCGTACTAGCTTTTGTAAAAAATATATATATTTTATTATATGCACATGCCTTCACAAACTTCGATTATTTGGCGGGGAAGCATGAAAAAGACGTTTTCCACTTTAGTCCCTCCTTTATAGATAAAAGTCCAGCTGTCTTTGGTGACAGTTATATATATATTATAAAGTTTAGTAAACTGAACCAATTACACAACCCATAACCAATAACACAAATAACTTATTATTTGATTACACTTTATTATATTAAATTACCTATCTGTATTAATATATATTACCTTATACGTTTTATATAAAAAGGTATATCTTTTTTTTAATTAAACATATTTTCTTGATTGTTATAATAACACGCATTGCACAATGTACGTGCTTATAAAAAATATGCAGGTTGCTACTAAAGCTATTTTTGGTTCCAGTAGAGGAAACGTTAACTAATGACATAAATTAAATAATCTTCCTAGTGATTTTTTTTTAAGATGGATGACAGCAAAAATTAAACGCGAGAATTCGCTATACGACGCAACGGTTACCTGTAACAGAATTTGCATAATGAATCCCAGTAGGTAAGCTGTAAAGATATTTATTCTTCAAATTAATTTATGCTCTTTTTGTGCAAAGGTCTTTGATCTAATAAATCTAACGGTAAAAAATATGGAAAAGCCCATATTATAATCCGGATATAAATGTAATATCGTTATTAAGAAAAATATTTAACAAAAAGATTTTTTAAACATAAACATATCTTTTTTTTTTTTTTTTTTAAATTATATATTTTTATGCAAAGAATATAAGCAACATAAAACTTACCTCAAGTCAGATTCAAACCTGCATGCACAAATAAAAAGCTACAAGCACACTTATTAATAAAAAACTGAATATATCTTACATGGTTCTACATTAATAAAGTGCGTTTAAGATTAATAAAGTGCGTTTAAGATTAATAAAGTGCGTTTTAGAGTTTAAAAGGCTTCAGTTTGAATTTGCTATAAAATATTATGAAGAGAGTGTATGGGCCTATTAATGCCTTATAAATATTAATTTTTCACAAAACTGTATATTTAGTTCTATAAAACACTATCGATTCTTTTTACATATATAGCCAATTATCGTCTTCCGTACCTTGACCCCACGTGCATGCTAACCAGGATACTATAATTTTCCAGCGGATCACGTTTCCATGCAACGAAGCATGTCAATCATTACATGATGACTTCATAAGGATTAATAACTACTTTAGTTTTTTGTTAACATTTTTTTTAAAGTATTATTCCCACACTAAGGAAATTGAAAAAGACATATTTAGAAAACGTATAAAAATTTGAACGCAGCGGGATTTGAACCCGCGCCTCTTGAGAGCATGGCTTAGCGGTCAGAGCGCTTGAACGGTTTTCAAGAGGCGCGGGTTCAAATCCCGCTGCGTTCAAATTTTTATACGTTTACTAAATATGTCTTTAACTACTTTAGTTGTTGTATATAAGCTACTAACTTGAAACGCTTCAGCTATAAAATTTAATATAAATGAACAAATAAAAAAAACTAATGGAAGATATAAGTTACACAAAATATTATTACACTTTTCTTAAATAGTATTTTGCAATTTTACTTCAACGGAACTTCTTTATATCTCATACAAGCAAATTACATTTAAATAGTATTTCTGAGTTGCAATCATGTTTCCATAACCGAGGTGTGGTCACATGCTATGCGAATACTTTTATTTACATTCCACAGTAGACGGCTACACATTTCACATTTAACAATATTGTATTACATTTATATTTGCGTTTCTATTAAGTACTGCTTATTATGACTGTAAATTGATTGTCAGTATGTGAATGACCGTGCAAACTATGGTAATTCCTTTCAAATATATCACAGTTCATTTAGTTAACGGTACTGCGGAACCTGTAAATCTGACACTAAGAAGACAATAGAAATTTAAATATTATTAATTACTATACTGCCTAACTTTGCGTAGCAAAAATTAAAACCATTTTTCTTCTATTTTATCGACCTAGAAATAAAATTGTAAATTTTATTATAATAAATGGTCATCTTTTAATAATTTGACTCTAACATAGTTTGTAACGCGTTTTAATTTTATAGGCTTCGATAATGACTTAATCATTTTAAACATTGATGAATCATTCGCTTGTACCGTGAATAATTTGTATTCAAACTACTAATTTAGGAATGTATACATGAACATACGGTTTACTCAGTTTAATAGTACCTACAAAAAATGCAATAAAAAAGGCTACGTATTTTAAGTATTAACCTAATTGTATACATTTGTATGATTTATATTATAAGAATATTTTATTTTTTATCTTTACACATTTCTCATCGTATCTGGGAAATGTAGTAAAAAGTTAGTGATAAAACTCTCCGTTTTTCACTTTCTGCCCAACAGAGACATTGTATGTTGCGTGGTCAAACTTACAAAACAGCTATGCTTAAAAAAGAAACTTACGTAGGATTTACCAGCGATTACTCACAGTGCGGCGTTACAGCAATTAAATTGATTGAATGTCAATATTTTATTAATTTTTTTATTTTCATTTATTTACATTCATACATATTAACTACTATTACTTAAAATATTACTCATAAATCGAATACGTATGCATGCTAACTATACTAACTGCATAATATACGTATTACCTATTTCTTACATTTTTTAAAGTGCTGTTATATAAGCGCGCTATAAACGCTGGCTGTGGGTTCGATTCCCAATTGAATAATGATTATATTAAAAAAAAAAACCATTTGTCCACTAAGTGCGTTAAGTTGCGGCACTTAACACCCAATGTCTCGATTTCGGGCGAAAAGTGGAGAACGGAGTGTTATGACACTAGGTTCTTCATAACTACAATAACTATAATAATAATAAAATTTTGACGGCACGTAGCGGATTACTAACTATCATCTCTTGAACGGTTTTTTTTATAATGCTTTTTTTTACATATTACCTATTAAAATTCGCTTGTTATAACGTAGATACGCAAAATTTAAATTTAGGCAGGCGCTAAAAAGTCTAATTCTTTTCATATAAATCAATCTAGTGTAGCAACATCTCGCTTGTTCCGGACCGTGGTTTGATAGTATCATATCATCCGGTGATTCTGAAGCTTTATCGTTTTGCAACTGATACAGTAAAACTTTCTATTGTTTAGTGTTAATTGTATTCTTGCAACAAAATTTAAAAATAGTTCAAAGTCAAACAAAATTTTTTTGAGCGTTGTAAGCAAACGTTACCAGTTTTTAAATAAAATCTTTTTTTTATAATTTCATTTATGTATGTATCTCATATGGGGTAGTTAAAAGAACTAATTATTTTGTAGTAGCCACATCTAATAATCTGTGATCCGTACTTTGTATCCATACTTCATTGTGGGTGAGAACCCACTAACCTTTTTCTTTTCAGCTTTGTATTATAAAAAATCATAAATTTCTTCTACGAGAGTAGATTCAAAGCTATAACCAGTCAAGTATGTTTCTTGTTTTCACCGAAGTTATTTTGAATATCAATGGTTGTGACTACAACACTTATAGATATTGTAAAACTCTATCCATTATCGATTAAAATAATATGAATAATATACAAGCTAAGTCACAATATATAGCTAGTTTTATTATAGTAGATATTATTATTTATTAGTACTACATTTTTGTTACAATTATAAAATTGTACTCAAAAATCGAAATTATGGGCTTAGGATTATCGTAAAAGTAAATAAGGTACCTACACAATTTTCTTTGAATTTGGAGAATTTAATATCACGTCATAAAATTTACAGTATTAATTGTATGATGATTTTGGTGCTCATTCACCATAAAAGAAAAGCTATATATCAGTTTTTTTTTATTTTACTTGCATATTTAAGTTAAATCTTTTAACGATGTCTAAATTGGAGTCAACGTAACTTATTTGATGATGAATTCATCGTCTCAAATTATAAATCATAAAAATTCCGTCTAAAGTTTTAATAACTTATAATTATTGGCTACTTTGTAACGGTAGAAATAACCAGAATTAAAATCGAGTCATTACTAGATAAGTGACTGGTGTAATGTAGTCGCTCTCTGTATCCTTTTGATTTACCAGGAAATTGAAAATCAATTTCTTTCCTTAAATGGAGAAAGTAACCCAATCGAATCATAACCATGCATTAGTTCCCTTATGTTAGAATATTTTGGTAGAGCGCTTGCCTTTTTTTTTGAGAAACTGAGCTTGAACTGAGCTTGAACTTTTTTTTTTAAAGCTTGAACTGAACTGGCTGGAAAGTGTTTAATTTTTAATGAAATAAAATAAGCGCAGTTCGACTCCATAAAAAAGCGATTTTATTATAATTTATTATTTGTATTACTTACTTTATGCATTGGATGTATTACGTCCTAATATCAGTATAGAATTTGAGTACATCTCTTTAGCTGCCACACTCCCAAGCAAACTAAAATGGGTGGTTACTTTACAATCGTAAACATCGTCGTTACCAAAGAAGTTATATCCGAAAACATGAAATTTTATGACAATATTCCTTATATTTTTGAATTTAAGAGCTAATAAAATTAAGCGGTTAAACTGTAATAAATATTTTTTGTTTATTACTTCCCCAAAACAATTTCATTTAAGTTTGCACGAGATTCGTACGCTATTTATGATGTTATTTCGTATTAGGAATCAACGGTATTAAGCAATATTTTATTAATGAACTGTACGAAATTGCCAATACCAAACATGAAACGGTTACACTAAATAATGTTTTTTTTTAAATGTATAAGAACACCTAAAGTTAAATAAAAATACTTTGGAGAATATCAACATTTTTTTAAATTTAGCCAATATTCATTTTAATATATGAATAATATAAGATGTTAAAGTAAAATGCCGATTCCTGTTTACATTTTGAATGATGCATTTTGTAAGTTTGATCCTTTCTTTTAAAATAAATATTTAAATAACCGTTACAAACATTTGTTCAACAAATATTAAATATTTAAAATACTTACATCTTTAGTAATAAACATTATAATGCAATCATAGCACAGAGTTCGTCATCTGTAGGTTCAAATCTCCAATAAAGGAATGTTCTTTTTATTATACTTTTATTAGCTTTACTTATATTCATTTCTTTTCATCCAATTTGCTTGAACATTTTTGTTGGACACGTGTCCATATATTATGTAATTAGGTATTATAATAAACCGAATACCTATGCCAGGATGACAAGGATAATTGCAAAATAGTTTTAGATGTATTCCTATTACTTTCTTTTTCAACCTAATTCATTGAATAATAGTTCCTCTAAACATTCAAACGTTCCTCTGACCCACTGACACTGACAGAAGTAGCCAAATAGAACTTCACGACAATGTCACAAAACTGCTGCCAAGTAATATGCCAATTTGCAATATATATCCAAATGCAAAATACAAAACAAACTTTAATGTTTTTACGGAACGGCCAAAGTTGAACTAAAAGTAAAAAAAGGAACTAGAATATTTCCATTACAAGCTGAGAACAAAGCAGCGTTGATTGTTATTTAACTACTTATTAGGAAACAAAAAAATCTACATTTGTATGAAATGAAACATCCTTATATGTACGTGATCAACGATAGCAATCTCATAATTATGATTTCGGGATTAAAGACAGAGTTCAATGAACCAATGGTTGGTCGTGCCAAATGACTATTTATGGAGATGCATACATAATTTGTTTAGGCATTTAAAATATTACGTGACGGAAAATGCTCTGATTGTAAAGGTGAACACATGCTTTTACGACCCCCCTTTGATTTCGAACTTAAAATAAATCAAACTGTCTTTTTGTAAGAAGAAATCAACATGATTGTTATATTGTGTGAAACTTGAGGAAGAATTTAATGCAAAGTAAACTTAAAATGCAAAAAAAAATATTTTCTTTTCTTTTTCTTTTGTCGTTAATAAGGAATGTTATTACAAAAATCTGAGTATATGTACAAACACACATGAAAACATTATAACTAAATAAATATTAATACCCAGCATTCAAAAGGTACAAATTACTTTTTTACTAATATAAAAAACAATAATTAGTATATTCAGATTTCGTTTAAAAAAGTGGTACTCAGACAGCGTAAATTGTGAAATCAATTACTTTTTATGGATAGTCCTTGTTGTCGCGATACAGAGTGTGTGACTCATACCGTGTATGAATTTTAATGTAGTTACTAATATTTAGAAATGGTAATTTAGGCAGTACTATATTACTTACATAATAATATAATAATATAATATATGTATATATATCAACGCTACACTCGTTTCACTAGTGCGAAGCAATAAAAATGTTATTATTATAATCATTCCACTGAGGGGAAATCGAACTCACAATCGATTGTGTTTACAGCAAAACAAAACCACCGAGCCACGATGGCTTCAAAATAAATATATGTCACATTTTTCAGCCTACACCTTCAGTGGCAAGTGGTTAGATATATAGCTTAATGAAACAAAGTCTTTAAAATTATTTTATCCTACTTTACTATAATTGTATTTGAAGATATGATTAGATTTGCTAAACGAAGAATCTCTTCGAATTTATGTTGATTGTACTAGTTTCTAAGCATCAAGTTTATCTTTCGCATGGTGCAAGATACACTTTATAATCGAAATCTCTGCCATCGATACGCGAGAAGAATAACAACTTTATTGATGTCATTTGGGAAAAAGTAGCGGATTCTTGGCATTGAACTTGTGAGCCTACTTGGCTAAGTAGCCAAATATGCCAAATACTTACAGGTCTGTAATGTATGAATATTACATTAATTTATACATTGAGTAGAGACATATTGCACTTAACGGATTCGTTTATGTTTCCGTTATGATAATCCAAACATATAATTTATCATTGCTAATTTTTTAATTTTGAAAAGGACGTTAGTGGAAATTAAACCTATCTATCTACATTACTATAATTAAACAGTAAAAAATGTGTGTCTCTACAATGAATATTTTTACGATAAATTCATTTAGTTAACCGTTAATATATTACTTTTAAAATTTTTGTCTGTTTGTTTATCTGTTTGTAAGAGTAAATGTTTGGAGCTACTGGGTGAATTTTAACGAAACTTTTTTGTTGTATACCTTGTAAACCTGGACAGGACTTAGGGTATAATCGATTTAGAAGAGACATATAAAAATTAAAGATCTGGAAAATATGATGAACTATATAAGACCAGTTCAACTGAACTTGTTGTTTAAACAAGAAAATATTGCCTTAGTAAAAAATATATTTTATTATAACAATTAAGTACAAAGTGGGACGGAGTCTAAGTGCATAGGACGGAGTCTAAGTGCATAGGGTTTGATTCTTACTCGAAGGAATGGTAAGAAAAAGATGGGCTTTGAGTTTCGGCATTCAATATGTAATGTCTCAAAAGGAAAGCGGAGAGCGGACTGTCCTTTTGCCCGCCGAGGATAATTTTGGGTCCGACTTTCAATATTGAACTAGTAGATGCCCATCTACTAGTTTTAAGAATAAAAAGCTTATGACTTTTACTTTCACTACATTCTCTTTACATCTAAGATCAAATTTAAAGGCTGCTAAAAAATTCTAAAATTATAGAAGATAATTATAATATGGCCTTTCATTTTATTTAGTACCCATAGTCTGTTTATGAACTAGATGCTGAATATAGAAGTCCCTACGCCTCCATTATAAACTTAGTGCAAAGTTTATGATAAAATCAGATATTATGTGAAGATTAAATTACGTTTAACAAACCATTTTATCTCGAATATTATATATGTACACATGTTAATACAAACATTTTTTAACGTACTTTAAGCATTTTTTTAATTTATTATAAATACAATACATTTAAAATTCATCTTCGTAACCTTTTTGTAATAAATTGAATCTTATGAATAACGACAATAATACAACATGTTATAATTGTAGTTAATTAGTTTTATATAATTGCTGTTTCGAAAAAGCCAAATAAAGGACCAGCAGTTTTAAAATAAACGCTAAATATATAATTGTATAACAATTAACATCACAATATAAACCACCCGCTGGTCCCAACGAATTTATTGGTTCAATTTCTGATATATCGTTTTAAATTTTATGTTTTATTTATTTTATATTCAATTACGTTTAAGACTGAAGTATTTATATGCAGATTTATACGTGTACCATACATACAAATATGAATTAATAAAAATATAACGGCATCGCTTCAATAGTTATTTCTACTATTGTTCGAGACAGTACCGGTCAATTATTATCGATACTTAAAGTTCAATGCGTCTTTATAACTGGGATTCGAACTGGTTTGGCGGTACTCAATGTCGACTACGCCCTATAACGTACATATATCTTAAGTATTATATTACAAGATCCAATGTATGGATAGATTAAATTAAAAATAACCAGGATTGTAAAAAGCCCTTTATAAGCTCACCTGCTTTTTACATTCTTGTTAAGAATATGTACAAAGATAAGTTTGCATTTTTCTATTACATTGCTCCCTTGAGATAAATTGTTTTTTTTTTCTATCTTTTGTTAATGTCATTTAATCGCTTTATCCCTAAGAGGCTAAATGGTTGGTGTTCGAATATATTTAAATACCAATGCAACTCAGAAATATATATACATTTTTATGCATTTTCAAAAGTTGTTCTAACTTTTTTATAACCTTTGTATCATTAACTTTATAATGCGTTACGATTAATTTAATTACAGTAAACTTTTAACAAATAATGATGACTTGAAAAAAATATACGCTGATTTTAATCTTGTGAATTTAACCTTTATTTTTCTTTTTCAGCTTAACGTAAGCTTGAATATGACAATATACCCAAATCCATTAGGATTGATACACTAAGTCTGATAAAAATCTGCGCACAGCCAGATTTTAAGATACGATATTTATCAAAAAAATATTAATGAATTCCTTCGCTCTGGTCATACTTCGACATAGCGCGGCGTAAAGTTCCCACTCAACAAGCAATGTCTCGATATCTAGCGGATTGTGGAGAAAAGAGTGTCTTGACACTAGGCTCTCTCTGACTGCTCCAAATCCAACAATAAAGTGGTTAATAATATAAGGTGTTTTTTTTATTTTATTTCTGTTTCTGATTATTTTATAATTTTTTTGTAAAGAATGATTTTTGTCTGCCTGTCCATTTATCATTTGCTGACTATTAACAAAAAAAAATTTAATTGGGAGAGCTATTCCTTCATACAGTTCTAAGTTTCATCTCTGTGAAATTCCAATAGCATAAGTTATATGTATTATTCCCCAAGAATTTCATTGTATAATAAAATTAGTTAATACTAACAACAATTCAATATCGCACAATGTTTTATATGTAATCGAACTATTTTTTCACTTTTACGTTTTATTTTCCACAAAGCAGTTGGGCAGTCAGTGAGAACGGTAACTCCGATAACTCCGCGCGTTCTCATAGGTACCAGAGCGAAATGAAATGATGAAAATATTTTAAATATAATTATTCCCCCGAGTCGGAATCCACTGCGCCACGATGACCAATTTCTAATAAATAGAAGTAACGAGATTTACTTGAGAATTTCTAATAAATAAAAAGTTAAGTGCAGTAGAACCGTGGTATATACCAGAGCGAAGCTGGCAGATGAATCGCATAAACCTTAAATTAAATTTGCGCAATGCTGCCCTAACGGAAATTTATAAGATAAATAATTTAGCGAAAATAAACATTTTTTTTTATTAATTGTGTAGTTTTCCAAAAATTGCCTAGGTCTCTTGGTCTGTCTCTTAACATAGAGCTATATTAACGTGGTCCTCTGGGTGCAAATTATGTTCTAGAAAACGATTGGCATTAACGGCTAATTTTAATGAGGCAAAGCTACAATTTTTATACGCCGACGATTTTAATGATAGCAATTCAACCTGTCTGTCTTACAGAATGTCAATTTAAAACACTTTTTGTTTCCTTTGCTTTCAAAACATGTCATCTTCCCTTTTACCCCTGAGTATATCAGTAAAACCTGTCAATTTAAAGCTGATGGGCCTTTTTAATCAGCATAATATGCATATTTATTTATTTTTTGTAATCTATAAATGTTACATGTAGAGTAGACACAGGTACTCCATTGATATATATAAATACAATCGGCTATCCCTACTTTCGACCTAGATATAGTTAGTAAAGATTACCTTTTCTAACAGAACTTGCACGCAAGACTTTTTTCTCAGTGGCAGTGAAATTAATGGGCACATGAAATTTAACACCTTATACCTTGGCCGGTTACGAGTTCAGTAGCGTATGCTAGAGAAGTAGTATATAGTTGCACTGTCTTTATTACGAGCAAGCGTGACGGTTCTCTCCTTGCTTTGTCTATACAAAGAAAATATACAAATTACTAATAACCAGAATTTAATATGAACGTCATTATCAGTGTACCGTCTACACAATTCATTTTAACAAATATGATTGACTAGTCCGATTACGTATCTAAATCTCACATCTCATTGTAATTATAGTAACAACAAGAAATATAGTGAATGATATATGAAACAAAAAATACAACTTATTATTTAAATATTCAGATCAAACCGTGCGAATATGAACCTATTGTGTTTTTTGCAGTCAATGACCAAATTATTAGAGAACGAAGACGAAAATGAAACCGCAAATGTACAATCGACATCAGTGTCGGATATAATGATACATAAATGTTGTAAATTTTATTTTTTTTCATATAAATTTAACCATGATAAGGAAGATTAAAAATAAAAATCTGTTTTATTTTGATTAATATATTATTTTTTTTAATTTTCTATGTTTTGCAATAAAATTCTCAAGATTAATTTATATGTATGACGTCAAATTGATAGAAGTTATTACTATTACAATAAATTTATTCCTCTTATTTTAATGTTAGAAGTAAAAATTCATCTGTTATATAATTTTTTTTTTCAGATTTACTCTTTTTCTCACATAGCAGGGAAATCAAAGAGAACCTAGAGTGAAAACTTTTCCACTTTCCGCCCAAATAACCGTGCTTTGTCTTGATACTAGTGGAGAAACAAAAAAAAATATATAATCATTCTCTCGAGTGGGAATCGAACACACAACCATCGCGTATACAATCATATGCACACATACTGCGACATATATTAGATAGCCTCTATATATTAGACATATAGGTAATTGAAAATATATAATAACATATACTTTTTGATTTACATTAAAGATATCTAGACAAATATTCTGGTTAGGGTTTTTCTTTAAAGAATAAATAAAAACATAAAAAAGTGGGTTGCAAAAGAAAGAATCTACAAAAAGCAGATTTAATTATATAGGACGAGTTGTCTAAGAGCTGATCTCAATTACAAGTTGATGTCTGTGTAACCATAAAAGAGTTACTTTTATAAGAATAAATATCATTAATAATTGAATAAAATATGTGTATCTTGTTTTTCGGCTTTATGCTCTTGATGTATATGTAGTTAATAAAGATAGAAATGTACATTATAATTTGTGTTCACAAAAAGTTGAAGGTTTTAGGTTTTTTACTGGTAATAGATTTAAAAATGACTTTCACCAGTAAAATATTTATAATAATATTTTTTATTATTTTACTTAAAAAATATATTTATCATATAAAGTGTTTTTTAGTTATGAATAAGTATGACAATACATAAAAGCACTACATTGTATAACATTTTATAAATAGTTCGAGTAGGTTTATTGAAATGTATTATAAATTATAGAATTGATTATAAATTTATAAGTAAATGAAAAATTAAAAATATTTTTTTTTTACAATGCAATATATTAAAAAATAAAAACTCACCGTCTTAAATCACAGCACAATTAAACACTTTCACTGTTATTATAATTTTAAATTAGTTACAATTAATGAAAAAGATTGAATAAATAATAAAATCCAACGAAAATTGACTTTCCCGCGTTCGTGCTGCTTTGAAAATGGCGGGTTGTTTAGGGGCTGTGCGTCCTTGCGTTGCGAACAAGGTCTTTAGCTATGTATGGACGCGCGATCAAGATCCTACGCCTCTTATAGGTACTCTACGTACGAACGTTTAACCGGGGTCGTAGTAGAATAATAGTAGTCCTTGTACCTTTACCAATTCGAGGTAAGCATTTTTATTTAACCGCGACGAGATAATCGGGGTCTTAGTTTATTTATACCTAAAGAAATTAACCGCTTTATTTATTATATTTGTAGATGGTTGTAATTTAAATGTATCCACAATTGAATACCTTTATATATTCTGTGTACCGTACCTAATGCCCAACATTGCTGTCATTACTCGTAGTTGTTAACATTGATATCAATTCGTAATATTGTTATTAAGGCAAAATATTAAAAAACTGAAGGCAAAATATAATTTATTTTGCGTATTAAAGAAAAAATATTTTA
The DNA here is from genome assembly GCA_038994665.1 of Podotricha telesiphe. Taxonomy (NCBI): domain Eukaryota; kingdom Metazoa; phylum Arthropoda; class Insecta; order Lepidoptera; family Nymphalidae; genus Podotricha; species Podotricha telesiphe. The sequence goes on along the minus strand of JAOYRR010000139.1, from coordinate 333,037 downwards.
ATATATGTTCTATTTACATATTATTTATAACAATTCTTTTACTTTTACATTTTGGTATAACTTATTATTTCTTTCTGTCCAGTGTTGGTTGACAGAATCCAACGTTGCCAATTCACAAATATAAAGAAAAATCCCTTAGTAGACTTTGAACACATTGCAAAGCTCAACTACGCATTGTTGACTGTCTCCAGTAATTTGAGATTATATTTCCCTGCCCACTCCCACAATGCAGTTGATGCGTGAAGATAAATTAGTAATAAAAATAAAAATTCTAGTGATTCAGAGTTCTGGAAGATATCTTAATAATATATTTTTCTAGAATAATATTTTTTCATTGACACATCAATTTATTTGTTATTAGACAAATAGCGACCGACATAAAATATTAATACTTTTCGTAAATTTTAATTGTACCGTTAGTTAGCAGTTTTGGAAATAGTTTTTTTTTAACTTTGTCAACCAAAATGTGTTATGTATGTCATAGTTATTAATATTATTAAATCGATATAACTCGATGTTGCTTACTAAATAAGATTTGTTAAAGTATAATTAACATTTGACAACGATCATGAAATATGTTTTAATAATATTAATGTGTATTTAATATAGAAAATATTTAAAAGAAAACTGATTGAAATATTTTTTTCACGATTTTTTAACGAAATCATATTGTGGTAACAGAAAAATTATTAACGGTACGGATCTGTGTACTAATGTTAATAAATGCCTATATAACACTGTAACAAGAGATGAAAATTAAAAAAATTGAATTTTAACCTATGCGTTTTGTTATTTGAAATAAAATTAACCTAAACTATTAATTAAATGGCTCTAACGATTTGCTTATACGTTTTTTTCTTGTTCATATTTCCTTTAAGTAATTTCCTCATATTTTTTCATCTTTTTATGCATATGAAGTAAATAAAGATCTTAATTTTTTCTCGATCTCAACGTGATTACAACATCCTTACTACGTATAACTATATAAATTAACATATCGCGTCTCTACATTTGGGCAGTCTATCATTTCAAAGATACTAAGTCATAATTGAATGAATAAGTCTTTGTAAACAATTCAGTTAAACAATGAATGATTCGTTGATTAATCTTTTAGATAATTTCTTACTATAAAATTCTCATCATCATAATGACATAGTTTTAAGCGCGGGAGTTCTATCAATTACTTACTCTTGGTTATAATGTAACTAAACATAAAAATACAATTTTACATTAAAACTATTTCCGCGCACTTAGCTATGTAATAATATCATAAATGTTAAATGTAGTTTTACAAAATTACAGCGTTTCAAAGTAGGCATTGAACTATAATATACTCGTATAGATAATATAAAAATCTATCAAAAAGTGAGTTGTATGTTATCTTTTATGATGTTGATTCAATAAATTATATATTAGGAAGCAAATTTTTTTTTTAAATTTGAGTCGATTTTTGGACACGCATTCGGCCTTCTTTGTTTACTTCAAAATTCCTTTTTCTTAAAAATCGATATCTTTAAAGTTTTAACCCTTGTTACCTCGGTAATTTCAAATAATTTGTTTTGCCTTAAAGCAAATTATATAATTAATAATAATAATATGCAAAATTATTTTAAATTAATATTATTACTAATTATAAATTAAGTGGGTTTTTAGACAATACCTTAATTCTAAATGTGACGAGATGTGGGATAAATAATATGATTCTTTTGTTATTTATGTTTTTATTATTGAAAACATATATATATATATTTTTATTATAGTAGGTACTCGTATACATAGCAACATTGAGGTGGTATGTGGTGTGGTGGTTTTTATTATTTTAAGACAACGTCTAAACGGCTCTAAAAAAAAATTGTCTGAATGAAAGAAGATGTTGAAGATGATGTAACTAAAAACAAACAAAATATTTTATTCCTTTTATCTTTCTTTTACATTAACTTAAAACAATATAAACAAAGAGTAAATCTTATTCATTTGCGACCTATCGCGAATTTACTTTCCAATTTGATGGCGCCGTTTGAAAGAGTATTTATTGTTTGCAAAATCTATGTTAGTAGAATCGTATACAGATTAACATTAATCGTATACAGGTTGGTTGTTTTTACTTTTTTGTGACGCATATCAGGAACAATTCGTCAAACATAAGGTTTTGGTGTCGCGAGTGTGCCTCACATAATAATATACTGATCAACCTTTATTAGTTTAAATTAGGTTATTACCGCGTCAAGGACGCGGTAATAACCTAATTGACATCGAGGTGACCGATTGTTTTCTGTAACAGGATAAATACTATTAAAGGAAATGGAAAAAAATGAATCGCTATCCTTCTTTCACGTATTCAATACTAGCTTTTGTTTGCGGTTTCACACGCGCCTTTATTTGAATTGGGAACTAAATAGTAGTTCACAATTCAACGCGACCTTCGCATTGCATGAGACCGCATTGCACGAACTTAAACTGTATAACCTACTCTAGCTTATAAATAACATCAACTGAAAATATGTAAAACATACTAAATGACTTACAAGATTATACAACTTTAAATTCAAATAATTAAACAATTCTTTAAATCAGTTTCACCGTTCACTAAAATTAGGTAAAATATATAATATGAATACAATTCTAAATATTGTAAAAATATATATAATTGAAAGATAAATATTTAATCAAATTTTAAAGATAACTCAAATCTTAACGAGTATACAAAAAAAAATTGGAATTCCATTACACAACAAAACAGTCGAACCTAAAGTATTAACATGTATACATACTTTTTCGAATTAACTTAATTGTATAAAATGTAATTTAATACAAAGAGATATTACTTAAAAGTTCGTACATTATAAAAGCAATGATCCTTTCCAAGAAAAAAGCGACACACTTAGTTCTTTCTACACGTAATAAAGCATAATTGCATGTGCTACAGCAAAGTTTATTTTTAACCACGAAGCTTGAGCACAAAAGATTTACCCAGTTATTAAGTAATAAGTGTGCAACTGAATTGCTAACTGAACTAATGTGTATTGTCTCCACCGTGCTGCAGGTGTCTCGTTTCTAACTATAAACGTTGGCTGTGGGTTCGAATTCTAATCAAGGAAATGCATTATATATTAATAATTTAGATATTTCCTCAGTCTGAAAAACAAGTGAATAAATCGAACGATCGTAAGGTTAGGTACTTAACTCTTTAGACTCGTTCCGCTGTCGGATGTCAGGGGGTAGGAGAAGGCGGTACGCTCATCTCCATCTCTCCCAAGAGGAGCTGCTACTACAGGAACCCTTCTGCAGTAGCTCCTCTTAGGGGAGATCCTCTTTGTGATCCTCCTGCAAGTTATCGAGGCTGCGGGTGCCCTGGATGTAACCTCGGTGCACCCTGACAACGACGGTGGCCTACAATCAGCGGGCCGTCCATCGAGTCGTTGTAGTAGCATGTGCAAGCGTTCCTGCAACGTCTTATGAGGGTGAAGATGGTTTCCAAATGCATAGTATCCGGTACTTAACTCTTCATAGACGAATAATATCTTTATATGAGTAGTATATAATAATATATAGTAAAATGAGTAAGATATATAATATTACAAAGTATTGTACATTTCGAAATATTTTTTGTAAATAACTATTTCGTAGGGTTTGAACCCATAGTGACAGTGCTCGGTGGCAAACATCCCATCTACAAAAAGATGATGTCACTGTACTATAATTGCGTCGTTTTTTATACGTTGACTATTATGAATCCCCTAATAATATTTAAAGAAATAATTAATTCATTAATTATTTACTTAATTATTACTTCAGCATTATTAAGGAAATGTACAATCTCTTATGTTATTCGAATAAAATTATTTTGTGACCAAAAAACAGTGTCATTCACCTTGCAATATCTACTTACGACATATGTTTTCACGAACTATATCAATCACTAAAATGCATGGGTCTTTAAAGGTGATCGTTTAAAACGGTTAAGATTACATCGAAACTTATAATCAACGAAGTTTAAAATTTTTTATACAACGTAAATGCTTAATAATTATCGGAGAATATAAGAAAGAAGTTAAGTAGGTATTTAAGAATTTATTTATAAGTACTTAGTATACACAATACATTCTCATAAATTTTATCCAAATAGTTTGCCTATATTAAATTTAATCAGAAATTAGGTGTAATTGGGCATTTGTATGCCCATAATGCATCTGAAGTGCATTTCATAAAAGTAAAACATTAAAATAAATTATAAATTATACACATTATTGTTAAGAACATTATGTATCTCTCGAAATAGTTCTCGGGTGCAGAAGAACCCGGTCCTTTGGAAGGCTTGCGTGGGGACTCAGGTCCAACACGTAGAGGCCCCTTGGAGATAGCAATCTATTATACTGTGACGCATCAGCCGGGATCCCTCTCTGAGTAACCGCAGGTAATTGCCCAGAGATGGTCACCGGCTAATGCGTAGGAACAATAACGTTATTATTAATAATTCTTTTAAAGTGTTATTCACACACTTAGGAAATGGAATAATGTTTTTGGAAAACGTATAAAAATTTAAGCAACCGTCTTGGAAACCGCGTTACACATAGAGGTCAGAGCGCTTGGACGGTTTCCATGGGGCACAGGTTCGACTTCCGCTGCGTACAAATTTTTATACGTTTTCTTCACATGTTTTTTTATGAATTAATTTTCTTTAAATTTAAATTTTTAGAAGTAGAAAATCAATAAAAAGTTGATAAATTATTCTAATATCCTCTACGAAAGTATTTCTGTATTGCTAAAATATTATATATTTACTATACATTTATGTTTTCGGAAAGACACAAGTAGGTGCTTTTTCAATCAATAGTTTTATTTTATTTTAGTTGTCTTAATTTATATCTGAAACACTTTTTTTTAAAAATGACAATTTATTATTAAACCCCTATCAGTCAACAAGCTGCAAGCCTCGCAAATCAAAGAGTAATCGTAAATACTAAGTCCAGTTACATTGAAACTTGCGCTATATGCAAAATAAATAAAAAAAGATAAAGAATATTTTATGACTGCTGCGCTATCACAATTTATGAATATAAGTTTTTTGGCTTAGTTTTTTAAGCCGATTTACGCTTACCAAAGCGGAGAAAATGCAAATAATTTAAGTTTAATCACTCTCCCATGTTGGAGGACCTTGAGGTCAAAGTTCTCAAGATCTCCAGTTTTCAAGCATTTTAATTCGATTAATACTGATTTTAATAGTATCACACTTTTCTTGTATCTTGCACTAAAGCAGGGAGGCAAAGAGATTTGATTCTCTATAATATTTGTATTAAGGTACTCCGTTCGATTGAGTAAGACAGAAGCTTCGTCATAGGAAGGATTATTGTTTTTTTTTCATAAAATTATTCTTATTTAAGTTTTGAAAAACAAAAACTATCAATTGGTATATAGTTTCTGCTATAGTACATTGTATATTGAATATGTATATTTTAAATAATATAAATTTATCATTACATTTATAATGGATTTATTTGTATAAAAAGAGTTCACCTTCGCCTTCAAGGCCGGGAAATTTATCTTTATACAAAGCTTTATGCATTAATAATAGTAATAATAGAATACCTTTGCCATCCCAATACTCGCATACTCTTTTGGAATAATAGCGTAGTCGTCATTATCATGAATAAGTACTACTATGACAAAGCAGCAGCAGATGGTGAACCAAAGTGATCATGTCTACAACGGCTTGCTCTCTTCAGGAAAAAATGTGGTAACATTATTAATATGGATATTTCGCAAATTGCATCGTTTTTCTTTTACAAATAATAAGACAATTCAGTTTAACACAAGTTCATAGATACAGCTGACAAACATTATTTGCCACCTGCAAGATAGAATAAAAAAAAACCAACGAAAATATAACTCAAAATGCTGATAAAGTAGTAGTATGGTGCAAAGGTCCACACTGCTGGCAGACTGATTGGTAGCCACTACATGTGGACTTAATTGCGTCCAACGCTGCTGACTTGCTGCCTGAAGCAAGGTGATCTTATCCCTGAGACTGGAGATTTTATTTTTGCCATACAAGCCCATAGAGACAAAAATTACCCAATATTTAAGGTAATTTTGTTGTGTACCAAGGACTATATACCTTATGAATTATATCAATCTTAATAGACTTCATATGCGTCTTTTTCCGTATATTCTTTAACAGAAAGGAGTAATCCTAGACACATGCATAATAGTAAGTATGTAAGTTCTTATCTGAAGCTTGAACATTTTAATGTATCAATTTTTATTATATTTATGTAGATATATATTTATTTGATTTTACTTAGCTTGAATGAGTTTTTTTAATAAAACTGTAACAATAGAAGAGAACACGATAACATTAAGAATAAAACAGAAGAAATTCTTTATTCGGCCTGCAATCCGCATTCCATGGATTAATTCCCGGCCGGTTAAACAAACTGATTTTTACTATATGGCTATAAACATTTACAAATATTATTACTGGCTTTATATTAATTAAGCATGAATTATGTTTAATGAATATTTGAAAAGTACACATCTGTAAATATTTTAAAAGAATGTAATAACGCTTCGGAGTTTTTTGCCATAATCTTTCGTGATGCCATCTAGTAGGAAGTTATCGCATAATACAATCCTTAAGCTTTCTCCAAGTATAAAAACTTTTGTAAACTTTTTTATATGCCATCAAATGTTGAAAAAAAGGCTTTCTTTGTTTTGTTTTGTATTAATGTATATAACAGAGTACAATAATTAACTATTATGTTAATGATGATGCTATATCTTTAATATCTTTTAAGATTCTAGATGCCCATTATTATTCAAAATGTTATGTTATACTAACACAAAAATTGTATTTCAAAATATCTTTAATAAATATGTAGTACATATTTATTAAAGATATTCTATTAATGGCATTCATGACTTTCATGAGTCACTTCTTTATACCATTATTTATCTGTATTAATTTGTACTCTGTATTCTTAATTGTATATATTGTCTGCGATTCATTTCGTTACTTGAATACGTCAAAGCTAAATTTGTCGATCTTATTTACTGTAAAATCACCCATTCATCCGTTATACAAAGCTATTTCCAATCAATTAGATCTTAATAATTATTTTTAAATCTTCAATAACTAATAATGCCACGTGGTAAGTTATAAAAACAAAATTTCGTCAATTGTAATGTTAACTAAAGTTATTAAGAATGTGCTTTCTTATAGCTTTTTAACCTGTTAACTTTAATAATTGTAATATTTATAGGAAAATATACCAACCACAAAGGGCGTAATCGCAAATTCACTAGTCCTGAGGAGTTGGAAGAACAAAGAAAGCAGGAAGAGTTAAAACAAAAGCAAGTATTATTACCCTTTAAAATAAAAACTTAATGGTTTTTACAGAATTAAAAGCCATAAGATGCGTTATTAAATATTATTTATGTTAACTTATTGTATACGAACGAAATGTTAACTTATTAATTGCATAATTTTTTTGTAAAAAATAAAATGTACTAAGTACAATTTTTGAAATATCTTTTTCTTTTAAGAAATATGTTAAACAGATTAATATTAAACAGATTTTACATTTCAGATGGAGAAAGGAACATGGAGATGTGAGTTCTAGTGAAGAAGAATCTGAAGGAAATAAATCTGGTTCAGATAACAGTGACGATAGCGATTCAGATGAAGATGTAAGACTTTTACTGTATTTCTAAAATGTGTTTATAATATTAAACGTTATTTATTTCATTTTGTATACTATATTTCTGTTATTTGTGTCCTTGTGCTATAGAAGACATAAAAATAGTTTGACCACTCTTGTTGCCATAAATAACACTAAACTGTTTCTCCCTTCTCTATCTAGAAGGAAATATCCTGCATATATTATAGTTACAAATTATATCAGTTATAACCAATTTCAATAATTTCTTCTAGTATCATTATAACAATATTAAGTTCAAACTATAACTTATCACAGTTGAGTTCTTTATTTATGGCTTTGGAGCTTATCTATGCCTAATGTGAAATAAACAAAAAATTTATTCAAGTTTAAAATTACTTTATTCAAATACTCTTCTTGTAAATGTCTATATGATTGACCTATATTTTGAAGAATATGTGAAATGATTCTTTATAAAAAATATTCAATATATATTTATAATTTGTAGGGACAAAGTGAAATGTATATAATATATAGTAATTAATTTGTAATGAATTAATTTATAATTTATAGCATCCAACCAAAGCAAAGGGAGTGTCTGGTCTCATTGAAGTAGAAAACCCAAATCGAGTAGTGAAGAAAAATAAAAAATTAACTACTCTAAATACTCTTGGTGAAGCAGAGAAGCCTCAACTATCAAGGTATATTTTGCATAAATAATCAGTTAAATGAATCAGTTCATTATTCATATTTAACATAATCTTGTTGGATTTGTTTTTACAATTTTTTTTTTTTCATTTAACTTTTAGTACTATTAAATGATGTATTATTAACTTTATTAATTTAAAAATTTTAAAAATTCAGTATTTATACAAAAAATTAATTATTCTATAACTTTTTGTATAAATACTGAATTTTTCAGATTATTGTTATGATTTCCAAGTTGTGTAAACAAATAAACCATAATAATACCAAAAAAAATTATCAGTCCCAATAAAATTCTTCTATTAAATAGGCTTAGTCTATGAAATTTCAATACAATAAAAAATCTGCAATATATAATTATCTTTTTATATTTTATATAATTTTTTTTACATATATTTATTTATCTTACTCTTACTTGCCCATATTTAAACAGAGTTGGCAATTTGAACTTCCTCATCTCTAGAGATATTGCATCTTTGATAGTGGAACCCAACACTGCAGTCTTCTTCCAAATGAATGACTTTTACAACTGCAACATATGTAAATAGATAATACAAATATTTACAATTAAAATAAGACCAGAAATAATCTAATAGAGAATTTCAGACGTGAACGAGAAGAAATAGAGCGTCAGCGTGCAGCAGCAGCGTACCAGAAGGCGCACGCCGAGGGCAAGACTGACCAAGCCCGGGCGGACCTAGCACGCCTCGCCATCATCCGCCAGCAGCGAGAAGAGGCTGCCAAGAGACGTGAGGCTGATAAGAAGGCTAAGGAGGAGACTACTAAGAAGAGGTTGATTAAATATTTTTCTCATATAAAAATAAAAGTTTGTAAGGTTTTTTGAAGCAGAACTTAATGCCACATTTTGTCTTAGCAGAGAAAATGAAAATAACTTAAATATATTTATTTCCTTGTGTGGGATTGAACTTACATTTATCATATTTACAGTCCGACTGTGATAACATAATGACTTCGTAAATGTAAATCAAAATAAATAATTAAAAATATTAATATGAATATTTTTCAGTTCAAGTGCTAGTGTTTAACTGTTTTAAAGCAAAGAGAACCTCTCTACAGAGATGCTAACAACAAATATATGTTGTAATAAGCGTATAAGAATTTCGATGAAGCTGGATATAGAATGCATGGCTTAGCGGTCAGAGTGCTTGAACGGTTTTTCAAGAGGCGCGGGTTCAAATCCCGCTGCGTTTAAAGTTTTATGCGTTTTCTAAATATGCCTTTTTAGATTTCCTAAGTGTGCGATTAACACTAAAAAATGTTAAAAAAAGAGAACCTATTAGTGCTTATGTTTAGTATATGCTAGTTTTGCATATTTTTTATCGCCAACTTTATTTGGCCATTATGGCACAGTGGGAACTTGATTCCCAATGATAATTATAATTTAATTATTTTCATTTGTTGACACTGATTATTTTGCTGTGTGGAATAAAGTGTGAAGCCGAAAAAGTACTAATTTTACTATTCATATTTTTATCAAGAAATTACTGCTGCATATGATTTCTTTTATAATATTTAATAATATTAGTTCTAGACTTTTTAAAATGTATTATTTAGAGTCATTTCACAAACACTGACTTTTGACCTTACTAGCCTCAGTACTGAAATATGGTGGATTCAGTATTGCTTAGTATGGTGGTACAACTACTACATGTGTAATGGAAACATCTCTATTGTATTATATTTCCACTACGATTGCGATTAATATTTATTATTTATATTAAAATATTCCAATTTTATTAAATTAATATTTTATATAATGCCTGCTTATTACATTAATATATATCTTTTATTATTACAGGTAGATAAATACTCATTAAAAGTCGTCGAGAACAGGAATGCCATTATTTTTAATTTGGCGGCTTCAAATCCATTGTCTCAGATTGTTTTGTGATATTTGTTTTGAGTAATTCCAATTTTTTATTAAAGCATAATACAAATAAAAAGTTTAGCTAATATTTATAAAATTATCCTCGTCCATGTTTGACTGCCATTTTCTATCGACGCGACAGATATCACAAAAATGTTTACCTTTTATTATAAATTGACGCCATTATCTGTCAATTGAGTAGATTTTCTACTGCACAATTGTAAATTAAACATTTAATTGGTAATTATATGTATTTTACAAAACTATATTAACAACATAGTGGTTTTGGAGGACATTTTGAAAATATATCTAAGAATGCAATAATGAGTTAGAAATGTACAATTTTAGTACATAAAATTGTTTAAATTATTTTAGCTCATCAGTTTATGTGTAATACAGTTTTATTTATTTTATTTGTACAATTTTAATATTTACTTAATTGTAATGTCTACTGAATTGTTTTTATGTACAAGGGAACTGGCATTATTGATGTGTGTAGTGTTATCAGAGATGTTGAAATATTGAATAGTACCTATTTTGTTAATTTTAAACAGAAATATGGTTATATTTAAACATCATTTATAAATATTAATTGAAAATTGACACTTTAAATTTTATTTTTACAGTACACCACATTTGTAAAAGTCTAATGCCAGGACTCTATTATGAATACGAATATATATTCCTACAACACACTCAAATTTTAGTGTCAATCGTAAAATAATTGGTTATTGATAATTTGTTCATATGTTTGTCAAATTGTATTAAATAAAAATATCACATTAAGTGTTAGTAAGAAATGTCCTTAACATTTATGGTTAATAATTATTAAAAACTTGAATAAATTTGATGTTTATCATATTTTCAATTCCACCTGATTATGTATGAATTTGCTTAGAACTAATTGTTAGATAGTTTCATTAGACAATTTTTATATGCAAATACATCTGTATAATAAACTATGGTAATAATTATTCGTGTTTACTTCTCTACACATAAGAACTACCTTTAAGAATCCCAAATTAATTAATATTAAAATACATTGTGTGTTGCAATTAATTTATCTAACACGATAATGATTAATATAGTTTATATATTTTTTTATATTTGTAATATAAGACCGTATCTCCCGGACCCGGTCAATAAAGAGTTTTCCCTGATTAGTGACGGCAAGCCCAAGTTGAAGCTTCACCGGAAACGCTCTTACGATCGTTGGATCTTCTAGGGGCAAGTTTCTTTTCAAATACATGAACCCACAACACAAAGCTCTTCTCCCAAGAAATAATAATAACTGATTAGAATTTTATTAAATAATAAAAATTAAGTTCTTTAATATAACAGATTATCAAGCAATAACAAGCCGCAGCGACAAGCTAAGTCCGTAATTTGATTCATTGCTGAGCTGAATTCTTGAAGTTTTGCCATAAATCTTCGCTTTAACGCCACATTTACTATATCTTCGATAAAATAAGTATTTGTCAAGTTTTCATTAACTTTTGAAGTAATTTAAGTAATTTAGAAGTTTTTAAACTCTAATCTAGCACGGATTGATAAGTTTGATGTCTTGATGTCTTCCAGTTTCATTTCAATTAGAGGTTGTTGTTTGAATGGTGCGTCTTTTGCTGTTACACCGTTACATAGAGAAAACATTGTTCGTTTTTCACTCCCTCATACTTACTTGCCTCATGTAACCCAAATTAAGGAAACGGCGATTACACCTCTGGGGTAATAGTGCGGTAATATGAAAATCGATAGACCACCGCACCCCTTAGGACTCTAGTTCTAGTTCTTACTTAGACTAATTTAGACAAGGTTTGATATATAAATTGAAACATTAAGTAGGTAAATAGTGGAAAGCTCAATACCTACAGTGATAAAAATTGAAAGCTGAACATCATATAATTATTGCAATTTGTATACGCGATTTGAGACGAACGTTTATAATGTATTTCACGACTCTACCACTCGTAAGATAATATTTAAATCAATGCACCATGTAATGGCCCCGCAGCTTAAGTTTGAAAATGAACATTGCTATGACGTTTTCAATTTTGTCATGAAGTTTATAAGTATTTAAAAATATTTGTTATATATACTAACATACAGGTGCATAGTTGCATACTAGTACATTAATGTCTAGTCTACGTATATGTACGATGATAAGAAACCTTATTTTTCGTATGAAAAATAATGAACTTAGAAATCGTATAAAAATTTCTACATTGTGGGATACGAACCCGCGCCTCTTGGATGGAACCCGTCCAAGCGCTCTGACCGCTAAGCCAAACGTTCTACATTCAGCTACGTCGAAATTTATATACGTTTATTACAACTTATTTTTGCTGTCAGCAACTAGACAGATTTTTACAAATTTCTCCTACCCAAAGATTATTCTACGAACTATCGTTGGCAATAGAAAATGCTATTTTTATTAAATATTTTTTTAAGTTCTTAATCAACAAGTCACTCACAGTAACAATAACAATCTCCAACAGGCGCGGGTTCGTTTCTTCGATTTTTTATACGTTTTTAAAAATGTTTTTAAATCATTCAAGTTTTATCAATTTTTTAGTAAATACACCTGAAAAGAGGAACGCACTCTGATGCACCTATCACCAAGCTGCTACGTTAACTCATTTTGAGTCCATTTTGGGGGATGGCATAGTTCCCCGGACAAAACTGAGTACCCGCACCCGCAAATTAAGGTACGGCGTAAAATGCTATTAAAAATACCGCACCGAGGTCGGAATACCTAGTACAGGAATCTTGCAAAATTTCTTAATTAAAGAACACAAACAATTGCCTACGCTTGAAACGAAAAGCAAAAATTTTCATTAGAATCTTGTACTGCTGTTTAAGTAAATTTTATGCAATTACCTTTTTTTACATACAGGACTCATAACAATATTAATTAAATCTATACAAATAAATAAAATTTGAGTGTCTGTTTGTATTAAATCCGGTTTATAATTATTGCATATGTTTGTATACACCGTGCTTATAACATAATGAAAATAATAACAGTCTGTCTGTGTTCCGGCTAATCTCTGGAGCGGCTGTAGTGATTTTGACGAGACATTTACTGGCAGATAGCTAATAAAATAAGAAACAACTTTTGCTATAGAATTCCATGCGAACGAAGTCGCATGCACAGATATTAATTAACGCAGTTACTAGTAAGCGAATATATAAAATATTTATATAAGACATAAAAGTGTTCTGACGCGAATAATAAAGTTGAAAAATAAAACCAATCGTTCCAATAAATACTATGTATACTATAATATGATTTTGTTTTAAATATTACTGAAATACCGGAATTTGTGAATATTGCATCGCTTTGCAAAGCGTTTACTCTATATTCTGATGTATGTGCCTGAAAGTCTACTTCAGTCGACTGTAGTACTGTAAAGGCCGTAAATTCTCATTATATGCGCTCGGCCCGCGGCAACCGTCAAACTATGCTAATTTAACATACACCTCTCTCGGGGTTTACCTGCAGGTTGCGATATATTTTGCATTTAAAATAATATACGCTTACGAAAACAAGATTACTATCTATGGGCCACGGTTTTAAACACGCCATATCTAGAGATTGGAGACATTTAGACTAATTTTACCATTTATTTAATACTAGCGACCCGTTCGCGCGTTTGCCCGCGTGATATATAGCTGTTTCGTATTTTAGGCGAATTTTTCGTAAAATAATGAAATTGAAAAAGTACGAAAAAAGGAAGGTAAAAGTGTTATTGTTATGTTCAGCCCTAGGCCCTCAAGTATCTATATATAAAATTTCACTACAATTTATATGGTATTTAAAATATGTATCAATCAGAATATTCTAATGACGTTTTATACTTTAAAAAATACGACTATTACTAGACAAACGATTAATAAACTTCATTTTATGATGCGCTGAAATACATTATTTGTAAAGCTTCCCCTGAAACTGCAGTAATTTGCAGAACAAGGCTGGAGAAGCTACCGGATATATATAGAGTACCTACATACTACATACATGCCTAAATGCAAACTAATTTCAACATTTAACAAGTAGAACCCGCTTGAGCTTGAGTCAATATTCGGACTCGTATTTTGTTAGTTTTCCAAAATCATACTTTCAAACTAATTAAACATCCGACGTTCACATACATTCTAGCCGCATTCAGACTAACATTAAAATATTTTATTATATTATGTTAACTAATCAAAAAAGCTGCTTTTGAAAGCTTTATCATAATTTCATTACTCATTGGATGAATATTTTTGATTCTATGTATATAAAAAAAACCGACAACGTTTTCTACACGACAAAACTTGAAAAGTATCAGCCATTGTTGTAGCTTTGATTTGACTTGAAGAAAATATTGTTAACATTGAAAAATGTTACCCGTAATGACACCCGTAGTGATTGAAATAAAGGGGAGAAAAAAAAACATTTTTTATTAATTACCTACATTGCGTGCTGTCGGATACCTGTGAAAGTAAAAAAGAAATGAAGAAAATACATTTTTGATAAGAAATCATCCAATTTTGTTTGTTATTCGTTCGGAAAGATCCCAACAAAATCTCTTAACAACAGCGATTTAGACGTTTACGTAACGAACAACTTTGTTTTTTCCTGTAATAAATAATAAATTAATTAAATGGGCAAACGCGGGAGCCAAATAGAATTAAAACTTTCCGGAGAGTTTCATCTAAATCATGGCTTACTGATTTATATTTCACTCACCTCCCTAATCCAGCGGTCGTGAGTGTCACGGCCGGGGACACACCGTAATAACTGAAATATAATAATGCTCGCATATATTATTTTCATATTGAGGATAACTTTTCTGCGAGGACTTCTTCTATCTAACAAATTGTAAGATTTGGTCTCAGCATATTAATTAACATTTTAAAGTATAAATTAATATTAATCACACACTTAGGAAATTTAAAAACATATTTAGAAAACTTATAAATATTTGAAGGCAGCAGGATTCTAGCCCGGGCCTCTTAGACTGTTTCCAAGAGGTTCGGGTTCGAATCCCGGTGCGTTCAAATTTTTATATGTTTTTAATGTTAAAACAATTGATGTACGCTACTAGATTCGTAGTCGTATCGGAATAAGTTATGAAATATTTTTCCATATTTTATTCACTAACCAAATGTAAATTTTTTAGAGAGATAGATTAGATGGCGAATGCGGTCATTTTAAAGATAGACGTATAATTTTCAATGTAATTATAAGACATTCTTTAATTAGAAAGAATTGTCTGTACCGTAGCTACATATCTACATAATATGTACGATCACCAAATAACTTTTAAAAAATAGGATCTGGCTAGAATTAATCATTTATTCTTAACATTTTTTAAAATGTTAATCACACACTTAGGTAAGGCAATTGAAAAACATATTATTAGAAAACGTATAAAAAATTGAACGCTGCAGGATTCAAACCCGCGCCTCTTGGAAACCACCAAGCGCTCTGACCGTTAAGCCATGCGTTCTAGGGTTTGTAGAACGTTTTTTTATACGTTTTCTCAAAATATGAATCATTTACTCATTATTTTCTCATTCATAATTATCATAATGTAAGTTCTATAGAAATAATTCTAAAATTTAAATCGTGTAAGCTGATTTACTAACTAAATATAGAATATTTGATATGGCTAAAACAGAATTCTATTACTTTGATATTTTTGATATTCAGTAACGTTCAACTCTATAAACTTGTTTTACAATCATGAACCTACAAATTTTATATTAGGTATATGAATTTCAAAAAAGTTTATAGAAGAACTACCGACTTGTGTACAAGCTTCGTCTGTATAAACATGAAATATAAATGAATCTAGTATGTTTATTAAATTCTATTCAGCGACTTTACTTTAAATTAAATTGTTACTTTTTTATGGGTCGGTCGGACATTTTTCGTTTTCTTTTACTTTATGAAATCTTTTTGGTTCACTGTAAAGCTTTTCCTTACAAAACAAGTTATTATAATCTATCATAAAAGTACCGTAAGGTAAGCTCAACGACACTTTATTTTAATTAAAAAATTTGCTTTAATATGTTATACAATTTAACACTTAATCAAATTGTAATAACTATATAAATTTGGCCATCTATTGTTACACATTTTAAGGAACTACAACACACACAGTATGACCGTAAACGCTATGAATGAGAGTTCGATTTCCACCCAGTCAAAGTGCAATGCGCGGCGTTGAGTTCCGCCACTCAGTACGTTATGTCTCGAATTTGTGCGGAAAATGGAGTGGCACTACGTTCTCTCTAGCTTGCTATTGAGGATAAATCGTGAAGCTTTAACAGGAACACCTAATTTTGACACTATACGGAATTTATCATTTTACAAGAGCATACTTTTGAGTAACTTATCGAACAGTGACAAATATGAAAAAAATCGATAAAATAGACCAAGCACCACAGAACTTCCAAGCACATACAAAATTGGTAAACATTAGAAGTTTAAATGTTTAAAAATGCGTTTCATCAACTTGATTTTATACCGCATCAGATTTACGGTTTTATCATAACAGCATTTTTAAATTAAGCACAGCATTTTATTTCTGTAGCGTGCACAATTGTTATGCAAATAAAAAAAATATCATCAAATATGGAGTTGGTGAAGCTTACGCCTCACATTACTCTTATTTAATAAATTAAATTCATGTATGTAGGTAACGTATATATTGAAATGAGAAACAATAATAAAAACAGTGTATTAGATGACGTTATTGTAATTTATACGTAAAAATAATCAAATAATAACTTTGTTGTCTTACAACAAATATTTTGAGAGCTTGCGTTTCAAATTGATAGGCATTTTTAATTTTTTTTAATATTATTGCCTAACAAATCTTCTAATAATTAAAAAAAATAAAATAATTATGCTACTTGCATTTAACTTTAAAATTGCACGAGTAAATTTGAAGTAAGCAAAATACTCATAAGTCATATACTCTATGGTTACCACCTTTATATACTCCACGAAGTTCATTTCATACATATTGCCCAACGAGAAAAAACTATTTTTATTTGGTTTATATTGTATTAATAGTCATGTTAATATATTTGTTTTCCGCTCGATTCTTTTTCCCGCACAGTAAGGTAGTATCTACTGATAGGGAACCTTGTGTCATGAAACTCCGTTCTGCACTCTCCGTCCGAAATCGAGACATTGAGTGTTGAGTGGTGGAACACAATAAACAATAAATAATGTTATTACATTACATATTTAGCTCAGTCTACAGTACATGAGGAAATTTTCACAAAAGTATTCTACATTTGGAAATTGCAAATTCCGGCATCTACATCTAGGTGGATGGCTGACCTTCTATAAAACTTTCATTTTGCTGAGTATTTGTCATTTCGTATATCGAACATGAAGTTTGGAAATAGGTCGAATATCGGTCGGATTAAAGCTATCTGCCGATACCTGACTACTGGGCCCAACATATTATTTACTTATGTTATGCAAGTTTTTGTGTAGACAGATTACTATGTAAATAATAAATAATACTTGTAAAATTGTATGCTCCATATGATAGTAAAGTTTTCCGACAAGTATATATAAAATAAAATGCAATTGCTTCAGAAATAATGCCTACTATTTTATATCACACGTTTCCCCTGATCCGTTTAGACAAAAACCTGTATTGAATTTTCCCACTTATCATAATTGCATATGCTATTAAGTACCGAGAGCCATATCGCAAGCTTCTGCTTTCCATCCAGCGAAAATGTGAAGAATATGTGGACGTATAAGGTCCTAACACATTAATTTCATATTTGGTCCGCAACTTGTAACCGCTAGACTAAGATATACTAAAATAACAGTAAAAAACTATATATGTACATTGAATATATGCGCATTTTCCGTTGACATAAAAATCCAACTACCGGAACAACTGATGAAAAACCATGATAGACCAGCTAAACTATAACAAATTAGTAGCATTAGTAAAAGTTGCTAGTGTAGACCTGTGTTCGTTAAAAAATAAAAAAAACATTGAACTTTGCGTCCATTGTGGTGCAGTGGGATAACGTCAGACTTTAAACGCTATGGTTGTGAGTTTGATTCTCACTTGAAAGCATAATTATTTTCATATTTTTCTCTCCACTAAGACTAAGATAGGCGCTGAGTTTCGTTCTTCTTTCTATCTGCAATTGTCTGAGAAATCTGATGTGGAAGTCCACATTATCTATTGGAGACAAGAAAATTACCACCTTGGGAGTTATTAACTGTAATGTTATTAAGTGTCAATGTCAACAAGTGGAAAATGGACTTTCCACTAATTAACCATTATGACATAGCGGTGCCGTGTGGCATTCAAAAATATATGTGTAAATTTATCTATAAATCAATATTTATTTATAAATCAATAAAAAAATTACAGTTTTTAATTATAAACCTGTGTTTTCTATCAAAATTACTTGAATTTTGGGTCAGCTTTAGTATTATAATGTTATTATGTATTTTATTATAAATTAACAGTAATATTAGATTTAATATGGATTGTACATTGCATACAGCGCTAGAGGACGACTAGATTGAGCCGCAGTTGCTTTACGTCGAGCCTCCAAAGCCAGCAATCCACTCTGACAAAGATTCATCCGTCGAAGAGGAGGTTAGCGGTCTTAATCGCCAACTCAATGTATAATGTATAAAGTGTTGTTAGCGTCTACTCATCAGTGATCTCATTGTACGCCGTCTACCAGCCGTGGAAATATAGGAGCAGTACCAGAAGGACAACTTGTAGTAAGGTCTTCGCGCGTGCGTTGCATATCGTCTCGTATGATTTACGACGTCGCTCTTCTAAGGACCTTTGGAAGAGCAAGTTCAAGTCGATAGGGGGGATGAAAAAAATGCATGCAATGCATGAACCAATTTGATAAGTTGTCAAGTGATTCAGGGAGCTCCGAAGCAGATGAACCAACAAATGAAAAGAACAAACGATGCATCACTATTGTGGATTGACGAAGATTTGGTTCCCGTGTCCTCTATGTTTCTTGAAGACGATTTTAGTATTCTTAGAAGAATGTCACCTACAGAGATCCTAGACTTTTTTTTAGGAGAGCATTATTAATCTTCTAACTTAACAACGACAAAAATACTAATTGTAACTATAATTTCTATGTAAATTGGTAAACTAAGTACCTACTTTATTATTTCACACCTACATTACTTCCAATGTAAATAACTTTATTAGTTAAAAATAAAAATACTTAGGTAATGATAATTCATATGCGCCTAAAACTACAAAGTTAAGACTACGTATGCGGTGCCATATGGCACCTATTGTTTTTTTTTCAAAACCAATAACTCAACTTAACTTTTAATGATCAAAAATGTGTTAGAGAACCTTTAAAAACAACCTATATAAATATGTAATTTTGAAACTTATTATCTCGCTTAAAATAATTATCTCGTTATTTTCTTACCCTCAAGATTCGTGCTAAGAATATTCGAAGATATTGAATTGTCATTAGATCCGTAGGTGACGAGCGTACATTTTTGAGGAAGTGGGGGGAAAGAAGTGGGTCAAAATAGCGTGCTTTACAAAAAGAAGTGGCATGTTTTTCATATATAAAGCTAACAAAAGCTTCCTTATCACATAATTCGTGATATTTGTAATTAAGTTTTACGAATATTATTTTAGTTGTCTCTTTGTTAAGTTTAAAACGTTTTACTCCCAGGAGCTTTTTATTATATTAACACGAGTAGAAAACATGTATGAAAGCTGCTGATTATGACGCATTAAAACCTCTTTACTATGTCGCAGACCTTTGAGTAAACATAATGTATTGTATTTATGTTTTATAAAATAAACACACACATATATAAACGTATTAGATGCATATTTCCACTGTTTATCGTAGGCTGTATTTCTTAGATGTATCTATTTACGGATTTGTTATACAGTTCACATATGACATAGGTACTGGTATAATCTAATATTCCGTGCTGTACTTTTCGTCCATTTTAAAGATATGATGCCAAAACAATACTGAAAAACATATTTTAATATTTATTATTATACATATTTTAACATATTTCTCTCAAATGCATATAAAATTGAAATCAACACTCAAATATTATTATATATGATAAAGCTTAACTAAAATTGTTGCAACTAATCTTCTATACACTTAATGAGGTACTTATATTTATATATAATTTACAAGTTTTACCCCAACCCTCAAAGTAAAAAGCAAACATTCACGACTGCTTATTCAGCCACCATTAGCATCGGTTGGCTAGGAGCTGACAAGTCAATAAATCATTTCACAGCGTAGGCATCTCTTGTTGGTTTCATTGAATAGCGATTTATTCGCGCTCTAGCTGCTTTTGAACAAGCTAATGCGCCTGTGGGAAATAAAAGCTTCTTGTAATCTTGACGTGTTTTTACGTCTTCATAGATTTTTTATTTCGTCAATAAAAGTTATTCTCTAAAAATTCCTTTGGCATTATAATTTGAAATATTTACATCAAAAGCTTAAATAACTAATAACGTTGATAACTATTTGATATCTGTCAAATTGATGGATAATTGATTTTGATTTAAATGAATAATTTATACCTACTAAACACAAAGGCCTTCGTGGCGTATTCCGACAGCGTCTGACTGCAAATGCGAGTTTTGGGTTAGATTCCCACCCGGAGAACTGAATATTTTTATATATATACAGTGCGGCTTGAGCTCCACCACCAAACACGCAATATCTCGATTTCATGCGGAAAGTAAAGTACGGAGTGCGATTAAACTAGGTTCAAGATACTACCTACCCTAATACTCTGCGGGAAAAAGCTTGAAGTAAACTAAATTATACATTCATCACAGTATTAAGAAATGACTCTGAAACTGGATATGTATTTGAGCATTTTAATATTGTTAACATATATTATTCAGCATATTATTAGTTGAGTAAGAAGTTTTACATACAGTGAAACGTTTGGCACGGTCCTCGTATTTGCAAAGCAATCTAGCAAGCATTCAAACTATGTTACGACGAAGCTTAACTGCTCGGAGAGCCTCAACAATGCTATCTCCTCTATTGCGCAAAATACAATTTGTGAAAATCAGCATGTTAGTGATGTTTGGTTTCGTTATATATTATAACTAGCGACCCGCTCGCGGCTTCGTCCGTAAAATGGTTTGGATTTGTCATACAAAGTTTCATCCCCTATTTCAAGCATTTAGGTTGATTTTAGAAAAAAAGTAGCCTATGTTACACCCTGGGTCTTCAACTATTTTCATTCTAAATTTCATTCAAATCGGGCCGGCGGTTTAGCCGTGAAAGCGTCACAGACAGACAGATAGACAGACTTTCGTATTTATAATATTAGTATGGATATAGGACACCTTTATATATTATTAATTTTTACCTACAATTATATGTAATATCACATATTTATAATAAGTTAATATATAAATTCTCACGTAAAAGTAACCTAATTCATTGCATTTTAAGCTATGGTCATGCATAACTTTCATACCATTTCCTTGCTGGCTTGCAAAGTCGATTAATATAAAACGTGAAATACTTAAGTACAGTACATAATCTAACATTTTATACGCCGATTCCTTCCTTCCTGCCTCATCAGAAACATCAGAAAAAAGGCACCCAAATTACATATGTAATCAAATGATAAAACTTCTCATCCAATAACCGCCGAGGTGGAACCGCCAAGATTGCATAAGGAAATAGGGGATTGTATTGGATATGCATAGTTCGCGCTCGAATGCCACTCAGGTACGCCCCAGGGATGTGAGGCAGCGAGGCAGGGAGGCGAGCCGCATTCAACATTTTGATATTTTACTACTCTACGACCGTGATAGACGCCTGTATACATTTGAGACAAGAAAATTCCAATTAAACTTTCTGACCAAAATAAAATTTTATTAGCACTTTGAACTTTCCTAATTTTCATTTATTATTTACACGCACCGCATTTTGCAAGACGTTCCGTCGAAATTGGATTTGTGGTGACGGAATAACTTGGAGTCTTACATTATTAAGATTTTCTAGTCCGACTTGAATGTCACTGGTCCGTCTATTATGTAAACATTTGTGAACAAAGGTTTCTTGGTACTTTGCGAGTAATTAACTATCTGAATAGTACGAGTATATGTACGTGAAAGGAAAACTTTGGACTCTTTATTACGAAAAGTATGCGAACGGGGTAGTATGAAAATTGGCGAAGTTATTGTTTATATGAAGAAATAGTGTATAGTGTATAAATATGGACATTGTTTTATATTAATCATTAGATATAAATAAAATTACACACTTCAATGCCTTTGACGCACACGTTTGTATAAAGTAAAATACACGTTGCTAAGGAATCGTGTATTTTATTGTTCTACGGATCCTTCAGCATCTACTTTATGTACATAAGATTGACATACTTTTTTATAGATAGAAACAACAAGTAGGCCAAAATTGATGAATACACTGTCAACTGGTACGTAATTTTAATGTTCCGAAATAAATTTTAGGAAACGTACACAAATTTGAACGCAGCGGGATTCGAACCCGCGCCTAAAATTTTTATACGTTTCCTAAAATGTTTTTCAATTTCCTAAGTGTTTGAATAACACACTATAATAATATGTTTAAAATATTTTAATGTTCCGTTCGTTCCTATAGTAGACATTATAAGTGTTTAATTATAAAAGCGAATTCGATCATTAATTTTGCTTACTTCATCCGCATCACGCATTATACGGGGCATTTATTAAGCCTGATTTTCATTTCGACGCAGATGACAGTAGGCGGAATTGTTTTACAATATAATTACAGGGAACCATTGTTCGGTGCTCGACGCACTTCGATTTACATTTAGAACGGCCCAATTTGCGCGGATCCGCGACTGGTGATACTTACTGTATTTATTTTAATTTCAATTCATTTTCGAAATAATATCGCTCCACTCTAGTCTATTGTTGTATAATAAATTTGAAAATGTTTGTTGATAACTTTATTACTTACAAAATTATAAATCAAAAAGGTCAGATAGCTTTCGAATAACTTTTGAGAATTTTATAATAATAATCTCAGCATATGATTTTCAATTAAACGCTTGCTTGAAATTAGATGACTTTCATGGCTTTTATTTAAATTAAACATATCCATAAAATCTTACCGATTTGTAACTTCGTGTGCGTGGACGTAAATCCCGAATCCCAAATCGAGTAATATAAATGCCGAATTTTAGCCTTCTACGGGCAGTAGCGGCTGTACGTTGTCTGTCAAACACTCGGTTAGTAACGGAAGAGTTTTATATGTATGTATACAGAACATATAAGTATTATCCTAATCACGGCTTGGCATAACTGTCCGATCTTTGAGAAACTTTCATCTTTTTTTAATTATGTAAATAACATTGAGATTAAACTATGTATATTAAAAAACAAATGCCAATGTGACACAATGTAAGCTAAGAGGATTTTTTTTATATAAATGCCTTCAACGTATTATTTGAACAGTGTTTCTGTATATAATTTTACACTAGATTGAATACTTATAGGTGTATTGTATAATGTAATATTTATTAAACTTTTTTTAAGCAAATGTGTCTAATATACAATTCACAGTTTAACATCATTCACGTATGACAAGAGGGTATATAAATAAAAAAAATAAGTTATTTTTGACTAAAGATCTTTACTTATTCTTATATTACAAATAATATTATGTACATAGTATCAATAAAATTGTTAATTATATAGTAAATATAGTACAAGAATTTGTAAGTATATAGTAAAAATTATAACGCCTCTTTTACACAAATGTACGAGTTAGTTATAAATTTTATAACATAATGTGGTTACCGGTTATTTGCGTAACGTCGTGTCGGCGATTCTTGATAAGTATTGAGTACTGTGAAATTATTTACATTAAAAAAAAATCTATTCCTTAAGTACTATTTAAATATTAATATCGTCTGAAAATATAAATACAAGCAATAGAAGGCTAAAGAAGTAAATGCTAAATTCCTAAAATAATCCATATTTAATATGTTAAACAAACTATCACTCATATTAAAATGTAATTAGATAAAATTGTGTAATTTTCTTTCATTCAAACGAACAGAAGGGTAGCGAGCTATTAGTAATAACAAATTATCGAATATAAAACAACCATTAGCACTAAGTATTTAAAACTTTATATGTTGTACATTATGGTGACGGTTTTGGTTTAAATCCCTCATTAATATATACACGGCGCGCTCTTTAACCTAATATCAAGCAAATCAATTTATATTCAGTGCATTTTATTTACATTATAACACTTATCTACATGATAATAAGGTACTTAATACTCCCAATTCATACGAAACGCTGCGAGTTTAAATGGAACATACAAATGAACTCGACATTATTTCAAATTATCATTGCAAAGCTTTTGATTTCAATCAATATTCAATTTCTGCGAAACTCACTTTATTTATTTACTATTCCCTCGGAAATTGAAAACCGTATCTGCGTTCCGCTTACAATGTCTGCTGTAATTTAATTTTTTAATATACGTGAACTCATTTAGTATATACGCTAGGAAAATTCTAGTCTGTTATGGGCACCAGTAATCACAAAGCACTCGAATTATCACTACAAACCATAGTTTAAAAGGTCCACTGGTTTGTTATAAGTGTGCCAGAATGTCGATTTCGGAGGGCGGTTGCATATGCGTGTCGTTGAGCGCCGGCGAGCCAGAGACAGTCACGATGACAGGCTGTGCCTCGGTGTGGACTATTGTCACGAGATGTTCGTCTGGGTCTTTTTCGTGTTCTGTGGGCTTGGGTAGAGCTTCTATGGCATCGTCTGCATATTTGAGGTCTAGCGGAGTGAGTGTGGGCAGCGTGTCTGTAACAGGGGGATCCGCCCGCGGGACGCGATATGACGGGGGGCCACTATATTCAGACCCACACCACGCGGCCGCCGTTGTTCCTCTGAAAGTTTTTAATTAAATTTAGTGAACTGAAATTAATGATCCCTGTAAAATACTATACATGATAATGATATATTGTATTTATTATAAATCATTGTAACTCAGATGGTCATATAATAATGTATTAACAAAAAAAATGTATTTTTAGTTAAAAAAATAGTTCGGTGCATACTTTGTGAGAAATTGTCATAATCTTAATATCATGGCGAACTTAGTTTCCAGTGTGTCAGTATTACAATATTCTATGTGAAATACAAGCTCAAAAATGTGTAATATGTAAAATATGTAAAAGTTACAGAAAAAATAAGTATTCTGAAGTTCTAATTTGAGCCGTAGTTTCGCGAAAATATTTCATTTCAATACGACGGTATATTACAAGTGTCACCGAGCCCCAAGCAAAACGCGAGCTTGACTATTATAAAATACATTCAGTTATTTTTGTTTCTTTTCCACATCTTTCGTTTATTTAGAAAGATATGTTTTTTTTCTATTTCTTAAATCATTATCATAGTTTTGTATTATATTAATTGTATTGGTATAATACTATGATTGATAGAAGATTTGATTGAGATAGTGGAGCAGTTTTTAGGAATATTTCAGGCCATTTTGGCACAGTAAGATCGATGCGTAAACTCGATTATTCGGTAAACGCGATTGGATGTAGATTCGATTTTCACTCGGATGAATGATAATAATATTTAAATTATTTCTATTTCACTGCTTTGTTAAATCAAACCGCAGTGCTGAGTTCCGCAACTCAACACGCAATATCTCGAATTCAGGCGGAATATGGAAGTTTTTTATGTGTCTGTCCATAACGGGGGGGTTTTGCCATAATCGCCACGCTTGGCAGGCGGGTTGGTAATCGCAGTAAGCCAAGCTTTCAAAAAGACGCTGCTGCCCATCTCCTTCTGGCTGTAGTCCCTTAGTCGCATTGTACGACATCCACGGGACGAGATGGGGTGGATCTATTTTAAGCCGGCATCCACATGGCAGGGAGCGAGACGTGGTCGCTAACTATGTGTCTTATTAAAAGGCTCAAGGTCTCCAGCGGGCAATGGAGGGAGCAATGCTTGGTATTTCCCTACGGGATAAAATCAGAAATTATGATATCCGTGGGCGAACAAAATTAACCGACATTGCTCGAAGGATTGCTTAGCTGAAGTAGCAGTGGGCGGGACACATAGCCAGGAGAACTGATGATCATTGGGGCAGTAAGGATCTCGAGTGGCGACCCCGAACCGGACGACGCTCAGTGGGCAGGCCCCCACCAGATGAACTGACTATCTGGTCAAGCTGAGAGAGAGTATGGAGAACGTATTTCTTGAAATAGCGAGCGAGAACTGTATATCATAATTTGTACAAAATAATACCTGACTAGAGTAGCTGAGTTAGATCTATAAGTGGGGGGTGGCGATACCGCCGGCGCACTTCTGTCTAGGAGAAGTAACCTGAAACAAACGGTCAAGTTGAATTCTTTTGTACTACAAGTTTAGATATTCTAATTTAGTAGAATAGTATGTGACGGAACCATTATCAAACCCAAGTTATCCGTTCAACAGTAACTAGTTACATACTAGTTATCGCTTCAATAAATTAAATAGCTAGAATAGATTAATATTAACAAGAATATCGTTATTTTATTTATATTAATTATGTTGCATTACTTATTTATAGACAATTTCGTGGTCAAGTTAGGTTCATATATGAAATACGTATACTAAGCACGTACTATATAGTTTTAAAGATAACACTTAAAGGTACAATAAAAACAGGTATACATAAATTAATATTTCACCTATTTTCTTTTGACACTTTGACGACGACAGTGAATTATTTCGAATCCTAACCACAAAACACTTTAGATTCTTAATATTATATAAGAAATACATTCAAAAGGGCTCTTAATATAATGCAAACATACCTGAGTCTATACTCTTGCATTGAAGCTTGGTAAGTCGGTGGCGGGGGCCTATAGTGAAACTCCGGGTACAGCATAGCTGCGTAAGGATGGTGTGGACGAGCATAACTTGGCGGCAGACGAGGTACAAGCCGTCGACACGAAGCTCGTCGTAAACCTAATAATGTACAAGGCGCATCTCGCGCGCCCAATCTCCACGCAAGACCAGCTGCTGTCACCAATACTACACCGATACCTGTAAAACATATAATATTTTTATATATACGTACAAATATACATCTAAAATACGCTTTAAGTATGCGTCTGAATGTAAACGCGAATGGTTGTGAGATCTATCCTCAAGCGGAGGAATGATTGTATTTAAATTATTTTCATTAATCCACTCCGGTAAGTCAAAGTGCGGCGTTGAGTTTCGCCATTCAAAACGCATTGTCTAGATTTCGGATGAAAAGTGGATAACAGTGTGTTGCCACTACCACTTCTTTCTGACAACTCTATTATGCTAAAAAATATGGGAGTAATATAAAGTTCAATTTATAACTCAAAAAGTTCAAATTACTAAGCATTATTTGTGTAGGGTCAATACCCATTAACGCACGTAGGTAAGCGACTATTAAGATAATTATTTTCGAACTCGTGATTACGAACAATACGTTCCGCTTTGATCTGCAGCGCTAATGGCTCGCACCTGTGTTATTAGTGTAGTGAGTGAAAAGCAAAATTGTCTTTATAAAGAGCTTTTATCGGATGCGGGCGTTGCAACATTGGGTATATAAAATGGCAACATTGCGTAGAAACACTGTTCCTAGCTTGCTAGACGATGTTAATTTTCACTTGAGTCACGAGTATAGTAAATTTTAGCCTTTATACGTCCATCGGCTAGGTAATTTTGTGCCGGCATTGCAAATCGCACTTTACGAACGTAACTAAATTCCATATGACAGAGTGTAACGAATATTTGGTTAGTACGTCTATCCATGTTGATGTGTGAAGTTCCCAGCTGAGTGACGCGTACAAATTGCTCCAGCGACACAACAATAGATTGCTTGCCTGTAACAACATCATTTGTCCCTAACGCTAATGAAAATCCAATTAATTCTG
Source organism: Podotricha telesiphe (assembly GCA_038994665.1). Taxonomy (NCBI): domain Eukaryota; kingdom Metazoa; phylum Arthropoda; class Insecta; order Lepidoptera; family Nymphalidae; genus Podotricha; species Podotricha telesiphe. The sequence continues at coordinate 304,803 of JAOYRR010000139.1, read as the reverse complement.
CTTCAAAACTCATTCGAAGTTTAATTGAAAACTTCACCCGGTGAAGGGCGGAGGCGACTTTGTGAATGATATAATGAGATTTCGACCAGACTTGTTATTGTCATATGCAGGACGAATATCCAATGAGGCCTCCCGAATTGTTTTACGCTTAATGACAGCCATTTGTTACCGTTGACGCTGCGAACCAAAATTAATATTAAAGCGAGAAAAGTTACGAACAAGTGTAGTTAACACTCAGTTTAATTCGGTTCGCTTATGTAGGTGGCGGCACAAGGCGGCTTTGATCGATTGTAAAAAGAAAAAACAAGGCACGGAACGTGAAGCGAACTGTTAAGCGATCAAACACTTTGTCATAGAAAAAATTCTCGATTCAGAAATTTCACCTCAGCCTCTAGAAAGCTTTATAGCGTTTTTTTTAAATTTATAACTATGTATCGCTTGGCACGGTGCCACAATCGTTGTCGCCTCAGCTTGTACGGTGAATTCAAAGCTTGTATCTGATTCGATTCTTGTGATTCTTGTGAATACTCAACATCAAAATAAAATAGGTATAAAGTACTGTTTTAGTAGTGTACGTTTCGTTATATTTTAGGTATTAAGAAATGTATCTATACATTATATATTAATGGTAATATGATAAAGATGATTTTTTGTATTTATTTTATGTTAATTTCTCTGCAGTTTCACCAGGTACAATGATTATTGCTTTATTGTATCTAATTTTTAACATACATTGCTCGTTTTGACTGAACGGTTTCAAACAGACATAATACAAAAAAATAAACATGCAACAAAAAATCTAAAATATTTACCTATCATAAGTAATAATAAAGTAAGTGGTGCCCGTGGATGCGGCCTGAGGGCCCCTAATACAGCGCCTGCGCCCACCAGACAGGCGCCGACGACGCCCAGGAACAAGACACATAGACGTAGCGGTGGTCGACCGCAACAGGATTTAGGAGCATTGCCTTCCCCCTCCGAGCATGCATACGCAGCCCCTCTTCCGGATCTGAAAATAAAAATATATATTCTATCATATAGTTAAAACAGTGCCTGAATTTTTTATGTTTTATTTTTATTATTTAAAATACGACGCAAAATAATAACTTCGTGAAGAAGCAAAAAGTGTCATAAATATATTTTATTTTCATTTATCTAAATACGTCTAATTGTATATGAATATGTTGTTCATAGGTACAAGTCTTATATAACTTTAACATTTCTAAATAAAATGACGCATATCTCTCCCAAGTCCCATTTAAATGAGACATCGTAATATATATACTATAAGAGATATACTGTCTTATTAGTTCAAAAATCAATATAAACTTTAAAGTTTCACAAAAATGTAAAAGATATATTTGATCTTCAATATTACAAAGCTTCGTCAAAGTAAATTTTTGTAAACGTTCATAAAGTCTTAGGACATCATAATATATATATTATAAGACATATACTGTCTTATTAGTTCAAAAATCTATATAAACGTTAAAGTTTCACAAAAATGTAAAAGCTATTTTTGGTCTTCAATATTTCAAAGCTTCGTCAAAGAAATTTTTGTAAACGTTCATAAAGTCTTAGGACATTATAAGCTTAAAGCTTTAGTCATGCTCAAAATTAATTAACAAAATTCTTTTCACTTAGAAAAAAAATCAGCTAATTAAACGAGTACTTACTTTTAGTCCTTCAAAGCGTATAGCTATTACGCTTTCTTTGTACGTGTCAACATTTTTTCTTTTCATTTCGTCTATTCACGACTTTGCCTTACAATATAATCTTATATTAGCGGACAAGAAATAAAATTGAAAGTCTGTTAGGAGAATAATTAAATTATTTAATTTAAAATGCACAAATGCAGCTGCAACAAAAATGAATACAATAGTGACATCCAGACAAGATTTCTAAAGCGTGGAGTGATTGGCCGGAGTCGTGGCTGACTGCATCCGAGTTTATCGACCTATATCGTCTGACCCCTTTCGGAAGAGACCCTTATAATGTTAATTGGTTAGGAAATTATAATACGTAGATATATTGTCTATGTCACGTACAAGCTCTTAAATTTAATATAGGATCTGTATCCCCATACATTTACATTAATACAAAAGACTAGACATTTTAATAAAGTACTGGATAAATATTTTATTCTGTATTTTCCTCTCTTGAGTAGGATTTATCTGTCAAAAACAAATACCCCTTTCGTGGTATCAAATAGATCGCTCGACTTAAGTAAAAAAAGCAAAGATTTTCATTGGATAAGTTCGGCATGAAGCGGCAGTGCTAGTTGTTGGTCCTCGGACGTTTTGATAAATGAGACTCCGTACAATATCATTCGTTTGCCGTCATTTCTTTTATACTTTTAGAATTTTTTCGACAGACGATAAAGCACTCAAATTTTAAAGGTTTCCTAACGTCTTTAGTAGATCCTGTTCTAGTGAACTCAAGTATTTAAACATATGTTTCGTTTTGTATATAAGAAGAACTAGCACACTTTTAATGACAACTGGTGCAAGTACTTCACTTTGTAATAGAACGAGTGACATCTGTTGCATATATTGTATTGGATAGTGAAAATGGGATGAGTCATTCTATTCTGTTAATGGATTTGGCCACGCGATCCATAAACAAGCCCCACTCGGTTAAGACCTACGCTGTGTAATTATTTTTTACTCGCACAAAAAATATAGACAGTAAATATTAAAAAGGAAATTTAATAAATTAAAAGTGAACAATATCAAATGTAGCCGTTTTTTGTCGTAAAGGCATAATAGGTATCAATTACCAAAGTCACGTGAACTTTTAATTCTTGTACTAAAAATTTTTAACAAATTTTGTCAATATTTAATTGTCTTTTCTCAGCTTCACGCTATTTTATACTTGTCTTCGCTTCGACCAGAGCGGTAGAATGAAAATAATTAAAATGTAATTATTCCCCAAAGGGGGAATCGAACAGAACCAATCGCGATTACAGCCAGACACTGTTCCACTGCGCCACGGTGGCAAATATGGTTATAAAGTTAAAAATTTATGATCTAAACAATTTACTATTAATATATTACACTCTACGCCATATTTTTAAATCTACTTACCAGTAAACTCAATATGAATCAATTCGAGGGATCATTATGCAAATCCAGAACAGTTTAAAGCCTGGATATTGTTCTAAAGTATCTGGCTTATACGAGGCAGGCTTACTTAAGACCGCTGGTTACATTATGTGCATATTAAGCCCGCACATATGTTGTGACGTCGACCGTAAAATTTACGATGTTAATAAGGGCTCGAGGGTTAATTATCTGATTTACGTGTTTATTAAAACTCTCGTGCGCACGCGTCGTTATTACTTATTGGCCCTTAGCATTTAATATTTAATGGGCTCTTCTTAATAACATTTTATCATAAAATATAGTACGTATTATTAAGTAATCAGAAATTTATTAACGAAATTAAACATAAAATAAAATTTGGATATTTATGGCTGTGCTGCTTTTAGATGGGAAGTGAAATGTCAAGACAGGTTTGTTGAATTATTATTTTTAAATATATTTACGATTTGAATATTATATAATAAGGCACTCAACAAGAAATGAACAAGCAATGTAAAACTAAAAGTATTTAAATAAAAGGGAAGCTAGACTTAGAGTAAGAACAAAAAATATAAACAAAAAAGTAGCAATTTCCCAACGAATACCCCATTTGTGATCATCCAGACAGGTTACGCTCCATCAACCACGGAACTAATAAAATCCATAATCATTGATATACTACTTGTCGAGTGCTCTTTATTTATGAGGCTTATTGTCCTGTAGCGTTTCGGAATATTCAATAATGGAAACCATATATTTTTACAATATTATATATTTTTAACGTATTATTTTGTTCAGATTAATTATGTAGAACAAAAATTTACTTTTAATTTTCTAATCGCAATAGTGCTATTTGAATGATCAATTAAAAATATAAATTGAACGTATCTATTGGTTCAGTATTTTGAATATCAAGGGAGGATGACATTTCATACTAGCTAGGGCACAGCAAGTTTTCACTACTCGCTAATTATGCCCTCGAGGACTTAGAGTGTACCCTCAGTTAACTCGACTTTATCAAACAACCTTAATAAGTACGAAAGGAAGCCTGTTTTCAAATAAACGAATAAAAAATATTAAAAAGCTATTGTAGTTTGGAAATGAAAATTTGTGGTGAAAAAAGTTACATAACTTTTTGTAAGTTTATTATAAAATATTTTTCGAGTGCATATTTTTTTTATTAACACAAGTTTTTCTGACATGTTTTTGTCAATTTTGCGTGGTGTAACGCCGCGCTTTGTCTAGCCAGCACATTGACAAAAAATATGACATTTCAACCCACAATCATCTATAATATCTGTATCTTAAACATTATTTAAATATAATTTCATTTAAAAACATTAGTTAACAAATAACAATGGGGCAAATTACTCCACCTAAAAAATGTTACTAATTTGAATGAGCTAGGATCATAATTAAAACAATTTAATAAACCAATTCTTGACGTGATACAAATATATGTATATATAATATTATATATAAAAAATATATATATACTTTGAATATAACAATTTGTCAACATCTAGTCTATATAAATAACTATTAAAATGCTTCAACATCACTGTATTCTGTTATAAACGTCGAAATAAGCGGAATTTATAAGCGATTCTGGTGCATGTATTGGAAACACAACAAATTATATCCGCATACATCGGAGATACTATAAGACGATCTATTTCAACAAGAATACAATTAATATTTCTATTAACTAGTCTAAATTGTATACAAGTATGGAAATCGATCATGGCTTAGCTATAAGTTAATACCACAAGTTTCATGCGGTGGGCTGAATAAGTTACTAAATAGAAACAAAGCATTTTAATATTTTGTTAACATTTTTTAAAGTGTTATTCCCACACCAAGGAAATTGAAAAAGACATATTTAGAAAACGTATAAAAATTTGAACGCAGCGGGATTTGAACCCGCGCCTCTTGAAAACCGTTCAAAGTTTTCAAGAGGCGCGCAAATCCCGTTTTCTAAATATGTCTTTTTCAAAGTATTTTGAAGTAAAACTTAATAAAATTACTTTAATTACAATAGAATATAACTCTCAAATATAAAGCTTACGTGCTGTTAGTCTAAAATAAGTTTCGTAATAAAAAAATGATGACGAGGATAATTTCCCCTTATTACCTTCATCCCATTCCGTAGCAAATTTTGTACGAATGATACGTTCAATATACGTTTTTTTTTTCAGAAATGTCGGATGACACGCCTATGACAATATCACGATGAAATCCCGAGGAAATAAATTAGGACCCTCGATAAGCGCTCCCTTTGACGAGCCCCGTCTTTGGATTAGGGTGTGAAAAATGATAGCTTAGTACAAGCGTAGATGTGCCATGTGAGTAGAGCGCTTTGTAGAACATTTTGACATGAATCTAAAATATGTTCATGTGTTTTGTAGAAGATTTGAACTGATATCTAAAATAAAAATAATATGTAAGTCTAAGTACTACTATGTGATAAAACATGTTTTACAGCGTATATATTTATACCTATTAATTTGTAACTAGAATTTCCACAGTTAAGCTCGTATGGTACAAGAGCGATTTACTCAGAAGCTTTCCCATAATTAATGAATTTATATTTAATTAAAATTGTTTTACAAATTTGATTGTTTTGTTTCGTTTTGTAACGCTTGTATAAAATAATAACATTCCTCATTAATACAGGCAAAGTCGTAATTCAATACGTTTAACAGCAAAACTTTGAAAAACTAAAATACAAATATCATATTTTATATTCCAAATATTTGAAAGCTAGTAAATTTAAAATATTTCCTAAATACACAATAGGACGTGTGATGCATTTATCAGTGTTTCTGCTCGAAAAAACACAAAGCGAAACTAAATTACAACTGACTGTATTTTAGTTAAAAGTCGGGTGCCCAAAAAAGCTATGACGCGTGGCGGTTGACACACGTCAAACTCGCAATTTAGGAACTTTGCAATACCTAGGACGATTTAGCGTCGAGTGGTCTGGTTAATCAAACTTTACTCCCTATTCATATTGCCACAAAAGCGTCCCCGCAGTTCCATTTTTAGGTTAGTTTAGCTTCTATGTGAATGTGAATTTTTATTTCCATCAATTTTACAGTTTTCTAATGGAAATTACTACAAATGCAAGTATCTATAAGGAGTAGGTCGATTTCATTTAAGACTATATGTTATAATGTAATGGAGAAGAGCTTAGTGCACGCACAGGTCGTTAGTTTGCATTCCACTTTCCACTGTAGATAGGTTTACATTACTTCACTATGGTCAAAGTTGTGTCCCTTAGTTGTCTCCGCATATTCCCCTAATGCGGTACGAGTACGTGGTTAGACAAACTAGAGTTTTAGCATTTCAATGTTAATATTTACAAGTGACTCTAAAAATTTGAACATTTTTAAAGTATTATTCACACACTTAGAAGGTGAAAAACATGTCAGAAAACGCTAAGCCATATATTCGTATGGCTTAGCAGTCTCAACCCTCGCCTCTTGAATATGAAGGATCCAAGAGGCGCGGGTTAGAATCCCGCTACGTTCGAAACTATAAGTAATATACGATTTTTAAAGCATTTTTTTTAGCACCTAAAAATTTTTACTATTGTAAAATATAAAAAAAAATCATGTAAACTTGTAACTGTTAATCAAATATAAAGTGGCAATTGCTCTATACATTTTGCAAACTGCATTGATGATGAACATCACGTTAAATTAATAGAAGCATCCACTATATATTATTACATGTATGAATAATCGTCATAAAAGTCATTAATATTGTCTCTGCTATCATAATATATTTTTAATTCAAGCATATAAAATTAGTATTATTATAATATTAAATATTCATCATGATTTAGTGCTAAGAAATCTACTTTACCAGTAATTCTTTTACAGGAATTATGTTCCAGAACATCGGCATAATATCTAATTAGACAGGAAATGCCTGATAAAATATGGAATTATATAAAACACTAGGACTAAGATATGAATCCACAACTGTTGCGTCAACAAAAAATTCACTCACCCATTGTCAATTTAAGTAAAAAAAGTAAACATTGAGCCCATCGCGGTGCAGTGGGACAGCGTCTGGCTGTACACGCCATTGATTGCGGGTTCAATTCCTATTCGAGGGAATAATTATATTCAAAATATTTCTATTTCTCCGCTGTTGTACCCAAGAAGCGCAGTGTTCAAGTATAAAATTATCTTCTTAATTTCTTTTATCGTTTAAATTTTGTGATGTTTTAAACACAGCAACGTAAAACATAACATCTATTTAATTTGTTTTTATTTAAATATAATTTCTAATAACTTCTCATTTGAACGGTAATTTCGCAATGGCAATTTTTGATTATTATTATAAGTACGAGAATTAACTTTGATGTAATTGTTGCAAGTTAAATATTACATTTTAAAGCAATGAAAGTGTTCAATATGATGTGCAAAATTATTATTTATCCGAGGAGAATAGAAGACACATGTGTTTTCTCTCAACGGCTAACGTGGGCTGGAGCAATCACAGGATGTTTGTACTACAAGCTGCTCCAGTTGGTTCGCAGACAGTTCGGCGTTATTTTTGTAATGGTGATATTTTACTATATGATAATTATGTTGGCACTGTTGTATGTATATATTAATAATAATAATGTGATTATATGAGACAATATAAGTGTTTAAATAATAAAATATTAACTACTCAAGCGAAGTCTAATTGCATGTAGAGACTAATATTTTTATTAATTTTGTTGTAGCTTCATTAACTAGTAGTAGTATTAGTAGCTTATTCCCACATAGCAGGGTAGTTTAAGAACATAGTGTCATGACACTTCGTTAGCCGCTTTCCATACGAAACATTGCGTGTTTCCCGATTAATCTCCTTCATGTTCTCCATTCATCGAAGCGCCATAATTAACGAACTGAACATTGCGTGACGAATGGCGGAGCTCAATGCCGCGCTTTGCCCTACCAGAGTGGGGAAATAAAAATAATGTAAATATAATCATTGCCATCAATCGAACCCAATGGGTGTGGGCATTTACAGTCGGTCGCTGTCTTACTTACTCGTCCACTATGGCCTAACTAATAAATATTAGAATATTTAAATTTTCAATCTTATGAATATTTTATAAGAAATCCATAGAAATGTGGTCATTGTGACTCAGTTGGGATGTGTCGATCCGCACCGCACGCGATCGATGTGGGTTCAGATTCTCCTCGGGTACCTCATGAGATGCAGAATGATATATAGAATGCATATGCAAATAAAATAAAATATTGTAATAAAAAACGATTACTGCTCGATAAATATAAAAATATTAGTAAAACACTAAAATAAAAATCAAGGAATGATTAAATAACCATAAAGGGAACGTGTATCCTACAAAACAATAATGTAAACATTTGAATACGAAAAGCGATAAAGCTCTGCAATGCAAGGATACATTTATATTCTTTATTCATTCCCTGCGATTTACATAGAAAACAGAGTGAAAGGCCTCGGAATTTTTATTCGAAAAAAATCCATTGATATTTCTGTATTTTGTATATAAATGGATATCAATTTTTCTTAGTTTTTCTCATTAATGGAACATAGCAGCTACACAATTTCAAATAATATATTTCAGTCGTCAGAAATGAAATATTTATCAGCCTTATTACGAGAGCATTTCATGGCGGGTACCGTACACAAATGTTTATCTCGGGCCAGGTAAAAATATTTGTTCAACTACAAAAAAATAAGACATGGACCGTGTTTTGTTTAGTCCCATCTCAGGGTATACTTTCTATAGACATTTTGGGTTGTCTTTTTTGTTACACATCTGATGAATTGAAAGGCCCAGATGTGACACGCGGTAAGTGCCTGTTGTGCTTTTCATTTTGTGCTTATGTAACGGCCATTCATATTTAGAACAGGCAACGTAGCAAATTCTGTATATACAAAAGAAACGTAATAAATATAGACGTCGCTTGGACAATTCGTCGCACTGGTTAAAAAACAACTATTAGTAATGCGTTTTCTTACATTTATTTTGTTTTTAAGACTATTAGGAACATGTTTTTCAAAGTTACATCTGAATTCAATTATCGCCATGACGATGGAGTTGGAATTATTTCGTTTATACGTGTAAGGTGTAGGTTCAAAATTGCAATATTAAGAATTCCTGCAACCTGGCTAGAAAAACAAACTCGGTACGAATTTGGTTCTATTGCCAATTGCCAGCATAATGAGAGAGATAGAAGAACCCATGACGGATGAAATAAATGTTATACTTACTGAAATTTATTTCTATTAATATTTGTACAATTTAAAAAATATTTACTTGATTTTAAATATGTCTTATATATTCATGGAAAGGCAAAACTTTAGACCCTTTTTTATAAATTTGATGCGGACCGAGGAGTATGAAGTTTGGCAAAGTCGTAAAGTTTGTATGGAGAAGGCTCCATCTCCCAACAAACAGAAAACCATTATTTTTTATAATAATGCATTTGAAATATATTAAATTAATATTATACATGCGTTTGACATACATAAATAAAGTAATAATAAATACATTTGTATAAAGTGAACACATAGTTTATGCTTTACCGGAGACTATATTAAATACTAGCGATTCGCCTTCGGCTTTGCCTGCGTAGACTACAAGTCTATAATTTAAGTTGTTGAAATTTTTTTATTTAAGAACCTATTGAAATAAAATAAACACTAAATGTTAACAGAAGTTTACTAAAATAAAATAATGCATGCATTTAAATCGGTTGAGCCATTTCTTATCTAAGCGTGCACAGACACATAGACAAACAGAAAAAAATAAATACATTGATAAACGCTCCCAATAATATATATTTTTTATATATCTTCCATAACAGTGATAATTAAAATTTTTGTTATAAATTAATTTGGCATAATATGTAAAAAAAAATCAATAATTATTGACCAAAACCGGAAAATATACAAAACCAATCTTGAATCCCTTGTCAATACTTAACAAAAAGTATAGGTAAAAAGGGTCCGGTCTGTATAACCGTTGGCAAATTGAGGAACCCTCATCTACTGGGCAGCTGTAATGCGCTTCAGCGATAAAATGTCGAAATCAGGTAAACTCTATTATTACTTAAGTTCAAAATGTAAATGAATTCAGGAAAAGTATTCTGTTTTTTATATTTTTAAGATATCTTTTTCGACATTATCTCTCACAAATTTCTGTATTTGCGGTAAATAAGCATATAGATTGTAGCCGGTCCTCTTCTTTCTTTATATGACGCAATTACTAAAATTGCTATATCAGTCTGGATGTAATAAAATACTTTAAATTCATATTTCCTTAAGGAAAGAAGAATCAACGCAGCGACAGCGTCAATTAACTTCAAATTGTGTAGTATAGTAATGTAGCTTTTAAGCGTGTATGATTGGTGTAGTTAAATTTATTTTACCTTATTATACTTTAATTTATTGTTTCTTATATCTTCAGTACTTTTGTCACGTTGTTGGATCAAAAGTTAAATTAAAATTTTTTGAGTTGCAGATGAAATTACTTACGTTGTAACCGAGAAAGAATATCTTAAGGATTGAATTTGTTTTCCTTTGTAATTCTATCTGTTTAAGTGATGTAAGAAAAAACAACCGCTTGGATATCGCGACTCTCAATTCAATTTGATACAGTTATTAGTATAATGGTTTCATACATTACCATCATCTTTTCCAGTTTCATTATCAATACCTTCATGTTATTCTTCGGGTATCATAAGCCACAATAGTATTAGATTTATTCTTTTTCTATATTACTAAAAAAAATGTAGGTAGGTATGCGTATGTGTAAGATAGATATTACTTTCTCATTCCAAGGTTTATATCAAATAATCTATAATATATACATAAAACTCTTACGCTACTGACTGACTGACAAAGCACACCCGAAATTCTGCGAGTAAAAAGTATAAATGTAGGTTTCTGAGATGTGAGCACAAATTAAAACTAAGAGGATTTCCAAAAAAAATTACAGGAACAGCGTATAACGAGATTTAGTTGCGAGTTATAATTAATATTATGTAAATAATAGATATATGTAAAAAATGCACTTGACTGGATATCGGTGATATTCGTGAGTAGGTGCATAGATATAATCAATTGTCGACACAAACGAAGATAGATTGTCGGAATAAATGAAGATTGTAAAAGAAAGAAGTAATAAAGCGAAGACGCCGGCGCAAACTAATTGGTACGGGAGTATTTGGGGGATTACAGTAAACCGCTATCAACTCACTTAAATGACAAAGAAAAGATAATAATCACATTACTTTATTTTCATTTTGAAATGAACCATATTTTTATTTACTTTTTTTAAGAAATAGTCAATAATAAGCATTTTGTATTAAAGTGTTTTCGTATTATCTATATTGTTCAAAGACTCAATTAGTTATATAATGCTACTGTATGTATAATCCGATATGTGCGGATCAATTTCAAAATCTATGGATCAGTGGCTTATCTAATAGTAAGGTCTAATATCTCTATCTCATAGCATCAGTTTATACAGGTTTTAATTTCCCTCAACAAATTCATCGTAATTGTTTATATTTTGATGAAATAGATGAATTCTAACATGGAATTTAAACGAATTTGCAACTCAAAAATCTGAAATTTGTTGCGAATATAAATATATAAATACATATATATAAATAAATATATTCACTAAAAACAATATTTTAGGCTGAACAAAAAAAACATGAAAATATTAAAAAAAATGGAAGTTGAGCCTGAGAAATACGGCAGTGTGGGCGAATTTGAAGCTTTCCGGAGCTTCATTGTTGTAGGGAAAAACGAAAGCTTCGACCTGTGGGATTATCGCAAGACTATTAATCATTCGAGGTATTGACGTTCGCGCTAGGCTCCTAGTAATCCCGGATTATAAACTCGCACCGAAGTAATTATTTCAACGTTTTACAAAATTTATCCCCGTTTTTAGTATATACTAAAATTCATTTACATTCCATAATAGGTAAAACGTTCTTGAAGGGGCAAAAAAGCTGAGTAAACCGCTCGGCTTAATGAGCCGTAAATGAGCTTAAATATTAAAGAGACATTTAACACAGAATACAAGATATACTTTAATTCAGACATCAATTTTAAAATGTGAACGTAATATTCAAAATTCTCGCTTAAAAACTGAAAACATTAATAATTAATACAACTTTTGCTTTCGTTCTTACCGTTATTATTTACTCAGTAAAATAACAGTTAAGTTGCTACCTATTTTTACTATAAAGAAGAACCAAAAGCAACACTTTTAAATATTACTTTGAAAATATTGTATTGTCATCGGATACGTACAAGTTTTCCAAATGCATGAGTTGGATTGATTGATTGATCGGTAGGTAGATCTAATAAAAAAATATATGTGAGTTTGTCATTAAAATACTCATATAGGAAGATATTCGCTAGTATTCAATTTATAATTGACGTATATACTGCTGAATATATTAGTTTATTTAAATAAAAGTATTTAAATAAACTAATATATTCATTTTACTTGTTAGCTAAGTTATAAATAGGTAAGTTATACAAAAAACTGTATTGAAAAGCCAATCTTTAGCTTCAAGCCTAATGTTATATTTTAATACGACACACAACAATCTTATTGGCATAACTCGGATGATTATTATTATATAATAATAGATCTTAATAATATAATTGTTTAAGAAAATTTCTTTGTTTCAGGATTTGCGTTTATTAACCAACGCAATTGTTAAAAGGTTGTCGAATAGCCTATTATTTTGTTATATAATGTTTCTATTGTTTGGAACGACTTTAAAATTAGCCGTGAAAAAAAATATATCTTTGCATACCAATAATTCGCTGTGCATTCGAGCATGACATCCTGCGGACAACCACGCAACGCTGCATTGGGGACACAACTTCCCGGTTAAAGTGGCTTCACAGATGTTACAAAAGTATTAAAATAAAAAAAAATTAGAATTTCTCAATTTAATTTGTGCACTTTTATATACTTTTACGTTTATTTTATTACCAGAATATGAGTAATTGATATTGACATTCATAATTGACAATTTGAAAGTGTTTAAATATTATTATTTTAAATTTGATTATTTATTAGAGTGCAATTAATTCTATTCCCTCAAATCTGATCAGTATCAACATTACTTAAACGTAAAAAAAAACAATTCCTTTTTCCGCACAGTTTGGTAAGCAAAGAATCTACTATTAAAATACTCCGTTCCTAATTTGTTTCAGAATTCAAAAAAAAATAATATAAAAGAATTCCCCAAATGATTATTGAACCTACAACTATCACGTTCTTTGTCAGACGCTGTTACACTACGCCACGATGGTCAAACGTAAGTTAATGATAATTGTTTCGACACTTGATTAAATGTACAATATAATATGCCCGTAATTGCTTCTTTGATATGTATTACTTACATATTATGTATTATGATTGAAATAGCAAATGATACTTACAATAAAATGCTGATATATACTTACAATAAATTTCATTTAAATTATTATAGAACTTATAGGTACAATTTAACTTAGTCGATTCTACACTTTCCATCCGTTTAGAAATAGACATGATTTGTTTAACTTTGTATAAATATTTCCCAAATTAAACTTGAACTCCACCTTTGTATGCCTAATATTGAATAGCTTTTAAAATTCTAAGGATAAATTGATTGGATTTTTTATAATAAAAACAGCTGATATGTCTTTCTATAAATATTATTGTCAATAGTGGCTACATACATTATGGTTATGATCGCTTCCTGCAGAATAAATTACTTTTATGTGTTTGCATTTGCAGGAAAAAGAACCTAGTATCAAAACTCTTCATTTTCCACTTTCCGCCCGAATTCGAGGTCTTGCGTGTTGAGTGGTCGATGGAACCCAACGCCGTACTTTATCTTATCATAGGCGGAAATAATTTAAATTCATTCATAATATGTTTTCAGATTAAAGTTGGCACCCATCGCGTTTACAGTTAAGCGCTGCCCCAATGCGCCACCACGGCCTAATAATTACTAAGAAAATAATGCCGTTAGATGTACCATAATTAAAGAAATCTTTTTGAACTTTAAGGTTATGTACTCGTTAAGTCAATAACATGTTTACACGATTATAATTAACGTGCCATTGGCATGTGATTCAAGAATCAAGAACAAAGACTTTAATCGCGGTCAAAGCCAGTTTATTCCAATTTTTATTTCCGAGAGCAATTTTTTATGTTAAATAAATTAATGTTTGTTGTGATATACGTTTACAAACAACAAACCTTTGTTTTTATTTCATTCACTTTTCAGTATTCGTACCTATGTGATTACAACTTGTTTGTAATAGCTTCGTATGAATTACGATAATGACGGCTGAAATTTGTTTGCTAGAATTCATCTATGCCTCTTACGCATGCAATGTTCCTAATGAGCAATATAGTGTGTTATCATCTGTTGTAAATACGTATTTTGTTATAGGTCTCCATAGTGTTACTGGATCACTTTTAACATGCAATCGATCAGTGTGACTGTATCTCTTTTTACTGGTCAATCTCCTTCGTGTATTCTCCATTAAACGTGACATTGGCGAAGTGCTGTAGAGCACCTACTGGCACGCTCGTAGCGCCATAATTAGAGAACTGAACTGAATATAGTAAATTGTTAAAACAAATATTTCTGTGTGTATATAACTATTCTATTTTAAGGTAGGATTTTTTTTATAAGCTACTATATAGATTAAAATTCCATAAGTACATTTAGAAAATTGTAATGTGCCTTGTTTAATATATTTAATAAATACAAAGAATAATTTAATAAATAAAACATTACAAGCTTATAAAAACAATACATGTGTCATTTGAGGTAGGATATTTTTGGGCAATATTTCCTTGTCACATCCTGCGTCCATCCGAATCCAAAACTAAATAACGAGGTCGTTTAGACGAGTCCTTTGTGTCACACTGACATTCAGCTATCAAATGTAGACAAAAGTAATTGTACCTCGTGTAAGTCGGAACTAACGATCTTGACACCGATACGCTATTGCAGGAACCAAAACCTGAACATTGTTCAATAAACGATTCATATTTCCTTTAAGATAAAGATAAAAAATATTCTTCTATTAAGGCAGCGTAGCGTAAAATAATTTATAGTTCAGATAGCCAGCGTGTCGTATTCTCGCGGCCATTGTACCAAACAAAAGACTTTTATGCTCAACAAAAGAATATACCTATGGTTATGAAAATATAAACAATGCAATTTTTATATGTTTAATATATAAAATAATCTTTATTCATCATTTAACTTAATTTTGTAATGATGATGCCTTGAAGAAAAAATCTATACTTATATTATAAAGCTGTTATAAAAAGGGTTTGTTTGTCGCGCTAATCTCAGCAACTACCATTTCGAATTCAAAAAAACCTTTTTGTGTTGGATAGTCCATTTATCGAGGAAGGCTATACGCTATTTAATCACGCTGCGATTAATAAGAGCGAAGCAGCAATGAAAAATATCGTAGAAACGGGAAAAATATTCCTCCTATGACATATTCCGTTGCTTACGTTGCTTAAACGGTTACAGTTACGTAAAAATCATGTATGTCAGAATTGTTCCCCTCTAAAACTTGTAAAATAAAGTCCGCTACAGCATATGTCTATCTTTCAAATTCGACTCGAAACCTTTTTATGGTAATGAAATTTGTTCTAAGATGATGCATTATTTGCGAAGGTGTTTTTATAAACGTGATATTAATCCTTATTCAATTAAATATAAAGTTATTCATTACATGTATTTTATTTAAACGAAAATCGACTTTTTTGAAATTGATTTAAATGAATATTTTATGAGATATTATAGTCTTCAAATAACTCTACAATTAAAATTATAATCAAGTATATGCAAGGCGAGCGATCATGATACTGATCACAGCACACGTATCTAAACTAGCTTCGAAGATTAGGCAAAGGACTATCGATTATATTTGAAGTAATGAAATGATTATTATATAATTTTGATGAGTTTTTTCCATAAATTAACACGTGTGAGAAACTAAAGACATATTAATTTTATAACATTTCTCTGTCTGTCGTTTGTCAGTGTTTGTATACGCATCAAACCAACACTTCTCAATTAAGTTCAAAAGTTGATAAAATATGCATATTTTTATTTAAAATTCTTATATAGTCCGTAGTTGACTAAAATTGAGCAACTTCATCAAAAGATGTAAAAAACATCAAAAAAAATTAATACAGCGCTTTCAGTTAAGTTCCATCATTCGCGCGAACAAAGTCGCGGGAACAGCTAGTAATAACTAAAACAGTTATATTGTATTTAATATATTGTATGATAAAAATTGACGTCGTGGTACTTACTATAATATATAAGTAAATATAAATATTGTAGTAATAAAATATATTTCGTAGTAAGTTTAAAGGAAATTGATTAAAAAATCTAATCAACTTTCGTTCATTCAAGTGAGAATTGGAACCTACATCCTGTATTTAATATTATTAACACACTTTTCTCCTGCGCCACGACCGCGCAAATCCTCTACACAGAAAAAAAACATTACCCTGAATACTTCAATAGAACTTAGTACCGACATTTTTATGAATCTGTCACAGTATAGTTTAGTACAATAATATGTGAAAAAAAATCCTTAGCACTGACCTTCGGACCGTTGTGGTCACAGATTAAGTGATTATTATTTGCTATTGACAGTGATCTTGAATTTTTTATCTTTCTGCATTTATATAACACATTAAATAAAAAAAAGGAATCGTTGCAAATGTAGCATAACTATAATATTGAATTTATATAATTCGAGGTCGCAGTAGCTATACTATAGAAACAGTAATGTATGCCCATATCTCTAGTAATTTGGAGGGTAAATAGATAGAATCTAGCATTTCATTCTACATATTCAAATTTTAAAAGCTATTGTTTCATACTCTTTTCTTTTGAAATACCTTGGTATTGTAGTCACTCAGGGAAATACCTACCTGCTATACACTAAGCTTAAGCTAATGTTTCATTTAAATGAACAAATGAAAATTTTTCGCTTAGATTTCTGCTTATTGCTTAGGCGATATTAGGTTAACCTGCCAAATGTTAATGATACGTAAAGTAAAATTAGAAAAAACTAAAAGATTCATTTGCTTTGCAATTAATCTAATTTTAACCGTATTTATCACGTATATTATTAGTGTTCGAAAAAAATATTTTAGAAAACCCGGCGTTTCGAACACTATACAGTACACACAGTGGTCAGAAATAACCACGGCCTAAACTAAACTAAATAATAGTTTCATTTCAAAATGTATACAAATCGCGAAAGCCACAGAGCTTTATTTATTTGTTCACAGAATATTTTTTATCGATGCTTTATAAACATATATATTCTCTTTAAATATTAGAAACTGAAAACGAAAATTTCTACACTAAACGTTTTGTTTCTATGTGAATGGTGTTGTTACTTTAAAATTGCTTTTGCATATTGTCTGTTTGTATAACAGAGCATGGGAGCAAAACATTCACGATTCTACGGTACAGTTTAATTTACCATGCACACGATAACTGTGACTTGTTTTAAAACAACGGCGTGAGAACGGAACGACCTTGCTTTTGTATCATAAGTGGGTGATACCTAAGCGGTTTTTGTTTTCCTCGTTTTATTATTTAATTGTAGGTTGATACAGATATTCTGATAGGTAGGTAGGATATTCTGATAGGACTTGACGTTTAAGCCGCTTTGTTAGTTAGATAATTTCCAATTTAATCTGCTGTTTTTATGAATTGAATATACATATATATATAATCATTATTATATAATATTAAACTAATTGCATATATGAACATATCTAAACAATGTGAACAAAGTCACTAAAGAATATAATATATTATTTACGTTAAAATAATTTACAATTTATGCATACTTTATTAATATTTGTAAAATAACTTGTGTGAACAATGTTAAATATATATACGAGAGTGAGTATGATTGCTAAATCGAGGGTGGTCAATTCGATATATTTCTACCAACAAGCTCTTGCTCGTAGGTATTGATTATATTTTTCGTATGTATTTGGAAGTCAATATGTATTTTTTTGGATATATCAGTATTAACGTATTATATGCACATATATAATTTAATGTATCAGAATAAAAAAAAAACTATTCGTACAACAGTAAGCTTGGCTATATTCATATACCTACATATACCGCTCGTACTTAAACTTATTGCATTTGGCATCGTTCCGGTAAAGTACATGAACTTTCTAAATGGTTCCGAGTAAAATTTCATGAGCGGTCGTAATAACATGAGTAATAGTTCAATATGTAATAACAATTGTAATAAGTAATCGGTTAATTTAAAATAACAATTGTAGACAAAATCACTTTCTACTTAAAACTAAATTCCTAATATAAAATGGCATTTTTAATAACTAACATGGCGTAGTTCGCAAGTATCCGAGCTCAAAGACGATGGTAGTGAATTTCTTTCCACTCCATATTTAAGACAAGTTCTTCTTAATATGGTATGAAGATAAAAAAAAACATTGAAAAGTAAAATCGTAAATACGCCAAATATATAGTAAATAGAAAATTTTTTAAATTTTAATTCACATTAAGAACTTACAGTCTCTAATAACTAATCAATATATTTTCCTCCAAATAAATTCCTCTGCCATTAGCTATAGGGATGTAGATTTGTTTTTTGTTTATTCTTGTTGTAATATGTCTTTTACGGGTGTACAAATAAAGAATAAAAATTTATTTAGTATTATTTTTATTATTTATTGACATTTTATTAAAAAAATATACGAAAAATATATTTTTCAAGAAACAAAACATTTAATGTTACACAAAAGTATGTAAAATCATAATGTTGTAAAACAAAAAGGGTAAAATGAGCTTTAACACCCAAAAAGGTCCATAATCCGCTGTCGAAGCGAGTAGGACTTTTACCTTATATAGATAAAATATATAAGATATAAATTGAGGTAAACATTTGGGTTTTCTGTCATGGGCCATACTGGGAACCTTATTACCTGCCAGCTCATATACAGTTGAAAGTTACTATGGATACTTTTATCATGTCCTTGTAATTTCTATTCCATTTATATGCTTTTCTAATAATCTGCTAAGTAAGAAAGTATTATAAATTTATAGTAATGTAGTTAAAAAATGAATAAAAAGAAAGCATTTATTACCGTAATATTGCGCCTTCTTACAAAATTAGGTGTTAAACAAATTAACTCACGTATCTAAATTAACCTTGCCAAACTCCACGGCAAAAAATTTTGATTATACAGTTAAAAGGAAGTTTAAATGAGGAAATTTTTAATACAGTTTAAAACGTATTTTATTTATATAATATACATATATAGATTAGGCACTTAATTGGTTCAAATGAGGCGTACTGAACTCGTTTTTAGGCTTTTATAATAGTAGTATTTGTTTAACCTATATATAACTAAGCTTTTCATCGGTCGCTCATAAACTAAACTTTTCATCGCTCATAAAGCAGTTGACACGAAGGGAAAATCCTATAAAGTATAAAATCCTATAAAGTTTATATCCACATATGGCGTAAAAGCGGTCTTAAAATGTCGACTTCATAAAAGTGATTGTAAATAGAGCGTATAGCTATAGTCGCTGCGTTATTTAAAAGTATTGATATATTTATATTATCTGTTATAACACAAATATATTTTATTAGAAACAAAATGACCAATATAAACACACAAGAAATAAGTAATTAAAACAGTAACTGTTTGTTTTTTTATCATTTTGATTATTTTAATTAAGTTAATTTAGGTCAAGTTGTAATATATAAATTATTTTATATAATCTATATTCTATGCTAATTAAACACAGTGGACGCAATGTACGCGATAATTGTGGTTTCCATTCCCACTCGTGGGTATGATAATATTTAAATTATTTTCATTTTTGTGACAAGACAAAGCGCGGCGTTAAGTTCCGCCACTCAACACACAATGCGTCGGATTTTGGCGAAAATTGGAGAAAAGATTGTCATGACACTAGGTTCTCAACGCATATCCTGTTTACTTTCTCTATAACAAAACATTTGAAAGGGAAGGCGGAGGTTTCCCACATTTCGTGTGGGTACTTCCTACTCTACATTAACTTTGGATCGTAATTATATGTTGGCTGATGAAATCCAGCTGCGTTATAGCCGCAGGACATAAAAATCGTGTGCAATTAAACACCTTAACAAAAAAACTGAACCATAATGTCAAGTAAAATTATCATAGAGACAATTATTTTTTTATTTTACAGAACAAGTAAATATATATAGTGTTATTCACAATTCATAACATACCGATGTATGTAGACCGCTGCTAAGTTAGGATTTTTACAACTGAGATGCTTCTTATATGTCAAGAGAAGCGTCATTTGTATTTTAAGAAATGTTGCGGTTTTCTATATTTGGTTAAGAGAAAGTGGCGCACTGCCTGTATGAAACAGAATTTAGTTAATATATTGTTGTAGATATATTTTTTATAAATCTCTATTCTCTATAAGTATTGTTTTTTGAAACAGTAAACTCTTTTTTAATTCATAAAACGCGTTTCATAATTTTATCATAAGACGCCTTTCCCAGGTCAGATACGACAATGTGCGATTGCACATAGTATCTTTAAGAGAAGGTGGGAAATGGCTAACGGAGTGTTTTCACACTAGTTTTCACCATGTCTGTCTGCCCTGATAAATGAGGTAAAACTTAAAGAAATATACAATAAGAAATTAGTTATTTTTATACTCTTACATATAGCTTTTATACATATGTATAAGATGTGCTAATTACTTTTATGTTCAGACTAGGCTAATAAAGTTACTTAATCTGTGGAGTTTTAGTAGTTGGAACAAAGCAGTCCATTTCCGAATGTGGTCCAACACGAGGCGTTGCGAGAACTACTTCATTGCGACATGGTCGTGGCTTGTGGTTGCTACACCATATTGGTTTTATTTATCTAAGGCGAGTAATATTGGACTAACCTATAAATAACCTATAAATATATATATATATATATATATATATATATATATCTTTAAAGTAATCGTCATAGGTTATAGAGAAAGGAAAGACGGAGTGTCTTGATATGCGGGATTCGTTTTCCGCCTTAATTCGAGATATTGCGTGTTGAGTGGTCTAATTACATTTCTTATCACATTCCTTCAAATGACCATCAAACCCACTATTACAATCTGACCCACTATTACAAGTTGTCTCAATGAGATAAAAAATAAAATAATAAAAAAAATGTTATAATACGCATTTAAAAAAACTAGTATTCAATTCGCTTAATATCGTTAATGGTAATGATATTCGTTCCCTGGCTTTATGTCACGTACATGAATAGATTTGCAATCACACCTACAGGCGTAATTTCTGACAACATTGCGCATCGCTTTGACCGGCCACCGGCTAGCGGCTGGCGGCTACCACGGCTACAATACTGCTATAGCTGCATATCCACTTAAAAGTAAATTACATTTTCAAATCACTACTATATATTTGAATTATTCTTATTAAAACGATATACGCGAAATTATTATATTTTTCAGAAAAAATTGTGATTTGCTACTGTCGATTAATTTGAAGTTTGTTTTAAGCTGAATATGTCCTCGCAATAATGAACAATGGCACTTGTCCCTAATGTCCGACCAGCAATACTTATACCTATGGATAGTGGAGACCAAAATCGTGGGAGTCCTAGTTTGTTTTCTCTCGTATAGCCATACGAGATAAATGGGTATGCCAAGAATGTTACTGAACCAAAGCCCCGCAGCTTTGATAGGTCGTTACAATGGGATTATTAAATATATATATATATATTTAAGAGGTAAAAAAAATAAATTAGCCTTGTTAGACAAAAATACGATATTTACTAAGTAGGTTTAATTAACGTTGGGCTAAATGAACTCGGGCGATCGTTCAAACAGGTATGGGAAACACGATAACGTTGTCATGATAGATCATTCTCAATTATTTTTAAATCACAATGCTTTTGTTTTTAAATATATTGGAATATGAACTAATGGGCGTTTTCATTCAAAACCTTGCTTTTAGTTAATGATAAGATATTTTTGTCTAAATGTCTCTTTAATTCAATATATAACAAGCAAGTTACATTTTAACTTTCAAATATTAAATCAGACATCCATCATTGATGTTTCTTTTACATCAAAATATATATTAATGAGGCCAAATATTGCGTTTTAGTAATTTTTCAACTTTCTTCTAAAACTGAATATTTGTCGATCATGTACCAATCAATTGCATGTACTAGTAGTAATAAACAACTACGAAACACCGGATGTGTTATGCACAGATTATGTAAGTATAAGCTAAGACTTCATATGAACAGGGTTACTTATTGCACTACAAAATACTGTTCTAGAAAAGGAAGGGGCTAGGGCTAAGCAAAAGTAACCCAGCCTTTGCTACCTGCAGTAATTTTGCACTTTTACGTCACAACGGACGGAACAAATCGCACGATGCAACACGAAGTCATTTCCCCGTATAAGTTGCGAAAATTTATATTACATACATACATATATACATACATACATTTCTATAGCTTTCATCATGTAACCCTAAAGTTACGAGTATATATGACACTAGCGACCCGCTCGAGGTTTCGCCTGCGTAAACTACATGACAATGCCTTTGCCATGTTTTGAATAATGTATATCTCTGCTAAGATAAATGGATGTTAATAATAAATATTTAAAAAAGGTTGGAACAATTTATTTCTATTAACAGTTTATTCATTGAGTAATATTGAATAGCTCATTTAAAATCGTAGGAGGTCAAAGCGGCAAGCGCATACTAATTAATGCTAAAAGAATTTAAAAGAGATTTGCAATCTGGGTCTGATCGTACCTAATTACATTATAACTTCACAAGTTATTTTCTTAAGCCTTTGTAACAAATGAATTACCTATATTATAAAAAAAATATTGAACAGAGAGTGAATGACTGCAAATACGATTGGTTGTGAGTTCGATACCCACTAGGAGGACTTTTAAATTATTTTAATTTCTTCGCTTTGATACAAGACAAAAGATGGCATAGAGCCACGAAACACACAACGTCTCGAATTCGAGCGGGAAGTGGAGAACGGAGTGTTTTGACACTAGGTTCTCTCTCACTTCCCTACCATCTGGGAAAAGGCAAGAAGCTAAATAAAAAAATTAACTGTTCAAGAAAACTGAAGAGATAATAATTTGTGTAACCAAAATTATAATAGAGATTTTTTAGATTGAGCAACACACTTTTTAGTCAACATTCGGATATGCCGTGATGGTTTTTCTTCTTGAACGTCACCATAAAAAAAAGATCTTAACATCAGTGAAAGTTATGTCAGTCAGTTAAATCAACTAATTTGGCCTTGGAAGTTTTACAGCAGTTGCTTCTACATTAGCATTAAACATCACACATATTCTTCGTAAGCTAAATTGCAGCCAAGGCCCAAATTGAAGCCAGTGAAGAAGGGACATGGATCACAGAAAACTTAATATATAATTTGATGTAATTTTGAAACATATTTTCCATTTATATTAATAAATTTATAAATTCGTATAAGCATTTTTTGAATAAGTATACTATATGAACATAATTTGACAATCATTGAAAAAGACATATTTAGAAAACGTATACAAATTTGAACGCAGTGGGATTTGAACCCGCGCCTCTTGAACACCGTTCAAGCGCTCTGATCGCTAAGCCATGCGTTCTACCGTAGACGTTTTCTAAATATATATTTTTTAATTAACATAACACTTTAAAAAATGTTAAAAAAATATTGACAATCATTCTTCATACTCGTTGGATCTTTGCGCTATATTCAAGGAATGCAATACACGTAATCGATATTTCAAATGCAGGGCAAGGTTCTATTGTAAAGTACAGCTCTATTAAGTTAAAAATATTCATTGATTACAAATATGAGCTCATTACATATATATGAGCTAATACATATAATATAATATAATATTACGAATAGTTGATTAACAGACAAAACATAAATCGTTTGAACAATATTTTGCACACATTAGAGAAAATTTAATTTAATTTTATTTCGCCGTTATATATAAGTTACAAGATTAATTTATCGGTACATTATAATAATATGTCTTCTATTTAAAATTGGGAAATCTTTTATGAGTTGTTTAAATCATTTTTCGGATCATCCTTGGTATATATCTGTTTTCTAGCGAAAATATGAGGTTTATCAAATCTGATGTAATGGTTGGGTTTATCCATTGTATGCTCACATACAGCTGACTTCGATATACCCCATTCCCATTGCCCATTCTTGATATCCGAGATGTGTTCCTTCACCCTTATACCGATACTCCTCTTTGTTTCACCAATGTAAGATAAGCCACAGTCACAATCGCTAGGGCATACAGATATATCCCAAGGATGACCCGCGAGGCTATTGAAATACAAAAACACCCCAATTTCAATAGAGAAGACGGTTGGAAACTTTCTACCACCTGGGACCCAATACTGAAAACTTTGAAGTCTTAATCCGTACACACTAGAGAGCAAGATACAGTCAGCTCATTTTGCAAGAATCCAGAGCAGTACGCGAGGCAACTAAGAAATTGGCGGTAGTTTGAGATAATAAATGTATCAAATGACAGACCAGTGCCACCTCAGTCTACCTGTGATAACGGACTACTGTAGTTTTCGAAACGTCAGGTTCTAAAATGTATTTTCGAATACCAAAATTATACGCGTTTAATCCGGTTAAAATAGTTTAATTTCAAAAAAGAATAGCAGGGATGGTTATAAATATATTTTAATTAAAAGAAACTTATATTTCTGTAAATTATGTTATAAAACATAACGATAAAGAAAATCTACTATAATAGTAAGTAAGTAAGTACCTTACTAGCATGAAAATTTCTATTCAAATTTAACAAACAGTATCTGCTAAATATTTATCTATACTCCTTAGAAAAATATTTAGTTATCTATATCTTTTTTAAAAAGTTTTTGTCACGATTTCTTAACGCTATAAATGCGATAGACAAACACATGAATTCCGCCTGTTATCTACACGGACCGGAAAGCAGATAGCGTCAGTCGCTATTTCCAAACAACTTTCTATATCGAAAATATTTTTTGCTAAACGGATTTTAAAAATAAATAACTCGATAGGACGGTATGCAATTTCAAATGGCTATCACGATGTATTTGCAGTACGCTCCTGTTATGGATAAATAAATTTTAGGAATTTTTAATATTTTATTTTCGAAAGCGTTTGATTTTGTTTAAATATATTTAAGAATATACGAACTCCGGCAAGTTATTATTAAATGATATATAAATATACGATACTTATACTAAAAGGGTCACAAATATTATAAAAGTTAAGATAATGAAAAAGGTAGTCCTGTACCTTACTGTAGAATGCTTCACAAAACGCTTGTATTACCTGAAAAAAAAAATAAAAGTCGTTATATGATGAAGTATTAATCATAAAAGAAAAATGGGTTTAGTTATACATTTGACAGTAGGTATGTTATGCTTAGGAAGTGTATACAATATTAAAATGTTTTCTTCTTTACTTCATATAATCTATTTTCTTCACATATCTTGTATCCTCATACGCGTACTATGTATTGTGGTTGTTCATGAGTATAAACTAATATCGAAATTAATTAAATACACAGTTATTAGAATGGGCCCTTCTTCTAACAAATTCAAAATTATAATTTTATCTGTCAATACATCTGACAAAGAGACAAAGTTATGATTATATTACCGCTATATTTATATATACGTTTGCCATTTGCTTATATGAATCAGCTACTGTTTAACACTATCTATTATATTGGCAAGCTGTGTATACCAAACAAATTCCATAAATAAAAATATTTATTAAATAGTAACCAGACCAAAAGAGATGTTTTGCAAACAACTACAAAACGCACACAACTACTAATGTGCCTTTATTATTGTTATGCGTTAGCATGTAACGAATGACCGCAATGAAAAATATTTATTTTGCATAATAGTAATACAAAATAACAATATTTGTTTAAATTCCATTTTGACGCTGATCTAGTGTTAGCAACTTAATAGAAAAACAAATTGATTAAATCAGAAAGCCGCTGGCTAAGTTTAGTTTCGTTATAGATAAAATATTTTAGAGAAACAGTTTACACCTTAATGCAATATTAATAATTTAAGGAAAGTTTCGTGTATCAACATTTTCATTCAATTCATTACAAGTATAATTTTCAAGTGTGTTTGAAGCTACTTGATACTAATATAAACCGTCCTTTGTATATATCGCAATCATTATAACCTTGTCCATCTTTGTAATTGTAATTAGCGGTGTTTGATTACTTATGTCTCGCACATACAACTTTGTAGAGTGTTACGCACTTTAATGGGATAATTTACATAATTGCGCCTGATTTATATGACGACGACGATTCATCTTTGTTTTATTTTATAGGCAGCAGCAAATTATATTAATATATTATCGAAATCAATAGTTTGTATTTAAATATATAAAAATAATACAAACGAATATAAATTACTCGTTTTGTGAAAGTGAAATACCAAATGCTAAATTTATGGTTTTCTCTTCCAATACTGATGCTTAAAACAATTTGCATCGACCGTGTTTCGTCAAATGAAATTAAAATAGTCGTTACGGAGATATATTGAAATGAAAGCCGTATACAAAACCGCAAAGGATCCGATAACGATTTTGAGCCAGAATAATCTATATATTTCGAATCGAACCGAAATTTGTGTAAAGTGTATGAAAAAAAAAATGTTTCACCAACACGATTGTTTCAATCGGTATATTTTAATGTGGATCAAGAAACCGGGTTAAGTGTTCAAGGAATAAACGGTACCCTGTAATTACGTAAACAGGTTTACACCAAATCGCCTGACGTATCACGGCAATCGCACTTGTTTTACAACTTCTATAGTTTATATATATTTATTGAAGAAAGATTCATGGCTTCAATATGAAATCGGGGGGTTAGGCCATAGGTGTACCTACTTGTTTTGTACTTTCATGTAAAAGCTATCAATTTGTAATTAAAGGCGTTATGGCAGTTGGCAAAGTTTACTGTCGCTTTTAAGTAATAATTACGTTTTAAAATGGTGCTTTATTTCAGTTTCCACACTCAATACCCGTTAGCTACATTACTATTTATCCCTGTTCTAGACTATTTCTGTCAAATATCTTACTTTATGTGGAAGATGCATAAAATTAATCTATATATATATATATATATAAAAAATAACATCTATATATATAAATGTTATTTTAGGCAAAATACGAAAAAGTCAACAAATTTAAAAGTAAGCTTGTTTTGCTTCTTAATTTCCATTAACATCACACTGCCTCCATTTAGCATATCACGCTCTAGTTATTTCGCCAGTTTGCAAATTGTCTAAAATGTTTGATATGTTCTAAATAAATAAAACGCCTCGTAATAGATTAATTTGTGCTTACTTTAATAATGTAATACTTTTTCAAATTATTTTTGTTATATTATTATTTACCATAAATGTTGGGTTAGTAGACTAACTTTAATTAAAATTATTTAAACATAAATCGTGTGAATGACGTGTGAAACACGACTGGGAATCGAACCCACACCCATCACGCGTCCATTCAGAAGCTCACGAACTTGCCTTACGTCATGTTCTCAAGCCATCATTTACTTTTAGGCAGTAGAAAAAAATATATATTCCATAATATTAATATAACAGCTTCCTTTAAATCAATAACACACATATATTACCCAATAAAGTTAAAACCCAGACTTGTCGAGACTATCCATAACATTTGTCTTTTAGTAAAAACAATAAACATAACCAATATTTCATAATATTTTCACATGGATTGGAATGAAAAAATTTGCACGCGTTTATTTAGGACCGGGGGTTATTCAGCAGACAAATTGAATGTGCTCTAAACTTGTAAACAAGGATTGTGGAACGTCACGTCGCATTTATTGATTGTCACTTGCTTTCCATTATTTTCATATTTCGGCTTA
Organism: Podotricha telesiphe; assembly: GCA_038994665.1. Taxonomy (NCBI): domain Eukaryota; kingdom Metazoa; phylum Arthropoda; class Insecta; order Lepidoptera; family Nymphalidae; genus Podotricha; species Podotricha telesiphe. Next base: position 276,641 of record JAOYRR010000139.1, on the reverse strand, counting down.
ACTATTATTTTACAGTATTATATTAAGCGACTTGCAGCCCGCAACTTTGTTTGCGTAGACTATTAAACGTAAAATTTCGTTCCTTTAGAATTTCGTAGCGCTTAACATCACTATCCAAGAAACCTAAGTGCGTTGTCTGTCTGTCGGTCATTCAGTAAAGCAGAAGCTTTACATATTATATAGATTTACTGTATATTTCTAAATGTATTTCTTAATTGGACATTAAGATGTGTTGTATAAATAGTACCTACAACGTTCGAATAACATCATTACGTGTTTTTTTGTATAAGGATGTTTTCCACCCACTAAATACCGATTTGCTTTTAGTATAAAACTTTCTAAATAAATCGATTTTTGCAATAATACATGTAATTTCAACTTGAAAAGGTCAAAGAGGGTTAGCAACTCACTTTAACAAATTAAAGAATTCTTTAGAATTATTCTAACGGTACCAGTGTACTTTCATATACAGAAATTAATAGTAAGATATCAATGGGTTGAAAGGGCATTAAGTGGTACGAATATTTTGTTTTTTGATAATGATTTTAAATATTTTTTCTGGATATGTTAACAGTGACTGTTGGCCCTAGTGGCCTAACCCATCAATCCAGGTCTGGAAAAAGAAACATGGAAATTATAAATAGGAAAATAAAAAAAATTTTTAGAAAACGTATAAAAATTTAAACTCCACAACAATACGAATCACAGTGCGTTCAAATTTTTATACGTTTATTTTGAAAACGTATAAAAATTTGAACGCAGCGGGATTTGAACCCGCGCCTCTTGTAAACCTTCAACGCTTGAAATTTTTATACGTTTTCTAAATATGTCTTTTTCAATTTCCTTGTGTGGGAATAACACTTTAAAAAATGTTAACAAAATTTTATACGTTTTCTAATAATATTTTTCAATAAATAAATATGATTGATTGAGTAATTGATTCCTACATTCATATTGCACATATGAAAGGTATAAAGTTTGTTTTAACCGTTAAAGTTTTTTATAATATAAAATGTTCCACATTAACAAGTTCGCTTTTGAAGAAGCGACGAGTATATATACGATTATTAAGAGCCATCCACTCTTGTTCACACCACACTGTCAATACAATTATCGACTTCATATATCAACATAGCAGAAAACTTTATTTTTCAAATACTCAGAAGAAACCTTGTTACAATATTTAAATATAAAAACTAAATATTCTTTTTTTAATTACATTTTTATAACAGAAAGGAAAGATAAGTTTAGAAGGTATATTAACGCCAATAGTTAGTATATAGGCCTGTATACATATTTTTTACGTTAGAATAAGGCGATAAAGAGCGTCATGACATTGAATTATATGGGTACAATGTTAACAAGTTCCAATTACAGTTCTTGCACGAAGATACTCTTGATAGATTCAACATGAAGCGGCAGGCGGCGCGATTCAAAGCATTTAGGTTTTTGGGCTTGTAGGTCTTCCATGTCAAGTAATTAGTTTTAATGAGACGTGAGGCCTATTCCTACTATAATAATAGTTTTGTTTAAACTCCGGGATCGTATTGTTTTATGTATTGAGTAGGTCTTCTAGTGATATCTTAGAAATTATAGTATCTAATTACATGAAAAATAAAGTGGTATTTTATATGTTTTTTTTAAAGTTGTTCTTTTATTGATCTTAATTTTATTTATGTAGAATGGGAAGCAAAAAAAGGAAATTTGCCTCTATATCTATGTACTTAACATCATGTGATATATATCTGATTGAACATTGAAAACCAACAATACCATTTGAACGCTTAGGTTAATATAATAAATTCAAATAATGATGTAAACAAAAATCTTTTTTTACCAACTATGCAAAGAAAATAACGTATGTGACATAATAATTAGAGCTTACAACTATTGTAGGAAACAGTAGCAAACCGGTATCCCAAACGCTTCTTACGGAAGTAAACCGACCAGTCGATGTGCACGTGGCCTGTATTTAGTCAACTCCGTTTACGCTGAGTCAAATCAAATCATTTGCATAGTTTAATTAACTATGTAAATTATAAAAAAATTCAATTCATATGCATCGAAAACCATTCGATATTTTTTTAACATATCAGTATATAACAACTTTATATAACGAATATATTGATAGCTCTCTAAATCGAGTATCATGGACAACTATCATGTGCAGAGATAGACGTATTAAGTGCTAGAATAATGCGTACTAATACTATTATTCTATTAGCACACGATAGCCTCGTCCTATCGCCCTGACACATATACCAAGTACGGACCAATTTATATTGAACGCAACCGCAGTATTGCTACATCCATTTGCAGAACTATTGATAGTTTTGTCAATAAAATGTTTTAAATGTAAACTGCATTTGCATTTTGTATACGTAACTAAGTTTTTATTTAGTTAATTGTTTATTTATGCGGGTTAGCTCATATTATAGGTTAATATACACCGGATAAAAGTTCAGAAAGTTAATACTGGGGTATTATGTATTCGACTCAATGTAATATTTATTATTCTCAAATACAATTTCGAGAATTATTTATAATTAACATTGTGTATTTAATATTGATATTATAATATAACAATATATTCATGTTGACAAGGTTATTAATTAATTTATAAGTAAAAGTAAATTATAAATTTAATTTGGATATGTATCAAACAAAACAACGCATTGCTGCAATGCTTGCAATAATATCAGTCCAATGAAGCAATAATTAGATTAAAGTAACTTTATCGTATTATAGGAAAGTACTTGTAAGTTTTCCCTAAGAAATTAAGTTACTAAATTTCTATATTGAATGCAATTTACTTTCAATAAAATCATAAACCTAACTCATGTTTCTGAATAAATTATTTGTAATTAATTAAATAGTCAACAAAAATTTTGATATTTATTATGATGTTGATTTATGTATATATTTCAATCATATTAATATGTCATCGTGGCGCAGTTGAATAATGTCTAACTGTAAACGCGAAGGTTGTGAGTTCGATCCTCACTCAGGGGAATGATAATATTTAAATAATCATCATTTCCCTGCTCTAGTAAAATAGACGCAGCGATAAGTTCCGCGACCCAACAAGCTACAGGTGACATTTGACTGTATCAGGGCAATCCTGCTATACGGAAAAAAACAAAGATTTTTTTTATTTGTATTACTTAATAATATAACAATGCAATGTACAGTATATTTCTTGTATTTTTTTAAAATGAAACTATAAGTTTATCGTTTAAGATATTTATTATATATTTGATTCAAATAAAAAAATTGTTCAAGCTAACATACTAAATTATTTATATTCATTTAATATTTCAGTATTTTGAAAAAGTAGCATAAGCGTAGGTTAGACATATGTTACGAATATCCGCTTATAGAACAAGAACAACATCAAAAGAAACCTTAGAAATAAACTTCAGGACTGGTCTGTATATTCTAGAACGATCTAATAGCCCACATCTCTGTCAAGTTAAAATAAATAATATTTGAGATATAAATTTATAAAGCACACAAAATGAAATAGACGATAAGTTTCAATGTACCTATTACAATAGCTGTCGATCGAAAATTTTTAACATATCTTGATGAAAGTCTAGCTAGATCCATGTTAAGAGAATATCAAGTGCATAATTAAGTGTACTTTTACTAGTTCATTAAATTGCGAGAGTTATAAATTTCTCCACGTTACAGCCCCAGAGCAACTTAAGACTTATAACTAAGAAACGACTTCACAGTTAATTACTTTGTATCCAGTTAACAGCGAGCAACTTTTAACGTATGCACGTTAAATATGCACAAGTATTGAGAATTTTACTTATATATTATTGAAATATACATATCCCTATATATATACATATATAATGTATCCTTTAAAAAAATATACATTTTGAATTATTCTTCAAATGGGTGTTGTGATAATTCCGCGAAGTAATAATGTAAGTGACAATAAATATAAATCAAGATATATCAGTCTTTTAATGATATGACAGTTATGGGCGCCTACAAAGATATCGACGCGTGGCATTCATTATATCAATCTGAATTCGTTAAAAATATTTCTCAGAAAGTCGATATTATATTGCGGGAAAAAGGAAAGGAAAAAATCAGAGGAAAAAAACTAGTGATGTGTCACTCCATGCTTCAAGTAAACTCATTTAGAAGCCTTTTGTACTAAGTAACGGAACGCAAACCCTGCTACAGATTTTATCGCAAAGTATTTATTTCAAAGTGCTTAATGCCAGTATTATAGCGTAATACGATAGAATTGGCCCAGCTTGTATCATGCATAAATAAAAGTACAAACAAATTAATACTTGGCATGAAAATATTTAATGAACAAACTCGAGTACCTAGTACAAGAGAGCGCCTGTCACTTGTCTGTTAAATTAGGCAAATTCGAGGGAAGTTGGAAAATTCCTTATTGTTTCACTTCCAATTGTCATATATTCAATTTACAAATGAGATAATTCATTCATTCTAAAGTTTATTCGTCATTCTTTTGTTTTGTGAAAATTTTTATCGACCTCGAATGTGAGAAGGTGAAGATAAATTAATTAGCATTGTAAGAATTTGAATTACGAACACCTATGTAAAAATACCTACTACAGAATTACGATAAGCTGGTATACCAAAAATTTATCACTTATATTTTAACTCTTTTTTTTACCAAAGACGCAATATAATAAAGAGAAGTGTATTTTTAAAGTTTATAGTATTTGGTCTTTTACCTTTTACGTTTTCAAGCGACTGTTTCTACATACATTAATTAAGGTAAATACTAGCTAAGATTATAGTTACGTATATCAAACGAATATTAAGTGAATTTTTAAAATAGGCACTTCAAAGGGGACATCGCATCACGTTGCCTAGAAATCTTTTACTTTTTCGATAAAGCCATGCGTCTCATAAATTAAAGCAGCACGACCGTCCCGACTCTCAACATAATTATATTTTTAGTGTCGTCGACACAGCTTTAACCTCACCAAAAATATCCGGTCGTTAGTCGCCTCGTTCCCAGATTTAAATTAGTCAACAGTTAGTTTTGTTAAAATTTGTCCCTATAAAGTCACGCCCTTTGGATTCTACGAATACAATGGTCGCGTGTATTTAATTTTTTTAAACGTATTAATTATATGTATATGTTTTAATCATTGCACATAAAATGTAATTTGAAATGGCATTATTTAATTTTGCTTCAGCAGGAAAACAAAAATAATACAACAAATTGGAAGCTTCAACGTTTCAAAATTTTTACTCAATGTAACTTGAAGAAAGCTTTTATACAAAAGGATTTTTTATCAATTAAACAACTATTGTCCAAAGCTCCACTCGCGTTGACAGCGTAATTTATTTTCAAAAGTATTTTATTTTCCTCGACAAAAAGTAGACTATGACTACGGACTGTCTTTGTATGTTTACTTATACTATTAACACAGAAAACAACTACTTCAACATGCGAACTACAGCTGATCCCCCGACTTTGATTGCTCTGCTTTTTAAATGAACGAAGTATGTGAAAAGAAAAACATCTTTGTTTCTTAAAATTTTAATAATTTAGTAAAGTTAAATCAACTTATCACAATTATTCTTTTTTTAAACAAAATCTGATAAACGTAGAAATATTGTATGAATTCGATCTAGTAGTATTTCCACGATATGGGCACAACGACAAAGCTCTATCATTTTATTCATATAGATATAGAAAAATATAAAAAATACTGTTTGTTTCTAAAAATATGTTATTTTACTGTAAGTTAATTTAATTCAAGTGAAATTTGAATAATTTCATTACGCACGAAGGAATCGGAAAAAAAGATGCTTTTTTGGACTAAGAGGGAAATATATTTATAGTGATATAATATTTCTAATAGGTAATATAAATTTCATATCAAATGCAAAAAAATCATAAAGATGTGTTTTTTTAGTAGGTAGGTAAACTTACTTTTTATTGCATGATTTTTTGCGTGTATTTTTAGTTAGAAGAGAGGTAAGTTTGCTTTGGAATTTCCAACTTTCAAATTTACACACATATTTGATAGATACTGAAACCTTATATGATACTTTGTCTTCCGTGACCGACTTCTGTGACCGACCGACGAGAAAAGACTTTATAATTTCAAATATCAAATAAGATATGAACCCAAAAGCATTATGTGCAGGGCGACCCATACTAACTGTGAAGAAAATAACTTTTATAGAACGACTAATAAATAATTAAAATATTTTTTTTACTCGCAAAATATTCCATTCAAATTAAATTTAGATCTTAATACCTATGAACATATAGTAAGTTTGTCTTAAATACATATTTTTCAAATAAAAGTTATGTCTTATACCTTTATTTTAATAAGCGCCGCTACCTGTTATGATGCCCTAGCGAATAAAGGTCCATAAATTCAAACGGGAAAAAATTAAGGTGGGCCATCTCACTCGACGGTAACATTAAAAAAGTATCTTGGAATGTCTGATTAAAACGCGCATCATTCCAAAAGTGTTCATGCCACTGGATTAGTTTCGGATAATATCGTTTTTACGGTTTTCACTGATTACCGAATCTTGTAGGTATTTAGCCGAAATACATCAGGTGGCTTGCTATAATGTTATATAACAACTGTCTTCGCTTACCCAAGATTTTACTGATAAAATAAAAAAATTATAATTAAATAAAAGCAGCTTCATACAGCCTACATAGGTTACGTTTGCGTGTTGAGTGGCGGAACTTAGTCTTATCACCTGAGTGGAGAAATGAAAATGTTTTAAATATAATCATTCCCCGAGCGGGAATCGAACCGACATTAAATGCAAAGGTCCTTACCTTATCATTGGTTATATATAATCAATTTCATTCATGACTATTAGTATTGATTGCAGAAATATTTTTTATGTACGCCTGTGTTCCTGAGTTTTGTTAGATGTCTACTTACGTTATTAAGATATAGTAGTAGTTATACATGAAATGGCTTTACCTTAGCAAAGTGTACGTTACTTTAAACAAAAGAGTATTCTAAACACATGATAATATTCATGTTATTGTTTTAATGTGTTTCTAATGCATTATTATAAGAAATATTGCCTTTCAACGCTTCTTTTTTATATAAACATCGACCATGCTAAATTTATTACCTCTCCGTCCCCATAACGTTGGTAAAAAGCTATCCAAAAAAAATTATTATCTTTAATATAATAGCCATACTGCAGCATGTTTGGATGGAACAAAATACCGATCTTTAACTGACTTTTAGCATTAAGCTTTGTCTATCCGGTCCGTGGAAATACTTACATATTTTTAATATTTTCTCAAGTTAGCTGAATAAATTTATAGATTTTCGATATGAAGTGTAATTGTAAAAAAAAAATTACAATTTACTTATAAGCAAATTCAATCGCATAGCCTGTGGTTACACTTAAAATTTACTTAAAGCTGTTATACTCGAAAGTTGCAACAAATTATCATTAAGATGTAAACAAGTTCTCATTGCAGATATCAGAAGTTGTTAATGTACTTCTCAGAGACAATCTTATAAATTTGTTCGCCGAGTTTCTTTTTTGCCATTCTCTCAGTCGACTTTATTTATGCCTATTTTAGTACATTGTAAAAGTGTAAATATTAGGACTAGTGCATATTGTAATTATTCTTACATAAGTAACTTAGATAAGAAGTTAAGTCATATAACTAAATTTATTTCAACAGTAAGAAATTAAAAATACTGTTCTAAAACTTTTGTATTAAAAATTTGCTAATGAAAGTTAATTAGAATAGGTTTAAATCTTTTCACAATCAGCTGAGCAAACCATTCAAGACCTCAAATACACGATTAATAAATAAAAAAATGGAATACACATCTGTTTCCAATAGTAGGGCAAATATTGTACAGAGAAGACTTTTTCAACTGCATTATGACAGTGACTCGACAAAAGTGTGAACTGATCCTAAAAGGCTAGAGTACCTCTGCGTTAGTGCACTCCATTAAAAGCACATCCTGTCAAATCTCACTTGACTACCGCCCTCTGCGGTCGCTCCCCAAAATACTATTACAATATATGTACATAAGTGTACTACTTACTTAAGCTACTAATATTTTTCATATACATTTCTAGAAAACATATTTCAGTACGGCATATTTACGAGGTCTATTAACATATCATTAACTGATATGTTAATAGACCTCGGTACAAATCTTGAATGCTTAGTTACAATTTATATTGACCTGGTGCAGAAAATAATAGATACCAAGATACCTCCTTTTATTTGTTCGATATATGATTTTGAAGATAAATCAAACTTTAAAGTTTGAATATAATAATGTAATGTTTTTGACAATTTTGTAAAATATATTTCACATTCGTAATTGGCCGCGCCTCAACATAAATTACTGCGGTTTCCAAAATTATTCTATTAAACCTTTCCTCCTGCTATTCATTTTTTAAAGTATGAACCGAGACTACTAAATGTTTCCAGAGGCTGTTTAACTGACACTGACATTTTTTACAAACCTCGAACACCATAAAAAATTGATAATTTGGATCTTTCATTCCAAATATTCACGAAAGTCGTATCACTTATGTAAACGTGTATTGGCGTATTTGACTTTAAAAGTGATTAACTTAACATCAATAATTTCAAAACAAACATGGATTTAGGTAAACAAATCACAAGTTCTAGTCTTCGTTGATAGTGTGTTTGGGACCGCGGCGCTCAGCATTACGCTCGACATATTTGTGCGCCATTCCATAATATTTATACTACGGGATCGACTCCACGATTTACAACTCCCTAGTTCAGGAATGTCATTAGGATAAATCACCGCCGCTTTAATACATCTATTCCATATTTCATACGTAATATTCGCAAAAAAATATTCCATTTTTAGTAATCCTAGCAAGAATACACTACGACATGGCATTATATTTTTGCATACATTACACTTTCAATGAAACAGACTATAAATTTATCAAAAATATGCATAACATCCTTAATAATAGAAATTTTTAAGAAAAAATCAGAATTAATTTCAGTAAAAATCTGTGTTTGAAAATATGAATATGAATAAATATGATATTCATGTCATTGAGGATGACTATTGCATAGTTTTTACTCCAAAGTAAGTAATATATATATTTAAACAATATATTACACGTATATCATATTTTATACGTAAATTACACAAGTCAAGTCTACATATTTAAGTATATATGACTCCGTTCTCTATTCTCAGCACATTTTACAGGCATTATTTAAACCCAATGACGCATTTGTCTTAATATTTTAATATGAAACCGAGAACAATAATATTTAAGAAATGTTATAGTAATAATATATAACTCTGGATATAAAACCCCGATCTTTGCGTTTAGTCGAACAAGTTTAATTTTAAACGCCACGCTGAAATAAAAATTAAGCCATTTCATATAATTCTTTTAATTATTTTTTTCCAAGAGTGGACTTTATAAAGTACTCAAGCTAGCACAATCTGTATCTTTTAATAAAATACTTCAGCGTCAACGAGCGATACTTCATTACCCACTGTATTATTTCAGAGCCAAGCGCGACGTCAGGAACTTCCTAATGCTGTTTATTTTTTCTCTCACATCGTTCTCGAACGGAAAGTGCTACTAAAATAGAGCGCAAAAGAATTTTAAGATTAAAATAGATATAACTTAATATATTTAAGAATTGAATTAAGCTTATGGATTAAACAGTGTTTTAATTCATATATATATTTATTATGATAACTGAGTCAACAATTGTGAATGTATAATTTTGAAGACAAGATATAGTGTAGATTTAATTATTTAATTTTCAAGAGAAGCATACAATAAACTAGATTATTAATTTATGAAATACATTAAACAGTCTAAGAATCTGTATAGCTTCCACGATTAACAAAATAGATTATATTATAATAAATCTCAGTAATATATGTTTGTGGGGTAAAATAAAAGAAAATATATATAAATGTAATTAAAATTACATTTAATTTTTGCAGCTTTACGTTTTGTCTCTAGAAAAGAAGCCTGGAAACGGAGCACCACACTCTGTATAGCTATTGACTTATGGAAGACTTTCTACCAGTATCATCGACACCGTGTCCTCAAATGTCAACAAAATTCTCAACTACCTCTATTGCCACAAAAATTTTACATTTAAAACCATATTATATTTTCTTTAACTAAATGGTCACTGCTTTAGCAGGTTAATGAGTGCTCAAATTCCAATGTCAATAACAGCTGCTAAAATATTTTATGATATATATAACTAAATATTAATGTTAGCACCTGCTGGTGACCTACAAAATTGCAGGTGGACGTCAATTTGACCTACAATTCTTTTTATTTTACCTTAAATTTAATTGAAATTTTATATTTCATACAAATAAATAATTTAGATTTAAAATTAGACATTTTTGAAATTGTATCAGACCGAGATCGAGAGGTAGTGCTCATTTCCTAATTAGTACTAATATCTGAGTATAAATAATTAAGTGTGTAATATACCTTAAAATATAAATATACCTTAAAATATAAATATACCTTAAAATATAAATATACCTTAAAATATAAATATACCTTAAAATATAAATATACCTTAAAATATAAATAATATACCTTAAAATATAAATATACCTCAAAAGACTAAAGTCCTGATTTTTGTATATTCAATCTAAATTTAATCTCGGTGTTGGAAAATTACATTTAAAAAAAAATTTGTTTCATCGAAGTTGAGAATAAAGTTTTCTGCTAGGTTTGGTAAAATATAAACGAGATTTTCGTGCCCGTGCCGAGCCTAACTGCCGATAAAAGATTTAACGGGTTCACGAGCAAAGACATCAAGAACGGCAAACCGCTATGAGTACCTAAAATTTAGGTTAAGATTACTTGCAATGAGAGCTCTCACTGAAATAAAATGGCTGCAATTAAATACAAGCGGAAAGGTGATAAGGTAAATTTAACAACGTAATTTCAAATTCAATTTTGTTATACTCATTTAGGAGAATTACAAGACGGCAGTGATTTTTACTTCGTTAAATAACGTAAAAAATTTAAATGTCTGTAGGGCCTGCTTAAGAATGTTCGAAAAAACGAAGAAGGAGAAAACACAAAAAAGTTACTCGGAAAGAAAAATAAGTTCTAATGGCTCCCTTTCTATTGCATAAATCCGAAAGCCTTTAATTGAATATTCTTTTTACGTAATGCCATCCTATTTCACCCCTTTAAAATAAAATATAGGCTGAAAGCATAACATGTAAATTTTATCGTGTCTGGGAGGGTTGCCCGCCGGTACGAGCTGAGATTTTCCTTAGGCAACGTAAAGTCAGAAACTTTCATCACATTTTCCGCTAAACGTTGAGATGTTGCCCAAATACTTTTGCGACTTACGAAGCGAGTTGAACAAGAACGGCTAGAACTAACAAATCATTCCTATCACCAACTTAGTTGTGGTCGTTTACTTATGGAAGAAAGTTAGAACAATTCAATGTAAATAAATCACTTAAGAAATGATGTAAACAATGTTTTGATAAGCGACATAAAGAAAACTAACTATGAAACACGCTGTATTGTGCATAATGCATACATTTTGTTTTCTATCCAGCATTAGGTCAATATGACATGAATAATCTACCGATAAGTCATTAGTCCCCTCCTCTTTTATCCATTTCGAGACATAATGTGCTGTGTGGTAGAATTTAACGGGGCACTTCGTGTGACCAAACATCCCTTCTTTGGTAAATATTGTAATTATAAGTGTGTGATTTAGACCCACAGGCCACAGCCATCGTGTTCGGGCAGGCACGTCCCAAATTCGATGGTATTCAACCACATTGCACGCTATTTAATAAATAAAACCATGCAAACAAACATTTTGGAAACTAGCGGCAAATTATTATACAAGTATATTTAATTAAATTCTTTCTCTTTACATACAAATAATGCCTCATATAAGAATTCCATTCAGACTATCTTACCTGTCTTGCAAATTTTTCTTTTACGTACCACATTTCTTTTAGTTACGTTTTATACAAAACAATTATTTACTTGCAATCTTCATTTTGTATTTTGAACTTTGTCTTTGTCATAGAGACATTAATCAATTACGCCATAAAATATTTTCTTTTGTACAAAGTATTATTTGGCAAATGTTAGAAAGCATCGTGAAATCGGTAGGTTCCTAGTATAACAATTAATAATAATATGTACTCGAAACGCACACTTTAAAAATAAAAATGTAACAATTTTACGCTTTTTGCACAATGTTTTGCATGAACGCGTTCTGATTTGGTCTTTAACGAACAGTTTTGCTTCGAGAATAACTTTTAAAATATGTCAAACGGTATATCTATGAAGTTTATAAAATTATTGAACGCATTATATTTTTATACGTTAAGTAAGATAAATAATTAATGTATAAAAAATAAATTGTTTTAAAAGATATCCCAAATAAAGTACACATATTTTTTTATAAAAGAACACTTTACGTTAATGTATGTAATGCAAGTGCAATAATCTTTTATGCCCCTTTATCGAAACTAGTTTCCTGTATTCCGGTATACAGCGCCAATAATGGATAGATAGAATACTACAACTGAATTACTACAGTTATCTCAACTTAAGTAATTTTAAGTATACAATGTAAATAGGTTTGATTCAATAAATTTAAAATTAGCATATAAGTTTTAATTCTTAATTTAGCTCAGGAACCCAAAATTTCATACATATTTTTATGACAATTTCATGTGAAAAGTAATTTTGTTATAGAATTCTGAAATGAAATCCGTGCAGTATAATATTATAGATGACGCTCGAGCTATGGAGCTAGGTCGCTAGCTCCGTGGTTGCCTTTCACTATGATAATATTACTAAACCGCTTTATAACCGCCGTACGCTAGATTTGAATTACGTTGTAGATATAATTGCTTTATGCATTTGTAAAATAGAAAAAAAAATGTATTAATTAAAGTTTACAGTTTTAATTTTTATTAGATGCTATTTATATATTTCTCCCTAATTTTAATTTCATTTTATTTTAATAATTGTGAATCAGTAGGTACACTTTTGATATTATGAAAAACATTTTTAGAAGACGTATAATAAATTGAACGTAGCGTAATGTTTAAGGATTCGAACCTGCGCCACCTCGAAACCGTTCAACCACGCTGCGATCGCTAAGCCATACGTTCTACATCTGGCTACGTCGAAATTCACCATTAACCATTAAGCATCTCTGTTGAGAGATTTTTACAAATTTGTGCTATCGAAAGATTGTTTCTAGGATGGCTAGTGATAATGCTATTTTATATATTTAAATCTATTTCAATTCACATTCCGCAGATATGAAAAATATTAGAAAACGTATACAAATTTGAACCTATAAGAATTTCGGACGTGGTCGCATGTAGAACGCATGGCTTAGCAATCACAGCGCTTTGGACATTTTCCAAAAGGTGCGGAATCTAACTCTGTTACATTCAAATACTTATACTTTTTCTAAAAATGTTTTTATATCCTAAGTGCGTAAATTAGAATTTCCTCAAAAACTTTAAATAACAACAATAATTAAAAAAGGAATTAAATATTGACTTATATAAAAAATCATAGGATTTTTGACAATTCTAAACTTAATAAAGAATATATAATGTGCATAATATGAACACCCACGTTGTAACATTTTTTTTATTCGGCATTCAGTATTGGTAATTAGTATTCAGTTCTTATATGCCATATCGAATATAATATTGTTAAGTGGCTAAAATGTAACTAGTAAATAATACAGTAAGCTTAAAATAATATCATCAAACACCAAGCGTCCCTCCATCGTATCAAAGCAGACAGATGTTACAAATCCTGTATTTAGTTATGATGATACATTACGGCTAGTGCAAACAAAGAAAATGAAATATGACTAGTATTTACTCAATCTGGCAATTAACGTAAAAGCTGATCAATATTGTAAGCTCACAACGTGTTATTTAATATGGACCAGTCTGCCAATGTGCTAACAATGAACGCATGGCTTCCGACGATAAAACAGCTGCCGGCTTTGTTACACAAAGCACACCTATACTATGACGTTACTATAACCAACACATTTGTTAAACGTTATAATAACGAAAAGCTAATTTTGGTTTATATACAGAAGAATATAGGCTACAGTTTATTTAAATTTTCAATAAAATTTAAGGTAACGCATACACAACAAACATTAACGACACGTACAAAATTATAGAATTTAAATAGCATTGTTTATAAGCTGACATTTGACAGTTTGTAGATTGTCATTTATTTAAATAGTTTTAATTGTAATAAAAATTAAGAATTAGATTACATTATTATAAAGGTATGAAGTATTGGTAAAGTGTCTGACTACAAAATTGATAGTTGTAGAAATTCTCACTCAGAGAAATAATATTTAAATTATTTATTATTTCTCTGGTCTGGTGAGTGGTGGTCAAGTTTTCCCACTACCACTCAATGTATTATAATTAAGCGGAAGGAGGAGAATGGATTGTCTTTCTGCCGTCGATGCTACATAAATGTGTAAACACGTAATGCTCAGTTTTTTTCCATACGTTGCGTATATTTTATTTACTAAAGATCCCACTTTGTTTTATTGACGGCAATAAGTGATATGTCTGTTTGTACTGTACTGTTCTTTATTTAGAAATATTTAATATTAGGTGCCGAAAACCAACGCCACGACTTGTCTGACGAAACCTTTATAACAAATTTTATTTATATTCGTAACTTGATAATAAAAACATATCTATACAATGAATTAATGTAAATAACCCCCTGGCGCCTGTGAAAATTTGCGGCCAAAAAAAAGCAACATACGTTTCATTTCAAATTCCAAAGAGCCAAGAAGGTGGTCTTAAATTGGTGCTAAAATATATTATTTATTTCAATAAAAACTATTTTTATATTGTACTAAGCTTTCATATTCATAATAAATAATAGTAGAATGCTTAAACAAACGGTGATTTATATGTTTGTCCAATAATGATGATATTTGTCACCGCAATGAATTGACACTGCACAACGGAAGCTACTGCAGCTGATTCAATTGATACGAATCTGTTTTTTATTTTATATCCACTAACTATGCTATTGCATTATAAGTAGATACTTGGAACTGAACATGGATAATATGGTCATTCATATTGTGAAAGAGTTCGAGTTTCATTCAAACTAAAAGCAAACAGTTTTACTACACGGGCAATAATATTTTAATGATAACCATATGGTCTATCACCATAAAAATAATTGCATATTATATCTCTTAACAATGAAACAGGAAAATTGTACATTACCTAACAAAAAATAAGATTTCTATCAGCAAGGTGGTAAGTGATTCAATGTTGAAAATGAAGGCCGCTTTCGATAGAATAGATAAAGTTTTGTATCCGTGTAAAATTATAATCTTAGACGAATCTTGGTAATTCTCAGTCTATAGTAAATTTTAACAATTATTCCATTGTAAGTAATCCACAATCAATCATGCCGTCGGGCGTTTTGGTCAGTTGGAATATATTTAAGCGTACGTGATGGTTTTCCGTTTTAATTTATTTCAAGAGTAATATTTACAATACAATATCTTGGATTCGGGCGGAAAGTAGAGAACGGAGTGTCTTGGCACTAGGTTATCTCAGCCTACCCTGCTATAAATAGAGTGAAGCTGTTTTTCTTTTAATGTTTAACGTTTATAAAGTAGGTAAAACCCAAAAACGTGATACCTACATATTTATAATAAATAATAACAAATAAAATTTAAAGTTAATAACTATATGCCCTGTTCTTACATCAATTTAAGACACGAAAGCAAACTCAGTGCAAAATTACCTCTAAAGAAATCGATTAAAGAACCTTCTGAGCCAAACTTTACGTAAGCCAGAAAATAAAGTTGCCATGACCAGCTAAAATAGTGCTACAATTTCTAAAGCCGAAATCTCAGTTCTTTTATTGCGGCCAAAGTGAATCAAAATGCGAGGAACATAAAACGTGTATCTGCAAGCTTCGGTAGGCACGAAGGAGTAGGCTGCGAAAATTGGATCCCGCGGGATTTACCGAGACTCCTTACGCAAACGCTGGGATCTGAAGCCCCGGCCGTTTACGTTGACGTGTAAAATATTCACAGTGCTAGTCGAATATGTATTGAAAGCGTCTGGAATAGTTTCATCATGAGAATATACTTCTACAAGCATTTTGTATCTTCAAGAATTGGCATAAAGGCATACCATACAGTATTAACATATTAACAATGAATTCTTAATTCAGTTTAAGAATTAATATATTATAAATATTTATGCGATTTGGTAATGCCAACATTACTTCTATATGTTTTGAAATGAAACTATTTTAACCGGATTAATGGCGTATAATTTTGGTATTCGAAAATACATTTTTGGAACCCGACATTTCGAACACTTTACAGTAGTCCGTGGTCACAGGTAGACTCCCTGTGACCACGTGACCTTGAAATGTGTAATAATCGCGAAAATCAAAGTACTTATTACTTCTATATGATTTTATTTTTAAGTTGTAATTGAGTATATGTAGATAACTTGCACACATAATGGTTAATTTTAGTAATCATAAACACTAACGAAGTTAACTTTGTAACATGTATGGTAATTGTTATTTACAAAGTAACAACAGGAAAAGGAAATGAAATTCGATAATAGATTAACCTAATAATATTAACATTATGATATATTATTTACATATGAACAAAAACATAGTTTATTTTTATATGTCGCTTGCATATAGGCCAATTTTGTGAGACACACAATCTTGAAACATGCGATACACAACTTTGAGCTAAGCAAAGCTCAAATGTTTATCACTGGACGTACCCCCGGGGGGAAAGCTCGGAGAGAATACCGATCAACACGAACCTACAAAACATATTAAACTTATATTTGGCCAAATATATTTAAATAACCAGTGCACATATAAGTATTTTAATTGTACGTCATTATGACAAAGATGAAACATGTCATGATTTTGGACTAAAATAATAATATTTTACGACGCTCTTTTCACATGCTCCAAAAAAAGCGTGGAAAGGAAGAATATAACAAAAGGTAATCTTAATGGTTTTTATGTAACTTCGATTTCACCTATAGTTTAGTGATGATTATAAAATCAGCAAATTAGTATTCAGAATAAAAAATTTCACCATTTCCGCTTTATGTAACTTTATAATATTCTATTTGTTTAATATTTTACAATATTTAGATAAGACACTAAAAAATTATAAACCGAATACTCAACTCCTCGAGCTGTTTGTCTTCATGCTTGTTAGATGGAAAACTTCTGTATTCGCTTACATTGGCGTTCTCGTATTTCATAACACGGTTTTCTCATGTACGAGTAGGGACTTTCTCTGTTTATTATACTGAGAGTTAAGGTCGACATGGAATCTGATTTGCATAGGTTTTCATATACGTATATGTAATGTACATATAGGCCTTGTGATGAATCTCTAAGGAACACGGCACGTAATGGAGCCCCAACCTCGTAAGACACGCATTTCGAATCCCCAACGTAGGCCTGATTTGCTTTAATGACCCGTACACGGGTTTTTGTAATGCTTCAATGTATTAAGTGGTAATGTGTTTCGTATAAGCTGAACAAAAAAAGCCATAATTAAATATATGCTATACGTACAAACATATATATCAAGTCAGCAATTATTATATTTCCACAAATCATTCTTCAAATATAAACTTTTCAGACCCTCATTTTTTTGTAGTATAAACTCCGCCAAATCGTGTTATCTTTCGTGGGTAGATTCAAAGAATACAAAAGTTGGATTGAGTTGAACCGAAATGTATTTTATTATTTATTATTCACGCGATGAAAACTCGAAAGTGGGATAAACCGTCAACTCGTACGTGACTGCGCTTCTTCGTCGCATCTCATTGTGGATGTAACTGTGCTCTTTCTTCATATTATGGTGGCAAGCGATATGTTTAATATTGCATAAGCCTTACCGCTATCTAACTTTAGGCAAAAATAATAACACGACTCAAAAACGATTGAGCATTTATTTTCTTATATTTGAGATTGTTCAAAAATAGAACATTCTAAACATACATATTTAGGTATAAATCAGCTTATGTAGACCATGTGTGCGGCTTTTACAACTACTGTTAACGTAAGTTTAAAAGGAAAGTACTAAGTTAAGTATGTACATATTATAGTGAATATGAGTATCAAACCGAATATCAACACTTACATCACCTATTTCCTCATGTACGTATACAGTACTGCGATAACATAGCAACAGCTGTAATAATGTAAATTCATAATAATTATTACGCACACGCGGTGTGGATAATTGAAGTGATATGCTAATGCTCGCTTAAACAATATGTAACAACATTTACATGCGTTTTAATTATTTTATTTTTATATTATAAAATAAATATGAAACAATAAATTATTGTAACTAACTAATATTCAAATAATATTTTTAGAAGACTAAAACACAAACAGGGAATGTTAGAAAACATATTAATGTGAAATTAAATGTATTATTCTCTTTTACTTTGTTTACGTACCTACCTAATAAAAAGTATTCATGCACAAAGTAGTTTTCTGAATATTAGGCTATTCAATTTTTATAAAAGCTCTAGTCAAAGCATTTGAAGCCAACGAAGTCAGTGCGCCACATTACGATCTTTTAGCGACCTTCGTTGCTGTAGAGAAAATCTATGCCAACAATACTATTGTCAGGGTTTTCAATAGAAACAACGCTCTTTATAATATTGAATCAGGGCTTCGCTTCGCTCACCATTTATCAAACGAATAGGCTACCTGAAACAGAAATAATAATGTAAAAGTGTGCCATTCACTTCTTTTCCATTATATATATCTAAGACTTGTACCGATGGTCTTAGAACCAAATTTATATATATTATTTAAATCTATATTATATGAAATCAATAAATAATTTATCTATACTATAATAACTAGAAAAATATATATTTAGGGAGACCAGTAACAGAAATTTAAATTTTTATCTGTTTGTCTGTTTATACGCGCACATCTTCCGAATTACTGGATTTAAAGGAAACTATTTTATTGTATAGCTTTTAGCCCTGGGCAGTATTTAGGGTATAATTTCGTGGATTGGATAGCATGGATGAAGTGGATCACCTTATTTAGAACATATATACACACACATAACAAACTAACCAAATCATAATTAACCAGAATGAAGTTTTTCTGTATGGTAAACTTTTCGGTTGCGTTGACAAAAAAAAAGTTATTGACCATTGAGCCCATCGAGGCGCAGTGGGACAGACTGTAATAGCAATAGTTATAGGTTCGATTTCCAAACTACGGGGTGGTTATATTTGAATTGTCGTTTTTTGCCGAGAGAGAAAGGCGAGAAGCTGAAAAAATATATACATAATAAATATAAACTAAGAGTCAAAAAAACTATCACCAAACAACATTTATTATAATTTTGTGTCCAGTTTCAATTTCAACAGATGGTAAATGGAAGCCATATATCATAAAGTTGACGAAATTGCGGGCATTAACTAGTCTTAACTCGATGTCTAACACAATATTAAATGATTACTCTTTATGCGATGTATTGGTTATCAACTTTGCATTGGCAAATTTTCAGATGCAAGTAATTATCAATTAGAATGCAATATTACACGGTAATTGCCTAGATTGAAAATCGCAAAATTAGCACGCAATCGAAATTACCTAACCGCACCGCAGAATAACAATCCAGGATATTCGTGGAAATTTGCTTATTTGAAATTAATATTGAAAATAACTTTTAGTAATGTTTAAAAGTATATATTAATATTCTACTTAAAGATAAGATAAATATGGACAAGCGATCGTTTCAATCAACAAATCAGTCTAAATTACAGACTGAACGCCCTAAAGGTCTACTTATCCGATTGGCATGTTTTTTAAGAAGCCAGTAATTTTGGTAAATTTGTGAGAAACACCAACAATTTTGTAAGTTCAACCTTAATGTGATTGAATGCTCTTACTTTTAGTAATGCTTCTGTTTTCTTGAATTGGCATTCTTCGACGCTTTCTCACGATAAATGTCTCACGCTACGGAACGCTTCGAAGCTATTTGTGATGCCGTAACGGACCAGATGCTTGATAGCAATTCGAAAATCGAACGATTGACAAGTCTTTAGCATCGTATTTAACGTATTCTGAATCCGACAATTCTGAAAATTGAACCTCCTTTGTAATAACTTTCTGATTTTTATTAGTAAAATTGTAAAGAAAATTGTAATGACTACTAATCTTTTGCTTCTTTAAACGTATTACTATATAACGTAAACATATAGTATTAGAAAAGTTGAATCAACTGTAAAAATATAACAGCAAGCTCACGTTAAACTTTAAGTGTTAATTTGGAGGCGCTTTCTGCTAGCGTAATTACAAATGTAAGTTAAACAAATTAAGCGGATAGCAATCACTACAACGAGCATAAATACTACCTTAAGAGTTCATTGACTGTACAACATCGAATGCGGGTAAGCGGACAGTTTGATGGCTTTTAATACAATGTTTGCTAACAAGCTTTTAAATCTTTATAACACGTCGATAGGATACACACGCTTTTGATTAATTTCAAATCATTTTGTTTTGATCTGCAGTTTTTATTAAAACTAAGCCAAATAGAGACAGCTAATATATTTGTTTTTATTACAACAGTTTCATAGCAATGGAATGTGAAATCTATTAAAATGCATGCAAAAGTACAAAGACAATGCAAAATACGACGCGGAATAGTTTGGTAGCGAATTTCCACTCGGTAACTATCAGACTTGACGGATCGCTGCACAATGATACCAACCACCATTAAAAGTTTTGCTCAAATTGTCTACGATTTTACTATTACCAGCTATCCTTAATTAAGCATTATTTTACTTTTATTTCACCAAACTGCATCAAGGTGGTATATTGTTCAGGAGTTCATATTAATCGTATATAAACATTTATGTATTTATATCTAATTTAGTAATTACTTTTTTGTGAAGAAAAATAAAAATCATATAATATTTATATAGAGAATATTTGCTATTTAGCTGTAAAGTTAATTAAGTGAAGGACTTATTAAAATTTAATAGTTCGAAGTTATATTTCAATTACATCTCAATAGCATGAAGAAGGAAAATTCCAGTTCTTAATTTGTCTTTTTAACTATATGTTGTAGCTACTAGTCTTTTAACTGTACCTTAGAGTATAATCGACAAAATAGAAACTTTTGTGTATCACACTGTACATCATGAACAGTTCTACCGTTAGGCATGCGTAGTTGTTACGCATTGTGAGCCGAATTTATTTGCTGTAATATAAAATATCCGAAAAAATATTTACATAACACATGTATGAATAACTTGTTATAATATAATTGACTCAATTAAGATAACTGTACAATGTTAGTTGTTTCTATGAATATATATTTTAGGAATGTCTAAGTCTTATATAAAATAATCCGATTTAATAATGCGGCTTAGTGGAACAGTATCTGACTGTAAACACCCCACTAAAGGGAATAGTTGCAAGTAAATTATATTCATTTTCACGCTCTGATAAGATAAAATGCGGCATTAAATTCAGCCACTCAACAATCTCCACACAACTTCCCGAATTCAGATGGAGTGTAAAGCACGGAGAGTTGTGACCCTCGGTTTCCTCCGTCTCTCCGTGCTATGATATGATGATTATAATGAAGCTAGTAAAAAGTAAATTTTAAATTATTTGTAGGTATAGTTCATAGTCTTATATGAAAATAACAAAAGCCCTTTGAGGGAATTACGAGTATGTATATAGTCCTAAGTACAACTATAGAACAAAGATTAAAGGTAAGCGAAAGGAAGGACACAAATCTTGTTACCATCGTTTCCCACGAACCATGTGGTGCTTGTTTCATCTGTCTCTCTCTGTGACCATTTATTGAATAAAAACTCGATATCGAAGCACGTTTACTACATTTATAGTCCTGGACGATCGAGTTTATTAATAAGTTAAGAATTAGGTCATCGTATCTTGTATTTATTATTTTTTTCTTATGCCTTAAAAAAGATAATATTTTGCACTATAACTTTGTTTTTATTTAATTTATATACAATACAATGCAAATAAATATACGGTTTTTTTTCATAATTTTCAAAACGTAATAGATATTTTAAAGCAAATATTATATTTTATGATATTTTAAAGTAAATAGGTGGGTCAGCGATGTGTCCTTTGTCAATGTTCCTCTAAAGATTCTCTCACAATCATTTCAAGGACAGCATCTATAGTATAATCACAAAAACTTACTACATTATTATACATTGTATTGTAAGTGCCTTATAAATAGCAGGTAGAATTATTTTTCGAAGCGTTACGTATTGACAACGATATTCTAAGGGATCTTAAGTTCAATAGTCATCAAAAAATATAAGTATTTTATAGGCATGAAACTGATTCACACTATATTAAATCAAATTAAAAACTAAGTGGCAATACAAAATGTAAAAATGAAGCTCACTTTAGTTTCTTTTAAATAAAACAATTTATTTCTAATAATTATTATGTTTTGTGTAGGATATAATAATATAGTCAAATCACTTGTCATATCATAAAACAGGCTTTATACAGTAGCTTTGAAACTGTAATTAACGTTATATTTAATATACATACCTATGTAGGTCATATTACGATCGGGAAACTAATAAAGCAAGCTGCCGAGTTTCAATAACTAATCTCCTTTGAATACAATTGTTGTGTTACAACTTTTTGAGGACTCCACGGGCAGGTAGAGCCCTTTTTAAACCAAATACCTTTCCTGCAACGATAACGCACACGTGTTTTCATTACAATAAATCGGTGCCTTTTGAAAAATACTTTTTTGTCACTAGTTTATAATCTTTTATCGCTTTGATACTCTCAGTAATATGTGTAATAATATACGCTATGTAAACAAACACCACAGAATAGTAAAGGGGATAGAAATTAGTATCACGTTTTTTCTCGCATAGCAGGGTGTCATAGGAATCCTCCTAGAAGGCAGAGTGAATTGAGGGTAGTGTCTTGATACTAAGATGGAGAATGACAGACATTCTCCATTTTCCTCACAAAATGCGTGACATTATGCGTGAAAAACATTGCGTGTTGAGTGGCGGACTCACGCCGCGGTTTGACTTACCAGAGCAGAGGAATTGAAATAATTAAAATATAATTATTTCCTAATGTGGGCATTGAACCTCTGACCAATCGTGTTTATAAACGGTGGCCCATTGCGCCAAGGCATATGTAAATCATAAATTTCAATAATTGATATTTATTACAATTTTTACGGAATTGTGCACATTTTATAAAAAAAATTCTGTGTACTTTCATACAAATTAAGTATACAATTAATTAATATTTTTAAGAAATATTATTTTTATTACATTTATATTTAGATTAAAGACTATATATATTATGTGCTATATTATTATACTATACTATACTAATCAAAATAATATAATATTTTAGATATTATATCATGAATTTGTTATTAGCATAAACAAATATTTCCTATTTTATTTTAGTGCAACAGCCTAAGATATTTTTCTTCATAAATTCACAATACATATATGAAATTTCATTCCAGATACGAAGATGTACCAATTGTAGCCACTTTCAATTGAACGATCCAGTGTAGAATTGTAACAAAACTCATTTTGTAATTCTTACAAAACACCCCGCTCTGACTCATTCTTTGTTAAATACGAAAACCTGTTTGTGAAAAAAGATGTGTCGAGGTGACCTGCACAGTAACTTCGAATCTGGCAAAGGATGTGTGCGTGAGTATTGTAAATTGTATCTAAATGTGTGTATTAAGCGAGTCATAACCTGTTCGTGGTTGAATGAAGAGTGGCAAAGGCAAGCTACTTTCTAGTGCTTGTTGCTCGGTACGTAGCCGATGTCTGTGTCGACTGACAGTGCACGGGCTAGGCAACAGTATTCTGTGTCATTTTAATATATAAATGACCGGCAATGATTTTGAAATTCTGCATAAGTTATTGAAAAAGGTAATAAAATATGTCTGTTTGAATAAACGAAAAATAAATACAATATTATTAAAAATCTAAATATACCTATATATTATTATGCAAACCAATGGATATGTATATATATTTGAAAAAAGGAGGCAAAAGAGCATCAGGACTTCTAAGGAAGGATGCGTTGCCAGCAGTTGCCAGCGTTAAGGGTAAAGGTGGCTGTACACCCGACCCCCAAAACGTAGCGCTCAGGCAAAATAACAGGAGGAAGGTCATTCCATATTTTAGCATGTCCGTGGGAAAAATGACCTTGAGGCACGCACGTTAAATGCAAACCATGCGTTTAGGTAGTGCGAATGATACCTACTCCTGTGGCGAGGGGTGCGATTGTAAAAAGAAGATGGTATCATCAAATCTCCTCCAAGGAATACTCATTATATGGACGGTAGAATACCGACAGAGCACCAACGTCTTTCCATATGCAGAAAGATTCAAATCCGTCTGTGAGTTTAGGATTCAAATTCGATAATTGGATAGATCCGAGCTGTCACGTTTCTAAGAGATGGGTTGATCGAAGCTACTATCAGAGAGCGTAAAAAATAAACGCATTAGCACCGAAGTTAACTCGGGAGCACACGTCTTGAGCACAATAGCAGGTATACCATCAGGACCACTGTACTTCCTGACATCAAGAGAGGAAACAGCACGTCGCTTGGCAGTTTGTGTAAAATGACCGTCATGCATGTATGCTTACACTTAGGGTTGGATAGTGGTGCTTTTCTCATGTCGTCAAAAGTAGAACATGATGCAAAAAGAGAGCATTGGGTATTTGCCTTTCCTTTTGCTGAACGTGCTAGAGGTCCGTGTGGTTCGCGCAATGATGGAAATAACGGTGTACAGAAATAACCTTCAAAAGATTTGGGAAGGGACCATTATGCACGACCTCCAGGTGGAATACCTTAAAATCTCTTGCCAATTCTGCGCATGTGCTTAGCTCGTACAGCATGGTTTATACAGCACCTGAAGGGTTTAATCTTTTTTTATCCATAGCATCTCAATCCCTCACAGCGAATGCTGCAGCTCTATAAATTTTCTGCTTTGAATTTGTAGTTCTTTTGCAGGATTCATCGAACCAGGTTTGCGAACTGTTCCATTCCATTTCCTGTCGAATGGTGTCCGTGACTGTGTAGCCAACAGAAGATCCAACGTGTAAGAACCTGAACTATAGATTTTTTTTATTACTAGTTCAAATATTATAAATTAATGAAGTTGTTACAAATTTAAGAATGTAATTTTGTAAATAAATATTATCCATTTTAAGACGTTTCCTTAAATATTATAATACCAACAAATTCCCCCCCCATAGATCTCAAGGCAATAGTGCTCCTGGCACACAATGGAAACAATACTTGATATCACCAAAGTTTAAGAAACTATCGATTACATTTAAATAGAACCCGATTTATCTGTAAATGTTCTGATGTTCTACACTTCCACAAAATGTAAATGATTATATGTATATACAACAGCGTTTTGGACTTTGGAATTTGTTATAAAATATAACACATTTTATCTAATATTGTCAATTCTAGTAATCACTAAACAACTCTGTCAGTATTAAGTTATTTAGAAAACTTGTTTTATTTTAAATATTTTGTTATATTTTACTTTAAAAATAAGCACTTCATAAAAATATATTCATTACGCTCTTATTCATATAGTGATTTGTAAGTAGCGACGATAGGGTGCCATAAAGCTGTCTACCCTATTAGAATCCATTGAAGCAATTGCAAAGTTGAAATACCGTAAGCATACCTAATACACAAACCGTGGTAAATTCACCTAAATAACTTTTCAATACAAAAAGCTTTATAAACGCTTTTGCGTTAAGTTTTATAAAATAAAAGATACTTTTTTCGTAACGAAATGGAAAATTATTTTTCAATATCATCTAAACGGAAAGCTTGTCATAAATATATATTGATAGGACGAACTTGTGGCTTTGAAAAGCTCTGGCTATTAAATTTTTGACTAAAAATATAGGTAGTAAAAACAGTAAAAGGCGGATGGAAAAGGTTTTTGTGTTCGATGCTAAAAATATTTATTTTTTTCTGACTGCAAAAATCATAAAATATATTGTGCTAATGACAAAGCGATTGTATATTTACACTATACATAATGTTATCGCGGCATACAAATATTGAAATATAATATTGTTGATAATTTAAGAAAGGAAACGTACAATATTCAAACTTTACTTCCCAAATTAACATTATCATTCAAATCACAACGTAGAATTTGGATCCTCACAGAAACTGACTCGTTAATTGAATTTTGAACTTGAACATACTTGAACATTTAAAATCCACAAAAGTTAATTAATTCCGAACGCTTGCGGTTTAAGTAGCAATCAATATAGAGATGGTGCGCCCACGGTTTATTACCCACTCGTCACTAATGATGTAGTAATTCATTTCTTTCATTTTGCTTTTCGAAATATTTTTCTAAACCCATCGCATACGGGAAAATATGAGGGCCACGTTTTTAATGCCAATTATGCTTAAGTGTTTATTTATATAATGACTGGATAACCTCATATTCAAGTCATTACAGCTACATTATATTCAATTTTATATTATTCAATGAAAACTATGTAAATAATAATTTCGTTTGAGTTTTGAATCAATGGTCCATTGAAAAAAAATGATATGATAAGTTCAATATTCAATTTATCATTGCTACAACTGCTATTTTATAATAAAATAATGTAAAAAAATTACATTCAAAGGCACATGATGTGTGAATCGCACCCTAAAAAAATATTACGTATTATAAAAATATTTTGCCTGGTCCTTAGACCATATAATACGTTACGCCTACTGATGAAGTAAGAGGTCTTTAAGATCTTTATCTATTCTCTTTGTCTACATCGCAAAACTCGAGACATACGTAAAAATAAATAAGTAAAATTTGTGTATCAAGTAAATACAAGAAATTCATATTGAAATATCAGTTGTATTACCAATACAGTCTGTGAGCTTAAGAGATTTGGCTATTAAATAAATGTATCGTTTAGCATTGAATGGAAAACAATTGCAGTAATTTGTAATCCCGGCACTGCATTAAGATAACCCTCCTTCCCCCACAAATAATAATTATGAACATAAATCAAGCTACACAATACTCTATGGGAGGGCTGCTGTGAATGCGTGTTTAGTTTCACAGTCAGATTTATTTCATTAAATAAACCGTATTGTAATTCATTAAATTATATATTGTTGTTATATATTAAATAAATTATAAATTAATGTATAGATTTTATAGCTTAAATTTGATTAGCTAGCCACTTTTATAGCTTTTTTTTCATATTAATTGATACAGTCCATTGTGGCGCAAGTCTCATCAACGTGATGCTTATGGGTTCGATCCTCACTCAGAGGATTATATTTAAATTATTTTCATTTCCCTGCTCTGGTAGACAAAAGGGGGGTTGGGTTGGGAACAAATTATTTGACGTCCAAAAAATGAAGCACAAATCCTCTTATTTTGAATAAAATTATTACTTTGACTTTTTTTTTGACACTGGGATAGCCCAGAGATAGCTCTGCCTACCCTGCTATGGACAAAAATCGTGTAGATGTAAAAAAATGTGGAGTAAATTGTATCACTCGATAAAAAATTTCTTAAACTATAAGATAAACGTTTTATATTTTATCATTTTCATTTGACATCACAAAATCCCTTATAGAACACCTTAATACACAATATTACAAACTTATAAACTTCTTTACATTCTGGGTACCTGTATAGGAAAAGTTGTGGCGTAGCACACAATAACTTTATAATAAAAGCTGCATCTGCGGGGCAAATCGTATTATTACCGACCATCGCATCGAGACAAACAATTATGCCAATGCGCTTTGCCGTCGTAGTTTTTAACTAATCGAACAAGTTTTAATATTTGATATTGTTACGGCTTTACTAATTTAAAGCTAGTAAGTAAAGCATAGGTACATAATAAAATAATATGGCAAAAAGATATATGTATTATATTTAATAATGTACATGCTTTATAGAACTTTTATATCTTTAGATTTTAAAATAAAAATTGGTTACCAAGCAAACCAATTAGTAAGACAAAAATGTAATAGAGCGTGTAATGACGTCAACATTTTTTTTCTGGAACTCAGGAAATAAACATCTTAATGAAATGTCCAGAATATTCCCATATTTGTAAACAATGGATGTGAAGCGCAGTGGAGAACAGTGAAGACATAAATTATTGAAACTGGTCCTTGATTTCCTGATTCATGTTGATTTAAAGCGCCATAGACGTTCAGGCCATCTCTCTTACTAAGCAATGAGTTATGATGGAGGCTTGTTAACCAAAATTATTGGTACTCCCTAATGTCATTTGTTTTTGAGAAACAGACCATGGACCATGGTAACAGAATATGACCCGTCATCAGAGGTACATTGACAACTTCCTAATTAATGATCTGATAAATCGGCTGCACTTTTGGCTAATTGTCTTAATTGAAGATAAGTATAGATAAAGGTGATTTAACACATTTAATGATTTCCGCACTTTTATGCATAAATGAAGATTTCTAATGTACATAACCTCCACTTAACACGCAATGTCTCGTATTAAGCCGGAAAATGAGGAGCGGAATTTCTTGACACTAGGTTCTCTCTGACCACCGTACTATGCGGCAATATATATATATATATATATATATTGCCGGCTGTATATATAATAAAATAAAATGTTTACTTATAAATCTTAAATCAAATATTTTTGTTTAGGATTTTTTTTTATTAAAATATTCGTTTAGAAACTGATATACAAATTATTATTGCTATGAATAAGGTTATTTTCAACATTTATCAGTTTAAGTAGATTAAATTTTTACATACAATGTACGTCCTCAATAAATAAAATATTATCAATTTAAGTTTGTAATTGTTAATCAATCTCATATTTAATTATGCTAGTCGAAGTTCCAATTACCAAACCTATAAGATATTAATATTCAAAGAGATAAATGAAATGTCGATGGTAAATATATCTTAGTGGAACGCGTTGAATATGTGCTCAAAAACAACCAAATATTTACAAAACCTCATATAATACCTGCAAGTTTACTGATTTTTGTTTTATTTAAGCCGTATCGAGTCGATATAGAGTAATCTCTTTTGAGCTCGTGTATATATGAAGCACGAACGTCTACCGTTTACGATTTATTTGCAACGACTCAATAGCGATGCTTTATACAAACACATACGTCTATGCCGAACTCACTCACGTTTGAATGTTCTGTTACTACGTTTGTAACCTTTTTCTTCTTTTCGCTTTAAATACTTTCCTAAATTACTTCTTTAGATCTCTATTTAGTAACTAAGCTTTGATATTTTTTTTAATTATTAAAGCTTCGTAATATTCGCTCACATACACATATCATATCATAAAATAAGTTATTAAGTATATAAGTTATTAAGTATATCGAGAAAATTATATTACTATGTAAGTCAATTGTCATATGCACAGTGCAAACATGTTTAGATTAAATATGCAAAAACTAAATAGACATGTATCTCAAAAACCTTTACACGTTGTAAAGGTTCTAATTTGATTGACTATAACAATTACAAATATATTAAGATTTTAAAATTATATAAATAAATTTGCTAGCAAAATCAAACGTATGTCCAAACAATTGTTGATTAGAATTGCAAGTGCAAAAACGAAATATACATTTCATAATAGATACAAATTGCACACGACCAAATGTAAACGGTACGAGGTGGAGTGTTATAGCCATATTGGACATGTGCACACAAAGTAATTTAAGCTTTATGGGCATATATTATAAGTAATAGAGTAGATTGTACACAAGCTTCAATGCAAAGTGCGCGCTCGGATAGTCACAACGAGGTCACAAATCTAAATATCAAGCAGCCGGATTCTTTTTAGCAGGTAAAGCACTCGACGTTGTCAACTAAAGGAAAATTGTACAAGGATACGGCATTTCTTTTTTTAACAAAAATATTAAAAACAATCTAAAGAATTTGTAAATATAAAATAACATTAGCTAATATTTTTTAGCTATTTTGTCTCATACAATAAATTGTATTACAAGAGACAAAGAAAAGTTTTAAAAATATTTCCAAGAATTTCAAAATCGTGACAAAAAAGGCTAGCCAATGTAACTATAGATAAGCCCTAAAATATAACAAACATGTTTTAAAACCATTACACAAAAACTAGCACAAAGTCAGCTGGAATTACAAAAAAAATATTCAATTATAATTCGTCGTGTTTCTTTTGTGGAAACTTAAATAGATATATAAAACTAAAACTATTTTTAATTATTGCTAGTAATTTAGAGTTACTTGCATTAACTACTTAATTTACTATACGTTTTTAAAAGGCATAAATATACAATTTAACCCATATACTTATTTTAACAATTATGCCTTCTACATATATATAAAATACTAAAATACTAGCGACACGCTCGCGGATTCGCCTGCGTAAATGTGTGCGTGTTGTCGCCCGCCCGCGTTCTCGTTAAATGTTAACAAAATATTTCAAACTTTTTTAATTTAACAAAATATATTCAAAATTGCATTTAAATCGGTTAAGCGAAATAAGCGTGCACAAACGTCTATGACAAACAGATAAACAGAAAAAAATAAAAAATAATTGTTTTGGCTTCTATTATATTGATAAATGCCCCCAATAATATTAGTTTTCATATATCTTCCATCATTTGTATTGTACAGACAGCGATCAGTTACATTTTTATTATTTTAATAGATAGAGGCCATCGAGGCGCAGTTATACAGCGTCTCAATGTAAACACTATTGGTTCACAGAAAGTAAAAACCCCACTCAGAGAAACGATTATATTTATTTATTTTTATATTTCTCCGCTCTGGTAAGACAAAGCGCGGCGATGAGTACCGCACTCAACACACAATGTCTCGGGTTTCGGCCGGAAAGTGGAGAACGGAGTGTCTTGTCACCGGATTCTTTTTGACTACTCTAAAATTAATTATTACACGAATAACGAACCAACGCCATAATGATAATTTGATTGTTTTTTTTTAACAAAACTGTCAATTTCATGAATTTAACTAAAAAACTAAAATGGGGTCAGTATATAGTATGTATGTATGTGTTTCGTTATAGTTTCTTAATACCCTACTTTAAAGTTTTAGTAACCGCTCGGAATCGTCGTCGAACTTGAAGGTTTTGTTAAACCGACTTAGATAACAAACGAAAGTGTTAAATGTAATTGTGTAACAAGCATTTGTTGACTGAATAATACCAAAACTATTGTATGTAAGTTACACAATATAACCTAACTGTTCACTAGTCAGAAATTATGCAATGGATATATCGCTGTTCGTTACGGTATAACAATACGTTCAAAACGCAACGTGGCTTTTAATTAATATATTACAAAAATATACCTGTCATTAGAAAGGCTAACAACTAAAACGTGAATAACGGTTAGTTTGCAGTTAGTAACAATGTCACAATATAATTTTACAGTTAGTGGAATATAGAATTGTACAGAGATTGTCATCTGCGGTTATCTCTAATGTAATTAATACAGATAACGGAAATTTTATCTTTTGTTACAACAATTGTCATATAACAATACTTGATTATATATCGTGTGTAAATTAAAGAAAGAGTCAATTTTTGTAGTTTTAATTCACTATTATATTCCAGGCACAGTGACGTTCTGGGAAGTATCGGACTATTAAAATAATTGATTTTACGAGGATATTCGTTTAATTATCTCAAATTGGATGAATATCCGCATAATCAATCAAGAGATCCGTATCAATAACCAGCATCCTACACCTACACACCATAACGGCTATTTTGACATTTAACCTAAGTATACAATATAAACAAATGAAAGTTTTTAAGAAAACTATCCCTTTTGTTTCCAAGTAATGTTGATATCGCATGTTTAGGGCAACGACACGAAGACGATATTTACAAAGCGGACAATAAACATTTTCTCGTGCGTGTCGCACACTATTATCAAAGAGAATATTTTATAAGCAATGCTCACTTAATATAACGCTTCCAAGCACAAGAAGCGTTAAGCTAGATTTACACTACAACACTTTTATACTTGATACTCTTTCTGAATTTATAAATTAAGCAAATTTATTTCCCGGCAGTGAAAAGAGCTATACAGCCAGTGAAATATATAAAAAAAATATTTATATTTTTATGAATTATTGTAACTTTAACTAAAATAATTTATCTTTGATATACTGTTATTGATTAAGCGAGTCCCAAAGATATACACCAATATATTTTTGTACATTACTTTCTTAATATTTATTATGAAGTGTTAAATTATTGTGATTTCAAGAAGTGTGATATAAATTTAGGCATGCAAATAAAAAATCATTGTACTTTTAAGTCCGAAGGTTAATTATATTCCACGAATGTCCGATAATACAGCAAGCCTAATACAAGCTATTAGGCAAAGCATTTCGAAGTAGTTTTAAGAGTCGCTGTTTGTGCCGTGGACAGTCAGACAATGCTAGTAAATTGGATTGCCAGTGCCCCGAGGATCAGTGCAGTTGTACCTAATTGGCTTCAAATTACGAGCCTGGCGCCATCTTGTTCTATCTCAACCGCAATATAGGAAATAAACGCACATATACATAAATATATTATGTTTTATGAGAACAACAGTCCTGTTACATATTACATAATAAATGTCAGAGCGGTCAGAGCGCTTGAACGGTTTTCAAGAGGCGCGGGTTCAAATTTTTAAACGTTTTCTAAATATGTCTTGTATAATATTTTTTTTTCAATTGGTTAGATTATCTACATATACTTATCAATATTATACATATACTTTATTATATCTATTATTAGTGCCTTACACCTGAAGAAAATGTTACATATTTTATTTACAAAATTAAACCTGTGAATGTATTTTTTTTATAAGCGAATATTACGAAACTTATTTTGTACTTTAATAGTGTAAAAGAATATTTATATTAGTTGACGCATAAAATATGCGTTGCCTTAAAAATGTGTGCAACTTTGTGTTTGCTAAACATAGGGTCCTGTCATATTAATTTAATACCTTTCGATTGCATCATTATGAAAAATATTGGTTTTCTGGACTTCTTCTCTATATTAACTTTAACTATGCCAAATTCCAAACTACTCTATTCGTAGTATTTCCGAAAAAAGGGATCAAAAGTTTTAACTTTTTACCTATAGATATAGAAGTTTCTCTGGTTACATTTATTACCACACAGAACGTCATATGTCAAAGACATACTCTTTGACAATGGAAACAAAAAGGAAGAATAAAGTGACACATTTCTCAACATCCCACAAATTACATATAAATGATCTTCATCCAACTTTATAACATTCTATTTTAAAATTAAGCAAACCTAAATGAAACAAGTTAACTTATAGAAAGACTATTCAGTATACACAAAGCAATAATCGTAAAACAAATTATAAAGCTATATTTAATATAAGTCCATATATAAGATACAAGTTTAGTTTCCGATAAAGAAGATTTTCTGGTGGCTTTGGCGCTAGTGCCGGCCATTAGGATGCTGGCAGAGGGCCAACAGCAGCAAGGTATATACTCGCATATTTGTACGTTTAACATTCACGGAAGTGTGGAGTCTTGGAATAGAAGCACATGGAATGACGATCTCGATAAATAAACTAGGGATTTGCGCTCCAAAAAGACGAAATCAAATTTAATGGACCATTTCAGAGGAGATAAATTAAATTTGTACCCGCGTTTACGAAATAACAAGTTGCCTTGTTAAGGAAAATATTATTATCACATCCGGTTTTTATAATGAGATATTTCGGTAAAATTCTGTGTCAATATAAATACCGGTAAAGAAACTAAATAAATCACTTTTGCTACAAATTTTTATTATTTTTATTTATAGTACTGTAATTATCACATTGCGATGTAAAAACAGAACCTAGTATACTTCAAAAGTAAATATGGGTACTTAACTTAAATTTTATCTGTGTAATAACAAATATGCAACAAAAGTTTCGTAAAATAACGATATTGACCGACAAAACGCTTCTAGGTTACAAATGTTTACTGTGCTGGGCCAGCGTTTCTTGCAACACTAAATACTCATTATTATTACCATTTTTGGTGCTCACGTATTGTTTCATTATTTTAAATTTAACAATTTGTAGTCAAATAACAATATAATTACAAATATACCCGCGATAAGGTGTTATAGTTCATTATGTACTACATAATTAGTAACTTAATGCGTTAATTTTTATATTCATTAAAAGCGGCGTGGTGCATATTTGACTGAATACGAGGGCTGAGAGTTTAAGTCTACGGAGAATTTTAAAAAAAACTTTCAAGTGGATAGAAATAGAGAAAGTATTACAAGGCCCCGTTTTGCTAAGCTAAGATAAAGTGTTATTTTATTATATTTTTAAGTATTAATATGTTTTAAGAACTATAAAGATTTATAAACTTTAACTACATCTATCACATACGGTATAAATGTCGTATACATACATACTTGTTCATAATTTCTGTGTCACAAGACCGACCTACACGGACATCATGATTTGTGGAACATCGAAGAGGCACACTGTTTTCTATACACAATCTAATACTATATCGTAAGTAGGCAGCCATATCTTTGTGTCTATAGAATATATAAGATTTTCGAGAGTTTTAGGAAAGGTTTGCCATTTTCCAGAGTAGGCAGAGAGTATCTAGTGATAAGTTCTTTTAATTCAAATAAAGATATTATTACACCATATATTTAAATTCAGAAGAATTATTATAATAATATAAGTATATATTTGCGATACAGAATATCCAGATATATTACATTGGCTGTAACATATATATTTTGAAACTTTTATTAATATATAAATATGAATATTTAAAATTCCATACATTTTATATTAATCAAAAATTAATTATTGACGAATATTAACAGATTTTAGAGTATTCATATAAAATTTAAGCCATTGTTTATATATTTAAGACATAAGCCTTAGCCGTGTAAATTAAGTTCGTTGGAAGCCTGACATATGCTGAAGTAAGTCGAGGAAAAAGGTCGCGCTACTTTCCACGTGTACTCGAGGCTCGAAGTTGAGTGTAAAAACTTAAACATGCATAATGTCGCAATTTCACACGCACATATTTAGATCAATGATTAAAACTTTTAATTTGCACCTATTTTTACTTTAATATCTGTGAAGTGCCATTGTGGTGTAGGTAGTTAGGTTCGATTCCCATTCGGGGGAATGATTATATTTAAATTATTTACATTTCTCCGCTCTGGTAACAAGACAAAGTGCGGCTTTTCAGTTTCGCCAAGACGCAATATCTCGAATTTGGGCTGAAAGTGAAAGGAGTGTCTTGACACTAAGTTCTCTCTGCCTAATACTATGCGGGAAAAAACGTAAAGATTTAAAAATAAATGACAAACTATAGTAGGTAAAATATTTTACTTATGTTATATTATATTAAATTGCTTATTACATATATAATGTAAGCCACGGTGTGCGGTATTATGGAATCATATTCGTTTACGAACGAATATTCGTTTAATATTCGCCTACATACTGGCGGGTCATAGAATCTAGGCTACAATAACAAAGAACGTTATAGAACCCCTATATCGTGTACCTTTTGCTTAAATAGGGACAAAATTATTAAACCTAGCTAAGTCTTTTGAGTTCAAAAATAACAAAACCTTACTACTCATAGCTTCTAAACAGTCGCTTTACACCATGTGGTCGGAAACCAGTCTCGACCACAACCGTTCACTTCATTATCACCGCACTAAACCAGTTTCATTATGTGCATTATATTTATATTATCGATACAAACAATTTTTTTTATGAAAAATTGTTAAATAAACTTTTAAATGCAGCATTACGCCTTTCAACTTTCTCTAATAGAATAAATATGCGATTTTAAAATATTATAGCTTTTCAAATATTATTTCCGTGGTTACTTCTGAATGTCGATCGTCACAAAATACTTTATTAGAACAAAAGATGGGGGATTATGGTATATGGGCATTTTAAATATTTAAATTATCATGTACAAAATGTAGTTCAACAATTTTAAAAGGAGCATCTGGTGAATGGCCTTGTTTTGTAAATATATTAGACAATAATACATTGCAAGGTCGCCTTCATTAAAGTCTCTACCGCAAGCTAAATGAAGAATCGATTGATAAAATAAATGTCAAACGTAATATACTAGTTAATTTTTTAATTGTCAATATAACCGTTTTTCGTACTTATCGTACTTTTAAAAATAGTAGGCTTGATTGGTAGTCGAAATAAATAAATATTAATTATATAACATATATGTTATATAATCTTTGTACTCTATTCTATAAGCAGTCGTTGTTTAGCTAAGATGAAATTTAGTGATAAACACCCAGGCTTTAAAAATAAATCTTATAAATATTTAAATGCATACCTAATAATCAAGTACATGCCTATGTACTTTATATTAATTTATAATTAATATGTATTATTTTAATGTTTGAGTTACCTACTACCAATGTTACTTTGAAGCAGGGATTATAAGGAGTAGTCATTTGCATACATTTCACAAATTACGTCGAACACATTTTGAATGGAAAAGTATTTGGCAGCTTTCATATCCAAGGTCGGCACGGATTTTGCTCCCGTTTTCGCCGTGACTTTCTGTTTGCTACTTGAATGCATAATGTGACCCAAGTTCGTTAGTGTAACATTTTGTTTTGCAAATATAATATCTGACTGACGTATGACGCACATCATTTATGTCATGATATTACGAAATTAATACGAATAAATATATTTAAATTAAAATATATTGACATTTGTCATTTCTTTGTGTGACAGAGACAAAAAATATTTTGGAAAGTAAAAGATTTCAACGAGCGTTCATACCCAAATAAGTCTTGTTAATTATACTTTGTGAGTATCTTATTGATTGTTACTAGCTACAATTATCTTATTGATTATTATTTATATTTACTTATTGATTATTAATTATCTTATTGATTCTATAATAAATAAATGCATGTGTAAGGCAAAGTCTCTTTTATGTGAATCCTTTTGAGTTAACATGAGTGACTAAAGAAACTACAGCATTCTACTTAGGTACTGTAAACCGCTCCTTAAAATGGCAAAACATTTATACCCTATTGTTATTGTGTCTACTTAAGGCATCCTTTTGTTTTGTGTAGGCGTAATTTAGAGAAAGATAAGTGACCATTTTGTATAGGCGTTAATGACCCAACTTTCTTAATCACATACTAAATTAAAGTAGATAAAGAAAGAATAGTACATGTATTTTTAAAGTACAAGTACCTGAGAGGTATAGGTTGAAATGGAAAGCGATGCGCCGGAGGGTGCGGGGAGACGATGGGCGCAGGCGGCGGGGGCACGGCCACTGCGACCTGCACCGGCACCGGCACGGGCAGAGGGTGCACCGGCGGAGGCAGCGTGCTGTAGGGCGGCGGCGGCACGCTCTCCAGCACGTCGGGAGCGCGCGGCGCCCGCGCACGCCGGGGCCGCCGCCGCCGCGCCGGCTCCTCGGTCTGGCACTCCGCAGTCGCTACACTCCTCTCTCTTTCCGGGTGCACGACACTGGTCACGTCGGGGTCGGGTGGCGCGTCTCGCACCTGCACTATGTTCACATTACACACATCCGATCGGCTCGGCTCGCCGGGAACGCGCACTGAGACCGAGTCCGACTTGCGCAGGGGAGCGGGCGCCGGCACGGGCAGCCGCATCTCGTGGCGAGGGGAGGTAGCGCGGTACGACGCGCGCGCATGACGACCGCCGTTCGGCGACTGGAGCGTGTGCGCTTCGCCCCCCGCCGCACCCGCCTCCACAAAGAACACGCTCGCGAGAGCGCCATCGGTCCGCGAGCGCGAGAAAGGCGGCGAGCGGCAGTCGTAGGGCTGCCATAGCAAAGAGGAGAGCGCCTCGGCCGCGGACAGCGGCGCGCTCATCTCGCTGCCGCCCGCCACCCTCCACCGCCTTTACCTAAAAATAAGTTTAGATTTTTAACATTTTTTAAAGTGTTAATTAGGAAATTATAAAACATATTTAGAAAACTTATAAAAATTTTAACGCCTAATTTAATTTAAATTAAAAATATTTATTAAATAGGATTCTCTGTTGCCAAACGTTTGTTCCTAGAAAAATCTTTGGGTAGCAGAAATTTGTAAAAATCTCTCTACAAAGATTCCTAACAAATAAAATTAAGTTGTAATACGTATAAGAATTTCGACGTATTTGGATGTAGTACGCATGGCTTAGCAGTCAGAGCGCTTGGACGATTCCAATCCATATATTCTATACGTTTTCGAAATATGTTTTTAAGT
Source organism: Podotricha telesiphe (assembly GCA_038994665.1). Lineage (NCBI taxonomy): Eukaryota > Metazoa > Arthropoda > Insecta > Lepidoptera > Nymphalidae > Podotricha > Podotricha telesiphe. Next base: position 238,191 of record JAOYRR010000139.1, on the reverse strand, counting down.
ACAGATTATACAGATTATAGATTATATATTAACATTTTCTATTAAGAACTTTGCAGCAACACCAGTGCTTGTTCAAAGATTTGATCTAATACCGCAAGATATCTAGATATAAGATAGATATAAGATCTAATATCAGAAAAAGCATTAGTATGCAGGAATATGCGAATTTTTGCTTCCTTGGATTGCTTTACATATTAATCCTCTCCTCCAATTACATATTAACGTGACATTAAACAGTGACAGTCAATTGCATTTTTACTTCATCTCTTGAAGGCGATAAAAAATAATATTTTTCTACGTCTTTTCACTACATTTCACCAATTCTAGTTAAATTACTTTAACAATCAATAATCAAGACCAATAAATAGTCAAGAAGTTAAAAGTATATTATCCAAAAAAAAACAACATTTTCTAGTAATATTTTTCAAACCTTACTAAGTAGGTACTTTGAATACCGGTGCGGCAACTTTGAAGATAGATTACTCTAGTAATATAATTACTAGCAGTTAGAATACATCAATGTCCGGTGTTTACAGAGTTTTCCTTAGATTTTTACTTATGGATTTACTTATTAGGCTTATATTTATATTAAAACCGACCCCTTTTGTTGGTTTTTTGATAAAATCTTTCGTTGAGCTTTTCATATTTCAAATACATTAATAAGCTTCTATTTATTTCTATTAAACTAATAAAAGTAAAGTAAAGTAAAATCTACATCCAATATTAATCAGTAAAGATTTAAATAAAGATATTTTCACTCAAAATACCTTACTTCTTAAAGGCGCTGAAGACTTCGGAATTTGACATAATAAAACACATGAAATAATACATAAAAAAAAGTACAAGCGATCGATTTGAATATAGCAGGAATTTCAACTGTGTCTTTCATTTATATTATATTAAAACGAAACTCTTTACATAATATAAACTTGTTAAACAAAAACCTTCCTACGTATTACTTTGTATCATGATTTGGTTGAGTACTTTCTTTCATTACGTAACTCTCGAAATCGCTCGACTTAACTCTCATACTGCGCCGTCTAATCTTTTGTTAGCCACTTGCCTTTACGATTTCTTTAAAGGCGTTTTATTTCTATTATAAGAACATGGATATTTTATGATTTATTTTACTTATTTCTATGTATACTATAAACTGGATTATATTATTACATAATAAAAATCAATTCAAGCGTAATTAGGCCTGAACTGATTTCTCCGATATTGCCGATAGAGTCAACTTAAAAGTAAATTGTGTGATAAAATTATAAAACCATTTTGAAATGAAACTATTTTAACTGGATAAAAATAATGTTTTTGAATTTCAATAGCCTTATCCTAATTTCAATAGAGAAGACGATTGGACTTTCTACCACTTGGGATCCAATCCTAAAGTCCTTTGAAGTCTCTATCACATCTGAGAGTAAGATACAGTCAGCTCATTCTGACAGTCGAATGCCACCTTCTTAGTTAGACTGACCAACCTTTGACCACGGACTACTGTAGAATGTTTGAAACGTCGGCTTATCTAAGATGTATATTCGATTACCAACTATATGTTCGATTAATCCGGTTAAAATAATTTAATTACAAAATGTCTTAAAATCTCGAAAACCAAAAATGTTATTAAATTATAAAGCCATAGATCGATAATTTATAGATGACTACTTACAGTCACCATTTCGTACTCCCTTTTTACTGTTTGCCTAAGTGAAGAAAAAATCGAAATATTAATGGTTTTAAATTTTAAGTATTATGTTGAACAATACCGTAGTGCAAGCATAATTTACTAGTTGTTTTGTGTCCTAAATGGCATAATAGCTAAATAGCACCAACTTTCTACTTATAGTCACCCGTTTACTAGAAGCAAAAATATAAGTTATATTTTGCTAGTAGCTGAGTAAAGTAAGTCACTACATGTAGGAAGTATTAACAGAGCTTTTAACCTAACATTTTTAGAAGAATGAGAATTTATGCCGCTTTAGTTAACCTAAAGTTAGCAGCTATATAATGTTGTATGTGGATAGTGCACATATTTTTAGATTTCGTCGTAAATCGTGCTTTCTTAGGTTTTTAGGTTATTTTTAAAGAATTTTTATAATTTTCATAAAAAAGTATTTTTTTCACTAAGTAATAAATCATTTAGTGATAAAATGCTTATTTTGTACATTGTACGTATTACTTTGAAATCATGTTCAATCAAAAAATTACACACAAACAAAAAATCCATATATCGCGAAATTAGAAGGTATATAATAGGAGGTAGGAAGGTATAGAATATACTTCAGCAACATTTAATAGTAAAAATAGAATACAATAATAATGAAAGGAAAATGTCCGGAACTCACCGCGTAAACAAAACAAAAGGTTAGCTATAGGTTAAAAGTAGGATCACGGTAGTAGGTGAAACCCGAGATATTAAATATACTTTCACCAAGGCCGCGCGGCGCCGGCGCCTCCCACTAGTTTACAAACACGGATACTGTTATATCACGCATTGCGGTAGGTTCCGCAGATAACTTTCATTCTAATTCACATTCGGCGTAATTTTTTCTTTTTGTATTTTTTTTAGTAGAAAACAAACATTAAAAAGAGTTTAAGAGTGCTCCGGTCCGGATATAAGATAATGATATTTGCGACATGTGATACAACAATTAATTAAATTCAATGCGAAGATTAGACGAAATTGTCGTAGCTTTTCATATGTTCAAGTTCAGTTTAAATGTGCAGAGTTCATAGCGTTGTACAGAGATGAACGCCAAGCAGATGGATCTGTGTTTGGGACTTGCGACTCAAGTTTGACTCTAAGCCTATACCTGGACAGTGCGTTTGTAAGTTGAAGTACTTGTTTACCTTAAAAGTCTGATCGTAAGGAATATTTGTTTCCCACGTACTTAAACTTTACCAGTACCTACTAAAGGCTGTAGGCTTCTAGAGTAAATAAAAATGTTCGATTCCAAACTCATGTGTGGAACTTCAGTTCATAACTGATTCTAAGATTGAGAGAAGTTTGTTTTTTTGATTAATTTATATTATTTATTAAATGTTATTCACATTTAAACTTTGTGAAGGTATATAAACTACCTAATGGTGTAACTATAAAAATATTCAATAATAACCAAGATTTTTATGTATGGACCCCAATAAGAAGTTTTTAAACTATGTGTAAAATAGTAAACATTCTGTTTGGTTTGTAAATATTTTTTTTATACACTTACCTAAAATTAATTATCACTTGTTTAATACTTTAAATATTTATATTTAACATTTATGTAATAGATTTCTTTTCCATCTGTAAACGTCGTTCATAAAAAATTCGAACTTCACACTTTCTACGAAGGTCATGAGTTCAGATCGCAAGTTAACAATAATACAACCGTCTGTTCAAAATTATTGAGTAAAATTAAGTAACAAAGGTTCTTTATTTTTTTCTTCATATTTTGATAAAGTTGGGAACGATTATAAAATACTATCCATACAGTGCATAAATATTTGTATGTATGTAAATGTATCCATAACATACCTACTACATGTTGGGCAATATTTAGAAACTGTTGGATTCTTCCATAACAATAGCGAGTTGGAAGTTAAAAAAATGAAAGTGGACTCGCTTGTAATATTGTAACCTGACAATCTTGTTTCTTTCCGGTATATCCTCATTAGCATATGCTATTAGGCACGTGCTGCCCTTAGTAAACAAAAGCTTTGATCTTACAAAAGCTGTAAAATAATATACAAAATTATTGCTTAGTACCAATAACGTCTTATAGAGAATTAAATTATGAATTATATATTTTGTTAACATTTTTGATAGTGTTATTCCCACACTAAGGAAAATGAAAAAGACATATTTAGAAAACGTATAAAAATTTGAACGCAGCGGGATTTGAACCCGCCTTATACGCTTATTACAACTTATATTTGTTGTTAGCATCTCTGTAGAGAGATTTTTACAACAAATTATGAATTGTCTGTTCTCCTTTTTTACGTTAGGTAAAAAAATTTAAGCTTAATGCGGTTATAAACACATCATTTTCAGGCTACACCTTAATATTACTAGTAATATAATGTATTATAGATAATATATATGTACTAGGTCTTAATTCGTTTGAAAGAATAATCATTAAAGCGAATGGAGAACTTTTATCACTATATTCTGTCTGCCTACACTGAAATGTACGAAAAAGTGTGAAGCTAAATAAAATTATTATATAAGAAATGGTAAGTTACGAATATTGTATTTCTTCATTTTCGAATATTGTATTTCTTCTTTTTATGATGTAACGGCTGTTATTAACAGTGTAAATATTTTCCATAGTGTGAGATTTGATCCCAGAATCATCAAGATTAACCGGGTTTGTCTCATGAGCCACGACGTCCTTTTTTATTTATATAGAGCGCAATATTAAATTTTAAAACTACTTAGATGTTAGATTTACGAAAAATTACGTTACTTTTATGCGTATACATTTATTATGATAACTTTTTTCATTAATGGCGTAGTCATACAGTGCTTTAACAATTTCACCTACAGCATCAGCTCATACAAGAAAGTCGTTTTTAAGCTCAACCGTAAAAGTTTTTAATATATTCATCATATGCTTCTAAATTAACTACTTGCGAAAATTTAAGCTCGAAATTATTTTATATCTTTTAGCTAAGCTAAAGAGTTTAATGTTTGTTTAAATGTTACTTAAATAGTTCTTAAAGTTAAATAAATATTGATGTGTGCAATGTATACATAATAGAGGCATGTGTATTTAAATAATTGTACTTAAATGTAATAAAATTATCTAAAGAACCACGTTCACTTAGAAATGCAGACGTTTCATTGAAATCATGCAATATTTTCTTTGCTATAGTTTGGAAGTAGAGATCATAAAAAAGACATTAAATAAAATTTACGTTAATTCAAAAACTAGGTATTAGTTAGAAATAACGGAATTTCGTTCTTTAACTATACTTATATTATATATGCAAATATGCGCTTAATGCCTTAACCTATTTAGTAATAGAGAGAAGAGAAGTAGTCTTCTCTGATAATATATCAGGTCATAAATACCGTGCATTGCGTTTTGACTGAATATATTGTCTTTAAAAGCTTTGAGCTTTTCTGAGAAATATAAATTCTGACTACTTTTGGCGAAAATAATGCGGACGCAGAAGTATGTTTGCATATATAATGATAATAATACGGATAAAAAATGCAGGAAGCCAATATTTTATCATAATTGTGCATTAAAAATAGATTTTTAATGCACTATTATGATAAAATATAAATGTAGTATTATGATAAATATATTTTCACATTTATGAAAAAAATTTAAATTCTATTATCTGTGTGACAAACAGTTTTGTATAGAGTGACATATCGCATACGTCAACCCACTAGTTTTAATTATAGTATAAAATCAATATTTAAATCCATACAACTTATTTACGAGTTGCAGTATTATGAAATTAAGGACAATGTCAAATTACACATATTACTAAATGATTATAACCTACTCGTAGCTGAACCATATGAGCAGCGACCTATTTCGTTCCGTGAATATCAATATTAATCAAGACTGCACGTGGTATAGTGTAATGCGGAAACGAGTCACATAATTAATTTCGCTAAAGAAATCGAATCCGTTAATTTAATTACTGTAATCAACTTATTGCATATTTATTTATTAATAAAATATAAAAATTAAAAATACTATATTATCTAACTTTTTACGAGCAATGCAAATTATATAATAGCGAAAAAAAAAAAGAAAATGAAATAAAATATATAATAATTCCCAAAGTGAGAATCGAACTCACAACCACCACATATAAAGTCACACTGCGCCCTACCGATTGTACCTGGTTATATTTTTACACCAAAGAGCTTATTCGTTAATTTTTTTAGATTCTTAGTTCGAAATATATGAAACCTTCGCGTCTAAAAAAGCTCCGAGGTGTATGCAGTAATATATTCAGTATATAAACCAAAGTGGTGAACCATAGCGGAGGAAGTTTCTAAAGCCACCATTTTAGTATTTTATAGATAAATTTAAAAGAATCTCAGCTTTCTACGTTGCTTCAAGAAGAAATAATAGAATCTTAAAAAAAAATTTGGACTATTTTTTTCTCGCTTGTCTAATTTTAACACAAATAATTATTTGAATTTACAATTTAATATGACAGTTGTTCTTGGGTATTTACATTGAATACTGCACGCGAAAAGCTATGTAACGTTTTATATGAATAAACATTCAACTTAATATGCAAAAATTTAATATAGCACCGATATCATAACGTCGCCAGACGCATAATGTGCGATCAATATCCATGAGTCGAGGCAACACTGCAGACGGACAATCAAATTACACCGAACATTATTTCATTAAGACGTCCCTACCGACTAAACGGGATCTGGGATAATGCATCCGCCTGACCAGATTCAATTACTTCAAAATTGATTACCATCCGTCTAAGCTGTGGCGTCCACCACGGATTTCTCATATAGATTAATTTCATCTTAAACTTTCTTAGTTATTATCTTAAATCAAAGCTTAAATCTGTAATTTTCCTTTCGTTACAAATAAAGCGTAGTTGCGTTTTCGTTTAAATGTAAGTATTACTGTATTTTATCAAACATAATCTAGCACGTAAAATAAACAGTTAGGAAATCCAGTCACCAGTCGTAAATTCTGAGCAATGTGTTTCAAAGCCACATTTGCTTACTTAAAACCAGCTCCCGTAATAATTAATGCAAAGTTAATCCTTGAATGTGGGCGGTCACTCGGTCAGTTACATATAAGGGCTTTAGCCAGGAAAACGTTGTACATGATTTATTCGCGGTTTTATTTGTGAAAACTTCGTACTCACCTGTCAACCCAAAACTCTAGGGTTCAATAAAAGTCAAGCCTCTCTGACAAGTGAAGCCATCAACCGCAGGGCGGGGCGCATAAATAATTAAGCCGGGCAATCTGCCGCTTGTTTGCATGCGGATTATCATATTAAACGGATATCAGGGCCGACGACCGTCTGTCCGATATGAATGCAAACAATGTCATGCAACATTCATAAGGGCAAGCGTTGCTCACAATCGCTGAAAGGTAGCCGCCCAGCTAGTCTATTTTTAATGAACAGCTCCAGGTTCGCGCTGACCACTTGTAACACGTTACATTTTTTGACACTACAAAATTAAACATACAACTATAATTATTTTAAATACAATAAGAGTTTGTAGTAACACACAATGCCAACTTCATATACAGACATTTTAAAACACAAATGCACATAAACATTGTTCTTTGTAAAATGTGCCATTTCCATTTTCTAAGTGACTGCAGACAGCTATGTGTAACGGTCATTATGGATTTCCACTAGTAATTTTGGGCTTCCCAAAAACCTTATGTGAATGAGTAGATAAGAGGTGCAGCTCGTAACGAATATATTCATTTAAACTAAATATTAGATAAAACTTATTTCTGTAAGTTTTATAAACACATTTGAACCATGATGATATAATATATATGCATAAAATATCATTTTAAATATATATATCTAAGGTAAAATAGTTATTAAACACAATTCAAATCACATCAATTCTTATACGTGATGCGAGTTCGTGTTTTGTACGTTTACATTTTTTATTTAAACTAGATATTCATTCTTTTCTTTTTAAATTCCTTGCAAAAAGATAAAAGAATATAATAGAGCGAATATATTTTTAAAGTGGCGTTTCGAAAATTTTTGTTTTGATTTATATTAACTAAGCTTTATTGAGAGAGCAAAAAATATCAACATTTTTATAACTATTGTATGTTTGCGGTAACAATGTATTGCAATATATATTTTGTTAGGCGCTACAGAATAGCGTTTTTATATTAGTTGAATGTAACAACAGAGAATATTAATTAACAAGTCATTTAATTTCTTACACATTAAACAATGTATTCCTTAATTATAACTCACGTCTAATTAAGGCTTGTTCACCGTCTAAATCAAGAGTCTAACTTGTTCGGAATACGCCAAGAAAAGTTCCCCAGATTGAATTTAGCAGAATCACTGTCTAGTTCGTTCCAACCGAGTACAATTTTTGTACCTGACAGGACTTACAAACTTTATCGGCTTTTACTACGGAACAAAAGTTTCATAGTGCAGTTTTTGTAGTAACAGATAACGTTTCCAAAGATTTACATTTCGTTGATCCCATGGTAATAAGCTAATATTGCATTTATAAAAAATATGATAAAATTATTTTTTTTATCTTATTCTTATAATAAAAGTATGAAATTAGCGAATGAAATTACAGCTTATTACATAGAGCGAAAGTAAAAAATATTAAATGTGACTACATATGTACATATCATAATATATATAATACCTTATAATTTATGAATTTAGTTAATTTATACTAAAATAATTGTTAGCGTAATTGAATGCCAAAAATAAAAGATAAACGACATAAGTACATAAAACTAGAATGGGCTGACTTTTGAAACTCTAGAGTGGAGACCGCACAAGGTAGAGGGCGCCCACCAAAAAGATAAGTGGATGAAATCGGACGATTGACAGATTTTAATTGGATGAGAGTTGTACAAGACAATAGAAGGTTTTATCTGCATCATTATTTCACAATATCTGTTAAAATAGACATACATACAATAAAAAAAAATGTTACATATTGAATAAAAAAATAATTTAAATTAAATTATGAATTATTTTACTCTAAATTCTTAAAATTTTTGAGCAATTCAAGAAGAATAACAAGGATTTTGTCATCAACAATTTCTCATGATTATGAGATTTTAAATTTATATAAATATAGTGTGACTAAGAACATTTTTTCAGACCAAATTGGTATCAAAGTGACAACAAGCAATAACCATTGCTTAAAGTATTTCACATTAGTTTATATGATACCAAATTCAAAACTTGATTGTTTTGTATTTCTAACCAATGCAGCCTACCTGTGTTTGTATGGCTTTCAATTAAAATATTACTTTTATCTTAACTGTAAAGAATAGCCTACATTACTACGAACACAAGTTGATGCCCGCAACTCCGTTTGAATACACTTCATGACTCTTAAGATGGTAAATTTCTTGTGTCTAAGATTTTCAGATTAGTTGTTATTTAGAGACATCCTCTGTCTCTAAATAATTACATTCTGTTCTCCGTTTTCTACCAACATTTGAAACGTTGCGTATTGAATGCTGTAACTCAACGCTTCGCCCGAAATCAAATTTAGCAATTCCATCGAGTGGCTATCGATCCCACAACCATAGCGTTTAGAGTGAGACTCAGTTGACAATATTATTTTTCAAATAAAATTGTCCATCACTTCTAACAGCTTTTACTAATGTGGCATTTACTTATTTCTTATAGTTAATCTGGTATATTATGCTTGTTCATCAGATGTTCCAAATCTTTAATTCTTTTGTACGTCAAAGGAAAATGGCTATCACGTAGACCAGTTTTTGCTAAGGCACTATTTCGTTATTGTTGAGCTGGGTTTAATGGTTCTTTGTCAGATATTTCAGATTCTCCTGAACCTTTAATATTTATATGTCAACAGATAAACTTCGTCACGCTGAGCAATTTTGTTTAGGTTCCATTTCCTTATTTCGTAAAGTTTAACTGATCTATTTTGGTTCTACATCAGATGTTCTATTCTTCGAAAACATTTATACCATATGTCCTGCCCTGGCGTTAAAACCATACAACAAAAACACTTTTATTTAAATCCGTCCAGCACGAACAAACAGACAGACAATATGCTAATAATTATAGATATATATTCTATTACTGTTTTTTCATCCCTCTAAATCATTTTTTTTTGTAAATGTTAAATGTATAGACACTAACGACATTTTTTTCTGTTTTATTATAGCATAGATAGATAGATAGTACTAATAACGTGTACTTTCAAAATAGATATACGATACCTGTATTTGATGTGCCTAGTATAGTAATATTTATATAATAATGTTCGTAATAATTTCGAGAAATTATCTCTTAGTGTCCTTTACCTGTCCTTCCCTAATAAACAAACATGATAAAATTTAGTTCTACGCCAATTATTCAGTTAGTAAGACATTGTGTTAGCAATACTACTAGGTACTGTAATACAAAATTATTGAATTTACAAAAAAGCTTTATAAATAAATTTAACATTTATTAATCTATATCTTTATCAAAAAGATAATCTATATCTAGAATTGAAAACGAGAAAGGCAGCCGCACTATATACTTTAAACCAACTTTAACTGAGTTACTGACCTGACAAGCTTTTTATACAGCACTTAAACATGTCGCACCCAATTTCAGCGGGCTACGAACACAAGTTGAAATACGTAATAGCCATTTGGAACTATCGTTAAAATAAATAGTTTTTCCGACCTAATATTTTTTACTTTACTTTTATCGCGTCAAATGCTGAGTAGTGAGCTGAGAGCATGCTTTTCATTTTTATATATGTTTTTAAAAGATATCTATGCAAATATAAAATATTCTTTTAAAATATCAATATATATTATAAGTTTGTATTTAAAATATATATTTCTGACAAACTATTTACAATATTTCACATATAGCAAGGTTTTAAACCCGGTTTGAATTAATAATAATTAAGTAAGCAAGCTTATCAATGTCATAGCATTCATATAGACTATAAGTTAACAGTATAATTCACTTAATTTATTTTTATGTGCTCAGAGACAGAAAAAGTTCCCTCGTTAAGTCAAGAGACAACTGTACTAAATCACAAGAACTCGACTCCCATCTACGACGATTACTATCTCCAAATTACAGAGAAGGGTAGCATGCCAAATTATATTCAATGGCCCCTATTTACCTAATTATATAAAATCCCTAGTGTGTCAATAATAATAAATATTACAATACCTTAGGCTCTTTTAAGTTATAAAAGTACAAAAATGGTTTCTTTTAGTATATATATATTTAAAAATTAAATACTTAATATAAACTCGAGAACGGCTGGGCCGATTTGGTTTCATAATATTCATTTCAGAAGTCCAAGGAAGATTTAAAAGGTTATAAAACATAAAGAAATTACAAGGAAAATAGTAAAAAAACAAATAGCTTAGACTATGTAATATTAAAAGAGTTAGCATTCGTAACATTAGGCCGCATTTAATGATTTATATTTTTTGCAATCAGTAGGTTGGCCGGTCGTTTCATATTTAGATAAATATTTCAATTGATATTTATTATCTTTATAAGAAAATTTCAGAATGCGCAAGTATTGGACAATAAATATGTCATTCATTTTCACAAATCTGTAAGGATTAGGGAAATGACACCGGGTCCTGGGATAGCACTTTTCATTTTCCCTTGACACCGTTATAAAGCAAGATATCGTAGTCAGCATCAAACGAAGATTTTGAATTCAGTAGGATTCCTGAAGTTCAGCTCACAATTTACAATCAAAAGTAGGATCGGTTATCAATCATCAAGGAAAAATACAAAGAAGAGGTGATCTCGATTCCGCGTATACCGATGTTTCCAACGGACTTACTATTTGATTTTAACTGTCTACAATATCTTGTGCATTGCCTGTCCTGTCATGAAAATGGCATGTTTATTTATTTATTCCTAGAAAATGTCTTTGCGTATTTAATTTTATTTCTATACGTACAGAGTTCGCCGGGTCAGCTTTAATTTGTGTAGTGTCTTAATGTCATATATACTACATATAATCTACTTTATTCAACACATATTACTATGAGAAATGCTATCATAATGGTTATAGTAACATCAACCTTAGCGAAGTCCATATCGTAATAGTATTTTTTATCTTACATTGAACCTTGTTGCCATTGTGCACAAAAAATATTCTCGTATAACATTTCAATAATTTGAAGGTTAAACGGTTTAGATATCTCTAACAAATCAATAGCTACATTCTCAATTTACGGTCAGTCCAACGTTGTTCAAATGTAAGAAGATAAAACATTTGTTCCAGTTACAGCGGGAAAGACAAATAGAGGTTTTACAAAGAACCACAGCCACGAACTCGGATCGAAGGACAAAAGATAGCGAGGGCGGTCACTGATTAATTCCACAACACGGACTGACAGTAAGCTTACGAGCTTTCATTTGGACGCGACGACATTATGCGACATTAGTATGTTCCAAGCTAAACTATATAGCAGATTATTAATATATTTCTATTTTTTATTTTTAATATATTTAATAAAAAATGTTATTATACCAGAAGTCTCTTTGAACGTCTGCCTTTTCCATTAATGTACGTATTTTATACCTTCATAGTCATACGTTTTAAGTATATCAGTAGTTTTTCTGTTTTATTTGATTCTTCGAATGCCGCGTCAAATGTTCGTGAGCAAAAAATTACTTTGATGTTTTTAATTACTTTCTGGTAATGTACGTATTTTATTTCGGCAACATGAACTGAAGTCGAACCGATACGTTACTTCGTTAATTAAAATCTCTATTTAAAGGTGGATGGATTCTAATTTTTAAACATAACATTACGAAATAAACACGTACAAAATCAAACAAAGCATTTATCTATTATGTAAATTTTAGTTAAGCCTTCTAAATAAATTATATTATATCACTTTATTTAAAAAAAAAAAATTGTTGAGTACCTAACAACTCATTTTCAACCAAAAAGGTGAACATAAAAAAATAATAGCTTATTCCGACAAAATAATTAATAATTTCCACCGCCTTTATTAATGTTAAAAAGTTGCAGCGCTTGAAACTGGCTGCATTAATAAAAAGAGAGTATTTTAGAAGCTCCTTTTTCATGATAATTTCTGCCAAAGTTCTCTTTTTATTTTTTTCAGTTTAATAACATGCAAAATGAAGGTCGGGCACGTCTCGTTAAATGGTTGGTCGGCTCATTGCATCGTGGTAAATCCAGTTCCATTGTGGGGAGGTGGGCTGTCACCCCGTCATCCCCTTCGAACCATTCAAGCAGTGCCGCGACTTTTATTGCTTTAGGTATTGGAACATATTTCATAATTTTTAATAGGAGTAAATCTGTTTTTATATCTAAGTAACTTGTTGTAACTTAAAATCACGTAATCGTTCAATTATAGAAATTCTATTATTTAACTTCTATACATCAAAATATAATTTTTTCTCATGCATTTTGCAATCTAGTTATTAGTATTATATGAATTGTATTATGACTATTGACTTTATATACTTGAATTGTTAGTTAGCTTTCATTATAATTAAAAGCAAATGTTTCATACGATTAATATAAGTAATACTTGAAATTAATAATTTATCTAATTCAATTTTATTTACTTTGCTTTTCGACTAACATACTTAGCGATTCTTTTCTTTCTGCTAAAACTTACTTCATATATTCTTCATTCTTTAATTTGAACTTTTTTAAAATGTTATATTTACCACCTTATTCTAAATTTAAAGCAATCTCTATAAAACGCCAACGCTCATTATATAGTTGATCATTATACTAACAATATTTTTATAATGAAAATTGTTCTTACACACGTAAATAATGTATTCATGATCTATATAAGAATAGATAATATATAAATATAATCATTTTTATTTTCAGAATGTCAGATAAAGATACTGGTTTAAGTTTTTATTAACAGTGAATTAACAATAGATACTAAATCAAAGTTCGTCTGAGTTTGAACAGCGCCTGCAAATCCTCGCGCAATGTGGTTTTATTTCGCTTTCTCGCAATCAGAGCAATTAAAGAGCAGGAAAAAATAAAAAAGAACAAATTGACCAAGTGCTGAACTTTAGGTCTTTATTTTGTTTCGTAAAAGTATTTTAATTATCATTGCTAACGTTTATATACTTCTGTTAGATGCAACATTTCAAGGCAAATGATACAATTGTATCAATAAAGTAATATACTCACTAACAGACTTTTTATTTAACAATGCTGTGTCGATTTACGCATGATTTTATTATAGCTTATTTAAAATATAAAATGTAAAACTACCAGTGCAAACTACACTATAAACAAAACGCTAATGAAGTGACCAACGAACTAAAATTATTTAATTTGACCACAGTTTCAGCAGTAATGAACGCCAAAATTCTTTTTGATTCACGGCGTAACGAAAGCGTCGGCTGAATTTTAAATATCAGTATCATAAAAATTTTGCATGGAATTTAAATAAAAAAATTATTGAAATTTTTAACTTGATCTATTGGAAAATATATAAAATGTACTTTTTAAATTAAATGATGTAGGTATCTGGTTTTTGCTTTTCAAATAGAACTAAATTTTGTTAAAAAACTGTCAACCCTAAAGTTATGGATATGATTATCTCTTTGGCAAAAAAATATTTTGACATTTTGATTGAAAAATGTTATTCTTCCATGAAATGCACCGATTAAAATTCAAAATGAAGCACAATTTGTATAAATAACCAAGTTGCAGAAATAACTATAAATTATAGCAAAAAAATAGATTTTCCATTCATATAATGAATATGAATGAAAAATCTATTCATTTACATATATAGTTAACTTGTACAAGCTAAATGCAAGAGGCGTAATGATTAGAAAAATCTCTATCACTCCGCTATCTATTAAATATTTAATGACAGGTATACTATACAACATTTAAATCAAAACACTTAATATCCTGGGCCACAGTAGTACATTATTACTAGTAATAAATCTGGGTACACAGTAGTAGATATAATAAATCTAACTTAAGCGAGGACAACTGATTACAAAAATTGGAGTCTCTTAGAATATACATAAAGACACTTAGCCTATCGAGTCTTATAAACCTAGTTTTAAGTACTGAAGATGTTAAAAAAATGTCGTTGAAATAATAATATTTAAACAAAAGGTACGGACGAAATAAATTTTAAAAATATTTTATTTTTCATTAAAACAAAAGTAATCAAGAATTTGGTGCTAAGAGACAAATTTTATAAAAATGTAACGTGTAATATTTATATTATTAAAGCATACTAGGTACCAAGACCGGAGTGAAAAGCTAAGTTTTCAAATAAAACTCGTCGCTCGAGTTGACGATGCTCGATGCGGTTTACAGTATTTTGCCTGCGCCAAGCTCCAGCAACGGTCTCAAACTATGCAAGTTTAATACTTCAAAGACATCCAGTCTATATGTTCTATAAAGTAAGTCCGACAAGTTTCACCATTTCATCTATATACTATAAGACGAAGACACTGTGTATTTTATGATTATGTTAATTTGTCTATTTCTTTTTCATTTATAATATTAATATGTAAAGCATATACTTAGTTTATAATGAAAATGCAAAACATAAAATTACTTTAAATGTCTCAATACATAATATTAGAAAACCTTTCCATTGTCTTCATCTAATTTATTTATCCGCTCGTTCCTTCTAAATATATTTTAGTTCGATTTTCGTTCGTTGTCAATTATACATTTTGGAGCGTAATTTTATCTGCGGACTTTAGAAATGTCAATATTCTCTAATAATCTCTTCAAGGTAAAATAGGTAAATCTTAAAAGTTTTAAATGAAATATTAATATGATAAGCGTAATTATAAAAGAATATTCTATTAGAGTGTCAATATTAGTGTAGAGTACACTAATTTTATTATATACAGTAAAAAAATGTTTAAATAATGTATAATTTAATGGAAAAAGTGTATACTGCAAAAATAATAAAAAATACATAATTCGACATACTGGTGTACACAAAGAAAGTCACCTTTGGGCAAAAGGCAGAAAAAACAAAGCAGTTTGCCTTTTCGAGAATTGAGGAAAACACCGACGACATTTTAACCCTGCTCGTTTCTACAATTGAAGTTTGTAATTCCGAACTGGGCTTAAACGTGCACATTGTACCAAAATAACGTGAAAATCGTTTTCAGGTTGTCCACAATGTGAAAGCTTTGCATTGTAATTAACTACAATTTACTATACATGAAAAAGTAGAGTAGTGACCTCGTCGTCCTTGCTATTATATTTTTGCGAAAAGTTTATCTTTATCAAGCTATTTCCTTCAGTCGTTATTATTTTAAAGTATTTTTTTAAAAGTATCACAAAATTGTAAATATTATTATCTTTTGTATTTTTTTTTATGGCAAGGTTTTTTTTAAATAAATATTACTAAATTGAAAACTATATTTTAGGCTCTATATTATATAAAATATTTAAACTTACAATATAATTAGTTATCTAATATATATATTCATTTTTATGAAAGTTAGTGAGGTAAAAGGAACTTAATTATATATAAAATATAAGTGTACTGGTACTCTAAGTATAGATTATTTACTTAATACTTTTATCTGAATCTTTCCAGTGCGCATTTAATAGAAGACAATATAGTGTAGATTATGTGCGAAACACTGAAAATAAAAATCTAAAATTGTATTTACATAGTAATTATTAAATAACAGACACTTTAGATTATTAAATAACGGTAATATCATTTGATTGATAGAAAACCAAAACAGATTTCCTTCAACTACAAGCCAGATTTCCTACTATAACATACTCGTGGCTAACTTCGCGAAATGTGAGAATTAAATGATGATAACAAAATAAGAAATAAGATTTTTAGGAGCTTCATGCACAGCAGGGTAGTCAGTAAGGACCTGGTGCCCCGTCTTCCATTTTCCGCCTGTATTCAAATAATAATTTAAATCTTTTATATTAAAATATATATCCATACTCGACATTAATTATCTAAATCGATATTTTTTTATTAATAATGTATACTATATAAGTTTTTCAGAGCGTGACTCACATAAAGCGAACATAGATTACGTTGACGCGTCGCTACCACATCGCTTTCAAGAAATTAATCACCTCGAGAACAAATTAAATTGAGCCCGCTCTTTGTTACAAACTTCCTTTATTAATTATGGCCCGTGACGCCGTATAATAGAGACCAATAAATAATCGTGCACATGCAATATAAAGAAGCAACACAAAAGGTTATTGAACACGAGCGCCCTTATTATTTTAGCATTATGTATTTTACTATGATATGTTATCAATTAAACTGATATCGTTAAAAGTGAAATATTGCACTAATATTAGTATATCGAAATCTACCTACGATCTCTAATATAGATGTTTGAGAGTTGATAACGATTCAAGATTATTTTTATGTTAATAGGTGCAATAATAGGAGAACAAATTAGTCATACATTTATATTTATGCTTATAAACTTTATTTAAGTTATATTATAATTCAGCTTGATATAAGAAACAATAGTTTTTCGTACATTATTTATGAAGGGATATCACACGAGAAAATAATTACATAACTGACAATATAAGGCATAGTCTGAGAGTCCTACAGTCGTAATGAGAAATGTACTAAAGGCCCGTGAGGTTTCGTGAAACACGAAAAAATATACAGGTAATTCCAAAAGAAGAGATTTTATGGCTAGCACCTTCACATATACAATGTAAGATCGTAACAATGAGGATATATGTAAGTATGTGTATCAAATTATTGGATCAAACTCTCCTGTTTCTAGGCTCTGCAAGTTGGTTAATGAGTACAGTGGCCTACTAGATATTAACGCTGATTCGACAAACAAAATTCGACTCTTTTAAGTAATAAACTTCGATTATCTTAAAAATGTGTTTATTATCTTAAGGAATTGTCTTTTATTTCATTTTGGTTTAATTGTTTGGTTTATTTTGCTGAAGCGCCCACTTAGGAGTTCATTACGTTTTTTCTATCTTGAATGCTGTATCCGCCTGTATGTGTTTGTTACACTTAGATTAAGTTCCGTTTACTATGTTTCATTTTTATATAAAAAATGTAGGTGGACCAAATAAATAAATATAAATCAATAAAATATAACAGCTAACAGTAATTTAAACGCTATTGGAGCACAGTGAAAAATTCTTTGACACGACTAGTATCAATATCAAATTGTTATATGAATATAATATTAACTTCTCCACAGCCTATTTAGATAAATGGCAGCATTTCTATTTGCGTTATAGGTAGACGACATTAGGCGTTACTTTTGATTACAATAAGAATGAAATTTTACAAAATGTGAGATAACCTTTTGAAAAATCAAACCATCTTATTTATGATTTATGTAAAGCACACGCCAGCCTTATCGCCCAAAACGTACATGTATGATTTAGGAAACAACGGAAAAAGAATAAAAACTTTTTCGTTATTCACTGTTATTCGTTGGCCTTTTGAATGTTCGTCGTCCAGTATCCCTCGATCATTAAGTTCGCTTGTTAGTATTTTTGATGCGAATATTTTTTTATAAACTTTAACAAACATGGTGTGATTCACGTCTTTCTATTGTACCAGAGATTAAATTAGAAAATAATGACCGATACGTTATCTACACATTTGGTAAATATTGATTGTAGACTTCACTAAGGTGATTAGTCAGTTTTTGGATATGCCTTTATAAAATCCTGCAAAAAGGTAATGTATCTGTGTGTACTTCAATTATTTGCTTTCTTTCTTACTACACAATAATATTGTAACATTTACACTAACGGCTTGGATATTTTAAGCTTATAAAATTAATTAATCATATATTTCCATACAGCAAATATCGCCACAGAACGTGTGAGTCGTGAGTTGTAAATCCATCATCTGGTCAATTCATCAGGTATTGGTTTTTTTGTTACACACACCAAGTTGTGGGCGACGACTAGTCTATATAATTAAATAGATTATATATAAGTATATAAAAATCAAATGAAGTTTGTTAGTCTCGCTAAAACTCGAGAATGGGGATTTGGCTAATTTTGGTTTCAAAGTATTTGTAGAAGTCTAAGGAAGGTTTAAACGGTCAGAAAACATTATTTACCCATACAAGCTGTGCGTACCTGTCAAACAGGCTACGTTCGGAAATTAAATATTTAACATAGAAAATAGCTATGAACCCAATAAGCAAAATTCGGCCGCACGATTTAACCATCTATAATTATTATTATTATATTAATATTTATTTATTATCCTTCTAAGAATCTTTTTGAACGCGCTATTAATAATTGAAAACTAATATGTTCATTCATTTTTAACTTCGATAAATCTGCAACGGTTATCGAAATGACACGGGGTCCCGGGATAGTTCTTTTCATTAGCAGTTGAGACTGTTATAAGCGAGGATGATGTAGTCAACTATATCACAAAGTTTTTGAATTCAGTAGGATTCCTGGAATTCTACTCACAATTGATAATTAAAAATAGGATCAGTTATCATGAAGACTGTGAAACAAGATTGAATGTAAAAAAGACAATGTCATCGAGGCAATAATCATCAGGGGAAAATACAAAGAGAGAAGAGATGCTTCTACTCCGCGTATAGTAATGATTTGAACAGACTTACATTTTCGCCTGCATTACGATGACGATAAACAAATCGCAAGACCAATCGTTGTTAGTTTGTGGATTTAAATTTCCCTATCCTGTTTCAACCAATCACCATGAAAATTATATGTTTATGTCCTTATGTATTTTTTTCTTTTGGTTTTCTTTTAAATTTTATTGAATTTTGACACATTATTTAATTCTGAGGCGATACGAAATTCGCCGAGTCAGCTAGTTTTTATAGATCTTTGTATTATAATGTAAAATTTTCTATTATTTTACATTCAAAATTTTGTTGTAATATACCTTTGTGCAGAGGTAATTTCATTTCACAATGAATAAAATTGTAAAAATTACATATTTTTTTTTATATAATTTTATTTTATATAATCAATTTAAAAATAATATACCCAGAGTAAAAATAACGATAGAGACTTCTGGATTTTCAGTCAGCGTAGATGTGTTTGTGTACATATAGATATCTTGGCTTATCGTTTTATCAATAGTAACTTAGCATGGGTTCAAGTAATGAATTCGTCGGCGACCACTCTAAACGCTTTCAAATTACCAAGTGCCCTAATGGCCGAACTTAATATTCACGAAGGGATCAGCCCTCGATGACTGCGCCTTTACTCGCAATTTATCTTTTACTACAATTTGTTTATATCGCTTTCACACATTATTCCCGTCTTTATCTTTAAGAAAGTTAGTTATTGTTTTATTTACAGCATGTTTTCGATAAAAAATCAATTAAGATGAGCTTGAATCTTTATAATGTAGAACCAAAACACTTTTTTTTGAAAATACTTAAAAAGTATTAGGACGGAATGAATTGAGCGACGCAGTATTTTATAATTAAAATTGTTAGCTATGCATAGAAAATTTGAAATATATAGATACTAGCGACCCGCTCGCGGCTTTACCCGCGAGAACTATAGCTGTTTCGTATTTTCAGCGGCCTTTTCATAAAACAATGAAATTCCCGGAAAAACGTCAACTTCACATACAGACAGACTTTCGCATTTATAATATTAGTATGGATTAGAACAATTCTATACATAGTGTTCTATTAAAGTACAATAGAAATAAAAATGTCGACAAGCATTCTTAATTGATAATAGACAATAGCAAAGATTTAATCAACACTAACACTAACGCGTGCATCTTTCAGTGATTTGGCTAACCTTAATACTATTTATTAATAAAAGATTGGGAATTTTTCTAAAATCTATTGGGAATTTTATCACAGTTTAGACTAATTTTTGTAAGCTGGTATGCTTAGTTTCGTGTCCGTATCTTAAATAGACGTACAAAAATTAAATAGGTTATTAATGTCAATTTTTAACAGTACACATGTTTACAAGTAAAAATCTGTTGTGATTTGGCAATAACGTACTAATTTGGTCTACTAACAAATAGACTAACAGGACATTCAAAACAACACAAGTAAAAAGAATAAAATCATAAAACAATTAAGATACTGATAGCCGATAATGATATTTCAATATCTAATAAAAATTCATATGAGTATGTCTGCTAAACAATATTGATCTGTATTTTAATATTTACAAACATATGTATGAGTATTTGTGTATTCGAAAATTGTGTAGTACGGATAAAAGTTTATGATTACAGTCCTCCGTTGGGAAACATTTGGTTATTAGCTCTACTCCCTAGTCCCTCCACAGTTTCTATTTCATCTGAACATGCTACGTGAATCTGTGAATTATTACTATGGCATCTTAATATTATTAATGGAAATGTTTTATGCACTATACATATTTGTATATATAAATATGTAAGTTAAATAATAAGAAGACTTATTTTTTTACAACAAATATGTATACTAATTATCCCTTTTGCAGCGAAAATGTATTGACATCTCGAGCAATTCCAAATGTTGTGTATATCCCAAATGTATGTCCAAAATTGGGAATTGGGGGCAAAACAAATTGAATAAACACGTTATTAAGAAATAGTCCATGTGTATGTGTGTTCATGGTTCTGTGGTTACTTTTTCAATAAAACTTTCCTTTAATGTTTCTAAGTCTACAAGCTCAACCATGTTGAACATTTTTCCTTATGCTACTTCTGAATAGTAGAATTTTGAAAGGGTTTCAAGTTTCTTAAAAGATTTTGATAGATCACGACTTTTTTCTAAAGGGCATATCGAGTTCAATTACATAAGAGTGGAATTGCAATAACTATTGGTGACTCCGGCTATTTTATTGTAACTTATGCAGTGATTTCTTTTAAACGTTACGTGCATATTTGGCCATTTTATAAGCTATGAAAACCCATATATAAATATATGTAATAATATGTATAATATTTTACTAATATATTTTTTTAACTTCACGCTTTATCACGCATAGCAGGGTAGTCAGAGAGAATTTAGTGTCAAGACAGTCTGTTCTCCGTTTTTTATCCGAATTGGAGACATTGCTTGTGGAGAGGTAGAACCAATTTCACTCTTTTGCCTCACCAGAATAGGAAATTGACAATAGTTTAAATTAGAATTAGGATTGAACCTATAACTTCTTATTTCTTTTCCATAAAAAATAATAACTTACTGCTTATTTACTCCACAAGTAAATAAAAAAAAATATTTATATGGAACCATTCTACAATTTTTCTTAATTATATAAAGTACTTACTCCTCATAAGGTGACAAAATCACAAAAAGATAATACACCGCTCAGAAACACTCACTAACTCACTTACGTACTGCGCGATAAATGTCTTCTACATATATCAAATTAATTTATCTAACATGATAATCTTATTAAAAGAATCTTTGACAAGTAATATGTAAATACCAGATACTACATATTAATATACTATTAGATTAAACTAATACGTACATTATGTTAAATAACATAATTAAGTATGATAATTATTATAAAAAATATTTTTTACCATATTTAAAACGATAATTATTATCTAAAAAGAATTAACTAGTAATTAACAATACCGCTAGAGATTAAAAATAAAGTTACCTATAAAAAAGATTTAAAAGATACAAAATATACATAATGCACGCGCATGGAATTTCATAATATGAATAAAGTTCTCGTTGAGCATGAACTATGAATGAAAGCCTTTGGCAATCAAAATACAGCTACTCTGATCCAGACGATCGCTACGACTGCGCTACAGTCCACGACCGTCAAACGATATCCATAGCTTTCCTTTTGTTATTCCACTATGAGAACCATTCTCTGTTCCAATCCGCATTTCCTATTATTTTCTTTTTAGAGCCTAACGAATCGCAGTTTTACGTTCATGTTTCAACGTCGATATTGACGGAGAATGCCATAGGACGCTATAGCTTTGACTCATACATAAGAGGTGCTTCTGTTCATTTTTAAATAAATCAAATATTTTACAACTATTTTTATGAAACAGAGCTTGTGTGTGGATTTACAACATAATAGATCCCTTTTCCAGTAACATTTTTTTTATACAGACTGTCCATTTCAAGTACTAATGTATAAAAAGCTTGAAATATCTAAAAAATATGAAACAAAATAACCGTAGGTATGTATTTGCTCTATTTTTTATACTTTATTTCCTAGTTTAGATAGACTTTGCAGTTTTTAAATTATGTTTTACATTTAAAATCAATACTATTTCAAAATGTCTACAAAAGTTTTTTATGTAAATATATTAAGTATAACAAAATCAAATTATAATAAAACCCCTTAGTTTTATATTATTCCTTACTAACCTTTAATAAATTGTAAAAAATTATCTAGCCATAGGTGAAGGTCTTCGTATTGTTACTGAATCACTTTTAATCATTTTGAAATGAAAGTATTTTTAACCGGATTAATCGCGTATGTTTTAGATATTCGAAAATACATTTTAGAAACCCGACGTTTCGAACACTTTCCATCAGTCAGTGGTCACAGATAGGCTGAGGTAGCATTCGTCTCTCAGTTAATATAATTATTATATCAAAACTACCGCCAACGATTTCTTAGTTACGTCACGTACTGCTTTGGTTTCTTGCACAATGAGCTGATTGTATCTTGCTTTGTGGTAGGTTTGAGACTGTAAAGTTTTCAGGATTGGGTCCTAGGTGATAGAGAGTTTCCAACCGTCGTCTCTATTGAAATTAGGGTGTTTTTTTTATTTCAATAGCCTCGCGGTTCATCCTTTGGATATATCTGTTTTCCCTAGCGAGAATATGAGGTTTATCAAACCTGATGTAATGGTTGAGTTTATTTGTTGTATGGACACACAGCTGACTTTAATACACCCCTATTCTTAGCATCGGAGATGTGTTCCTTCACCCTTATACCGATGCTTCTCTTTGTTTGACCAATGTCAGATAAGCCACAGTTCACAATCTAGTTTGTTTACACCGGCACACTACAAAGGAATATTACTTTTCACTGGCCTCAAAATCTGGCTCACTTTTTTGTTAGGCTTAAATATAGTTTTTATGAAAGCTTTTTTAAGCATGCAATCAATCGTAGCATAACTGTATCTCTTTTAAAACACACGAAGGAGATTGATCAGTAAGACCAATCTCCTTCGTGTGTTCTCCATCTATGTGTATCTCGTGTATCTCCAATGTGACATTGGCGAAGTAACTTGACCGGTATTACTACTGGCACGTTCGAAGCGCCATAATTTAAGATCTGAACTAAAGTTGACTTACAGTATTGATTGAAAAAAAACACAAATAGTTTACTAATAAAATCATACACTGCTAGCGGTATTTTAGCGCTTACGCCACAGATAACAAATTTATGCTGGAAGCTCTAAAGAAGCTAGATTAGTCAACAGAGTACAACGTGGTCATTATCCGGCTTCAGTGATGGTTTGGTGTGGTATTATCTATGAAGGAGTGACTGACACTGACAAGATACTATTCTTGAGAAGGTCCCTTAACAAAACCATGTTCAATAACCAAGAATGATATTTTCAGCAAGACTCGGCGCCGGGTCGTAAAGCTCGATCCACTTCTCTTAGTTAGAATGCCAAATTTAATAAACTAATATTTTGGAAACACACAGAGCTTTAATATATTATTTATTTTTCCTTTGCTTATTTTAATTACATTTAAAGCCATTTGATTAGAGGTTAATAACAATCTTTTTCTCATATCAAACTCAACTATACGTAATATAAAATAGTTACATATTTAACAAATATATATAATTTAATTTCTACTCAAAATTAATAAACGAAGAGTTCTATTTTCTCGTTCTCCTTTAGAAAGCGGTTTTGGCTGGGTTTATGCAAAATTTTATTATTTAATACCCGAATAAAAATTGTATTATTTAATAGCCATTTGGCTTTTGCGCTTTTAATAAGGCTTAAGTCGCTAGGTTCTTTATCCGTAAAATGCGGTAAATTTATAAATATGTTAAAATAAAGTAACCCGTCATTTCGAACACTTCACGGTTAAAAGTAGTTTTATTTTGAAAATGTGTAAAAATCACGAAAATCAAAGATCTTATCTTATATAGAAGTTAAAGCTATATAAACCGACATCAATTAGTCAAATGTTTTTAAAAAGAATTACCTTCAATTTCCGATAAAAAAATTTGAAAACACGAGTTACCATAAATATGCGCCTAAAATTATCATTTATTATTAAATTTCATCAGATTGAGCAAAATTTAAATTAAAATGTAAATGTTGATGGGAAGGCGCTCACTCTAATTGCGTATTACGTCCGTCCGTTGTCAAAGTTGTCCCATTTGAAGGTAAGCCACACGTCGTATCAGGATCATCTTTATCACAAGCTTAAAACTAATACATACAGCAATATCTAAGTTTATTTTCTTAAAATTAAAATAATATTAACATTGTCTTTTATATTTTTAGCCAAATTAGTAAATACTTTAAATCGTATTAATACATAACTAAAATAAAAGTTATATAGATTAATTTACATGATATTTGACAAGATAACGTCAAAATCTATGACAAACTTACATTAACACCTAATATATATATGTATATATATATATTTTAATTGATTCATAAAATGTATGGTCTATTTGTGTCCTCAGTAGTATCTACGTTTTTATTTAGCATTTTTATTTTTGAAATCGCTTAAAACACAAATGCAAAATATTTACGACCAGCTAGTATCTGTTTCAATCAAATAGTACAACCACTACGTTTCAATATTTCTCAGTAATAATCCAGCCACTTTCCCGTATCTAAATATTGATTTATATCTGTAATTGCTGTCAAAGTCAACATCGTCCAATATTCAAACAAATTATAAATTCCCCTGTTTTATTTAAATAAAATTGTATCTTCATAGTCATCTTCCCTTCGAAACTCTTATCTGCGTAGGTCGAACGACTTCGAATCCAGATTTGCCGATTGTGTACAGTCGGTGTGGCAATGTTGTGTAGTTCTTATGTAAACGTAATAAGCGACACGAGTTGGATACCTTTATTAAATCACCCTCGAGATTTGTGTATACCCCTAGCCTATCGGCAAATAAGGATAGCGATATGACGCTTAAGCGAGGACCCGCAGACGACCGGCGATAGGTATCAAGCGGATTCTTTGCATTTAAATAAACTCTATGTAAATTGTACCTTGCACGTGCTCTGAGTTTGTATTGCATGTAATTATTCCTTTATAGTTTCACCGATATTTATTATATATTACTCACAATTGTTGATTAGATACATCTTTATATAAGTATTTTTATGCTTTGATACAGTTGGAAAATACTTCTTTGGATCAGGCTGCCCCACGTACGATTTTTAGACAAAGAAATTGAATTCTTTTTGTACCAATTTGATTGCATTTATATATTTGTATTGCAACGAAAAATTTTTTTTGTTTAAAAGGTGTATTCAAAATTAGTAAACAAGATTTTTATTCAGGAAAAATAAAGTTTGCACGAAATAAAAAGAGAAATGATGACTGTGTTTTTCATTAGTAAGTCACGTTAAGTCTATTATATTAATTCTAAAGAAATACTCATAAGCATATTTATATAAATTACTTGCATAGAAAAGTCATAAAGCTCTAACGATTTTTTATATAGACCAAGGCGAAATACTAAAATAGTTAATAATTTTTTCATCTGCATTTCCATGAAGGTCAATATCTGTGTATATAATAAAAACAACTGATCGTTGTCTGTACATGGAAGATACATGAGAAAAAATATTGTTGCCTTTCAATGTAATAAGGGTGGATGTAAAAACGAAATAGATATAACCGTCAAGCTTACGCAGGCGTAGCCGCGAATGTGTCGCTAGTGTTTATATAAATAAAACAATGTACACACAAAACTACAAATGAACATAAAATTATATTCCTTTATAGGATGGCTATCATAAAAATGTAACAATTTTGTATTTTTGATTCCTTTTGAGAAAAGAAGCAACAATGTCCATTGTCTGTATTGCATGTATGGTGTATTGCCTGTAGCAATAGTTAGAAATTCAAACGTTAATGTGAATATATTTGTGTTCAAGATATAGCTATTTCTCTGATATAAATTTTATAAAGAGTAAAGCATAACTATATCTTAACTAAACTATATTAAAATAAACGAGATAGATGAAGAAGATGACTGTCACTGCAAAGAATGCAACGTACGGCTAAATACTTTATATTTTAATTTCGCTTAAATATTGTTTAAAACTACCCTGATGTCAAACTAAATTAAAACTTATCAACGTTAGTATCGCAACACTTAATTGCCACACAAGCTTCAAGGAATTTCGAAATTGAGACCTAACATTTTTGATCAAATATTTACCCTGACTGCTCGGATCAATTAGACGACTGCACTTCTGTTTATGTTGCTTGAATTAAGTAGCTAATTTTTTATTCTTTTTAGTATCGTTATTGGAAGTTTAAGTAAATTAGGCAAGGCAAATACAAACGATGCACTTTGTGATTATATAAAATTATATAGACGAAACACCTTATTAAGCTCGAAACAGCATGTGAAAATTTTATATATTTTTTAATAATTCGGTACCAGAAAAATGAAATCATATGTGTCCCAAATGTTAAAATTAAAACCATTTCAGTTTAAGTAATAAAACTAAAAAGCATTATACTAATTATTAGGTACATAATTATTATTTTATTAAAATTAAATGTACACTTACTTATTTTGGTCATTCCAAAAATCAGTAAATGATAATAATCCATTAACATCAACGTTTACGAACACACCATTATATATTCGGTGCACCCTTGTTATTGTTCATCGAAGTAAAAAAAACGTATTCGACTCGTAATTACTAGAACGTCCAAGTACACCCCCGCCGCACGTTTGAACGCGCCACCGAGCGCGCCCGAACTGGCGGCTTTTCCGGAGAGCACATGATTTTCTAAAACAATCATCAACCCTTGCCATAACTCGGTCGAGAGTGCAAAACCTTCACACAGTGACACGAGGCGCTGTGCCACTCGACCTTGCTTTAATTAAATATTTGCTTATTAAAGCCAAACCTCTGATTTTGTATTTACTTCCAAATAAAGCCTGTTAGTTTGAAAAAATAAAATTATGTATGTTGCCGTAAGTTATAAGTAATTTTAATAATCAATTTCATTTTATTATATCGACTAATTTCGCATACTTTGTGTTGGTTTCAGAATTTCAATTATGTGTGTGATTTTTGATATGAATTGGGCATTCTCTATGCGCCTATAATACAATCATATTATAATTCTCATTACTCATCTAACCTTTTTGATTTTTATACAGATATTGCCACTAAAGTAAAACAAAAAAAAAAGCGTACCGTGCCGTTTTCATGTCATGTACGTTGAAAGTATGTAATTAAGATTTAATAGCAATAAAAAAATTATATTACAAAATTTAAGAATAACATAGTACCGCGACTAAGTAAATTGTAAACGTGCTTGGAGCCGAGCCGAATGGGTCGGCTGGGATGCATACAAGACGCCCGATTTATACTCCTAAAGCTTGATTTACTGCGTCCAAAACTAGGCATGCTGAAAAAAGTTTGCAGTTAATTTGGTTGCGCTATAATTCGTAATATTAGTTCAATATAGTAGTTGATAGTTATACACTATGATGTAAGTATAGTAGCAGTATTCATATTATATTATGTTAACATATTAACAGAGTATAATTCGCGCGGAAGACAGAATAACAAGGAAGCTGCTCATCCCTCGTCGTTCAGCCACCAGGGCTTACCAGAGCGGACACGACCTTTAGCAATGAAGATCATGACTATCAAGAAGATGTATAATTTATTGTTTTAATTTTTATAGATTCAACCATCTTTCTCACTTAATTTTTTTTTTTTTAACTATAATAGACTTACATTTACGTTTGACCACCCCAAGCCTGTTGTAAAATGTTGATGTGGTCTATGATCATACATGTTGCTTAAAAGACATCTATTACATCATAATTAGAGGTGACCACGGACTAGTAGTAGAGTGTTCGAAACGTAGGGTTACTAAAATGTATTTTCGAGTCACGTATATTATTAGTATACGCAATTAATCCGGTTAAAATAGTTTCATTTCAAAATCTATTGTCTCTTAATTTGAAGATATTCAAATTGTACGACTTAAGAAATTCACTACAGCCACGGGTGGGTCTTGGCCTGTTCCAAAATATCTCTCCTTTCTGCCCTATTCCTGGTTTTCTTCTTGGATTTTTTATGCTCAGAGTTTTCAGTTCTTGTTAAACTCCATCCAGCCATCTGAATTTTAGTCTCTTTCGGTTTCTTCATCCATCCGGTACACCATACAACAGGCGTTTAAATCTCATTCATTCTCTCCACATTTCCGGCCCATCGTAGGCCTCCAACCTTATTAATTTTAATTATAGTCTGTTTGTTATACATGTGGAAGAGCTCGTGTTTGTACCGAATATATACCGCTCAATTGCTCAATTTCTAGTACTGCTCGTTAACGTCTTAAAATTTTACATTCAAAAACAAGTAGTGTGTTGGCGTCCTCTTTTTGCTATATTTATTACTTGCAAAGATTAAATCATGTGTATAAATATATTACGTTGGTATAAACTCGACAACTAAACGAATCGTACAAAGTGAAAACTTTGCCTTTAAGAAAACTTCTTGCTAGGATTGTTTATGCGACTTCTAGTTTCGTGTTTCTCGAGCAATGCTTGCGGAAATAACTACACTTGTTAATAGGACCTCTAATAAATACCTTTCATAAATATATCGTTAAAAGTGGCTTTACTAGTACTAAAATATACTAAAATATTGTGTTTATTAGTGCCTTTTATTTAAATAAACGTAATACGCTATAAAATAGAAAGAATGTTTGTAATAGAAGAAGAAAAATGTATTTTTTCGCCAGATGTCCCACTTTATACCTACAGCGAGAAGCGTCGACCAAGACATTTTCTCTTTATTGCCGGACGTTCCATCAAGATTATTTTCTCTTCAAGATATACTTGAAGCCATCGCTTCAATGAGCGCTGTCAATTTCAAGGACAGCCTTCTAAGAGTAAAATAATTATTATTTAAAAGTAATACATCAAATAAACTAAACAAATAAAGAAATAAATTTAATAAAATAATTAATTAATGATTTTATTCAAATTGTAAGCTTGTTTTATTTGAATTAAGGGGTGTAATGGGTTAAGCATCTGTGGATGAGTTACAAACAATGGAAACTTTATAAGTTTGAATGTATTGCGGGTGCGATTTTGTCAACAGGAAAATGGCGGACCCGCTGTCGCTTTCGGATATTTATGACCACGAGTCGACAAATTTTCGCATCCTTTTATTTTCAGCGCTGAACTAACTGAGCATAAAGGTACATAAATTCGAAGAATAAACAAACGGCGCCGATAAACGAACGAGAAACTTTACCTGGAAATTGAAAGTCTATTAAATTATTTTAATTAAAAGTGCTTTTACAAGTTTATTGGTTATTTTGCTCTGTTCACGTAATACTAATATTCTGATTGCAATCATTTTTAACACTTACATTTATCTTTTTGGCAATGTATGAAAAAGTTAATAACAAATAATAATAGTGACGAATAGTATTTCATGAATATAAATATAGGCAAAGTAATAGAAAAATATACATTCGAAAGTTTACCTGAAAAACATCAAATTCATATTAGTCGACCTTTACGTCAATTTTTCGTAAATTTTTTGCTAAGTCTGCAATCCGGACCGTGTTCAGTGACGCAGAGGTGTGTCACAGGTCTCGGGGCGCACCATTAGGCGACGAATTGCCAACGACTCTCAGACCCGCTTTATGCCTCTGCCTGTCATCAAGTATAATATTTTATGTGCAAAATGTGTTAGGATATTTACGCCATGTTTACTATTAAGCTTAACATTTTAGACGACAAACTACAAGTAGTATTTTAGTACGCTTATTTAATGCATTCGTCTTTAGCAAGTGTACATTTATATTAATAAGCATTACCTGTCTGTTACAGTTTATGCTAGATAGCAAAATTGCTACTACGAAAAGGTATCTTTAATTTAATACAGGTAGCCATTATTGTCATATAAAAATTTAATCGAGAAACAGAGAAAAATAAGAAGAATTTTCATCTAGGTGTCTCGAATAGCAACGCTTTCAAGCAATCTAGGCAATTAAGCAGTACTTCAGCATACCATGTGCTAACTTTTATGCTTTGGTACAATTTTCTTATAATATGGATAGAAAATATTAAGAAAATGCAATATGTTTATAATTTTAATCATATTATTTGAAAAAAACCTAAAATATTAAAATATCTATCCAAAACATATTTTACAAGCGAAGTAGAAAAAGTGTAGGTACTTTATAAAAACCATTTACATTGTTTACTTTACATTCTGTTGCAAACAACCGCGTACAATTTAAATGCTGCAGATGAACGCAATATAAGAGCTAATGCCAGACGCATAATTATATTCGTCAAGTGCATATTGAAATAACATCGATAAGAGTACTACGTCATCGAACCCATTATAAAACAATACGGGAAAAAGAAAACAGTTACCAAACATTTAAAATTCCTAATTATTATGAATAATAGGAAAAACATATTTTGCATGTTTTATGTGCATTTTGAGATTTTTCATATGCCAGTTATAGTCAGTCAGGTAGTCAGAGAGAAGCTAGTGTTAGGACACTCCGTTTTCCACTTTCCGACAAATATCGAGACAATCCGTGTTAAGTGGAGGAACTCAACTTACTCGAACGGAAAAACTAAAATATGTTAAATGTAATCATTCATCCGATTGGAATTCGACTCACAAACGATCGCTTTTACAATCAAATGCTGACCCACTGCGCCACGATGGCGTCTCATTATATTAATATGAGAATTTTGTACTATTTGGCATAGTTCGAGTTTATACAGGGAAAAAATATTATATTAAAAAGCAGATAGAGCAGGTACCTAAAAACGTAATATAAAAAAAAGATTTATATTTAAACTAGATTATTACTCATAAAGTAAACACCAATTCGATTTGAAATGAAACTATTTTTAACCGGATTAATCGCGTATATTATTGGTATTCGAAAATATATTTTAGAAACCCGACGTTTCGAACACCCAAATTTCAATAGAGAAGACGGTTGGAATCTTTATACCACCTGGGACACAATACTGAAAACTTTGAAGTCTTAATCTTATCACACCAGAGAGCCAGATACAGTCAGCTCATTCTGCAGGAATCTTCGGCAATACGTGGGGCAAAATCATTGGCGGTAATTTGATATAATAATTGTATTAAATGACAGACAAATGCCACCTCAGTCTACCTGTGATCACGGACTACTGTAAAGTGTTCAAAACGTCGGGTTTATAAATGTATTTTCGAATACCAATAATATACGCGATTATTCCGGTTAATAATAGTTTCATTTCAAAATGTGTAGTGATCGCGAAAATCATAGATCTTATTACCAATTTGTTCTTAAATCGATTTTTAAACATTTAATAATTTTATTTCAAATGATCCTATAAAAAACATATTATGATTTTTATATAGATTTTGTATTTATATTATTAGAAATACATAGGTCTTATATTAGGTAGGTACATTAAAATAATTAGTTAAATAGACTTTACGTAGTAGCTCGGCTAAACTAACTGGTCGATGTTTCACTTTTCGATGTGACTGCCGTTCCCAGCAGTCTACGTTAGCCTGCAGTCTAATCACCTCAGCAAGGTGTGTTTTGCAGATAGACCAATTACGCAAATTTCACTAGCCTCCAGATTTACTGCGACTACGATACGGGAGCTAATAGCTTGTAACGTACGTTCGATGTTTTGTTCGCTACAGTGAATCTTTGAACTTAGAACTTTACAAAACACAAAAACGTTATGACAAAAATTCTTAAAAAATTAAATTCAAAATGGCAAGCGATTACGTAGTTTTCTACTTTCTTCTTCATCAATAAAGAAGGAAATCACTATATTAAAATCACAACATAGTGCTATAACTGCTTATTTTTTTTAAATAATCTAATAATTTGCTAATATAATATTTTCACTACAACTGTAAAACAGAAAAAATGTATAAAATTTAGGTCACAGACGTTTTTACGGTTCGCTGTACAATTAAATTTGATATATGCCGTAACTTGTTTTGTTCAATTTCAGTGTCCTGTGGTCAACATTAAATTTATGTGTTACTTTGCGCATTTTAATTCGAGTGCAGGTGTATATTTTTAATATTAATTAACCACGATTATACCAACATATATACGTACAGTATGTATCTGTTTCAAATATACTGCTATTTTTATCAGAAGCCTTAGTACTTCAGCTATATGGAATTAGCCGATGTATTTACAACAGCTGATACCATATTGTTACACATAAATGTACTATTAAAAATATTTTTTTATATATATAAACAAAAAATTCCAACAAATCACGCAATGTCTCAAATTCAGGGGAAAGTGGAGAACGGATTGTCTGTCAAGTGCAGAATGGAAAAAGCGTGACAGCAAACTATTTTACTATTTATACTACACTACTTTCTGCAATTAGTGACACAGTTGAGTACCGTGGGAATATCATGGCACACCACGTGGTCTAAACGAGGGAAAAATCATACTAAAACCGCAAATATCGCTTTAAATATCTCTATTGCAATCTCTATAAATATGACTGTAATGTATTCCAGAAACCTCTTCCTTTTACTAACGCACCTCCCGCCACAGAAATAGATATCATCCGCACCGCCTGGATGCATGGTATGCATCTAACGTGCGTGCCTCGCCTTTTTTTTCCATGCACATGCAAAATGTGGAATGATCTTCAAGCGTCTAGTGTACAGACACCTTCACCCTCGAGGCCAGCAACGCATTCACAACTCCTCTGAAGTTGTAGATGTCCATGGGCGAAGGTAACTACTTACCATCAGGTGGCCCTTCTCCTCGTTTACAAGTTTACAAGTTTATTGTAAAAGGAATACCATTAACTAAACTCAAAAGATTTAGTCTACTACGAAAATCCAAAGATGAAGTGTGAACACTAAAGTTTTAGAACCACGACGAGGAAACAATAAAATTCACGGTTCAATGCTGTATTAATAAAGAGTTATCCACAATCACAATAACTAGCAATCGGTACAATATATAATTTACTTACAGTAATATTGATTTGTAAAGTAAATAAAAGTAAAAATAACTAAAAATATTCAAATATTATTAATTTATTAATAAATTTGAACTAAAAATAGTTATAACAAAAGTAATAAAGTCATGTCAATGAACAAAATATATAAAAAACGTTCTTAACAGTCAATAACATTAAAATAAGAACAGCTACATATACGATCGATACTTAATAAGTTTCAAGTAAGTTTAATCTAACGAAGTTAAAGTACTTACTTTACCTTTCAAGAATATTTCACATTTATCTGATCGCACCCTAAAGACGTAACCGCTCAAAGCTCACCAAAGCAAATGTCTATAAATCTGATAACAAACCAACCCATCCGCGAGACTGCGAAATTGTTCAAGTTTGAATATTACCGCACTCACCTATAACCCATCAACGGTCTTTTATGTCCTACGGCCTCTTATGGAAAATATAGTATGTATTTTTATATATAAGCGTATATTACTCATCTCTTGTCTTTCAACGTACCAGCTTTGAAGCTTGTTTGCCCTAAATATTACAAATTTGTTAGCCAGTGATATGAAACAAGAAAAACATTTGTCGCAAACCTTGTTAGAAAGATGTATTGCCATACCCAGCTTTTTATAAAATTGGCAAATAATTTAAAATTAAACTAATTAAAATATTTTTATTATGCGTACGTCATTAACTATCACATAATCCCAATATTAAAAGATAAAATAAGAGTTCATTGACCGCAACAAAGTAAGTAATCCAAATCAAATTAAGCCACAATATTGCGTTTCTATTTATATTTTCTGCGCACATTTCCCTTGGTATTTGAATTGCCATTTTATGTTCCAAAAACCAAATTTCCTGCCACACTCCATTTGGCTGATGCAGTACGACGGCTTGATACTTGATTGCACTCGCGCTACATAGATTTATAACGGCTATTATATACCATCTAATGTTCCTGAATAAAGATTTTATACAATATGGAAACCTTTTCTTTTGTGACAAATTAGAATCTAAACAATGGCTCGCCGTCACTGTATGCGTTACAGTATAACTTACGTTACAGTATATTAAAATTTAACTAATCTTTTAATGTGTCTACTTATACAAATATATCTGTCTATTTTCCTCTTTTAAATATACTAGTACCCGTTGACACGTAGAATATACGCTACCTACGTATATGAAACTTATTCTTTTTTTTTATACACTTTTTTTTTATGAACATAAAAATATGTATTTGATATTTATTTCATTAATTCAATACATTTCTAATTATAGAAAATGTTCTCTATATAAATTTCAAGTATACTGAATTTCATGTATGTTCGTCCGTATAATTTACGTAAAAAAAGAGTCCAAGAGTTTCCTTCACATTAATAATTATGACATAGTACAATACCACTGACTATATGTAGTTGCTCGGAAACCAGAATTACACTGCACGAGACTCTTTGTTACAAACCTTTGGACAAATAGTATAAGTTCTTTGTAAAGAAGAAATATAATCACATCGCAACTTTCTCTCTATACAATAGATAAAAGATTTACTTTTAAAAGCAAAGTACTAAGTTACATGCATACTTACACGTAGGTATTTATATATGCACAATTTACATGTACACTTTTAATGAAGTTCAAATAGAATTACATGTACAGTATACAAGCAGCTTAAAGCATTTTTTCATTACCCGACTGTTTTATCTTTTTGAATTTGTAAGAGGTGTTAAGTGTGACATTTATTTCGAGTGGGAACATTCGAGGAGATTCATTGATAGTACAATAGATGTGTTGTAAATGGAGGAATATAAATCGGTCGTAGGCGCGTTATTGAATTGATCAGAGCTACAAAGGACCAATTACGAGGGATGGCACGGACTACAAGGTCAATTGACAGTCCTCTCGCCCGGGTGACTCATCCAGGATTTGGCATATAAAATCAAATTAGGGAAGGGTCTCGTAATAAAATGGCCGAATAAAAGATTTTACCTCAACGGGGATTACCAACGTTTCATGGTTAAAATTCTAATAGCGGTTGTCTAGGTACGTAAAAAAATATTTATTTAAACCATGTACGTATGCGTCTAAAAAATTGTGGCACACTTTTATGAACTACTCCTATAATTATCTATCAATCAATGTGTAACCAACTTTTTATAATATACTTAATTCGAATTTAAATTTATATTTGTATTGTTTTATAAAGTCACGATAAATGAAATTTGCACCATCAATGCTGTCAATATAATATACCCCGAACCTGAGGTCTTTACCAATACAACCCGTATAACAAGACTTTAACCATGTTCATATTTTTATTTTTATTGAAACTAATTCGTTATTTTTATATAAAAAAACAACCTCTATCAATACTTTTATGTAAACTATCTCAATTATTTTAAATGTCTTCATTTATTACATCGTATACTATCGACACTGTTAATTATAAATGAAAGTAATATGCATATCATTTTAATTAAGATAAGACATAAAAATATAATAAATTATTGATAGCACTTTCTTTATATATCAGCAATGTAACTACCCACAGATTATTTATAATAACCAAATCGTTGTTCTGACACAATAGGTTCGTTCGATGAGGATCATTGGCTGTAAGCATGCCCCATTGTCCATTGTGCGCTAAAGAATTCATACAATTCCGCAAAGTTCGCTGCGGACGTCGATACATCAACTATTGTTTATAACGCCATTCGTTTGTGAATAATTTTATTTAGTTCTTACAAATAGAAAAAATAATTGATTATTAGTATACCTATTATTTAAATAATTCATATTCATCCATTACTATCATCGGCATCGCAGCGCAATTAAGAAAGATCTAAATGTAGACAACGATCAGAGTCCGTAGATTGATTTTAGTTTCCTATACCTAGTAGTTCGTGTATTACGCAATGTTTCAAAACGAGCAGTAAGTGTAAAACAGAGCAATGGATGTACCTCAATACGTAAAGATAAAAATTTCCTCTTGCTATTTTAACACGAACTAATACATACGTCGAACGTTATATATATATATATATATATATATATACGTCGTATAAGTTACTCCTTACTACATCAGCTATCTGCCAGTGTAAGTCCCGTCAAAATCGGTGGAGCTGTTCCGGAGATTAGCCGGAATAAAGAGACAGATAAAAATGGTAAAACGTGTTGAATAGAATATGTGTCACAAAAAATCATTATTTTTAATGTAAAATTTTTATTGAAACCTTTTATTGTGAGTTATCCATCGGAGATAGGCAATTGCTTCTTCTTTAATTTTATAGTATATTGTCTTGATCTATCATCAAAAGTTTTCGCAGCGCATGCGATGACATTGACATTTTATGACTACGCGTTCGGCGTTAGTGTACATAGAGCGAAACGGAGGGGAATATCCATAGCGATCTTTTCTGATACAAAATTGTCTGCCATTTTTTATAGAGGGGATTATTGGGTATGCACACTTTGTCAGACTTGTACACTAAAACTACGAAACTACACATGGAAATGAAAAGGATACACTAAAACTTTACACACACACATAACAACATCCTGTGTCATAACAGTGTAATTACGAGTTTCCTTTACATAGAGTCTATGGCATAGACGAATCGTAAGCAGCCGTGGCTGTAACACGTATCGATGCGCATTATCGATAAATTTGAGAAGTTGGTTAGGGAAATTAGGTTTAACAAATGAGATACAAAAGTAGTCATTGTGATAAAAAAAGATTTTCTTTATTATGTATTATTTAATTACTCGTTAACAAAAAAAGATAAAAATGGATATTTTTTTTTATAAATATAATTAACACATTTTTTGTGGGTCTGGTTTTCATTATACATCCTTTAGGCCTTGATGTTTAGAAAACCTGCAATAATTATATAAATGAATGCAACGTCCAAATAACAAACTTAGTATTTATAAGTTCCCGTAAGTATTGTATCATGATTATTTTATTAAATGCAATTTTAATATAGCACTATAAAAAAAAAAAAAATTTTATCTAGAACGACCAGGTACAAGACTATAGGTCGTTCGTAGTAAAAAAATCGGAGCAGTTGCTCGACCGCTCCGCATTGAGTATGGGAGCGAACGGGCTGTGTTGGTAAACAAATCCGTAAACATTACAATACTTAACGCTTCTGCTAAGCTTCAAGTAATGTATTTTTTTAGTTCCTGACACGTTGATTGACAACTGGATTACAACTAGATTAAGTCTAGCGAGCAGTCGGGTTGCAACTAGTTTTATTACTCGATTAGGACCAGTCGGACTT
Organism: Podotricha telesiphe; assembly: GCA_038994665.1. Lineage (NCBI taxonomy): Eukaryota > Metazoa > Arthropoda > Insecta > Lepidoptera > Nymphalidae > Podotricha > Podotricha telesiphe. Next base: position 200,050 of record JAOYRR010000139.1, on the reverse strand, counting down.
ATACTTTGACCGAGGGGTACACCATCCTACGGCATGGTACCTCGTAGAGCTAGCGGCCCGCACCCTCCATTTATCACGTATTTTTTTGGATAAGGATTAATTTCGTGTTTATACGGACTTCGGATTCATCGGAACTTCGGATATAATACATTATTTTAAAACAATTTTTTAATTTTTTTTTATTTAGGGCCTTATTAATTAATAATACAAAAATATCAGCCCTATTGTTCCCTAAAACAATCTTCAAACATATATAGCATTACCTTAATCATAATACTAAGGACAGTATTTATACTCGTACTTAAACTTATACAGCATCTTAGCCATCACAGAACAATTTCAGACAATAAACATTGAAAAATAACTTAAATTACATTGAAAATTAATTTAAATTACATCGACGAATTAAATCTTGACGAGCCTCGGCATTATTGACACATTCAGCTAAGAAATAGTGAATATAATCATCCACTCCGCATAATTCACATTTAGGAATTTTCACTCTCTTTATGAGAAAACCGAATTTCTTTAACGGAATATGCCCAAGAGCCACAACATTCGTTGACGTTTCAAATTTAGTTCAACAAATCACGGAATATGAGGAAGCTTATTCTGAATAACTTTAAACCATATTCCTTTGAATTTTGATGTCTCATAAAAAGTATTTTTATGAGAAATCCCAATATTTCTGATTTCCTTCTTCTACTTGATTAGAATTTCTAAAATGGGGTAAAATGTTTAAATTTTTATCTTCCACTAATTTCCGCTTTGCTAGTTTGTCAGGTTTCTCATTTCCCTAAAGTTCGATATGTGGAGGAACCCATTGTAATTTTAAAAAAAATCTACTGTTATGTAACATAATAATGTTATTTGATATTTTATAAGCAACACAAATTTCTGTACAATAAAATAAAAAGTTTATACTGGGTCGACCTTAAAATATAGGTCACAAATGCCGTCGAAGACTTTTTTTTAGAACTTCGAATCAATTCTAATCGAACCATTCCGTCGTACATGATTTTTTAATTAATTTTAACCGTTTAAGCAGCGTAAGCAATAGAAGATATCAAAAGTGGAATAAATTTCCCGTTTTTGCAATATTTTTTATTGCTACTCCGCTCCTATTTATCGTACCGTCATGTTGTACCGTGTATTACCGTTGATCGAGGAAAGACTATAGCCTTTCTCGATAAACGGACGTATCAACAGTTTTTTTTAAATTCGAACCAGTAGTCTCTTAGATTAGCGCATTCACTTAAACAAACAAACTCTTCAGCTTTATATATAAGCATAAATAGATAATTTTATGAATACTTAAGCAGATTTAAAAGATATTTTATGTCACTTGCTCTATTAATTTTATAGCAGAAATAAAGTGCGGGAAATGCTATTTGGTACAAACTACTAACTTTGTCAAGCTCTATTTCAATATCAAACTGAAATAACCGGATATGTTTGTACTTTATATAAACCTATTAGAAGTTATAAAGCCATGCGGCCCTGGCAATCAGTCGAAAATAGATTTGGTCTAAATAATTGATATTTAGAATGATGGAGAGACATTTATAATTATAAAAAGTCAGCACAAATCTCTAAAGATATCGAGGCCGTCTTGGCGCAGTTGAAACGTGCCTAACAAATACTTAATAATACCACGTGTTCTTTATGGTTGTCGTTTCAAATTACACATGAGGAAATGTTTGTGTGAATAATAGAAATTTTGTCCTCATTTAGCTGAAGTAAATTCATTACATCCTTCATGTTACACATAAGTAGAATGTAGAGAGCTCGTCACACACGTATAGTACACCAATTATTTTTAGTAATCTTCTTTTTTATACCTAGCTGGGTAGCCAGAGAGATCGGAGTGCCAAATGCTACGGTCCAACGACAGTTCAACATAAATAAAATAAAATAAAAAGCCTTTTGTTTGTTGCTAAGCAGTAAAAATTAACAATTTGACAAAAGTATTTGAGTAAGAAAACAACTTTCCGTTCCTATTATATGCGATTAATACTTAAAACCAAATTATTCATTTATTGTATATATGCTTTTATACACAATAAATGAATGTGTATAATCAATGAGATGTAGTTACCATACAATGAGTATAAATCCAAAATAATGCAATATATTAGTTTAAAAAACGATATAAAATAAAAGACTGCATAATATAAAGAAGTTATTCTTCATAGAAAACTGGCTGTCAACACAAATAGAGTGACCTCAAGTCAAGTAGCAATTAAAGATGGCACTCATCTTAAGATTGTCTAATGAACAATTATGCCAGTTAACTCTTGACCGCAATTAAATGATATTTTGTACTTGAATAAACCTTATTAAGAACTCTTTATTTCAAACTTTAATTTTTAAAAGAATAAGGATCCATGTGATATAAAAAAAAATATATGAATATATCAAAGTATTTTATAAAGCATTTTTAAGGTTCGTAGTTTTTGAATAGTTCTTATGAATATTGATTTGTAATAGATACAATATAAATTTATTTACTAGTAAATAATTATAATGAGGTCAAAATAATCACAATATTTCTATAGTAAACCGTTTCTCATGCTTGATATGACATGACCAAACCATTACTGATGTCCCACATAATATGTGTTCGAATCTTAACTGCAACGGACCTGTCGCAACGTAGTAGGTCCGGGAACTATACGCTTTTCCAAATACGGATACACATTGGAAACAAGTACACGTCAATAGAAAAGTAGCTGCATAATCATCAGTCACAACACAAGTGGAAGAACTCAAATGAAGCAAACCAGTCTCAATAAGTACGTACGTACTGTACCAATAGCTTGAGCCTACGATCGTTGTTTTACTTCCAGTCACGCGCCAGTCTCCGATGAAACGGCTGTGGAGCACCGCACTGCGCGCGCGCATTTGCCTTATGCCTCGAAATCACATATTTTAGCGATACAAGTGTCGTGACTTTGTGCTACAAAAATATTGTTTAAAATATAAATTTGTGTCAGTCTCAGTTAGAATATGTGAATCGTTACTGTGGCTTTACATTTCTTTGGATTGCGTTTATCATTTTTATGGTGAGTTTTTGGTTTTAAATATTAATAAATATATGTTTTTCAATAAGTGGCAAATATTTTTGATAAATAAAAATAAAAGGACAAACCTCATTTCATTAGTAATTATGAAACAGCTGTTCACTACGTTAGCCCTCTATTCGTGTAATGTAAACCTAATATCAGTTCTTCGACTTTAGAACTGTAAGTCTTAATAATCATTTTCAGTAATTGATATTAGTAATTTGTCACATTTCTATATCTTTATAATTATTATTTTGATGTATATTATATATATATATATATATATGTCTATTTTAACGATATTATATGAGTAGTTAAATTACACTTTCACAGTTAATCATATTGAATTATACATATGTCAACGCTTTAACATTTACATGATATATTTTTCACGAAACAAGGACACATGTGTTACTAAACAAAGCCTTTTCGTCATGACCTCAGCGATTTTTAGTAAACATGTTATGTACATAAAGGCTTACTTATCAAAAAATCATTTCTAATAATTTGCAAGATGAGAAGTTACTCGAAGTCTACTTATGAATATACAAAATTGAGAAAGAATTTTGGCAGGCAACCATTATTTCAAATAGTGCCAGCTCATATAATTGATTCTATAAATCCTGATTACAAACTGCAACATGAATATATGCTTTTGTAACCCCGGTTCATCGAAACTTTGGCTTCACTTTGCCAATTTCTGAACATGAAGGCAGTACCAAACAAGTCATTATGAACGAGCAAGGCATAAATCATACAGAGAAGGTGGGTGGCCCCGTGATGTACATCTCTACAATGAGAACACTATACTCGTGCATAGACGCCGTGTACAACACGAAGACTTAATTATGTTCAATCAATAGTTTGCATTTAAGACATCCTTTAAGAGCATTTCATTGGTCCCAGAACAATACAATTTGTTAGTGTGTATCAAACGTATTTTTGAAGGCGGCATGGAACTTCAAGGCGCCCGTTGAAAGGAGTATAATGTTCAAATAGCCCAGCTTGCACTGTTTAGAGATCCATATCATCGGCCTATATCGTGTATTGCATGGACGACTGAAGATAAAGCTAAATTAATAGCATCATACTGTCATAAGTTATATCCGTTAAGACATACAGACGTTAAACATCAAAATGAATGCTATATATAGGATATAAATAAACAAACTGCACCAGCTTATATAAGGTTTTTTTTACCTGAGCACACGGTTGTTTGGCGAAAATGAAAGTATGTTCATACTTGCGAACCAGAAAAGATATTATAATAACGGGCCTTGAGAATGGTACAGTTAATGTTTTTGATTATCGTTCAGGACCCAACACAATAGGTACTAGCTCTATATATAACTCACATTTGAGGCCTGTTACAGCATTACTTTTACACGCATACAAAACAAATACAGGGCACAGGGCTCCAGTGGCCAATGCGCTTTTGGTGGGATCCCAGTCTGTCCCAGCCTTTGAACCAAATCTAACAATGTCAGTTAAATACGAAGAAGGAGAAAAACCATGTTTAACCAATTCCGAAGGCGTTAGTACTCTACAATTTGACCGTGGCTTACCGTCAAAGTTTTTGTGCGGCACCGAATCAGGACTAGTTATAAATGCAAATCGAATGGGTAGAAGTCATTCTGAAATATTAACTTGTTATTGGGAATCACATACGGGACCTGTGAGAGCAGTGCATCGTAGTCCCTGTACTTCACGAATGTTTATCACTTGCGGGGATTGGAACGTTCGCATATGGAGTGAGGAAGTTCGCACTGCTCCTATAATAGTTACAAAGCCGTACCGATACGAAGTCAGAGATGTTGCTTGGGCACCTTTACGATATTCTTGTTATATGGTCGTATCTGAAGATGGAATATTCCATTACTGGGATCTTCTTAGAAAATATGACTTAAACCAGTAGCTACACTGAATATATCGAAGCATGGACTAACTAAAGTAACTCCTCATGTTGAAGGTAATTCTATAGCAGTAGGTGATAATATCGGATCATTATACTTACTTCGCTTATCTGAAAATATGACAATTTCTGGTCCAAATGATAAGCAGTTAATGCATCAAACGTATGACCGAGAAACAAGAAGGGAGCATATTTTGGATACCAAAGTAAAAGAATTGCGATTAAAAGCTCGCACTGAAGGTCAACATGAAACTGAAGTTACGGAGGAAAAACCACTTGATGATTTGGAAGAAGAAAGTGTGAAATATTTCGACTGTGTTACAAAGGAAATCAAAAGTATGAATAGCTCTTTCAATAAAAGTAATATATAATGATTGTAATAGTTTTCGGAATGTTATTTAATTATTAAAATAAAGGTACATATAGAATAATTTGCCTATAAAAAATGTGAGAAGGTAAATTAGTGCCCACATACATACAAACTATATTTTAAAAAAAAATTCTCATATATATATATATACTAAATGTAAAGTCCAATCCAATATTTTTATAATTATTGGTTAAAAAATTACTATGTATGCTTAAAGTCTCATATTTCTTCATTATTAAAAATATACTTTTAAAAGCTACCTTTATGGGATGTTTATAAATAAGTTACGTCATTACAAATAACAAAAAAAAAACAATAAATCTGGCAGCCCGCATGTGTTCCAACAACACATCCGGCCTATATAGGGAGGGCTGCGATCGTTTCTCAAAATAATACCTAATATTCTGTATCATAAAACTATATATAAATATTATCTTAATATTATATTAAAATCGTGGGCACTAGGGTATTTTATCGTTGGGTTCGATTCCCACCTGAGTAAATGACTATATTTAAAAAATATTTTTATTTAACTGCACGCAATGAACCGATTTCTGACGGAAAGTTCAGAATGAAGTGTCTTGACACTAAGTTCTCTCTAAATACCCTTCCATGCGCTAAAAAGCGTGTATCTTTAAATAAAATATCTTATTAGTAGGACATAAGAATTATTACATTTTCATAAATTAAAAACTATACTTCACGCTTACGTACCTTTACGTTACCTAAGTAATATAACATCGATATATAAAAAAAAATTAACAGATCTTAATCGATGTTATCAATTTATCTTCAAATGCGTTTAGTAATTACGTTACAAAATATTTTGTTGTTGTTAGCAGCTAGCGTACGTACTAGTCTGAGCATAAAATGCGTCACGGCAACTTTCACCGGAGCCGCTGAACTTGCGACGCACGCGCACTCTTAGTGAGCCCATATTCTTCCGCTTCCAACCAATAATACTATTTAGTAATACTATTATATAGTTATAAAATACTTTAAATATTATTTATTCGTATAAATATATAAATATCATTTTATGACTTTTATTTTCAATCAGTAACTTTGAGATAATAATATTATTAAATCATTAAAGCTGTAAATAAAGAACACGTATATATATATATAGGTACATTATATAGATACTTTATTTTGCTCATAGTTTCAATATGTCATTTCTTTCATTATCTTGCAGTATTTTCTTAATTTAACTTTATTACCTAACAAACTCTAAATCTAAATAATACTCTACTCTAATACTCTAACTCTAAATTAATACTATTTGTCCATTGTTATCAATGTCACTATTTTGTCGCAAATCCAAAGATCGTGATTTTGATTTTTACTCAAAATGTTTATACTGTGCTGATTTATGACCTATTTAGAAATACATATTGTTTATTTACTAAATGTTGGTCTTAATTCTATGTAACTTTGAGGCTAAATTTAGTATAAATGTATAGTTAAATAAATACTACTATGTGTTTATTTGTCATCATATAGGTACTTACCCTTTCATGCTACATCACTAAACCGATTTTCATACTTGACATGGACTGAAAGTTTTGATTGTAAACAAAATTATTCATATTCCAATTGTTACTCAGCTTATTACAAGCAAGCGTTTTTAACATAGATATATTTAATTTATAAAAATTTATACATCTAGGCGAATCCAGGGAGAGGCCAATTTTTTTTGTACACAGAATCCCACAATAGAAGAAGTAAAATGTCATTAATGTAATTTCATATATCATTAAAACCAATTTAGTAATATAATTGTGAAAGAATAACAGACAGACATTTACATATATAATATACTTTACATTATTAATAATATAATATACATGTATTAGATTGTTCATACGTAATTAATTCTGCTAAATGCAATTATGGTGGAATGTAATGTCTACCGCTTGCTTGTAGGTTAATATTTTATACGGATATAAAGATGTTGGATTTACTATAGTATCTTCGTGATTTTATAGTATTCGTTTCTATAGCGATTTTCCATGTTATTCATGAAACTAAATAAAAAAAATACTAAACTTAAAATATTTTGTTTGGATTTAACTTTCTTTAGTAGTGTTAAAATTATAAAACATGTATTGTTTGAGCTGAGCTGAGTGTGCAGTTAAAAATAAGCTCTTAGTAAAGCACTTAAGAGGCAGAAACATTGAAACCTCTTATATTCAAAGTCTGAACTCGTGTGGGAACATTGTTGTTCGCTTAATAACAAAACGATGAGTCACCGTACGGGAATGATTATAAAATTCAACTAGAACGACTTATTTTATACAATTTATGCACGATTAGATTTTATCTTAAACATAACACAAATCAGCTGAAGGAGTTTGTCGATTATCCATAAAATGTGTATATTGTATGTATATTACATGCTATATGTATGTTTTATTATTTTCACATCTATCACATAGACGACGAATCGCTACTTTCTTATATATAGTATAGATATTATTATAAAACCAGTAAATCTTTTCTAAATAATTAAATACGATCGTAATCACATCAATGTTATTAAACTTATTAATGAAATATATTAAATATAAGGGAATATTTTAATAGTAATTATTCATGAAATTTAAAATGTTATATAAAATTTAAACCAATAAACAACGTAAAAAGAGTCTAAATAGGCACTAGTTAAAACTTTACAATTCTAAGTAGTAAATAATATGTACTTGCACAGTATAACACAGTAGTTTTATCGCGTAATCTAGTTTCTACGGCTGTTAGCTTTGCAAGAAAGTTTTCGCGTTACAAGCCTATATCATTTTAAACTAAAAGCAAGTTTTAATATAGTATGGTACCGTATTCATCGACCATTATATTGTCGTAGTTTATGAAACATGTAAGTAAATTTAGTTTCTTCAGAAGTAATGCTTCTTTGTATTTTAGCTTTAAGGATATATCTGTAAATAAGCGGAAAGTAGAAAACGGAATGTGGTATCACTATATATTTTACAGATTTTCCTTATTCAGTAAAATAGAATTTTTATTTAAATATACACTTTTACAATTAACAATTAAAATTTAAAATTCCAGTGCGTATTTTCCTGTTTTTGTACTGTTTAAAATACCTCCATGTGATGGGATATCATAAATTACAAATAACATTACAAAGTTCGCTGTTAAAAATGTGCCTGTATTTTTCTTTTAAATTGCTTAATATTTTTTTTAAGTTTAAATAAGTATTTTTGGCTCCTAAGCTGGGCCTTCCTTGTGAAATCAGGGGTCTCACCTGGCTAGGCAGATCGCTCAGGCAACAACAGCTTCCCTCTCCCCTAAATTCACATCTCCAGCTCCTCTCGGGGCACTTCCCTAAGTACCGGTCCATATTTATGGACAGAGTAAAAAACTACGGTCAGAGGGCTCAGTCCTAGCACCGTTTCCCCTCTCCCCTTACGGTGAGAGAGAAAACCCAGTCTGTCTGTTTTTTTGGAGACTTTCACAAAGAAGAAAGGCTTCTTTTAAGCCTTTCTTCTTTGTGAACATGGAAAGGAAAATATGGCAACAGTCATAACGCAACCAAGTTGCCGGCGACAACTAGTCTAACTCATAAGTTTTCAAAGCACAAATTCTTTTAATGTAAGTTGTAGGTGACTAGTAAATCAATTCATATAGTGATGTGACGAAACTATACGGCGGTATGTAACGTAATATACCGATATGCTAATTATGGCGCGCTAAGTCATTGTTGTCACTATTTACCTTGATATAACAATGGCGAAAACATACTAATATGTGTGAGAAGGAAAAGCTCGCTGTCCGCATGCGTTGAATGCCAATGTCAACTAATTTACAAACCGGTCTTACGGTTATGTTATGCCGAAACAGTGTGACCCACATCACGTCCATATTATAATCATTATATTAAGTCATGAAATTTTTTTAAGCAAATATGACGGGACCGCAAATTAGCTAGCCAAGCAGGCGTAGTATGTAGCGTTTCTAAAACTGAAATTTTAAATAATATTTTATGCGAAAGTATTTCATTTGCACGATTTGATCCAGTTAAATGATAGACCAAAAGTATCTAGTAAGTGACAGATCACTTCGATACTCTACTTTATACACATGTAAAGTTAAAGCATATATTTCGTCAATCGTATTCAACTAAAAAATACGCTTTGTCTAAAAAAATCAAGAAAATATATATAATTTAAGTAAGTTACAGCAGCCAGAGTCAGTTGACCATATTATAACCGCGGCTCCTGGTTATTCATTGTTTTTATTTCTTCATATTTAGGTAACACTAAAATACGATACCTATATGTGCTTCACATTTTTAGAAATGAAATTCCTTTTTTCTCGGTTATTATATTTTATTTTTAATGAAAACTCATATTTTTTGCAGTAACAATGAGTCGCGCAATGCGATGAACCAGGTGCTGGTGGCGCTGGTTCTGCTCGTGACGGTCGCGAGTGCGCAGCTCCGCCCGGCCGACGCGCCGCCTGCCATCAACGATACACGTAAGTGAGTTTTACATCCTTATAATTTATATGTTAACACATAAAGGGCATTAGGCATTTTTTACAAAAAATGGACTAACGTACAGATATGAAATTTGGCATACATAAAATTTATAAAGAGAAGAAGAAGTATGAAGTGACTAGCACGTCCCTATACTTTTCCTCGTATTTTATGCATTAATAGGGCCAATAGTGTTTTTGCAAATAAATCTTAATGAATACTCTCTGTCTTCTCTTTCTTTTTTATAGGAATATATTGTAAGAAAATATAAATTTAAATGGTTTCTTATGCATATATATTTCACACTATGTTTTTACATCCTACCTCAACTTAAAATTAATAGCACGTTCACAAACATGTCGCTTCCTGTCATTTACCGCGTTGCAGTTTCTTGGCTTGCCAAGAATTGGTAAAAAACTTTAAACACTTTCAAATGATAAAAAATCAAATAGCAACATATGTATAACGATTCATTATAATGTTGCTATAATAGCCTTTAATAGTGTTATTTATCCAATTAAATTCACATGAAATCAGTCGGAATATATTATATTACTAGCGACCCGCTCGCGGCTTCGCCTACGTAAACTTTGCTTAAATTTATAATTTAAATGGCTATAACTTTTTTATTAATGAGCCGATTGAAAGGTAATAAATACTAAATGATAAGGGGCGTTTACCACAATACAAAATGGCATTTGTATTGGTTAAGCCGCCGTAAGAGATTAGCGTGCACAAACAAACAGAAACAAAAAATTCAAAATAATTATTTTAGGTTCTATTGATAAATGCCTCTAATAATATTTATCTTTAATTTGTTTTTCATATATCTTCTATGTACAGACAGCCAACAGTTACATTTTTATTATATGCATAGATATAAGTTATTAGCTAGACATCATAGTAACATAATATATAATATAAATCATCAATCATTTAATATGTTGTAAACTTCCTGTTCATTTCACATAACATTGCAGCCATAGAGAACCTAGTGCCAAGACACTCCGCTCTCTACTATCGAACTTGACGTGGTTAAGTGGCGGAATTGAATTCAACGCTTTGTCTTGTCTGAATATTTATTTTGAAATAATTTAAGTATAATCATTTCTCCGAATGAAAACCAAACCGGTAAATAATAGCGTTTACAGTCAAACGCCGCGCTTTCCCACTGATATATAATTTAGCTAATATTAATCAACAAATCCAAATAACACTCAAATCACAAATGCTTCTATAATAACTGCTGTGAAATTAATTACCTTGGCCCCTGAAACAATGATATTGTAATAGAAATAGTACACTTAAGGACGTCCGGTACGGTGAGGGAGTGCCTTGACACTGGGTTCTCTCTGACTATCTTGGTATGCGGTAAAAGGCGTAAAGCTTAAAAAATAAATAAAACAGTCATTGGCAAAAAAAAACAAATAAACAACATTTTTAAAGCCACAACTTACGGATAATATTATAAAATATATTTATTAATAACTATGGCTTTATAAAATATTGTTATACTATTACAAAATAGGAAATGAGCAACTCTTATTGCGCGCTCTTTCATAGTCGGTAACTAAATGTCAATAAACTTCAGTATGTGAATACGTTTTAAAAAAGGCTTTTTCACCGAACAATTCAATGGAAGCGAGTTCAAACATTGACACAATGATGCATAGCGTAATGTGAATAAAATACAGTGGCTGACTATTCGATCGGTCAGTCCCGTTAATTGAAAGGCACACTAATCGCATATTGCGCGCTTTCCCTTTAGAAAGTGTTGAAATTGAACATTAGTTGCACAATGTCATTTTAAGTATGAATTATAATTTACAACATTAAACTTACGAGTTTACACTTGAGTGTACACTTTTTGAGTCACTTATAAAAACGCTAGTGAGTAATTTTAAATATGTAAGTAAGCAATGTTTATAAATATTCTTCGTATGTAAGCCAATAATTTCAGTTTTAAATATGTTCTTATATATAGTAAATTATATATTCGAGTAAGTGGATAATAAATACTACAGTACTCTTAAAAACATTTCATTATATTATTTGAGCGCTCGTAGTCTGTAGATTATTAGTACAAAGTAGTACCTGCTTTTATAATATATGCATTTCATAAAAAGCATGCTCATTAAGCCTCTTGAATCCTCAGGATGCGGTGCAGAGTGCGTGCGATGCGCTGCAGACGGGTGCGTCAAGTGCGCTCGGCTGCTTGTCTGGCCGGGGGGCTCCTGCGCGCACGACTGCCCAGCCGGCACACGCGAGGCTTGGGCGCACGATGACCATCTAATGGGCCGCGTGTGCTATCCAGTCAACACTTTTAACGAAGTTAGTTTGCTGTGATACACATTTTTACCCTTCAAAATTATTTTAGAATAGGAAATAGATTGAACAATTTATATTTGTTTTTACTAATTAAATGACTCTAGCAGTTTTGATGAGTGAGTACTGCGCTTTACTAATACCGTGCTTAGTTATAACCCATACCGTTAAGTAAAGAAAATATTAAGTAAGTTACTTAATATCTCTGTACTAAAAGTACATTTAAAGCCTTACTTCAGTGCAGTCTTCATAATATTAAAAGAACGAAAGAAGTATGATATAATTTGAAATGCAGATGCCGCTAGGGAAAAAAACTACATATAAAACAGATGGGTGAGTAAAAAATAGGTCATTAGTTATATATGCAAACAAACGTCATCTAAACATGGAAGCCTCGCTTTGATGCGCTACAAGTGAAGCAATATACGATGAATCTAACCGGTTAAGACGATTTCTTAATGTAAATCTGTCTTAAGTTGCGTAATCAGATAGTAGATTACTATAAATATGCTTACAAAATTACACAGAGAACATGTTACTACATTTGAGTAGATATGGAAGTTCTTACACAATGACGGAAACTCTACCAAATCATTTCGAATATCGACACTGCGCTCATTTTATCCGTACTAAATAAAAATTTATTATATTGATGGAAAAGTTGTATCAAACACTATAATAATAAACTAGCTGTGCTCGTGACTTCATCCGCGTGAATTTTAACGTAAATACCTTATTACATCTATCTATATATCTAATAGCAGTGAAAGTCTCGTCAAAATCGGTTTAGTCGTTCGAGTAAAAACCGGTTATTTTAATATTACAAACAGACATTGTAATTTTATTTATTTGTGTAGATTACACACTTGTGTGTATTTATTAGTTTCTTTACAAACAATACATTATGTTTTCACACGAAACTCTCTATTGTAAGAGTCGATACTAATTATAGAAGCGCTTTCGATGTAACAGTAGAAAAATATGTATAGTGCGTAAAGATGAATGTCAACTTTCAATATTGTATGTACTTTCAATGAAAGCTCCTCTGTACAACTCTGTCGATACTGTCGTGTCACTAAAACCAAAACACATTGTTACATTTTAAGATTGAGATATATTCGACAGCATTTTTATAATCTATTCACTTATTGAAAGCAAACACCGAATATTAAAAAAATAATACTTACCCCATCTGACTTCTTTATTGTTAATCTTTAAACGTGACTTTTTTAGCAAATTTTAAGAAATTGTTTATTAGTGTCTATTTTACTCTCTCTCGTGAACTATTTTACAAGCATTTGATTTTAATAATATATATATGAAAATTTGTATATGTTATACATTTCAAATTAGCAAATTTCTACCTATTTATAATGACTTAAGCTTAATTTTATCAATTACATTTGTACAGGTTCTAGTAGGTAGTGCTTGCGGGGTGATAGTCTGTATAGCCTTCGTGGCTGCGATTGCAGCGTATGCGCGGTGCCGCAGCAGTGCTCGGGCGCAAGCTCAGCCTGTACCTCAACCACAGCAGGATGACGATGTACAACTACGAGAATTTCACAAGCAACTCGACTGCTTAAGAGTTAGTAATAATATTTTAAAGTCAGTCACAAGTTTTGAAAAAAAATATCTTAAAAGATACTAGACATCTAGACATATTTTGAAACAATGACACATTTTTTATTTTATATAGGTAATAACATTTATTTCAAGTCTACAACATATGTATATAGATACCAAACTACTTACAGTTGTAAATATAAACTACTCGTACCAGTTACAATCTACTACAGCCATATTAACGGTGACCTCTAAGTGTTTTACTTTTAAATATTTTATAAATTCCATTCCTAAATGTATTTATTTGTGTAATGTTTACTATATTTAGTGCAATATACGAAGTTACTGCAATATAAAAATATATGTATGAAGAATAATTGATCATTTCAATTTAATTATTTATAAAACTAATTACTGTTATCATAATTAGTATTTAAAAATCAACTTATATTACACGTTTAGCGTGTATGTTTAGGCTGAAGCGTGAACGGGCCCTAACGTAGCATGAAAACGACATGCCTATATCCACGAGGAACGATTGTGATATGATACTTTGTTTCACTTTCGAAAGTTATAAAAGGAGATCTTACCTCATATCACTCTCACTGTCATTTAAACCCGTTGTGTTTGCAAATCACATAGATGACCAGCCGCACATATATAATTAATGTATCCAGTGATTGTTTTTATATGAAGTTTGATGAAACGTGATTGATGCTAGATTAGAAAGAATTTATCGTAACGGCCTAATTGTTTGTATATGCAACTTAGTTTTATTGATTAATTACGTATGCTGAGAATAAATTTAATTGCTTAATTTTATTATTTTTTTGTCAGAGAGAACCTAGTGTCAAGACACTCCGTCCGAATAAGAGATATTGCGTAGATATCGTGTGTACTGTACTCAACGTTGCGCTATGTCTTGTCACCAGAACGGAACAATGAAAATAATTTAAATATAATAATTTTCTTTAGTGGCAATTGAACCTCCAACCATTGCGTAGTCAGACGGTGTCATCATCTTAAATATTTTTGCAAAGTTACTAAATCTGTACTGTACTAAATATTTATAAATATATCTTTTTTTAAAAGAAAACATATATTTAAAATTTTAAAAATAGCCCTATATGTCGGCCGCAATATGTAGGAGCAAATGTAAACGCTATTTTAATCAATACGTTTTTAATCTGTTCAATGCAATCATATTCGAAAGTGATTAATAAATTGAAAACATTTGACCAACTTATTTATTTTTCTCATTTACGGTACTAATAACTTACCAAAAATCAATTATACATTGTCCTCTACTATCTATCTATCTTTCTACCTGTAACTGAAATTTGTTTTAATTTCAGCCTTATGCGTACACACTACTCGCAATATTAAATCACACAAGGCATCAAGTCCGTGAACTTTATCAACTCGGCAACAATGACGCAGCAATGGCCTACAGGTTATCTTTTTTTTTAATTTTGACAAATTTAATTATATAAATGCATAATTTAATGCATTAGATTTAATGGGTTAGATAGTTTAATAAAAAAAACTATTATATTAATTTCTAACATGCAAATCCATTATATGGATACATTACTTATTATTATGATTGCTTTATTTAATTTCCATTTAACGCTAATTAGATGGTTTTCATTCAAACATTGCTTAAATTTTAGCTTACATGCAGCAATTAACCTAGATTTTTAAGTTGAATATGATGCTAAAAACCTTGATTACATAAATATTTTAATGTATTATGCAGTTGCGTGTTGAGTGACCTGGCAAAGCTGCTTATTCTACTGAACAAACAGCAAGTGCCGATGGTGCCGGATGAGTGGCCGAGGCTTGCAAGCTGGGCGGAAAGGTATTTGTGATTACTACATTTTATATTACTTAAAATTTAGACATATGCATATTATAAGCTTATCTACTACAAGCAATTACGAAAGCCTTGTTTGATTTTTCTGACGGAATATGTTCCGAGCAAAATGAAATAATTGTAGCATGTAGGATTATTTATGTAACATTTCCGAAATTTACTGATATATAGTGCTTATGCGATTAGCTCATTACATCAGATTATTTTTTTTACTTTTC
The DNA here is from genome assembly GCA_038994665.1 of Podotricha telesiphe. NCBI lineage: Eukaryota > Metazoa > Arthropoda > Insecta > Lepidoptera > Nymphalidae > Podotricha > Podotricha telesiphe. Next base: position 184,226 of record JAOYRR010000139.1, on the reverse strand, counting down.
TAATTGACATGCAATTTTTTTTCTTTTATTGAACAGAATTCTAAAACGATACAGCCGTATTAGTGTAGAGCAGCAGCAAGGGCAGCTGGTTAACCTTCTGCCCTCCCCACCGAGTCAGGGATCCGATTCCGAGACTACGCAACATTTATTTAGCACATTCAAACCATCTTATTCTCCCACTTACGAAACTCATATATTAGACAAGGATTTAGAAAACCAGTGCGGCTGGAGCGAAACTGGCAGACCACCGAGCTACTCCCAAATAGAAAACGAAACCATTGTCCTGACAGATCCATGGGAACGCCGAGCAGTTGTCAGACGCGAGAGTGTGTGGCTTGAGGACGAGCTCTTTGAAATGACGAGACGGCCTCAGGACGAACTTACAACTGAACTATAGATACAAAATAAATTTAAAACAAATGTGATAAGTACAAATAATTGAATAGTTATTTCTAACATTCTTTTACAATGAAATATGAATATTTGTCTACATACCTATGGTATACGTCTTTTTTGAACCACTTAATTGTTTAATTGTAGTTGTTGTAATTCCTATACGAGATCACAGTATATTATTTTTAAAAGAATTCAGACAAAATTTGCTATATTTACTATTAATGTCAGAGCGTATATAAGCAAATAAATGAATAATTAAATTAATGCCCAACCAAAGTAAATAGAAATAAAAATATGTCTAGTCTCTGATTACCGTGTCTTTTCTTTACATTCCAAAATATAAAATTTCTTAATCACTATAAATGTCATGAAACTTATTTACTTCAATCTATAAAACATTTTTTATACTGAATTAACCTTACTATTACATGTAAAGCAATTGTCAACTATTTTCATCTTTTTATGTAATTTCATCATCATCATTCATTTCTAAATTCATCATGTAGTATATTCATACTTAAATAAATGTAGTGATGTTGATGTATTATATTTTTATAGTTTAAGTTAATTTAAATTACCTTACTACATCGAATTAGATTTAAGTGAACCTAGCAAGCAATAATTACATTTAATGTTGATATATTTGTTTCTTATTTGTTAATAAATATAAGAATGTTTTTTACATCACTCTTGTATTATTCATCGACTCCTACACTTTACAAAAACATTATCCTATTTTATTTCTTCTTCAAGAAAAGTTTGTGTTAAACTAAAATATACATCTATTACAAATAGAGTAAAAATATTTAATAAATGTTATATTTAATATTACTATTTATAAATGTTACGGGTAATGCTAGAAGATACGTTTTGGGTAAAGTTCGTATAATATGTGATTTCAATTTTAATTTGGGTTGTACCTACTCATTTACTCTTCTCACCTAGGTCGCCCCAACCCTGGCTGGGTAAATTTGTATGAAAGTCATTTGGCTGTTGGACATGAAGACACACAAGACATCGAATGAACAAACTCAATAAAAAAATATATAAATGTTACCCAAGAAGTAATAGATAACGTTACGTTTATGTGAACCATTCAACAAAAGTTGAGAATTTAATTGACATGCTAATCCTGACAGTGACTTCAAATTGATAATGGTCTACTAAGACCATTTGACAAAGCTTGTACAGCTACGCGCACTAACATCCAAACGAGCGGCTCATAAGTTTTTGGGTATATTTTGTAATTCGTTTAAAACTTTGACAATGGGTGCGAGTAATGTAAATATGTAATTAAAAAGTTGTGCTGAACGTGGAGCGTTATTAAAATAGTTCATGGTAAACCTCGCCATAAACAGTGTCAAGGTTAAAAGCTAATCAAGACGTATAAAATGTGCTTATGACGTGGATGGGCGGTAAAAACTGTAAGCGTGGTCAGAAGCTTTAAGGTTTATTCAGTTATGAAAAAACCTTAAAGCTTCTGACCCACACTTTTCATTCACACTTTTCATTAACATGAAAAGTCGGGCTTAAAGTTTGGTTTATCGTTGTTGTCTCTTCCAAAATTGTTCATACTGAGGAAGTTAGAACAAGTTAAATTAGTTCAGAACCCCAAGAAGAGGATCCAGAATGTAGCCAAGAACGCCATGAAGATTTTCTTAATGAAGAACTGATATCACAGAATGATCACGTACAAAAAAGGAAAGTGCTACACGAATATCAAAAAGAAGTCTTAAATGCCATAGAAATTGGTAGAAACATTTTTCTGGAAAGTACTACAAAAGAAATGGCTAAAAAGAAAGATGAAACGGAGTGTTGTAGCTGGCTTTATACAGCCAGGAACAAGTACACAAGAAACAAATATGTATGAAATTTGTACTATTCAACGAAACATGAATGCCAACAGACTGCTTGCTTAAAAAATCAAGCTTAAAAATTAAGACGTTACTCAATTTCAAATGTCTTCCATTTTCTGTCGGAGATATCGTTAGAGTCCAAATACAAAACGTTGATAGAGGTAAAGGTGAGTTTCAGGATGCGTTTACAGCAGTTTTAGAAAAGATAAATGATCTTTATAGGCTCGGAAATGAACATGGGGCTATAAAGGAAATGTTCTCAAGAAATCAATTTTCTTGTGTGTCAGGCTAAACTGATAATATTCACCAAAAAATCAAAGCTATAGAGCTAGCTAGCTAGCTCAAAGGAATAATAATAATTAAAGTTATTAGTATCTTGTGTGAATTATATTTAAGAACTAAAACATAATAGCTTGAATAGCACAATATATTACTAAACTTAATATAATGTGCTTTTAAAGCTATTATGTTTAAGTGCTCTTTGGGTTATTATGATTTTTTCTAACGTTTTAAATAAAAGCTTTCAATGTAACCTTAGTGTTTAATTTCAATAATTAAATTGGATACAAATATATCTAATGCCCAGGTGAGTTCAGTAAATGAATAAGTAATTAGGTAGTCCAAACTATAATTTTACGCAAAACGTATGGGTATTATTAAGTAAATCCGGGGAAACATTTAGCATTAACCGTAACATAAATAACAAAATTATATCTCTGGTAACAATTTTATAAATCGAAACGACAACTACTGTGTTACAAGAGGAGTCACTCAGCACCGCCGATTACTCATAGTAATTTTGCAGTTATGAATTCTATAGATAAGATGAAAGAATTTTAGTTTTCCAACAGGGATACAGAACATTTTGTAAAATATTTTAAAAATTTCCAATCTAAACTATAAATATTTTTTTTAGAAATTACTTAAAGTACATTATGTAATAACATAATGTACATAATTACAATGAATATAAAGAAATGTAAGACAGCTAATTGTCATGTAACAGTTTATATACATAATAAAATTTCACAATTAAAGTATTTGTAATTATTTAACATATAGTGATTATATTCAAATTAGTGACTATGCTTAATAACCATTTAAATATTCGATTTATACGTTGAAATACGTTTTAATCTTAAAGTCAAGCTGCTGTTACTTTAAAAAAATACTTATAGTGTTACATTACCTATTTAAAGTGAATTTTATTATCTGTGGCTTGTCAAAGAAAAACCAAATATTAAAAAGCTTCAGCTGTCAATTCACGACTTAATCAGTCTATGTAAAATTATAAGAGGGCTGTGTATTTTTTCAATATCTCTAAAAATAAAAATCGTGATAATATATATACTGTTCTATTTAAAAACTATAAATGATTCGGTAGCGTATTACAAATGCTAATACGACATTGTAGTGACTAAAAATATTAATTTCTTGACTAGAAACGGTAAATAAAATTAAAAGTGGTAAGTAGCGCAGCTATTCATAGCCGCTTTTACATAAAAATATTAAATATCAAATTGTATACTTATATTTTAACTTTTTATTACTTTAAGTGTTCCATAAATCTCATCCATATAACGAAAACTAAATCTTTAAAAGTAAATGCTGCATTGCTTTGTTGTTTACTTATCAATTATACAATCTGGATTTCTAAATGCTTTGTTGTGTTTCATATACTCAAAACAAAATATTTTTCAGGAATAAAATCTAATTCAAGATGAAACATTTAGCAGCATGGTAAGCTTAGAGTAAAGTAATAAATGTGAATGCTAAACAAAAGTAATTTTATAGAAAGAAATAAATTTATAATAATTCTGTACAAGCTTCAATGTCTAGGTAGTTTAAGGGAGACACAAGTACAAGTCTCCCACGGACCCTATACATACAATTGTTTTGGAAAATTATAGCATGATCTTTGTTTTAATATTTCAATTACCAGAATGATGTATGCAACAATTTTTCTGAAACTACCTAACTAAATTTAAAATACTGAATAAAATAGTTACTTTAACAGTTATTTAAATTAATGTAGTACATATATAAAAAGTAAACATATATGCATCATGTTTCATTTCATCATATAAGAATTACAACTACAGGTATCAAAAGAAAATAAGTTCATATGATAAAGAAGAATGGGAGACTATGGTTGAACAGTTACTTATGCGAGGCACATATCGCCGACGAATTGTAGATTTCTCATCTCATCCAAGGTCCTATCTAATAGATGTTGATTTAGTAAGAGGTAAGTTAAGATTATGAAATATTAATAATAATTTTCTAAATAGTATGCATTATTACAAAATATTTTCATAGAGTTTTAAAATAAACCCTTACAATAATGCTTATTTTAAAATAGATATACAACATTATTTATGTTACATGCAAAAGAAATATAATTCTATTATTCTTATAATAAAATTGAACTATGGGTATTGCTAAATTCAAAATATGTATTTAAATTATATGGAGAGAAGACTGGTGAGAAGACAAAGTGCAGTTTTGAGTTCTGTCACTCAACATACAATGTTTGGATTTGGCCAGAAAGGGGAGGATGTCTTGACACAAGGTTTTCTCTTCATATCCTGCTATGTGGGAAAAAGTGTGAAACTAAATAATAAAATATTATTATAATTTATTACTATTTTTGTACACAACAGTTAAATATTGATATATTAAAAAAATGTATTAAAATTTCTTAAAGGATCATCATTCCCCAAAGCAAAACCTACGCTCAGTATGCGTCGGGTGGTTTGGTATGCACTCGTAAGGCTAGTATTCTTGCCCGCTCTATACCAGTGGTGGGCGCAACAGACTTCAACAGCCTGTGCCAAATTCCTACTTGCATTATGGGTATTGCAAGTGATAAACATATCTTTAAATTTTATAGCACCTATGTCTATTAATATTGATGTAAGTTTTAAATATTTATTTTAAATTTCAATGTTTGTTAAATATAATAAATGTTGAAACTATCGAGCAGTGTGTGCGACGATTGTTGCTCTTTTCGATTCGATGCCCACACAAGCGAATTTTATTTTATCTTCAATGAAATGTTGACTAGTGTCTACACTAAGTTCTCTTTGTGTACTGATATAGGGATTCGTAATTTGTAGATTAAAGAAACTACATATATATTTTTATTACTTTTGTATAAATGAGTAATTTTAAAGATTTTATAATTTCAATAAATAAAGGTACATATTTTATTTTAGTCACACTGCTGGATTGTACCACTAGGATTGATGCTAGTTTTGAGTGTGGTTCACTCACAAATAGTCAGTACTACTGAAATGGAGCTGGGTAGAGTTCGTCCGAGGACTACTTACCGACGAAAATTACCACGGTATTTCAGGTACTTTATATAAGAACATTTAAAAGAAAATGACTTATTTTGTATGTAAAAATATGGGTAACAATATTTTTAGCTTACTAATAGTAATATTAGTCTCATGTAGTAAAGTGCGTCCAAATCTGACAAAAAGCTTTAAAATGTTAAATTTAGAGGCCTTTGTGGCACATTATGACAGCACTTGATTGCAAAAGCGATTGATTGTGGGTTCGATTCCCACTCGGAGGGTTGATTATATTTAAATTATTTTCATTTATCTGTTCTGGTACTTAAGACAATGCGCGGCGTTGAGTTCAGCCACTTAACATACAATGTCTTCATTTCGGGCGGAAACTAGAGAACGGAAAATGTGAAAGGTGGAGTGAGTGAATGATGTGGGAAGTGGAGATTATTTCTAAATATCATGCTCTACGGGAAAAACCGTGAAACTGACAGAAAGTTATATAAAAATTTATTTATATAATAGGTCAATATCAAATGTTTGTAAAAATTAAACGATATGAATTTCAGCTTTTCTATAAGAAGGCATGAAAATTATTTTTGTTTGTTTTCTTTATAATAATGCGGCTACTTTAATTTTTCAAGACTCTTAATTTTGTCACAATAGGAAAGGACGGTCGGACTGTGAAGGCGGTAGTGGGGGCGGCTCAGCTGAAAGTGGCGCGACGTCAAGTCAAAGCAAAACACCGCTCACCAAAACTAGCAAGTTTAGACGACGACTCTCTCGTACAGATTCCACAGATGCAGGTCTTAGGTAGTACTTTATTTTACTTTTTAGTGACTGCATTCTCCATCGTCCATCGTAAACAGAAATAAATTTTTAACTTATATTTTTTTAACGATTTGTTATTTTTTTTTAGTTTTATTTATGTATATTTGTAAGTGAGGCTATTTGGAAAGTTTAATAAATAGTGATATTCATGAGTGTTTATGATCAAAACAAATTATAGTGTAGAAAAGAAGGCTCCTGTTAATACAAAACACTGGGAGTCTATAGAATGCAACAAACATTTTGATAGTTATATAGGTTGTATAGGTCATTAGAAATAGGTCGGTAGAAAACAGTTGTATAGGTCATTAAAATCATTAATTTGATTACTAATTGTTACTTGAACTATTAATAACAGATTTAACAATCAAATAAACGACGTAGCTATTAATATAATATATATTTAGAAAACTAAAATTGAAGAAATTGCCCTCGTTTCGCAAATGTGAATTTTCTGTTGATTGCGAAAAATGTTCTAATCCAACGCTGAATAAGATTTATATTATAAACGAGTTTATGGGCCCTTTCCAATACAGTTTTCCGTAATTTCGACTGTAACACGGTAAATTCCAGGATATTAGTAAACTGTGAGTGCCAAGAAACTCACAGTTTAGACTGGGTTTACCAGTCTGTGGCTTGTAAATAAATACAACAGCGGCGAAGTGCGAAATTTATGTAGAAAAAATAACATTCCACCCTGGACCATTACATAAATATTCCCATTAGTTAACCAAATTTATTTGCATACTAAACAATTTATAATTGATATTGTGACATCAAAATGCCAACTCTTATAAAACATCAATAAGAAATAACGTAATTTACAAAAGGTAAGCCGGTGGGAATGGTGTTATATGGACACTTCGCCACTGCTTCCTAACTAGACCAAGGAAATGTATGACTATAAGCCCGGAGACGTCCTAAGACTGCACCGGTTAAATGTATTGTTATTCTGCAAAGATGCTATTAAAATTATATTTATTTCTATAAAATGTCATATATATAGTTAAAAAACATATATAATTTAACAGAAAACGCAAAAAGGAATCTGTTAAGGACACAGGATCTGAAACCGAAGCTCATATTAAAAATAAATCTATGATAAAATCAAAAGTAAAAGACTCCGACGATGAGGACTACATGTCCTGGAAGAAACCTGACGATACTGCACCTATAGTAACTTTTACGCCGCCTCCAGACGATTCCGCACCGGGATCGTCATTTCGATATAAACCTAATATATTAACTAAGAAATACTTGGAAATATTTAATATACGACAAAATTTGAATAGGCCTTTATTTGCTGATGGCGATGATGGTTTCGAAAGTTTAAACGGTTATATATCAAACGGTAGCGATGGAGAAAATCGGAATAAAGATAAAAATAAAGATGTGCCAAAAGATAAAGAAGAAGTACAATCGACAGCAAAACAGTCACTTGAAAGAGAATATGAAAGAAATGTGCAATTTGAAGGGATTAGTACCACTACTAAGGAAAGTAAGGACGATGAGGACAAATCTATAGAACCAGATTCAGATAGTGCTACGACTAATCCAAATATCGGTAAAAGAGCGGGCGTCAGATTTCGAAAGTCCCGAGTTAAAGAGAGTCTCCATCAAGAGACAAGCGATGATGATTTCACAGTTAAAGGAAAACAGAAGGTAAAAATATATACGAATATATACATTAACGTTAAGAACATTTTTCATTGCTTTTTAATTCGTTTTTCAAGAATTAATTTATTATTCATATGTTTTATTATTGTTTAAATATATTTTTCTTCACTTTACACAATAAAAATAATATAAATGCAAAGATGTAGTAATGTAGAGTACTTAGTATTAAAATGATATTCCTCTTAGAAAAAGCGCAAAAACTAGAAATATAGAACATATTAATTATTATTCTCATCGTCATTTCTATTACCGTTATAACCGTTTTAAACAAGCATTTAAAAATGAAAGTAATTTAGTTAGAAGGTAAGAAAGTTTTAAATATTAAATATCAAAACACGGAACTTTATCTTAAAAACTATTGATTTAATACACAAGTAAAGTAAATTATAACTCGATGTAAATAACTCATTATTGTTTTTATTGTAATGATTTGTTTAGAAATTAGGAAATTATCAGTCATCGTCATCCGACGGGGAGTGCTCTGCGTCCGCGCCCTCTATCGCACTGCCCTCACACCACACAATGTCGGACTGGGTTGGACAGATTACTAACAGTAAGATTTCTTGTATTTCTTTTGTTATTTCGTTACTATTTAAATTTATATAATTTATTTGTTGATAGTTTTAAATAATCTTAAGATCATAGAAGAGAATTAGTAAATATTAATTATTTCGTTTTAAAAATAAATTTAGCGAAAAAAAAGCTATGATGAAATAAAGCTAAAGATAAAAACAGAATAAAATAATTCTGTTTTTATTAGCTTTTTCCTACTTAGTAGTGTAACCAGAAAGAACCTAGTATACAATAGAAATTGAAATTGAGTGGCGGAATTCAAGCACACGCTTTTGTCTTGTTCATCAACGATTAAATAAAAATAAATATATAACGATTATTCGTCCGAGTTAGAGTCGAACCCACAGCCTATCGCGATTCAGTCAGGCCTCTATTTATCAGAACGGGGATTATAAAAAATATTAATATTTAATAATAATTTAAAAAATATTTTAAAACAATTGTGTATGAGTGACCCCATATTTTGCATTGACTCCTCATTTTCTAGTAAAAGCAAGTATTTAATAAAATTTGTATTATTTTTTTAATATTTCTCATATCTTTATGTACATTGTATCCTTGCTAAATTATATTTTGCCATTGCCATTATAATTTTTCCATCAGGTGAAGAGAGTAGCTATGAGTCACAATCAGAAGCTGGACACTCTGACGTAGGCTTCCATTACACTGCTGATAGTTCTTGGGATCCATTTGCTATTCTCGATCCTTCGAGTGATACAGGTATGTGTTTACAATCATGTAACATTTTAAATATTTCTTCTTAACCTCATACAATTTTTATGAAGTAAATTTATACTTTATTTAGTCATTTTATTAATTTTTTACGTTTATATATGATAAATCACATTAAGTTCTAACCACTTTTTCCCGAGTATTTTAACATTTTTTTTAAGAGTTATTCACACTTAGCGGCTTACCGATCAGAGCGATTGAACGGTTTTCAAGAGTTGCGGGTTCAAATGTCGCTGCGTTCAAATTTTTATACGCTTTCTAAATATGTCATATTTCCGCGTGTAAATTGAACTCACGATAAATAAAATAATCCAGCATGCCCCAACTGCGCCACCATTTTACAAAAGTAAATATTACGCTTTTAAATTACATCAATCCTTACTCGAGGAAATGTGACCATATCGTTCATCAGCAATGTCCTAAGTGGAGATCAGAGTGTCCTGTCACTAAACACCACCGGCTGCCCTCAAGAATGCATTTGAATTTAACATTGAAGACAGTGAAATGCACGATGTGGGAGCGCGGCTCGACACGCTGCGCGCGGAGCTGTCGGCGGTGGACATCAGCTGGTACGTGGTGGCGCGGGCGGAGCGCGCAATGGCGGCCGACGGCGCCGTCTGGGCGGGCATCGTAATGGCCGCGCTCGTCGCCGTCGTCGCGCCCCCGGCGGCCCGCCTCGTGCAGGTACACACGACGTACATGTTACTGTAAAACTACAAACTCAGGTAGATCGTAAGATTTTGCAATAAAACTTCAGTGGTCCCAAATATTCTTTGATTATTATTCATTTCGCAGTTATACCGCGATAAAACTTAGGTTTCGCTTCTAAGAGACACGGTAAATGTCTCTTATCTAATGTAGATGAATAATTTTTACCTAAGCAACGTTTATTATTTCGTACTTTCACTGTAACATATATACTCGTTTTTCTTTGTCGTTACACTTTTGACACAGTGGTGTTGGTCGTTGTCGTCAGATAAGGGTTCACAATCCAACGCCATTCCTCACGGATGGTTGCCTTCCTGGTACATTAGTAAAGAGGGTCAGGTGAGGGCTGCTATTATTAATAATAGCAGCCCTCACCTGATCGGTCCATTGTATTGCAGTTCTTTCGCGTGGCCTGTAGCATTTATACAATATTTATAGCTATATATTTATACACATATTAGGTGTACATATGTACGCGCACGCACACATGCACACATACACACGCGAGTAAAAATCTCTATTGGTGGCATTCTTATTTTATTACTCTATAGAAATTTCTTAGTTTTTCACTTATGCGGTAGTAATGTGCCATTTATTTACAGGTAGCTATAGAGCAGGATAATCGTAGCGAGGAAGAGTTACAGACGGTGTCGTTGATCAGTTACATCCCTTCGCTGGTAGTTAACTACACGCGGGGCTCCGTCTACTGCGTGTTTAATGGCGCCTTTGGAGATAATTTTTGGTAAACTTCAATAATTCATCATATTCTGCTTTTATCAGTCCAATCTAAATATGAATATTAAAATAATTTAATGTCATGTACCATTTTCACAATACTCGTTTTTTTTATTAAATTTCACTGTATCGAAATTACTACCAAAAGCAAGTGTTATAAATATGCTAAGTATTAAAATAATAAATATATATTGTCCAAAAATATATATATTATTGTACGTAAGGCCTGTGTTCCTGTACATATTTTTGTAACCGTACAATATTACACAATTACTTCTTTCATATACTGACCTAATAAGAAATGATTTTTATAATTATTTAGAAATAACTGTACTGTACTTCCTTTGGTAGCCAACAATAGAGTATTTAACGTGAAATTTTCAGGGAAGTGACATCAAGCGTACTCTCGTGCGTTCTCCGGTTCGCGCTGAGTGGCCTGGTGTTCTTCCTCCTAGCCGTCGCGGAGCGCGCTTACAAGCAACGCTTCCTGTACGCCAAACTGTTCTCACATTTGACTTCGGCGAGAAGAGCCAGGAAGTCTGAACTGCCGCACTTCAGGTTGAACACAGTTAGAAATATCAAAACGTGGCTGTCCACTAGATCTTATTTGCGGGTGAGTATGATATAATAATTTAAATACATATATTTTGTATATTTTGAGAAAACGTATAAAAACTTGAACGCAGCGGGACCAAAAGTTTTCTTAAAATATGTTTTTCTATTTCCTAACACTTTAAAAAATGTTAAAAAAATTTACTAGATTTTTTTTTTCATATAACATAATTATATATATAAATATATATTTTTTTAATTGATCGGCATTTTTATCGCTTTTATATGTATTTTATTGTTCTATATACGTTTTTTATTTTTAAACAGTAACAGATAGCATTTAGCATAGCATAGCATTCTGAACTAAGGCTTAGCGTAGGATGTTTTGTAAAATACATTTTAATTAAATATAATGATAGAGGAATTAACTAATTTGAATATACGAGTGTGTACTGTGGAGACTTATATGTATTGTTACTAAACCAAATTTAATTCTTGTAAAACATTTTTAGGAAACGTATATATAAGCCATGTATGTTTTAGCAATCAGAGCAACTTGGACGGTTCCCAAGAACCGCAGGTTCGAATCCTGCTTCGTTAAATTTTTTTTATGTATCCTACAAATCTTTTTCAATTTCCTTAGTGCTTGAATAATACTTTAATAATGTTTAAAAAGTTTCGTTTTTGTTTTATAATTATTTAATAAATTACGCCGTTATTATATCTGGATGTTTATTATTTAAATTCCAGAGACGAGGTCCGCAGCGGTCTGTAGACGTGATAGTGTCAGCCACTTTTATGATCACTCTTACATTACTGGCGTGTGTCAGCGCGCAACTGCTAAGGGTTTGTAACAACTTATATCTGTATTCAAATAGAACAATAATGTTTTAATTGGTTGATTGCATTATGTCTAAATAACACGATAAATGTTTATACGTCTTTATTCCCTAAAGAGCAATTTGAATAGAAACTGATGCAAAACAGATTCTCTCAGATTCTTAAATATGTTGACATCATAAACTATCCTATTGCACCTCCTCATTCTTTTTGGACCAAAAGTATCTGCCTACAACTTCGTTTTCATTGCTCCTCCCCACCAAAATACTTATTACGCTGAACGACTACTGTTAAAGCGCAATTTCCTTATATCTTTTAGTATTATTGGTATATTATGGATCTACATTAGGTGTTCCCCTCTTCAAAACCACTTATTTCCTAAATTCTACCTAAGCTTAAAAGCAATATCACAAAAAATCTGTTTTAATCAAATCTGTACAGTAGTTCCGAAGATGTGCGCGTACAGACATTCTGTTTTTACTGCTTTCTATTGGCTGTATACATATTTTATAGACTAGTGACCCGCTCGCGGCTTCACTTGTGTAAACTATTATTTCGTATTTTCGCTGCTCGCGTTTTCACTTAAATAACAAAGTTTCCTTAAATTTATAATTTAAATAGTTGCTACTTTTGGAATAAACACTAAATGTCAATGGAAGTTTGACCACAATACAATAATCAAATGCATTTAGATCAGTTAGGCCGTTTCTAAGATTAGCATGCACAAACAAACAAACAGAAATAATTAAAAATCATTGTTTTCGGTTCTATTTTTATTATATGTACAGATTTGTAAAGTGGATATAATCTATCCTGGAGTGGAGTATAAGAAAAATCCGCACCCCATGATAACTCTAGCCAATCAAGTCAAACATTTATATCGAGCTACTTCGAAATTTTTATACACTTGTAACAATTTATTTTTGTTATCTATACAATTTTTATACATTTTTCTAAAATCGAATTTCTCAAATAGTATTGACAAGTGAAATAAAAAATAGCTTGACATTCTGATTTAGGATTCCATAACACTGGAAAGTGGTTGGCTGTTAGAAGCAATGGTTTGGAGTTGTTGCCTGGGCATTTACCTCCTGCGACTACTGACGTTAGGCAGTAACGTGAACAGGAAGTACCGCGGGTGCCTCTCCGCGATACTCACTGAGCAAATAAACTTACACCTGGCCATCGAACAACGTCCGGAGAGCAAGGAACAACTGACTGTCGCTAATAATGTGCTCAAACTTGCCGCGGATCTGTTGAAGGTAACTTTCTTTATTTATTTATTTTTTTTCCTTTAAAGAATGGATTGTTTTCGCTGTGATATGTAAGTTGAAGGCAACATTTTATATAAAATATATTTGTAAGGTCATCGTGGCGAAGTAGAACAGCGTCTGACTGTATTCGCGATTGGTTGTAGGTTCGATTCCCAATCGGCGAAATGATAATAATTATTAAATAATTAATTTTAATTTATAGTATATGTTAGTATAGTTACAAAGATAGATCTGAACTGCGTTTATATTAATTTCAAGAAGATTACGATGAGCGTGGTCGAGATGTACAAGGAAATACGAAATTTACTCCCATATTGCTAATATCCATAAAACGCAAAAAAAATCGACAAATATTCGGAACGCTAATTATAAATGAAATGTGAAAAGTCTCCGTAGATGCCAATTAGAAAATATTTTTTAAAATTTTAAGCTATAAATTTATTAATAAAAAGAGTTCGTAGTAAAATTATAGCTCATGCGCTTCTCTGTACCGACGATGCACTGACACTAGTGCGTACACACTTAGTTGGCTAGCGAAGGCAACGCGGTGACCACTCAAGGACGCACTAATTTTAGTGCATACGCACTTGGAGCTCTCAAGCACGTTGTTTTACATACACACTCAGTTTTAGTAATCACAGAGCAGTCAAGTCAGTACCGGTATTGTCACACACATGTAGATTATTAGGATACCTTATGGGCTAACTCTTAAGCTAAAAAAATATGTAAATATAACTAGTAGAAAATTAAACGGTCTACAGTTAATTACTTTCTACTATTTCCATGATAAAAGTGGTCTTATTTTCTGGTAAAACAAAGCACAGTGTCCTGGCACTGAGTTCTTTGTGTCTGACATTTATTCGGGATACGTGTGAAGCTATAAAAATATGATAATAAAACAAAATATTGTAGCAAGCAATGACTGAGAGTAGGGTGGAAAGTGTCTGTACTGCTGTGTAATTTGATAAAAAAAAACAAAAAGTTATATCACTAATTAGATATTGGCCAATTTCAATATTACAAATACGAGAGAAAGCATCATTTATCACTAAAATTATTCCTTAGTAAATAATAATTAAAAACTTGTCATTATTTCAGGAGCTGGATTCCCCATTCAAAATATCCGGAATGTGCGCCAACCATTATCTCTATACTATTACAAAAGTGGTGATATTATCCGCCCTCTCGGGTGTTTTATCAGAAATGCTGGGTTTCAAGCTGAAACTACATAAAATAAAAATTAAATAATTATCCTTTTATTACGCCCTAGGGAAATGTTAGTAGCTAATATGATACATCACACAAAGATGTTAATGTATAATGGCGTCTGATTGCCAACTATTGTAGTTAAAGGAAAGTCCATTCACTTAGACGTCCCTAAGAATTCCTTAGGAATCCCCTGTAGTGTGTAAATGTCAGAAAAGACAATAGAACTTGGACTAAGTAGTTCATCTTTATTCAGTATTCGTATCTGTTTTCATTGAAGTAAATTAAAACGGTTATAAAGGGAGTGCCTTACCACAGAGTGAATTATAACCGGTTTATTGTGTGTTTGTTATCTGTAAGTCTCAGCCTTAGAGAAATTCTATGTAGGATCTCAACATATAGCTCTTGTTATAAAATATACGGCTTAAGACATAATATAATTTATAATAGTTTAATATTATTATAATAATTGTCTCGGATTATGAGATTTAACAAAAATGGAGATTTTTTTTTTATTATGAGTATCACAACCATACAAATGACAGGGGCCATCGTGGCAAAATGGGACAATGTCTGAATGTAAACACGATTGGTTATGGGTTCGATTCTCACTCGATTTAATTATTTTTGACTCAATTAAATTATATTTTAATCGAGTGACAGTTAACATATTTTGGCGCAATAGAAATTATGAAGCGGAAGTCTATTTAGTAGACATAATATAATATAAATATATGCAGTAACTTGTGAGAATTGAATATGACAATCAAATAAAAATAGACTGAAGTGATTTAAAGATTATCTATCAGCCATATTAATTATGCGTAATAAAAATATAAATAGACATTACTTCTCCATATCCTATTAAATGTAGTTTCTAAATTATCATAATCCGTGTTGACTATTAGATTTTGAACTGAGTTTTTCACATTTGTTTTGTTAGTTAAGACTATTTAATTATTTCTCGTCCTATTTTTATTTTTCAATTATATTTGGCAGAAATAGATGCAATATCGGTAATGTATACGATTTCTCAAAAGTAGGTTCTATATAAAAATATGTAACTCAATTAATAAATGTGTGAAGTTGAGAGGATATGTAGGAAAAGAGGAAGGAAATGTATAGAGGAATTCATAAGTTAAAACGCTTTCCAATATGCTTTCGACAGATCATTAGACTAAAACAACTGTCAAAAGTAGTGTTTACCCAAATGAATGGGTTAGAAGTTGATTGGATTTGAAAATAATGTGTTAAAAAGATAAATTGAAATTTTCTTACAAATTGTGTACATTTTTTTTAATTGTATACAATTCCGATAGCTCTTGTTTCCCGTTTTACATATGTTTATATAATGTTTAACATATATTATCTTCCTGGCATTAATCCTGGCCTAGCCAGGGTTTGTAAACATATATTGTGTATGTGTTAAAATTTATATGTATGCATTGGCATCTACTGATTTTATATTATTACACATTGACGTGCTTAAAATAAGATATTAATTTAATATTTTAACTTCGTGACAAAGTTCATGTCAAATATATATGAAATTATAATATATTAAATGATTTGTTTCACTGTATTATTATATAATGTAATGTTAAATAACATTTTTTTTCATAAGTGCATAACAGATATAGGTTATTTATTTTCAAATGTATTGTGTCTACTTTTTACAACCAAGTCGAACTTAAAATTATTTCATATTAATTCCTTAATTTTGAATTAATTTGTTAGCTGTTCGTTTTGCTATATTTCTTTATGTGACGTTAAATATATATATATATATTAACAAAGTTTAGTTACACTGATAAGCTATGTCGTATTTTGGTCAGTACTAATTTGAAAAATACTTTGATCTCATGTAACAACAAAGAATTAAATATATAATAAACAAATCTTTTGTTTTTTTTGTTATGTAGATTATAATAATTAAAATTTTTATAATCTACATAATTACAAAAATCTTGTGATATTATTTTCTAATTCCAAAAAGATCTTTTAGAAATTATGTTCCTAAACAAAATTGACTTAATTGTATCCCCCAAACATATTTTAAGCTAAAGGCTGTTTTAACGCAACTCCAAATATGAACTTAGTATTTGAATGTATAAGATTTTTAATAAATATTCTATTTTATTATAAAATAAAGCGTAATTTAAGTTTCACTGTGTATGTATTATTAAGTTTTATTTCTGAGTGAATCAAATGATATTTACCTTTCAGTTGATATAGTGATGCATATTGACATTTATTTTTATTATTTACACTATTTTAATTAAAATCCAGGGTAACATTACTCCTTTCATTTTATTTTTATGTATGTGCTACTAGTTTTATAAAAACAGATACTGTTAACTATTAAACGTGCATAAACTTAGCATATCTTAACCATGTATTGGTGCTTAGCTTTTTTTTAAATGATTTTATTTTCACGATTTTTGTATTGTTGCAAGAGTAGCAAGCATGTAATGCATCTATAAATAAAAAGAACCCATTTAGTTGTTTTATTTATTGACACCTTTCTTGTTTTCGTCTCCATGATTGCATTGTAGTCTTATTTCAAATATTATATTTTTTCATATTTTATAAAATTACAGTATAATGCGTTTTAGTGTAATATTTAAAAAAGTAAATAAATTGTAACAAGATATGATTTTATAAGTGGCAAAAAGATTATATAAAAGATTGGGACATTTCTAATTACAATAAAACACTTGTTGCCTTATATTATCTCTTTATTTTTAACAAAATAGTAACCTAAGAGGAATTCCTGTAAACTTTATAGATTCAAAGAAACACTGGCATGTTAAATGAATGACAGTTGCTCATCTGAAAAATAATTATCCAGTTTTGAAAAGATGTTATATGCACTCTTTTTATACATATTACAAACAAAAAGTATCAGATGTTACTGTATACATTCAACACAACATAAACAAATCATTTCAATACAATGAGTAACAAAAAAATTTAATATAATAATTTTTATACATAAATTTGAAAATCGCCCATCAATCCACTAGATTAGGCAATTTACAATATAGAAAGAGAAGAAAAAATGTGAAAAGCGAAAGGATTTATTGTATAATTGCTATTGTTATAAATATATATATACTACAATAGTTAAGGAAAAAAAAACAATGCAAATAGCATTGAGTGTCAATGCAATACTATAAGTATGTATTAAGTTCGAAAAGACAAGCAGAGAAATTCTAAGTTATCTATATTACTTCATAGTAATATTACACACAGTTCATATTTCAATTAGTAAAACTTTCCACATACTATTGTGCGCTTTCAATATGACTATCAATTAATCTATGCAGCAATGTAACAATTATTCTATTTTATCTAATTGTTATATTAATGTGAATTTAATAAATGTATGCAGATGTTTTAAAGGTATACCAAATGAAAATAAATTTTGAAGACATCTTTTTTTTAATCATTCTTATAGTTTTTACAAAGCAGATGAAACTAACTAAGCTCCTCATACAAAAGATTATTGCAATACTTCATATTATACATATAACTATTATAACCACACATTTCTAAATTTAGTTGATTTTTCTACAGTTATACTAAATTTACAATAGTTTTACCCTCAAATCAACTTCAGGACCAGTAAAACTACTTGTTAAAAAATCTAAGTCCGACCTAGCTGTGGCACTATTACCACCATCATACGAAATTTTATAATTTATGTTCAATTTAATATAATTTAGACTAACAATCAAAGAATCATTTCATATAAAAACAAGTCAAGTTAGAAACAGAAAAACATCAAACAAACACGATATTGTCACATTTTCTTTAACATTGCTACCTACAAGTTACATAAGTATTTAATTAATTCCAAAGGCAATAAATACACAATTCAATACAATTTTAAAATGTGGCTCATGTACGTTATATAGATACTAATAAAATTGAATAATACCGCCGGTTCCGAGATTGTATCGGAAAGTGCAGTACACACGTTTAGGTAAGCAAGAAACATTAAACTGCCAAAATAACTTTTAAGTCTTAAAATATTTTCGATCGCTAAGCAAATGTAGAATATGTGTTGTCTTGTAGGCGTGATATACAGAATGGTCAGTTTCAGCATGGAGCACACCCTGTCTCGGTCGTTCAGTCGCGGCGACGCTCGCGCGAGGGGGAGCGGTATGAACGGCTGCGACGCGCGTCGCGCTCGCGTCCGCGCGACTTCTCACGTGAGGTGTCGCGCTTGCTTCTACTGCGGGACCGACTTCGTCTGTTATATATTTACACGTTACATGTTTAAAGTTACGGAAATATAACATAGAAGTGACTTATTTAGTCAGTACCAAGTTATATTCTAAATAGTTTTATCTTGAAGGTATACATACCTTCTCTCGCGTTCACGGTCACGCTCCTTGACGCGTTCACGGTGGTCTGGTCGCTCGGGGCGCTCGGGGCGCTCGGGACGCTCGGGACGCTCGGCACGCTCTGCGCGCTCGGCGCGCTCAGCCCGCTCAGGACGTTCAGCCCGCTCAGTGCGCTCTGTGCGTTCCGTGCGCTCAGCGCGTTCGCGGTCACGGTCGCGCGCAGTCTCGCGGTGGCGGCGCGCGCGGCGGTCCAGCTCGCGCCCACCCACATACTGGCGCCGTCCGCCACTGCGCTCGCGCTCACTCGCACCGCGTTCCTCGCGACGCTTTTCAACAGTTCTCTGTAAATATAAAATATATAAAATTTATAATTGTTTAAGTTTGAAATTATCAGACAATACGAAATGACAATAGCTATGTCTTCTAAGGTTCTCATTATTTTGTTTTAAACAAAAGAGCGTTCAAATACTAAATCTACTTAAGAAACTGCATAATATGTTGTAGAATAAAGCACGTGGCATACGAGTCGACAGTTAAATCTTATTATGCTACATTCACTATTACATTGTAACAAGCTTACAATAGTACGGGTGGGTACAATCAATGTATGCCAACTCACCTTCAACTCGGCCAACTTCTCGCGTATAGTAATGAAGCCGAGGTGTAGCTTCCCGCCGAAGTGGTCGGCGAGTCGGCGGTCGTTGTCGTGAATGCCGAGGTATGCCGAACACACTTCACACACCCGTAATTTTTGTTGTTGGTAAGACGATGCAGGCATCGAGTTACGATAGTCTTGTTCTGCTACGGCCTTCTTCTTTCGTAGTTCATCTATCTGTGTCATTCAATAGTGAATTATAATTAATAATTATTATATTGACTTGAACCAATCTGTATATTATATAAACTCTACATTATTTATAATTCAATAGTAATAAAAATATTAATTAAGTTCTATGTAAAAGACATATTTAGAAAACGTATAAAAATTTGAACGCAGCGGGAAAGAATTTTTTTTATACGTTTTGTAAATAAGTTTTTTGCAATTTCCTTAGTGGGAATAACACTTTAAAAAATGTTAACAAAATAGAATTTCTATCTAAGTTAGTAATGTTGTTCCAAAAATTATAAGAAATCACATACCTCTCCCATAAGCTTTACACTCTCTTCAACCATACCCTCTTCACCAAGAGCCTCAGCGCGGGCCAACTTTTGTCCAATCTGTTCAGCCCACTCATGTACAGCATTAGCTTTCTCTGTCACTTCAGCTGATAACTCTTCTTGAGTTTCTGCTAATCTTTGTTTAGCCGCAGCTGTACGACGGTCACAATCTGCTATGAAAGCCTCCAGATGTTCAGTAGCCTGTATTTAATTTTAAATAAATCATTAGACAAGACAATTTTATTTAATAAAAACAATTGTTTTTTGAAGTGTTATTTATTTAAGTAAATCTAAAAAATAAAAAATAATACTTACATCTATATCATAGAAATAATCTTTGGTTTTGGATGCTAGCTCATAGTCCGCACGTAGAGCCAGATCATGTATTTTAGGACACTCACCTAAGTCCATTCGCTGTAATAAAAACCACAATAACATGAGTAGGACAATGTTTTTGAATAACTAAGTATTATTGGACAATTATAATTATATATATCGCAGTATAATTAAGTAATTCAACAATTTGCAACACTATCAAAATTGAAACGATTTATATAATACAATATTTATGTAATAACTTATAGAATATTTCATATCATAACAGTTAAATTTATTCCTTTACTAAATGTTTTTTTCTTTTTATTTAAAAAGTCATAAGATTCACAGTATATATTATTCTTTTACCACAAAAAAAAATCTAACTTTATGAAAATACATACAATTCACACACCCTGATATGGCAACATCAAAAAAGTCTTTTTATATTAAAAAATCCATAATTAACATTTAATTTAGAATGAAATATGCAGATAGATGTTAATATGCATTATAATAGCTGATGTTCAGAACAATGATTTACTTAAGCAATAAAATATATTTAGACAGCTGCAAAACATTATTTACCAAATATGGATTCCTATTATAATGCAATTATTCCAAACAGTAAAGTAGACATTTACAAAAAACCCCAAAAATATTTCAATTAAATTGTTTTAAAGAAAATACATACAATGTCACCAACACAGCTCATCCTGATCCACCAACCTATATTTTTACCATACTTATATATGTACTTACAAATCAGTGGCAACACGCTCTCTGTAACCCTAACCCTCTCATAATACTACACTTCATTGGTGATTCTAATGTAAAATAACACTTAGATAAAAATTGACAAACATTTGAAAAAATAAAGTTGTGAGAACACTATGCATTTATTTTTGGAAATGTTTAAGCAAATATTATAAATAACATAATTAATAGTTTTAAGCATAAGATCTGACATAAAATTATAAAAGAGTTATTATTGTTTTTTCACAATTATTTTTTATTCTTCTAACTATATTTTTATCTATCTTCTAGAAAGATGTTTGAGGTCACACTCTCACAAAATAAAATATTATATACATTGTACATAGAAGTACATTCATTCCATTATTGGTGCAGTTAACCTAAAATAATAATCTAAAGGAAAGCATCCAACATAATTTAAAGTAAGAGGATGACAAATATTGTGCAAACTTTGTCATAAAAAATCAAAAGGAGATATTTATTTAATCCCTCAATTTCGGAGACATTTTCTCAGTTTTAATAATTATTAATACTTTATAAATTAAATTTTTACACATGCATCATTGTCTATTTGACCATCATAATCAATCTAGCCTCGTAAACATCATGGTACATACCCAATGAAGTAAGAATCAATCAGCAAATTGATCTCCCCAGCTTAAATTTTTTTGAATAATTTTTACAAGTACTCACCAAAGCAGCAATAGAAACCGAAGAACAAATATTTTTTTAAAGCCTTAGAGATTGATTAAATTAATTCCTGCATAGCAGTAAGAATACAATCAGCTAACTAGAAATGTTTATACGTACATCTTGGTACTTACAGAACAGCCTAACTCATACAATCTATCCCTCATCTGTTAAGTATTGTGATGAGCAATAAAGACTAGTGTTGGGCATTTTCTGAAAAGCATATTTCACCACAGTTAATGCCACTCTGATGTAATGTCGTCCTAGGACTATAATATAAAGCTAGAGAGATATGACAGAATGATATCACATACATTAGGATATATATTTTGAGTGATGCATGTATCATTCTATGTATATATATAAAAATTATGAGATATCCCAACATATATGATAGGAAAAACAAACCCAAAAAGAATCTCTGAGATAGTACTTTATGCATAATTAAACCAGTCCTATTTTTTAAATTTACAATCAGTTATAAAAAAATAAAAACCATGGATAATCTCAGATATTCAACACACCCAGAAACCAACACTTTTTAAGACCATCTAATACTTACGGTCGATGATAAAATTTCATGTGGACAGCATTGCAGTAAAAACGATTTGCAAACAGTATCATCGTAAAATTTAACTCCATGTCTATCTGATTCACCTGCAAAGGCACAGAAGGCTATCAATAATTGATCCAAATATAATTCTAAATGGAAAAAATTAAAAGAATCCAAAATACATACCATTACGAGCAGTCCCCATTAATTGATCTAACATTGCCCTCATTTGCTCGTGAGCAGACATTGTGAATTCGCTTATTATTCTATAACTTAACAAATAATATAGGTATTTAAAACATATTTTTACGCCTTCTTATGAATTAAGCTTTTTGTCAACGTAAATTGGGAAACGTCGACAATATTTAATTATACTACAAGTATAATCGTGCAGCGCTTACGATTGTACTTATAAATCGTGAGCTAAATTGATGGTAGAGAAAATGGCGATTTAATAAAATAAAAATTGACGTACATAGATAAAAAATTGTTAAAGGAAAAAATATTATAGAATATATACTATAAACTATTATTAATAGGATGCAGCATACATACAACGCAGTTATAAATTTATAAGTTAATAGTTAATACTAATTTATAAGATATATTTACTTTTTTTATTTACGTGAGCATAAACATTAAATGTGTTAAAAAACATCTTTATTTAACTACAGGACAGCATGCACCGAATTTGAAGAAATTGAATCAGTATTTAAAGATCTCTCTACATCTACATACCGCTACCAAAACAATAAAGGTACCTCGATACAGGTACCATAGTAAAAACCGGTATCTTGCGTAGAGATAGATGTATCAAATAAAGGTACTGTTACTTGCTTTGCGTTGACAACGAGCTCAGTGGGCCCACTAAACATTATTCTTTTAATTTACATGACTCCTATATTTTAAACTGTTTATGTTTTGTTATTTTCTAAGAGTTATTTTGGTAATTATTTCAATGAAAGTAAATAATGCAATATAGTAATTATATGAAAACGTTTTTTTTCTCACTTCAACTTTCTACGGGTTAAGGTTGATTTTTATATTTAGTCTTCTGGTGAGCAAGCATTACTATTTCAAATTTAAACATTCTCGTGGGGCTTTTACTAAAACAGTTGGCTGTCCCCCAAAATTAAAACCACAATGTCTGTCAAACTAGCTTCATATCTTGGCTGTATAATTACAGAGTACAAGCCCAATAATAGTATCAAATCCTATATTATAATAACTAATTACTTGTATTTTAAGAGTATAGCTTTTGATTATAAAATAAAGTACCGGTAAAGTAACCTTTATATTACCGGTCTCGAACCGGTAAAAATAAAGGACTTTCAAGCACTCAGGTAAAGTCGATATCCTTATCAGAAAATAGAGGTATCACTTCCAAGTCACTGTTACCTGTAATCGAAAATACAGAGATTACATGCCCTATTTGTTTTTTGTTGTTTTGTAAAACTTTATTCATTATTTACACCAAGGTCCAAAGACAACTGACAGACTGCCTACAGTCTACACTACAGCTGTTAGCTGACAGTTAAAGTTTCAACAATTGAGTAGTAAATATAACCTATACTATTGAAAACAATAAGTAAAGGTTGTTGTTGAAAATAAATATATTTAAAAAGAATGTAAATAAAAAAAATATTGATTTTTTATACAAAAATGAAAATAATTAGAAATTTCAAACAGGCACTTACGATACCATCATTATATTCGTTTTGCAATTGTGAAAACAAATACCAAAATGGAATGTCATCAAATTAAAATATTTTTACCAACATTTCCGAATAACTTTAGCCAAATATTTTTTAAAGGGTGTATTCGTTCACTGGATTCACATTGTCTGACAATATTTATTACTACTTTTTCCAAGGATAAAAGCATATTTAAAGATAAAAACAAAAACTGTGATGTTGTTTATGGATATTGTGGAAATGTTCCTTATGCAAGTAAATACAAATATTTAAACAGTATTGCTTTGGATCAAAAAGGCTACCCATATAGTATCATAGTACAAGGTTTAGAAAGATTGAATACTGTTAGCTGTATTATTCTTTTATATGATTATAATAAAGTAAGGAGCTCTGAAACTATTAGTTCAAATGAAGGCTGTTTCTCAGAATTACAAGATTTAATTCGCAATGATATAAAAGAATCATATGTCAAATATTCTCAAAATCCAATATTAGAAAGTCCTAATTTGTTAAGTTCTACTATGTTTGGCCAACATATTTATAATTATGGCAAACTGCTGAAATGGTTTCTTAATATAGTAAAGAGAAAAGAAAAGGTAAAGTTCTATTACTAAGTATGATTCTTATCTTAACAAAGTAATTGCGTTTTTCATCTATTTTAGGTCACAATACAACATGGAAACTTAATATTGGCTATTATTGTGGATATAATATTAGGTTATATATTTTTACAATTGCTTGTATTTGGCAAAAAAGATCTTGGTGTTCTATTATTGAGTATATTAGAGGTAAAAAATTGTGTACTCTGATATATATTTATAATATCTTATATCTCAAGTTTTATATCCTTTTCTTTCAGAGATTAGTCAATTTGATGTATTCACTACTAAAATGGCTTATGGGCGCTCCAGCTGGGCTTAAATTAAATAATGCTTTTAACAACATGTTAGGCAAATATTTTATATATCATGTTGAGCTGTGGTGGCTCTTTCTTGGTTAGTCTTCATAGTCAAAAGTCATTTTAATATCCTTAGAGTTACTCAATATAATATATAAACTCATTACAGATATATCTGGAGAAAAATTGGACATTATTTTGAAAATCTATCAATATCTTGGTTACTTGGGTTTAACTTTTCAGGCTGCTATTATATCTGATATGATATGCATTGCTACATTTCATTCCTATTGTATATACGTTTATGCAGCAAGGTAAAGAATATATTATGACTGTTTAGAATCTATATTTAATAAGACTTGCCATTGTGGCTCAGTCTTGAACTTGTGGGGTCAATTCTCACTTGGGGGGGATAATTATTTTTAAATTATTTTCATTTACTCTCTCTAATAAGACAAAGACCCAAAGTTTTTATTTCGGGCAGAAAGTAGAGAATGTAGTGACTACACACTAGGTTCTCTCAGACTGCTATGCAGGAACTGCAAAAATATATTTGTATTTAGTAAATAATGGAATTAATGGAATTATAAAATTATTTCAGGCTGTTTAATATACAGATATCAGGTTTAAAAGCATTGTTCAGGTTATTTGTTGGAAGAAAATATAATCCACTTCGAGGAGGCATAGACTCATGCGAATATACAAATCAAGAATTATTTGTTGGAACAGTAGCTTTTACAATATTGCTTTTACTTTTGCCAACAACTGTTATGTATTATATTGTATTTACTATGGTATGTATTCAACTTCTTAATTGTTAATTAAATTTATGATGCTATTAGATAAATATTGAGGCCATCCAGCAGTGGGACAGTTTCCTACTGTAAAAACCTGATTGGTTGATTCCAACTCAGGCCAATGATTATATTTAAAAAGTTTTATCATTTCTCCGCTCGGGTAGCTAAGACAGTGCGACGTTGAGTTCCACTAGCCACCACCAGGCGCGGATGTAACTCTCGAAAAAGGTTATAGTCACAACCACATTAAAATCGGCCAAGTGCGAGCCGGAGTCTAAACACGGCGATAATTACAATTGAGAAACTAGCGCCAGTTACATTTTTATTTTATTAAGATCATATGATGAGACTCAAATGCTGTATATAAATACTATTTATTATTATTATAATATAATAGTAATATATTAATTATCTCTACCTATATAAGTAATAGTTGTTTTTTCAAGGTTTGGTTGGCTTTGGTCGTGGTTTCAATTTCCACAAGGGAAATGGTTATATTGAAAATAATTTACTTGCCCCGCACTGTTAAGACAAATCGTGACTTTAAATTCTGCCACGAAACGCGCCATCAGTGGTTTGACAGTACGTTCTCTGCCTATCTTGCTGTGCGGGAAAAGCGTGATATTGTTTTTATTAAAAAAAAACATATTTATAAAACTTTGTTTTTATTTCTTTTGTATTCCAGTTTCGAGTTCTGTCACTCCTAGTACAATATATATTAGCTAAAATAATATACATGATACAAACCCTCCCATTCTATGTAGCAATATTGTGGTTATCGCGATCTCCTAAAATTGCAGGTAATTGAGTGTTTTTCACATTAAGACACTTTGGTTTCTCTTGATCAGTCGATTTAGGTAGCCGAATACAAGTAGAACGCATGGCTTAGAGTCCGCTTTGTTGTTAAGAAGCGCGGGTTCAAATCCAGCTACATTCAAAGTTTTATACGTTTTCTAAAAATATGTTTTTCAATTTTCTAGGTGTGTAGGTATATAACACTAAATATTTTTTAAATATTTGTATTAAAAGTTTATAATAATTTATATGCACAAAATTCACAAATTGTTCCTTAGCAAACAAAACCGCTCATGTCATTTTCACGAACTTTACAGGACACGGTTCGTTTAAAATAAACTAGGTTTTGTGCTGTATCTTGATTTGACATCAACGGTGTTGTTTTCTACGGGACGAAATGAAATGTTCACATATGAATGCATGTCTTCGTTTAACAAGATAAATACTTAAGAAATGTTATTTTTATTTCAAGGTAATATTCTTATTGAAGAGGTCAGTAGCGATTCGTCCACGCTAATTCTCAGGGTGAATTTGTTTAACAAAACATTTCAAGATCTCATGAAGAGCTTCAGGCCGCCAGTTAAAGTGCCTAAACACGTGGAATGGAGTAAAGTCATCTCAAATGTATTTACAGGAAATCAAATAATATAATAAAAAAAAAATGAAACAAATTTGCCTCGACTTATTTATTAATTGCGCATAAAAATAAAAATCGTCTGGTCACCACACATGTGAACATATAAATGCTTAGTTACTTAGACTATTTGCAGCAAACTGGGCGATTCAAATAGAATTTACTTACTAATAATGTACATCGTGAAGGCTTAGTTAACCCACTCAAACAATTTTCGACATAAAGGCTTTACATGGACACAGATCATGTACGTCACCATAGATAACTGACATTTGCAAAAACCAATTTAAGTATCACAATTTCATTTTAATACACTTACATATTATTAGATAATATCAATGGGTTAACTTTAATAGCTTACAATCTAATACTACATTGATTCTACATCTGTATACTTCAAACATCTATTGCCTGACGTAAAATATTCAGAAAAACACCATAATTGAAAAGTACAAAAATATTACTACAGAATATTTATACAAGATTTAAACAATTGATAGAGATATTTGTTTAGGCAAGAATTGTTAGATATTTTTTACTTTCACAACAATTATTTTATTAATTTTCTTAGCTTTTATTAATTGTAAAATATGATGAAAATATCGAATACAAATGAAAAAGGAGTTTGTCGTTCGTTACAATGTTATCGGGATGAAATGTGCATATACACATAGGAATGTAAATATGAAACATATAACTAGCTGTTACAATGGAATGAGACCAATTCCATTTAGAATATTACATCAAACTTGAAAATTTAAACTTGCACATGGCATTCTGTTAGTTCAACATATAAATCATTAAGATAAAACTAAATTAGTCACACAGTTACATCCAGACTACTTTAGAATTTAAATGTAACTATATAATTGTTACGTATAATCTCGGGTGGTCGAGGTTTTTATATAGATTGAGTATTAGTAAAATAAAGAACACCGATAAAAGACAATATTAATAAAAACATTACTAATATATTATATATACATAAGAGTCAATACTTTATAAAGTGCTACAAATGTTAAAACAGTTCATCAAATTTTGTAGTTTTTCTGACGATTTCTTGTGTAACACTAATTTTACTATTTACAAAAAATATATTCAAAAACATATATTTACCATATAGATAGATTTCTGAATTCTGGGTTTACCTACATCGAAAATTGTTTGTTCGATCACTGTTGCTGATAATAGCACTATGCCATACCTATTTCATAGCAAATGACGTCACAAATGTATACCTATTGCTGTTTTTATTCCGGTTATATACAGAAATGATATAATAGAAACATTAATATCGCACTATATATTTAATATATTTTTATTATGTTTTTCATTTAATATTTAAAATATATAATCTATAGAATAGATTTCAAACAATATATTTTAACTTTGAGATTTTAAATACAATCTTATTTTCCTTTTATAAACAGAGCATTTTCAACATTGACTCATGAAGCCGAATGTAATATAAATTCGAGATGCAATCTAGAAGAAACGCAGTGCAAGATGCAGGGCATGTACGCGCCGTGTATATCCTCCTCCTCCGCCTCCGTCCCGGTGGGTAGGCCAAAAACATTTCACCTTTACATAAATTTCTTAACTATTTTGTTATCATCACAGATATTAGTAATATTAGGAGAGTGTGATTCCGATCACAGTACACAGATGGAAAAAAACAATAAGTGGGAGTACATGAGTAGGAAGCGATGTAACTTGTAGATGTAATATTGCGTAGTACTGTAAGAGCTAGCTCTTAGACGCGGTTTAGTTCTTGAGTACACACCTGTAGTCCTTATTCACGTCGCTTGGGTTCGGCGAGAGCTCTTTAGGTCTAACCGTACCGCGACACGCTAACTTTGATTCCAACGCCTACAATGAAGAAAATTTAACATGAATGGTGTTAATATTATTAGGTGATTACTGATATGTGCGTCAAGTGACCGCCACCCGGCAAAGCGTAAAAATATGTTTACACACACATAGGCACTAGATACTTTGAAATTATTAAAGGTTATCTATACTATTTATATGACTTATAATAATTTAGCTAATTTGTACTAAACTGCATTATAAAATATTCTAATCAACACTACGAGACATATGTATCTATGAATTTACACAAAAATATAAGGAGTGATCACTACATTCAAACAAATATTTTAAATAGGGATTGCTTCACACTGTGGGCTTGAGAAAATCATATATTTAAATTAAAAAATAAGATAAAAGTTTTTATTTATGAGATCATGCATTGTGCATGTTTAACAAACGCACGTCTATAACATAAGTCCATGCCAAAACTTTTGAAAGACTAACCATTAATACAAAGTGTACTTACAGGTGACGCCAAAGACGTCTGTATAGGAAAGACAAAAAATATTTTAATATCATTTTAAATCACATTACTACAAAAATCTAATAATGCAAAAAACATGTGGAGCAACCCCTAGTAAAAAATAGAAAAATGACATAAAAACATTCCAGATGTTTAAATTAAAACTGCTGTCGTAACGTTTGTTTCCCTTTTTCTTGTTCCTGTCCTTTTCGCGAGGAAGAAAAGTTCAGAAAGTTTTCGAGACCTTCCCTCGACCTCACAATAAAAGACCTTCGCAGTTTGCCGTTTTCAGTTTGAACACATCTTTGAAAAGGTTGATCAGATTTTTGCAACGAAAGCGGCAAGCAACTAGTAGTATAATTATTTGATTGTTCGGATCTTGAGTATTGTCTGGTGAATTCTGCCGGTTTGCGATACTCTACGGAGTCACTAATGTCGTTATTAGTGACATTTACATCCAATGGCAGATGGCTGAGCTCATCCCGCTGACTGTCGCCGTTTTGCAGGTTACACGAGCATTTGACCTTACCACATTCACGGCAAAGAAATCTTTCAAGCTGCAAGCAATAAACAACGTGCACACTACTCAATATGTACATACCATGCATGCAAAATAAACAACCATGCACCTACTCTAATCTATGTTAATTAAGCCAACGACTATAGTGTAAATGAAAACAGTAATTTATTTATTTATTATGTGAAAGTAGCGTTACATTGCATAAATATTCTAATACATACTTTCTTGAACTAATAAATTACGGAAGTATATTATGTATGTAACTTTTACATAAACATTAATTGCATTTATTTAATTTTATAATCACATAAGCTTAAGTTTTTATGCTAAGTTTGTCGTAAATTATTATATATATTTTTTTAAAAGTACACATAGAAATTACAGATATTTAATATGATAAATTATATTGACATTTTCATTTTATAGACATAGAACTACAATTATTCATAATAATAGACATCTTTCTAAACATAATACAAGCTCTAAATTTGAATATTTTATAAATTTCTATCTAACAATAAAATATGAGTAACTAGGACCGGCAGGCAGACGAATCGCAGTGTTATTTAAATAGACTTAAAGAGAGAAGTTAAAAAGAAAATTGACAATTCTTCATTAATGTTTAAGTATACTATATTTTAAGTGTCACTAATTTGTCTGTTTTGTCACTGTCACTGTTTTGTCACATAGTATGCTCTACATAATTAGAAAAGGAACCATTGTTAATTGCCCAATATTTCGAAAACTGCATTATTTATATTTTTTACAGCTTCACGCCTTTTCCTCCATAGCAAAAAAACACTCTGTTCTCCACCTTCAGGCCTAAATCGAGATATTGCGTATTAAGTGGTGGAACTCAACGCCGTGCTTTGTCTTCTCACCAGAGCGAGGAATGGAAATAATTTAAATATAACCATTCCCCCAAACGAGATCGAACCCAC
Source organism: Podotricha telesiphe (assembly GCA_038994665.1). Lineage (NCBI taxonomy): Eukaryota > Metazoa > Arthropoda > Insecta > Lepidoptera > Nymphalidae > Podotricha > Podotricha telesiphe. The sequence goes on along the minus strand of JAOYRR010000139.1, from coordinate 153,115 downwards.
AACCGTCGCGTATATAATCAGAACCCTGCGCAACAATGGCCTTTTCCATTAAAAATATAAAAAAAAATTAAAGTATGTTATACTACTACCATGTAGCTAATACTGGGTATATATCCTAATTCTCATATTCCTGTTTTACTTACTCTCCATAGTCCGTGTGGATTATCGTCACATAGTTTGACAGATATATTTTTATATGTCAAATGTCCAGTAAGCTTCATTCAGCTCAAGAACACTTAATATTGCTCTTATTTATTTAATAAATTGCAGACTATATGTATATAAAACTCTAGTATAATACATTTTCTAATACATATTATAGATTTACATATAATAAATATATTGCTGAATTAATTGAAACATATAATAATATATAAAATTAGCATGATATAGTGTTTTTTCATAAAAACTAAATAATTGTTACTGTAATCTTGTATAATATTCATTATATGTTTATATATACATATAATGTGATTATATATTAAGTTGAGAGTTTATTATAATTTCATATTTAATCAAATTGAATATAATTAAGTTTAAATGTTTCCTACACTAATTATAAACAGTATATACTCAGTATGTTTTATTATCAAAATAAATTACATATATATAATATATTTAATGCAATAGCTACAGTTTATATTTTATTACAATAATTATAGTACAGTGGAGATCCAATTATCAGGCCCTCAGTTATAATAATAAGTTTATCTTAACTTTCAACTGTGTATAGAATTATTTGTTGAGCCTTGATTTGATTTAAAGTTGTAAAAGCTTGAAACAAAACTAAATACAAAGATTTGTATAACATGTTCAAAAATGTATAATATAATAAATATGTAATATATATAATATAAAAAATAATATATAATAAAATGTATATAGTAATAGTTTCCTAATAGACATTCATGCTTCTTCAATATTTTAATTTGTTTGTAATGAGCACAATAATGTACCTTTATTCATAAATCAGACCAGTTAATTGGGTTTCTACTGTAATATGTTTTCAATTATTAGTATAGTGCAAAGGCTGTGTACAATTTGTTCCTAAACTAACTACGGCTATAATGACTACACCAATTAAAGTAACTTTAAATATTATAGAAATAGTTTGTATGTAACTCACCCCTACTCTCCGAAGAAGATCACCTACTATGTTTATGGCTGTTACCCGTGAGGATGGTGTCATTGCATTGCCATTAACTTCTCCTGTAAAGTTATAATTATCTATTTATATTAAAATAATGACATGTTAATAACAAAAGTTGATGGTTTGACTATTTGGGAATTTTATAACTTTCTTTTGCTAAATTATTATTTCTTCAAAATAATCTTTGGGAAGCAGAAATATGTAACAATCTGTCTATATACATGTTAACAACTTAAATAAATTGCAACAATTTCAACATAGGCTAGAAGATATGACTTAGTGATCAGAATGTTAGTTAGTTAGGCCTGGGTTTGAGTCCCACTATATTTAATTTTTTTGTAGACATTTTTGACACTTACGTCTGGAAGGTATTGATGTTTGTGTTTCTATTTCTACTTGTGTTCTTGCTGAGTGACCATTACATAAGCTTTCATTTGTACTACCATCTTCCTTTTTCAGTATAGGAATCTTTTCTATGACCTTCAATTCTTGTTTCAAATCTGTAAAAAGCATAAAATTATTAATGAAACAAAATAAATAAAAAGTTTGTGCTTACTTTCACCAAATATAAATATTATGTACATACCTCTAGCTTCATCATTAGCTCTTTGTAACTTTATTCTCAAATTTTCCATTTCATCTACCTCACTTTCTAAAACTGCATTACGTTCATATGCTTGATTTAATAAGGCCTCAATGCATGAAACTGATTCTGATATGATTCTATAAAAAAAAATTGTGAGTTAATTACAAGTAGAGTATTTCATATTAAAGTATTTTGTACAATTGACTGCTAAGAACACTAACGAATAATATCAATATCATAATAAAAATGTCATGTTACCTCTGCCCTCTTTCTAAATCATCATTTTTTTGTTCTAATTCTCTAACATATATTGCTTGGTTTTCCTTTTCTATTTTAAGTGCTTGTAATTCATTTTCTAGAGCATTTGTTTCATATTGACTCCTTTCAAGTTTAGTCTGTAAAAACATTTACTGTAAGAATGCAAATAATTTCGCAGTATTGTATACATGATGCATAGTACAAAAATTACACAAATTACATCATTAACGATGCTATTTTGACATTAATGTAAAGAGCTAAGTACCTTGAGTGTGTCAATGTCGTTTTTAAGACGTTGGTTTTGGATGTTCTTAAGTCTCTATTTTGTTTTTCAACCTGCTCTAAAGATGCTTCTAGTTCTTTTTCAAGTTGAGCTGAGTTTTCCGTATACTCGTCTAATTCTTGCTGTATGTCCCTTGCCCTATGAACACAAAATCAATAACAGAAATAAGCTCTAAAGGTATTTGTTAAAGGAATGTATAAGCATTAACGTAATTGTAAACATTTATACTTCTGTTCGTAGTGTTTTGCTTGATCTTTCCAATACTCCATTGAATCTGTTTCAAATTGTTCTGTAGATGCCATGTTTTGATTTTAAACTTTAATGGCTTTTTAGTCACACTTTTTTAGAAAATGAAGTTTACGTTTGATTTGGGACATGTGGTATTTGATATATCATAAATAGATATTCAAATAATAATAATTCGCCTCTTTTGTTTTATTTTCACAAATCAGCCATTATAAATTGATACGCAAATTATGACACAACTTCCTAAGGAGAGTTCTTCAAAACAAGGCAGATAATCAAGTACAGATAAAATATTTAAACGGTATTTTGTCAAATCGTAAGCTGAATATAGATAATAATAAATATATTTCTGGGATCATTAAGATCATATTAACCATCTAATGATATAATATCGATAGTTAGCTATTGAATTAAAATAAAAAGAATAAATGATTATTAACAAATAAGAATTAACACTTGAGCGTACACACATTAAGGCAGTATAAATAATAATAACACTTTATTGCACAACAAATTACAATTTAGACTTAATAACATAGTTTTAATAATATGTGCAATGGCGGCTTTATTACTAGAAGCAATCTCTTTTAGGCAAACAATAACAAAAGGATTATTCACAAGAGAATGCAGAGAGGTGCATAAAGTATTATACTTACTTAAATATAATAAATTCACATTAGCAGACAAAGAGAACAAATATACTTATATAGAATAATAAATACTCACATTCATACATACATATATACATATATAAATACATACATACCTACATACATATATACATACACAAAATATACATCGAGAGTCAGATTATTGTTTGAGATAGTGCTCTTTAAGACGTCGCTTAAATATTGCAACCGACTGGGACTGTCTATAAGTGGTAGCGCATTCCATAGTTTTACTGATTTGACAGTAAAAGAGTCGTTATAGCATTTCGTGCGGCACAAAGGGACTGTCTAAGCTTGTAGAGCCTCGCCAGCCCCAGTAGAAACGACAGAAGGGTGGAATGTTGTTGTTCGAAGGGGCGCAAAAAACAAGGCAGCCGCCAAAAATAAAAAGGGGGCCACGTCGAAAGGGAAGACAAAAAGGCCAAAGAGCCGAAGCTCAGTCCTACTCGGTCAGCTGTAGTCGCGATCACCCTACAGCCGGTTGCTAAAGACAATTAGCTAACTTACAAGGACGTCCTTACACAGGTCAGGGAGAAGAGTGGACACCCTAAATACTATTAATTATAAGTATAACTTATAGAAATACTGATGGAAGTTGTATTGAATAAAAATAGTGTATGCTTATGATCTCATGACGATAATATTATATTAACTTCTAGGCGAAAAAAACTAATAAGTTGATTAGTGATTAGATAATTATTAACAATAAAAATTAAAATCCTTACTCTTTCGTGTCCTGTAAGCAATGAAATCTTATTAATGATTTTGAAGTGGTAACGTTTGTAATCTAGTTTCACTCTATGGATTATAATTTACAAAACATGTAACGCCAAAGTCATATGACGATATTGACATTGATTGTTCCTGTTTAATTATAATTTTTAATAAATTAAAAAAGTAAAAAAAATAACAAACTTATTATGTTTTAAATGTTAATTATTATGAGTTATCAGATAACTGTTAATAGTTTCTTAGATGGTCATAAGTTAAGTTTGTTGGAGTCATGCAAAATAACACGTAAACGAATTTTGGTAGATTTTATTGTTTATGAATGACGTGTAATGTTTCCAACGGCGGACTCTGAAGATATTTCGCAGGTCACGCCATTTAATGAACAATCAAGCCTTACTAGCAATGAGCGAAACTCCATTGAAGATACCCAACAACCTAAACAAAACAATAACAAAGAGTTAACCCTAAATATGCTAATAAAAGAACTAGTGTTTTGCATTGCTCTAGCTCTTACTACATATGGAGCTTTACACAATGCGTGAGTTATTATTATATACTAAATAAATGTTTGTCTCAAATTATTTACTGATATAACAAATTCCAATTCAGAAACATTTTTGGTATTACAGACCCACAAAAATTTCTAAAGTTCCTCAAGCTGAGAGATTCTTTTACTCAGATTCTGTAGTAACTGATTGGTATAGAGGTCAATTAAGTAGTGCTCTAGCTGCTGTAAATACAGAGGATATATCATTTGTAATGTACTATGCACCTTGGGATGCAGAATCACAATATGTCAGAGGAGAATTTGAAAAAGCAGCTCATATTTTGCAAGATAGAGTAAGTTAAATAGTTCATACGTTTTAAACTACAAAACTATGATATTTCGAAATCATTTTGTGTATTTAAATATTTATACAAAGTTAAAACTTAAATTTAGATAAAACATTCTTATTGTACTATTTGGGAACAGATCAATGTGTTTAAGCTAAAGTTATATAAAACAATAAAAATAATTGTATATTTAAGGTACATTTCTCTGCTATTAATTGTTGGAATCCTGGGAGTGAATGTAGATTGCAACATAATAAAATACCTGCATGGCCTATACTTATAGTATATACTGTTACCTCTAGGGGTGTGTTGTACAAAGGTGAGATAAAGAATTTTATTAATTTTAGTTAACATTTAATAACAATTTGTAATATGATTTCATTTTTGTTTTATAGGGCCAAGAAATGCTGAGAGTATAGTAAATTTTTTAGAATTGGTAATGAGACCACTAGAAAAAATATCTAATACAGAAGACTTAGTTAATTTATTATCTATCTGTGATGTAAGTAAAATGAAGTCAAATGGTTTAAATAAATTGAATGAATAACACAATATATTTTTTTTAAAGGCTGTAGCTGTAGGGTTTACTCCTTTCATTGAAACATCACAATACTACAATGTTTGGTACAATGTTGCCCTCAAGTCCCGTGAATATGACACTGTTGGTGAAATATGTTTTGCAACAGTTACTTCTATGGATTTGGCAATAGATTTAGGTGTGGAAACTGTGCCAACTGCTCGTCTTATGCTATGGAATGATACAAAGGTAATTAATAATTGTATAAAATGTGTTGGCATTGTCTTATGGACAGTCTTTATGTATAAATAACAATTAATAATTAAATAACAAATATTTCTTTACATATTAATGAAGTCCATTACATATACATGAATTTTATTAAATAATTGAAAACTTCAGCTTTACAATATTGTAATTTATACATTAAAGTAAGGCAAAAGCACACAAAGTTGTCATAAATAAGAATATATAGTATTTATAAAGATTTTTTTTTCTTATATAGAATTTATTAATATATCAATGGGTTGTATACAGTCTGGTAAACATAAAAATAAACAAAACTAAACATGACCATGAGTAGGTTCCTAACAATCCAACTTTGTCAAATTAAATTTATAAAATCTAAAGTTATTAATGAACAACACTACTTACACTTAATTAAACTTGAACTTAATTAAATATAATCTAACTTATTTAATCTACAATTTTCTAAAATATATTTCATTACATTTCAGGAGTACAACCCAAGTGAAAACAATTATGGTTGGAATGAAACTCATTTAATGCATTGGGTTCTGCAAAACTTTGTTCAACCAGTCGCAAGAATTATTCCTATGTGGCAAAAGTCATATAATTTTGAAAGATATGCAGATGGCAACCCTATTCTTATACTTTTCACACCACTAAATCCACTTTATGAACAGTTACCGTCATATGCTTTGGTATGTATATAAAAGTCGTTTGTTATTTAAATAGTTGTTATAAGTAATAGTAACTTGAAAAGGATTGAAATTTCATACAGAGAAAACTTGAAAATGGCAGGGTACAAAAACAAAATTTGTTCAAGTGCCACATCCATCATTGTAAGCATGTTTGGATAATGATTTTTACAAAGTTTAAATAAATTTGAAAGAATAATTATTTACTGAGACAGAATGATCTTTATTTCATATTCAGTAATATTTGTACAACTGGAATTTGAAAAGATATTGAAGTATATTTTATTATATTTACAATTTATTAGGAAAATAAATGATTTTTCTTTATTAGTTATTTGTACACAATAACAGAATTGTCTTACAATAATTCTTTTTTGAATTCTTACAGTTGCGTGAAATTGCAATGGAGTATTACAATTGTAAGAACAATGAAAGTACTCAATGGACTATTGAATTAACAAAACTACAACAAGTGCAAAGGTTATTATACCAACAAAAAAACTTCATGAAATTTTGTCAAGAGTACAAATTTAAAAAGCCTAATAAGAAATTGAATTTACATTATAAACGTGAAATCGTTTCACATAATAATAAGTACCCATGGAATAATATTACACAAAAAAATCAGAAAAGCAGTGTACTTGATTTTTTTTTAAAACAAGGTTTAGCCATCTCAAAGTTGATTGAAAGTTCCAATGAAAATTCAGCATTATGGTCGACGTTAAATTTTTTACAACAATGTGGTAGCAGTATATCAAAATCTTTGCCAGCAGAGAAAAGTTTTTATGAAAACTATGAAAAATGCCAGTCATTTGAAGAACATATAAATAGTGAATTCGAGACAGAAAATGAGGAGTAAGTTTTCCGTTGTGTTACTTTTATTGCGGTTATAAATAGTTTATTATTAGGGCCATCGTGGCGCAGCGGAACATTGTCTGACTATAAACGCAAATGATTATTTTAATACAAATTTCAATTCTCTGCTCTGGTATCTAAGACAAAGCGCGCCGTTGAGTACTACTCAACACGCAATGTCTCGATTTTCGAGCGGAAAATGGGTAAAAGCGTGAAGCTGAAATATGATTATAAAGCCTTTATCATTTTATGCCTCACTTGTGGAATTATTTCTTGATTGGTTTAGATGCTAATTGTGATTTAAATTGTCTACGCTTTTTTAACTTTTCAAAGATACCGATTTATATCTAATACAAAAGATTAGAATGAAATATTTTTTAGGTTTTTAAAATCTGTAGTTGTAAATAAAAAAAATTATATTACCTCATTTTTTAATAAGAATACTAGAATATTACATTACATAGATAATTTAAGATATACACACGGTAGTGACAGGACTGATGCTGAACAAATTGTGATGTAAACGTCAAGAAAAATACGAAAAGAACAAAAACTAAGTCCCAATAACAGTTGACTTTAAATAATAATTGCAAATATTAATCTTAATCTTAACTAATTGAAAATGGTTTCATTTTAGAATAGAATCAACAATGCTTCCCTATGAAGATGATCCTTTATCTGCTGAGAATCTTATTCAAGACAATGTGAAGCATTTCTGTAGGTTATTGCAGTTCGCCAATAAGATAAATCCGCCGGTGTTGCCAGCTAAGGTGTCCAGCGGGAACATCACCCACGTGCACGGACTTTCTTGCAGTACAAATTACTCGTTGCACATGCTAGCTGTCGATAGTATGAGGAACTATCACTTTGCTGAAGCTCTCGGTGTAGATATTAAACATAAAAAAGATAAGACGGCTGTCGTCATATTAGATAGTAAGGTAGGTTTAGCTAATGTAACATTAAATTTTCTTATGCCATAACCTTGTAGTAAATATAGCAATCTTGTGTTAAATAACATGAAAACATCACTTTGTAGCATGAAAGCCAATACGTGATGTCAGAAGAGTATAGTGCTAAATCGGTACGGGACTTCATATATAACTTCACCCACAAATCTCTTAAGCGCACCTTGCGTTCGCGATTTCTTGCGACGCACACGCACCACTTCAATACGACGCACGACGCCAGCGAGAGTGTGAGCAACGCATACGACAAATATGCATCTAAGAGGACGCAAGACATAGACGGCGAGAGTGTGTATGTTGCAGAACTAACTACGTATACGTTTAAAAAGTTCGTCAGAGCCCCTGGGACTGTGAGTATTAAGAATGAATATTAATTTTTTAATGCCTAAAGTGAGTAGACTTGAATGAAATACACGTACTGGGTTTATACTTTTAAAAAGACTTTAAATATAAATTGTACATGTAAATAAGAGGACTTATTAGGCTCGTATATAGGTAAGAATAGTGGTGGTGTGCGGGGGAGGCTGCGGCGCGCACACGTCGCGCGCGCTGGCGGAGGCCGCGCGCGTGCTGCGCGCCGCGGGGGTGCGCGCGCGCGTCGCCCGCCTGGACGCGCTGCGCCACGACCTGCCCTGGCACTACACCGTGCACACCTACCCCACTATACTCGTGTTCGTGGGAGACGGGTGAGTGTCTGAGAAACCCCACCTCTGGCCATCAAGGGCGGATCCATCCTTACGTGGCATTTCAGTATTCAGTATCACCTTAATAAAATAACTGGTGCAGGTTTCTCAATAATAATTATCTCCGTTTTTATACTGCAGTCTGCACTTGGCCGATTTTTAGGTGTGACCACAACCTTTTTTGAGGGCTGGATTCGCGCTTGCTGGCTATTTTAGTTATTTATACCACTTAAAGCATTAACAAAAAGCTGGCGGACTCAGACTGTGCAATCTTTATAAGTCCGCTCCGTACTCAATCCAATATGATAATAATAATCGTATATATATATATTTTCCCTCACTTAATTACGATTTCTCGCACAATACGCCGTTTTACATAAGTCCCTGCAAGTTGCATACAATTTGTTCACGCTTATCCCGTTTAATACGCTATATATGGAATTTTCAAAATAAGTCACTCACCGATACGATTTAATTTTGATATTATTTATATTTCAAATAAATCTGATATTACGTGTTGAGTTACGGTGACTAACGCTGCACTTAGTCTTGTCTAATGTACACACTAAATAAATATACACAAACATTCCTATATAGGATGTGAACTCATAACCGTGATAAAATATTCTGACAGATTATTAATATATATATATTTTGTGTATATATGTGTGTATGTATTTATGTGAATATTTATGATTCTATGTAAGAAGTATATTTGTCTGCTAATGTGAGTAAGTATAATACTTTATGCACCTCTCTGCATTCTCTTGTGGTTAATCCTTTTGTTATTGGTTGCCTGAAAGAGATTGCTTTTAGCAATAAGGCCGTCATTGCACAAATAATTTAAGTTTAAGTATGTTATTAAGTCTAAATTGTAATTTATTGTGCAATAAAGCGTTATTATTATTAATATGTATAAAACAGTGGTCGCGAGGTGGACAGTCGCGCATACCCGCAGCGCGAGCGCGTGACCGCCAGCGGCGTAATGGCGCTGGCGCTGCGCTCGCTGGGCGCGCCGAGACACTTGCGAGCGCGACTGTCTCTCTGCACACTGCCACAGGTTATATACATTCTTTTCTTTTGTTTTCATCATGGAGTTAGGCAGAGAGAATTTAGTGTGTCATAGATCTTTCTAGCTACCCCTCAATCCATTCTCTATTTTCCACCCATTATTTGTATAAAATTAAATGTAACTCTTGTTATTGAGGGGATATAGCAATGGAGAGGGGTAAAGTAGCGTGAAAGGTAACCCGTTCCAAAACAATTCTTTATCCTACCGAAACCAAGTTATGAATTTTAATGTAAATTATGTTGTGAAAAAGATTATTTTTAGTGGAACAATTCCACGAACTTTTTCGAACTTTTAACCACAGATGGCAAATATATCCAATTTTTAAGTTTTTTTCTGACTATAAAACGTATTTAAATTTACAATTTTACGTAATTTCATTTTGAATTTACACTTCTTGTTTCTTATTGAATTTGGATGCAGTTTTTTCCTAACTGTCAATATTTTATAAACCATCGACTATAGCAAAACTTGAAATAAATGTAATGACAAGAAGTGAGATTTTAAGCTTAGATTTCAAATGTGTGAATAAATACGATAAAATGTATTTAAACTCACCTTAAGTAACGGTTATATGAAATACGCGCACTTCACAATAAAAAATCACAACACAAAACTACTTCAATTATGCGAAAAATGAATTAAATAAAAGATTACAAGCACGCACTTGAAAGTTGTAAACAAATAGTGATCAGCTATTTTCAAACAAAAATGTCGCTTGTCAAGTTGTCAATAACTTCGACCAATCGCAGCCGTAAGCCGAGCCGCGACTACGACGTCTCTGCTGCTATAGTAGTATATGTCAGGCGCGTTTGGTGCGAATATTAGAAGTTATTTTAACATAACGTTATTTAGAAAAAGGAAGCTACTAATAGGTACACCGGTTTGTGTTCGCTATTTTTAGCACCTTTTTTAGTGGCAATGACATAATTCCATTACAATTTTTTGTGTATTATATATAACTACAATCGTTTCTTCTATCATTCATAATTTTGACATTTAGCAGAGGCTATTATAATAGGTCCATTTAGAGACAATGATGATTGGTAACGCGACGATACGCAGGTATCATGAATAGCCAAATTAAAACCAATAACCGACAAGCGGTACGAAAAATTATTAAAAAAACCATGTTTCTTTTTTTGAATTAAGGTTTTTATGCTCACAAAGGGGTATTATATATTTTTTTCTCTTATAGTTATCTATATAAGAGTTACGTTAAGGCGAATAATACGCAATGTCTATACATAAGTGCATGTCAAACGTATAATGTTATATTTATTTTATTAATTTAATGTGCTCCTCATTGTGTTACATATTATTTTTCTGCACTTCTCCTTATAAACTTTATCTGTGCCAAATTTTATACACCTCTGTGCAAAAACAGTGTGTTAAATTTTTTCTTACACGTATCTATAATATAATGACGAGGTCGTATTACCTTTTTCTATAAACAACATCTTCTCAGAACTCTCTTACCGTATCTACGTAGTTTGTGCACATATAGGTGGCAGTAATATAAAAGTAACTAATGAAGCATTATAATTTACTCATACTTTTAAAACTAGAAATTAACATTTTTGTTTCTTTGGGTGTTTTTTTTTGGGTATTTGTTGTTTTTTCTATATTATCTCATCCTCTTTCTATATTTTACCAGGAAAAGTCATAGTTGGTATGTTACAATTAATATAAACTTTGTTAAATAATTCTAAACTTTGTTAACAAAATCATTTTAAATTATTTTTATACTGAAAAGTTGGTTTTTTAATGTCTCAGACTAAAGATATCTCCGAATGGGAACATTTCCACATAGGGTATTATTGGACCAAATCATTTTATGACGACCTATTCACCCATTCACGGAAATTGCACTACTTCACAGTAATTCGAACAATTTTCGTGAAGAGGATTTAATGGGCCATTTTTTCTTTTACATTTTTTAAACAGCCATATATAGTAAATATGGTAGTATATTTTTTATTGTAATAGTATACCGACATTGATACATATAGTGTTGTAATATAACGCAAGTAAACTTTATTTATAGTTTTGTTTGCCACATAAGTAGGTTGAACTCAATGCTGCGCTTTATCTTGTCAACAGAGCGGATAAAAGAAAATAATTTGATCATACCCCCGAGTAGGAATCGAACCCACCACCATCGCGTATAGACTCGGACACTGTCACACTGCGCCAACAATAACTATATATGTAAAGCCCTCGTTTCTCCCGTTTCTCATTGAATGACAGTCAGACAATATAACCACAACTACCGGCTGTTGAGTTGAAATTTGGCAAATTGGTTTCTTGAAATACTTTTCATGCTACTGCATTTAGAGAGTTCCTAGAATTTTTTTACTGAAACGGTAAATAATTATACGCACAACGGAATATGGAAATGGAAATAGTATGGCAAGGACAATAAAGTCCACGCAAACTGATTTACAGAAAACAACTAGTATAATATATGTAATTAAGTCCAAAACACATCGTAATGTCGCCTAGGTATGTCAGGTTAAGGACGTGGTGCGCGATAAGATATAAGATTTTTTATATCAATTAGATAGCTTAATACGTTTTCTTAAATATTATCGATATTAATTGATTAAAGTACACGTTACACTGTATCTGTCGTGGAAGCAACAATATTTTTATTTAAAAAAACCTCTTTCGTCTACATAGTTTAAAAGCTTTAATTTCTAATGTGACACACTTCAAAGCATTGAAATAATGTATGCAATTTACGTTATCGATATTCTAAGTAAATATATTATAATACTATATGATCAAGACGACATCCGATGCACGACATTTGCAAAAAGGCCATTTCATTTTATTGCAGTTAATAAACTGTTCTTTTATGGCAACATTGCAATATCTATCCACTTGCACTATATCACGGTACTATAGCGACGTATTACATATTTAGTTAATGGGCTGTGCAAATACATTATGATTATATTTTATTGACACAGTATTCATTATTTACGTGCGTCCATTTAAAGTTGGTTGAAGGTTCGAACCACTTTTGGAGATAATTATATTTCAATTATTTTAATTCTTCAGCTCTGATAAGACATACGAGTATAGTATTGAGTGTCTCGAATTCGGACGGAAAGTGGAAAGCGGAGTGTTTTAACACTAAGTTCCTTGTAAACCTGATATATATAATAAATAACTTCAAGACATCGACAATACCTACTAGTAAAGTTTAGCTTGTATTTAATGGTTTATTTTAAGGTATTCCCTTTTTTGTTCTTCACCTACATATTGAGTTAAGATTTAATGACGATAGAAAAAAAAGATCCACTGTTAACAATTTACATGTCGCATTTTTATTACAAGTGTCTACATCTGTAAGGTTATATTTTTGATGCGTTTTGTCCTGATAAAAATACTTGTTACCAGTATTTTATATCTCATTGGCTTATTTCGTAGTCGTTGTTAAATACGTGATACAACAATGTGACTAAGAAGCCAACGTGCTTTAAACAACGTATTTATCGAACAAAGATGAATATACATGAATGAATTGTAGATACGAAGAAGTGAATATTTTTGTAATAAAAATATAAAAAAATATGACTACGGGAAAATTTGTATCATGCATATAATATTTTTTCCGTTATGGTTAGACAAAGTGCGGCTTTAGTTTTTGTCACAAGGCATGCAATGTCCTTAAACATGGGTGAAAATGGAGAACAGAGTGGTGTCTGATAAGTTTTTTTTTTTTACTTCTTATAAGTAAGTATTTAGTTAAGTAAGTAAAGTTCTAAGTAATATTTTTTAATAACTTAAATCTGTTTTTTATTTACAGTCCATTTCCCAGAAAAGAGCCTGTTTGAAAGACGTGAAAGATCACGTGGTTACTGTTATTGGTAGAAATTTGAAATACTGGCGTGAATATAGCCACGAGCTCCTCAAAGCATCATTGTTCAAAAGACTGCAGCATTTACAACAAGTGTCTTTCCATCTCCACCTGGTCCACACGAGTGACCTCAGGGAAAATAACGAGAAACAAAATCGTTTACTACAATCCCTAGATGATATGTCCAAGAATTGGGACATTGACGTGTCGGTTTTAAGAAAAAGTAACATTCCCTCAGAAACTTTGAGGTGATATTAGTAGTATTTTGTACATAATTTATTTATTGTATTGCTAATTTTATATGTATGCAAAATACGTTGTTTATTTTTTCAACCCAAAGTGTTATAAAAAGTTGCCAAAAATTTCATGTTTATGATTTTCATAAACCCTTTTTATTATTTATTTACTTAACTCTTTAATACACCAAGATATTAGTAACAATGTTGATATTGAACACCATATAACAATTGTGGTGTAAAGGCCAGTTTGTAAATTTTGGTTATCACCACAGGTGATCTCTTCCAGGCAACCTTTACAGAAAAAAGACAACAAGGCAAAGGAATGGGGTAGGTGTACAAATGATATAGGTGTAGAAAAATAAATAAGATAAACTTACTTAAAATTTACATATTATATATTACATACAAATTTACATATTATATATTACATACAAATTTACATAAATATCAACACAAATATAAATATAAAAGTATTCACATATACATCATATATAAATATAAAATAAACTAACATAAACGTTGATTACATAATACATACACTTTCATTTTGTAGAGAGAGAATAGGTTTTAAGACGACGCTTGAATATATAAACAAAATCAGACTCGCGTATTACTCGCGAATGAGTGTTCCAAAGGATCGCAGCTTTGATAGTGTAAGTTTAAAGTCTTAGTCACCAGAGCGGACAAATGAAAATAATTAAATTATTATCTTTCAACCGAGTAGGAATCAAACCCACGACCGATCGCGTCTGTCTTTACTGGGCCACTATTTTTTAATATAAAAATCTAAAGATACATATTTAAAGATTTATTTCGTGGCTGCTTACATTGAAGTGAATTATATTAGCCATTTTATATTTAATTTTTATTATATTACACTTGTACATTTTTTTAAGATAATTTCTAAAATTCAACATCTTTACCAAAAAACGAAAGAGTGTTTAGCTTAGTACTGCTTCTCCAGCCTCTGACCAAACTTAAGATAACCGATATGGACTTACGGACGTATGATTCTGCAAGGAAAATATTTAAAATAAGAAAAAAATACAAAAAAAAATCCTATATATGCAATAAAAAATTGCATTCGTAAATTTTACTTCCATAACATCGAGGCGTAGTTGAAAATTAAGTAATTTTTTTTCACAGTTCTTAAATAGACACACAATAGGTGCTTGTCCAAGTCCTACTCAAACAGTTCTTATTACAATAGACTCAGAAAAGAGAAAATTATAGCTATATTCATATTCTCGTTAGACAAAATGCGGGATTTGACTATGACACTCAAGAAGTAATATCACACTTTCCACCTACCTTGCAAAAAGTTGTGTTTAAAGGAAAATTTACTTAAACAAATTATTTTACCCAATGTGGATGAGTTCGTGTAATCAGGATATAAATCATGGTAGGGCTTAACGAGGAACACTAGTTCCGTTCCAACTACACCAGAGAGATAGTCACTTAAAGATCCAGCAACCCTCTCGTCACTGCTTGCTTGGTGTACCTTGAAATATATACTAAGATGATTGATACTAAGAAAATGTTAATTTTTCATAATACATATATTTAGAAAAGGAATAAAAATTTGAACCTGCTCCTCTTGAAAACCCGTTCAAATGCTCCGACTGCTAAGCCATGTATTCAATGCACCGTGTTAAAATTTTTATACGTTTTCTAAATATATGTTTTTCAATTTCCTAAGTGTGTGAATAACACTTAAAAAACAATGTCAAAACAATATTCTATATTCATATTAATTTAGGAATCTCTATATGTTTATAATTAGTATCGTTATGTACCATAGTGGCACAGTGGCACAGCGGATGACCGTAACTGCGATGGTTGTGGGTTCGATAGTAAATAATATTTTGTTGTTCGTTCCTCTGTTTCGGCAAGACAAAGTGCGTACGCAATGTCTCGAATTCGGGCGGAAAGTGAGGACGAAATGTGAAAAAAACTCTGAGTGTATGTTTAGCTTTACAGAATACAGTAAAGCTAAACATACACTCTTTACAATGTAATGTAACAATTGCAAAGGATTTAATTTTATTTACATAACTTGACGATTTACACAAGCCTATTATGCTGGCTAATAAAACAGTATGTATGTTAGTATGTAATGAAGTAATTAAATACTTACCTCGTATAATCTACCATCGGCAAGACGTGCTTGTCGTGCCGCATATTCTCCTATTTCTTGTAGAGTCCTGTAGTTGCTGCGTTGATGCAAGGTATATCGCCATGGGTACAATATAAATTCCTAAAATTATTATTTACACCTATATGCTAACTTATTTTAATATGTTATGTTTTATCTTAAATATGACTAAAAAGCTATTTTGGTTGACTCTAACCACGGTGGCAATTTGACTGACCACGAGTGCGAGAAAGTTTGCAATATAATTAATCTACCTGCCAATCTATGTTGAGTCTATAGTGTCAAATGTTTAGTATAAATTTACCTCGCAATATAAAACTAAGTAAAAATCAAATACATCCGCTACATTTTTGCAATGATATTTCTGGTACTGAGTGTAGTAGACACAAAAAATATATAACGAGAAACTTAAAGGTAATTCGATAAATAGACTTATAAAAAAATAAAATTTGGTTACTTTTTTAAGTACAAAACTTGAATGTAAATGTACAGCTAAATGTACAACGTCGGTGAGTTTGTGTACGTATGCTCTTATTGCTTGAGCTTCCGTCGTGTCAAACGGCTTTTCTCCAGGATAGAATTGCGAACAACGATCTGGTGATTTACGGACATCGTCTGTAACAAAACATTAGTTTACATTTATATTTTATTACCCGATACAGATTATTGATGATAATACGAGTTATTGACATTGTAGAGAATTTTAATCGTAGACGGTATATAAAATTAGATAATAAACTACGTTCTTTGATCACGTGGACATTTATCGTAGTTGAGATAAAAAAATACTAAAATATATTATGAACGTCAAATACTCAAACCAATGAATAAATAAAATATTTGTAATATTTGAAACAAAATGTATAAAATAAATATTTGTAGACCTTGCCAGTGGTATGCAAAGTTTCGATTTATGTTGGTCCCGAAACATATTTGACCTTCCGTCTTGTCGATATTCTTCTGCCACACTCTAGGTTTCGTTTTTAGTTCTCTGGCCGTAAGGTTTTTTGACCATTCCGTAGGATCTATTGAAGTATAATGTTGAATTTTTTTTGTAAATTCAAGACCATCAGGATTTGCTATGGGTATAAGATACCTGTTAAAAAATATTATAATAATAAAGATATATTTGTGTTTGTATGTTTGCGAATGAACTTAAGAATGGGTTCATTTACACACGAAAAGTGTACGTGCGACCCTGAGTGTAGATTCTTTTTTACTATATTGAACCAAGTTGGTGTTTTTTTTATTTAATAGCAATACATGCCATGCCTATAGACGGTACTCAGATAAGTAAGTATATTCACAAGTAATGCGTGATCCGTAAACATAGGCAACATTTGAAATAATTTAAATTTGATATGTCTAAATAAATAATATTTACCAATCGTAGTCGTTAAAAAAAGGTGTTTGATAGTTCGTATCATATAGAAGCTTTTCAGCCAACTCGATAATGGCATTTGATCCACCCCACGTCATTCCGTTTAGTGCTAAGGTTATAATGATAAAGTTAAAATTTAAATTAATCTATTAAATATTTTTTTAAATATCAAGATATAATTCAAACTCTAGCCTCTACATATATCTATATTTTTACTATTTTTGCAGCTTCATGCTATTTCCCGCATAGCAGTTTTCTTTTCGAACTCTAAACATTGTGTTTAAGAGGCGGAACTTAAAACCAGAGGGAGAAATTATAACAATATTAGTATAAAGATTGCCCTGGTAATTGAACCCATAAGCATAACCTTCAGAGATTTCAGGCGTAGATATTGAGTTTTGATAATTGTAAGCAAGATCTCTATCATCACAATAATTATATTAAAATACATTACAAAGAATTTAATACATTACTTCCGATTATAAGTATTCCTGGTTTTTTGCTATGTGTATCGCTGTGTAGTTCTAAAGCTATAAGGCTTTTGTTTTCCGCAGTTACTGGTGTAAGATACTCGACTTGAACCATGTCGGGGCTGTCAATTGCCATATGTTGCACTACGCTTAACATAGCTTCATAGTCAATATATTTTGAATATTTTACGCTGCCACCGGTGCTTCGGACCATTCTCATTTTAGTTCCAGATCTACAAACTTATAGTTTATTATTTCAATATATATTTTTAAATATGTTAGTTAAATAATGAATACCCACTGTTTAAAATTTCGCGGTGGAAACAGGATCAAGAATAAAACTCCCAGAAAGTAAATGAAACCAATAACGTATATTTTTAACTGCAAAAGCATATTTAAAATCTACAAATATAGTAAAAAAAATTACAGCAATAAATAAACCAAATTCTATTTTAGACAGTATATTGATTGTTTTCATACTCTGATGAACAATTGTCTGTTAAGGTTGCTAGAATAAAATAAATTATGAAATTGTAGTGACAAATAAAATTTCAATCACATAAAAAACAGCGACATTTTAGTTCTTTAGTATTTATTTATTTATTTGTTTCACGAATGGAATTTAATGGATTTTTTTTTAGAATAAACATTAAAGATAATTGTACAATGCTTATAATTTTTTACTTATATCTAAATCCATTACCTTTTAAGGTGAATACTGTCTAATGATGGATATTGACACAAATACATGTTTTTATGAGATCTTATTGCTATAAAAAATATATACGATAATAGCTTCCCGTTTTGGTACTTCAGTTCATTAACCTGTATGAACTTAAAATTATTTGCAATATTATGATATACATAACGGTATTCTTTTTTTTGGTAGACATATTTTCACACATTATTATATAAAAATGTCATCATCTGTCAAGATATGATGAACTTCTGTCTTTTCTTAACATGAATTACAGCATATTTTTTATTATATTAGGGTTTATAAAATTTGTATTTAATAACAATACTGAAGAAGATTTTTGCCCCGTTAGTGCATTATCATGTAAGTCAATTAGTTGAGTTTTAGTATATTTTTTTATTGGAATGCATATTGTAGATTTATCTTTTCAACAGTTATCATAAATTGTGCTATATTTTTATACTATATAGATTTACGCCACAAGCGTGCATATACAGAATATACAAGATGGCGAGCTAATGCAGAAACAACCCAAGAATTCATTGTTAAGGTTTTAGATGATTTGACTACACCTTTAGATGAACGGCCAGTAGTTGCCGTGAACATACAATCACTTTCAAAGGCACAAGATAAAATCATTGTTGATGGAGTTGTAGTTTCAACGACAAATATGGAAAAGACTTTCGATGAATACAGGAACTATCAACGTTTTGAACCACCTACGAGTACTTCTAGCAAGAAAATAAGTGGAAATGTTATCTTTGCTCCAGTCAAATCACTTGTCAAGGCGTTGTCACCGATTCGACCAAAAGGTAAACAAATAACTTATAACTAAGTTCGAAATTTTCTATTAATACATTTTGTTTATTAACAACCCAATAAAATTTTCTAATATATTTAAATTGCACGCAGTCAATCTGCTAGCAAATCGCTTCGTTCTCGAAGTTTCAGTTCGTGAAGAATACAAATTCATACTTACAAATAAAATACAATGCCGATCAGAGGAAAGCTTTTTTATTTTTATCATTCTCCGTTTGATATTTAAAACGGGTATTAAAATAGTCACGATATACGTACTTATACGAGATAAATACTAATAATATTGACATTTATATAAATAAATTATAATATATCCAACTAAATCAATTTGGCATTATTTTGGCATACATAAAATGTGACCTAAATATTTTAAGGGATTGAAATAAAAAATCAACAACATTCACATCGCGATGGAAGTCTTTCACTTAATCCACAGGTGCCTAGAACTCAAAACCTTGTTGCCCAATATGCACCAATAGCACCAGTGTCTTTTACGCGTCGTAACACTATTGGACCGTTAACACCACGCACAGTGGATTTATTTGTAAGTATATGAAGGAAATTTTCATAAAATCCCAATTTAATTAAATTCTGTAAGTTACTACTTGCATATTATTTTTATTTGTATTTTTTCTTTCGATACGAACTTTGCCACACAGTACATGCTATGCTTAGGTTCCATTGTTAAAATTCACCAATAACATATTAAAGTGTTTTTTATTTAAACCTAAAGTTAAATCTATGATTGTACAAGTGATAGTTGAACGGGAGTTATGCCACCACTCGGGGGCAATATTTATATTTTAAAAATATTTTGGATACTACATTTTCCTCAGACAAAATGGGATGCTGAATCTGCCACCGAACTCACAATATATCAGAAGCTGTTAGTAAGTAGAGAACGGAGTACCGTAATGTTAGGTTCTAGTTGTCAAAAAAAGAAGGGAGGGATCTAATCAAAGAGAAAAAGCTAAATGTCATTAAAATTTGATCTAATTATTGTGTTCTCTTATGTATAGATACTGCACACAACAACTATGCGACCTACGCGAACACGTTCTTATCCAGATGTAATTATACCTAGACGAACATCAATTTCTGCGGCTTTTCTACCAAACGAATATAATTTAGAGTTACCAAATACGCTGGAAATAGCAAATAAGACTTTGTCATCTACAGTTAATTTGTATCAGACATCAATAAAAAAAAATGTTCCAACAACAAGGACCTCTCATAAAACATACTCGGAGGAGGAAATCAGAAAAGGTAATATGAAAAAGATAAGTCTTGACAAAGATGTTGTTGACAAGGAATCTAATTTGTCTTATAATGAAATATTTTACAACGAGGACGACAACGTTGAAAGTAGTACAAAGAAACAAGAAGATAAAATATCGACTGACTATATTGATGACGCGCACAATGAAACTGAAACAGATAATTTGCATATTACTTATGAAGATGATGTTATTGATACGGATAATGCTACTGAGAGCAGCATCGCTACTTTGCCATCAGAAATTTCCACGAATGTACTATATTCTAACAATATGGTAAAAAAGAAAAGGAATTTTCCTTGCAATATTTTAAGAATACATCCCTTGAATTTCAATTCAGCGAGGACGTTACACGAGGTAATAATCAATAGCAGCAAATAATCATAATAATTGCCAGACGTTGATAAGCCTTGGACTGGTATTTCAGACAAAAAGATAATTTCATTACTTAACAACTTTATCATATACAGTTTTGCAATGAAAATTTATTAACATGAATGACTTTTAAGATATTTTTTAAATAGAAATCCTTAAATGATATAGTTAAAAATATGATTAATTGGTTTAACAGATTAATACACAATTAAAAAAATGGGCAGAAAGTAGTCCCATTGCAAATAGATTGGACATTACAAACGGAAATTTCACTGTTATGGAAAACCCAATTTATATGATGACAGTAGATGACCCGACCAGTGGTCAAATTGTTTCCGCTAAACTAACAGTCATGGTTATAGCTGGTATTGAAATTAATTTTCATTGATTATTATTGTTATTAGATAATATTATTTAACCAGAGGGTATGTTTTAAATTGTTAAGTTTGCTAGGAATCCAAGGAAGCGACCACCATGCTGTAACGGCTGCAATGTATCTCTTGTACCAATTGATAGAAAGAAGCGATGCTCATTCGGATTTGCTCACAAAATACCGATTTTGGATTATTCCAGTTTTTAATCCTGACGGCTATGATTATTCTATGACGTTTCCACACGTGAGGAATTAATACAATATATAGAAAGTAGTTACATATCTTATTTGAATAGTTTTTGTCCCCTTATTAGGTTTTGATATTTATTACTTAGGTGTTGTTTATTGACATTTATAAACCATTTAAATAGTAACACATGTTTTTGGGTGCACTTATATTAATTATATAGGCATTTTATTTTTATATATATTTTCAACTCTTCTTAAATGAGTATTTTTATAATTCATTATCTACATTTTCCGTTCTAGACTCCTAAGTAACTAAAATTGGTATGATATTTAATTAATAGTAAGAAACACATCCTTGTATATTATATATTGATCATTGTAATTTAACTTTGAAAATATTTATTTCTCTGTTGGATAATGAATTCGAACAATAATGAAACTTTTTATCTTAATCGCTTATGAGAACATATTGGTGAAATGGATGAATACGTATTATATAACGTCTGTGATTTTGGTGCTTTTTTAACGATGACCTTGTGGTCTTTTTTCATCTTCGAAACTTTAGCGTTATCGTACTGTGTAAGAAATTTGTCATTTTTCTTTACGATTTCATCAAATAAACACAATAAAAAAGATTGCCCTCTCTGGCTGCAGACAGCGATATTGTAGAAAATATTGTTTTAACGTACCAGTTGTAGCTTCTACTCTCAGTCAGGACATTTATTGAATTTGTATTTTTCCGGTCTGGTTAGACAAAGCGCAGTGTTGGAAGCAAGCAGAAAGCGGAGTGACTCACTAGTTTAGTGAACAAAATGCAGTATGTGTGTATAATATAATCTTTACCTTAGTAAAGATTATATAATATTTATGGCAATACTTATATTGCCATAAATATTCATAAAAAGGAAAACAATTTTGATTACTATAACAGTGTGTTCGTTTAATAAATTAATCGTTTAATAAATAAATAAATTCGAAGTTGTCTCCATTGGCTGCAATACAGTCCTTTAAATGTTGAGGCTAGTTATCAATAGCAGCACGCAGCAGCAGCTTTCTATAGATTTTTATTTACTACCAATTTATCTACTTATTATCTAAAACTGGCCATAAATCATAATCTAGTGGATTAAAATCAAGACTAGTTGACGGCCAGTCTTCAGATCTAATGAAGTTTAGAACATTCGTTTATAACCAAGATTGGGTCAATCGAGCTTTATGACACGACGCAGTCTGGCTGTAAGGACCATCTTAGGTGTTAGAACATGGTGTTGTTAAGGTGCTTAACTACCTTTTCAAGAACGGTATCTTGATGCGCCGAGGTTTTGATACCTTTTTAAGAAAACTTTTTCTCAGTCACTCCTTTATAGCTAACACCAAACCATCACTGAAGTCGGATAATTCTCACGTTGTAAGAGTACAACGTGGGAGAGCAGAGGCTCTCTGAGAAGGGTATTTAGAGCTTTCACTATAAATACGGTCATTTTGCTTGTTAATATATTGCTAAATTGTAAAATTTTTCTCATCCGTAAAGAGAATGTCGCTGTTTCTTCCCTTTGCATACCGCTTAAGTAGTTGTTTTCATTTTACGACCCTATTCTTACTTAAATTATCAGTTATAAAATTACCTAAGTCATCTTTTCAACTACGTGAAATGGCTCTAGGTGCTATCTTCATCTCCCGAGATGCTTTCGGACAGGATTTCTTTGGATTCTTTCCATTACTGCTAGCAAAGCAGTTTTTATCGTACGTACACTACATGGGTCTGCCAGATCATTTTCATTTACAAACAGAGGAGGTTTCATTGTGCCTATCAATAGCCCGGTACACATACACTTGTCTAATACCAAGCGTATGTATGGGTATGGGTTTTATAAATTGCATTTAGCTCCATATCTACTTTATGTAATGCCATAACGATTTCGCTCTCTTTATCATCCCACTCCATTTTAATATTACAAAATATTTTACAATATATTGGCGCAAAGTAATATTTTGTTATTTCTAATTATAGCAGTATTTATGGCCAGACTAAGTTTATAGGAAATAGAATAGTAGGTTAGCTGAATTAATAGTTGTTTGTAAAAGAAAAAAAACTTTCCGGCGTAGCAGGATGGGCAGAGAGAACCTAGTGTTAAGATTCTTCGTCCTCCGGTTTTCATTCAAATTTGCGACATCATTTGTTGAGTAGCAACACTTAAAATCGCGCTCTAGATGGAAAATAACAATCATTTAAATTAAGCGAGTGAGCATCGAACCCACAACCATGATGTCTCCAATGTCTCAGTCTAAAACGTTACACTGAGACATTGCACACTTTGCCATAATTTCATCGGTCACTTGTACTGACAAGATGATATGAGTCCAGGTAGGTATAGACTGTGCACGTGCCTAATAGGACATAATATGTAATCGATATCCTAATCATATTATGCTGATATACAATCGTATATATCAGCTTGATATGATTATTAACGACTGTGGGCCAGACACATTCTGAAAATAATTATAAAGATATATAACATGATAAATTAGTATTAACACGTCTACAAAATACATCATAGCGGTCAGAGTAATCATTTTTATTTACATATATCACACGTCACTTTTCAGCCCCTCTTTTATCCTTATAATATTATAAGGAAGAAAGAGGGGCTGAAAAGTGTCTGTAGTGAATATTATACAAGACAGTATAGTGTCAAGATTTCCGTCTGAAATCGAAACATTGTGTTTTTTTTATTCAGGGACTTTTTAAGTAATAATACAAAAATGTCAGCCCCATCGTTCCCTAAAACAATCTTCAACCACACAAATATAGCATTTCCTTTATCTTAATTCTAAGGACACTATTTATACTTAAACTTATACAGCATCTGAGCTACCAAAGAACAAGGTTCAGACAATAAACATTGGAAAACACCTACATCTATTAAATTTAAATTATGTCGACGAATTAAAACATTGGGTGTTGAATAGCGAAACTCAACGCCACGCATTGCCGTATTTTGCCTTAAAAAAATGTATATACCTAATTAATGATTTCGAATTTAATACTTTTATTTCAGGCAATGACATAATTTTTATGAAAGTTGCTTTAAAATTTTCTTATATAGCATAAAAAGTATACTAACTAATGGTAAATAAGCAGCGCATACTTTTTCTACGTGAGGTTATCTGTTTCGGATACCCGCCCGATGGGGGACTCGAACGGATTATATGGGACTCCGAACTTTCAGATGTAGGCCGTCTGTATAAAACCTTTGCTGGTGCTTTGCTTTGACCGCCACTAGCTGGGGCTACGGAAGCTACCCAATCTTCCGTGAACCTCAGCGCTTATCGAGGTTTCGCGCGGGAGCGACCTGCGCGTGCCTACTCGGGCAAGGAGACTAGGTAATCAGCTTCCCCAGGCTGACCGATTAAGGCTCGGATACAGGAGGCATACCTCGTTCGTTCCGCCGCTTTATCCTCGAGCATCACTGCCTGCAGCCAAGTGGACGGCTAATCCACCATGGCTTTTATCACAGCCAGCAGGGAGTGGCGAATCCTATGACACACCACGCAACGCGGGACGTTGAGGCGCCCAGGATAGGAACACCTCCAGGGTGTGCTGGGCCGCACCTTCGTGGTAGTTGTCCCAATGGTGGCATCGAGTGTCAAGCGATCTCCCAGCGACCCCACACAGGTACCTTCCGAAGCCTCCATGTCCCGAGAATATGGACGTGGTGTGGAAGGTTAGGACGCTGTGACTGTTCATATGCGGTAACCCGCTCCTTCTTCCGTAGCGCTGGCTCTGCCCCAGGCACCAAGCCCCGACGTTGGCAATATAATGACGCTAGAGCAATTACATCCAGACCAGCCACAGCAGACACAGCAGGACATCGAGCCAGCACGCATGCTACTTCACCAGAGATAGTTCTATTCCCCCATGTCACCCAGATAGTCTTTACCTTCGCGCCCGCCGCAGTATGAAGACGTTGTCCCGGTTAGGGCGTCCGCCCAAACAGAATTATCGTAGAGTGAACTCACTTAACCTTACAGTTGTTGGTTCTCTTGTTTTCATACATTTTCAATTCCAATTTCCAACTACTGGGACAATTCACTTTAAAAGTTAAAGTTTTCGTGCCCCCATAAAATAAAAAACATCATTATTAAGAAATATTACCCAAGGCAAGAGAATTACAATGCATAGTTTACAAAATATCTCTATAATTATAAAGAAAATATTGCAGCTACTAATTAAAACGTAAAATATAACTAATTTGTCAAGTGATAATACAGTGACTTTATTAAAATATATATCCTTTTTTAACGAATTATTTTCTTTATTTACACTCAAAGGAGTTAAAAGATTGATTGATTGATTGACCCAACTACGAGCTTACATAAAACACACACACAAATAAGCATGCACTTAATAAAAATATGTGTATTTATTGTAGTATACATATAATTATGTTCAAATTATATTATATTTAAAAATATAAGACTTTTTACGTGCAGTAATATGTAGACTTAATGATGATTATTGTAAAATGCATTAGGAAAGTTTAGTTTATTTTTAGAATTATATAACTTTTAATTTTCATGACTAAATGAGATAGCGTCGTGAATGGTCAAAAAATTTACGTCAATCTTGGGACTCTTGCAAGGGACGTGATTCTTGTGAAGCTTGTGAGAATTTTGGCATCAGATGTACTATTCAAACCCTTGTTACGGAGTGAATCTTGACAGAAATTTTGAATACCAATGGATACCTCGTAAGTGGTTTTATTTACCAATCGTAAATAATTATTTCTTATTATATTATAATATTACATATTTACTTTATGTATGGTCTGCGTAATTCTTAAGATAATTTACAGTTCCGCGTAAAATATAATATCCATGTTATAATATAATTTCATCTTATTTTTAAAAACAAGTTATTTAATATATTCAATAAAATTAACTTTGAATACATGCTATTGGACATAAATGTAGCGGAAGAATTGCGTGCGGAGCATCCTTGCGGCGGGCTCTACGCCGGCCCGCGCCAGCTAAGCGAGGCGGAGACGGTTGCGCTCACTCAATACCTGCACAATCTGCGCGCTCCTTTGTATACTTTTATAGTTTTTAAGGAAGGCGATGTGCTTGTAAGATTTATTTTAGTAATGATTTCATATTCAATCCAAAAAATAGAATAAAAATTGTAATAAATGCTTCTTATGCTTAAACGTAGTTCAATTGTTTCATAAATATATTTAGTAGTAGTAATATAATAAAAGTAGTAAAATATTACTAAACAATTCATTTATTATTAATTTTCTTATTAGGGCATCTTGTATCCCTACTCTCATACAAAGAAGAAACGAGCTATGGATCATATATATGTAAGTACTATTTTGTATATATTTTATCTATTTTTGTGAAAAAAAATATTAATCAAAAATAAATGTTCTATATATAAATAAATTTAAAATGTTTCTGTACATATTCTCTAAGAGGCAACGAGCTTTACGAGCTGCATCGGCAGCTTATAGCATCAGTGGGCGACCGTACGTTGCTGGACAAACATCCGAGTTCCTGCGTAAGTTTGTATTTATCAATGAATAAGACAATAACTAAATAATATAGGTTCCATTAAATATATGCTGTGTTAATATTTTACTGTCTGTTTTTGTATACCCACAATACACTTTACAGCACTCTATGCTGGTGGTATTGAAGATTGGGTAGATGGGCATCTAGGAATAGAAAATACCTATACAGTTATGATGTTCAGACCCACGGATGTGCGGAACTCTAAAATTGTTACAGAAGTAATTTAGTTTTATTTATTTTTTAGCTTCTCGATTTTTCTTCGTAGCATTTTCTTTTGGCATAGAGACCATCCGTCCGAGTTATAGTCCGAGTATAGTCCGAGCTATTGCGTTTTGAGTGGAGTATTAAAAAGCCACGCTTCGTCTAAATTGAGGGGAGATATGTAAATAATCTAAATATAATCATTTCCCTGGAGTGTCAATCGAACCCTAAACCAATCGCGTTTAAAGTCGCTGCCCCACTGCGCCATGATTTTTTTGTTGTTTTCTTACTCTATATTGCACCTATGTTAGTACATAAGTCCAATGGATACTTTTGTTTTAATTAAAATTAATGCTTTTGATAAAAATAAATGTTTAAAATAAATCTTTAAATTTTAGCGCGTTGTTCATGAAGCGTATGCGGCCGTAGACACCTTGCTGCTACAAAGCGTAGAGCCGCTGGGTCAACCGCAAATAACCTTAACAAGGGCTGGGGCCTATCGGTCTCCTCTTAATATTAAATTTTTAGTTTGCTTATGCTTAATATATCTTAATATATAGTAATAAATATTCTTAATATATTTTAATAGTGACGCATAAAAAATATATAGAACATTTTCACAGATTATGAGTTTGTAATTGCAGATATAACGATTTCTAATTTATGTCCTATTAATATATATTCATTGAGTTTTTTGACAAATTTCATATCATTTAATTAAATTTATTGAACTTTTACTGCACCTTTGTTCAATAGAAGTTTCTTGTATTTACTAAATTTGTTCTTATTATTCTTTAGGACCTACATTATTATATTATTTATTATCACATTATATTAAAATGTTAATAAAATGTTTAAATGCGTAAATTGTATTTGTACAATTTAATTGAAAAGATATTGATTAACGTAATAAAATAGCAATGATTAGTGAGTCAGACATTGGTATCTTATCACTCTGAAAGTTGTTACAAAGATGACGATTGATTAAAGAATTGTTTATTATAAAATGTCCATTAAGCATTAAAATTCGAAGACCTCAATTTTTTTACATATGCTTACCACCTTTCTTAAACTCTCCCACCAATATCTCTCCTGTACAATATGTAATATATTTTTTAAAGAAACACATACAAACGTACATGACGAACGAAACTGTTGTAGCAATTGAAACAATAAATTACATTTAGAGACGTGATGTCTCAATAGTAAATGAAGTGTATTTTATGTACCTACGCTTTCTTTTATTTTTTTTATTCGATATATAACTACTACTACTACTACTACTATTATCCCAAAGATATTCATTAAGAGTTTAATGCGTTTTTCATATTAGTCAGGAAGGTGATAGAATTCACTGAAAATAGCGAATACGTACACCACCAATAACTTAGAAAACTTACAATATTTAAAATAATTTTTGAAAAAAAGTACAAAATATGTTCTAGTAAAGTTAAATCATTTGTTTTTCATTTATACTCTTAGATAGTTTACTACTTTATAATTTATTTTCATATGACCATCTGGTGTTCTATAACAGCATTACAGATTCTAGGCATTCTTACTATGATTTTTTATTAAATAATCGGTGGTGGTAGTTTCATCCCAAGTTCTTTCTGATACCAGGTATAAAATCTGTACCAGGCAGGATTGTTGGATTGTTTTGTTTATAGGATAAATAAATGACTACATCAAAAACTTAAATCAAAACAATTTTACGTAAAAGTATGTATTTAAATAAAAATAAACAAAATTTATGAATAAAAATTAAACTTTGAAAAGTATTCGTTTCCGATTTATCAATTACTCTTTTTAGTGATTGTTTCATTACATTTGAAATTACAAATTTTGTTAGTTGAATTTATAAATCTCGACATTTTTATAAACTCCGCTCGAACCGATACCGAACGGAATTTCCAGGTAGCCTGTTATCTAATATATTGTAAATTAAATTAGAAATTCTACGTTATTATCAGTCTAGACGATAATTATTTAACTTATTATTACATTATATGATAATAATCAGAGAATAATCATAATAATAAATAAATATAAAATTACTATTAATCATATAATGTAATAATAAGTTAAATAATTATTTAATGTCACTTTCACTCCGTTTGAAACATTATACGTTGAGAGAATGAAGCCAAGACCGTATTTTTTCTAACTAGATCGAAGAAATGAGAATATTTTTAAAAACAAACCATAAAAAAATCAACGAGGTTCTGTAGCACCGACAGTTGCAGCTACTACAACGACGGCGAAGGTGACGCGGTCAAAAGGCTAATTCGGAATGCGAAGAGGGCAGCGATGAGAGGTATTGTGGAACACAATTTTAAGATGGCCGTTAGAGACAGGAACAAGTGGTCACGTCCTCAACCATTCTGGTCCTTTTCGCATCAAGTCGAACATATATTATTAAGATTTAGTGTTTGTATATTAATTACAAAAATGGATGGAAATTTAGATTTATATAATATATTATATAGTATAGATAATTAATAAAACACCAGTCACAATCACGCTTGGTAACAATAAATGAAATAATGTTTGTCCAACAATCTGATTAACTTAACCGATACATAATAGGTTCATAATAACTATATGGATTTAGTTGAAAACTACAGACAAAAGATAAAAAAAAAACAGATTAAACTACTGGTCGTGGAAAGCTGGGCGTAGAAATTTGGTATGCAGGTTTCTAGGGGACTGTAGAGGAATTCTAAAAGAATTCCCGAAAGCTTTACGAGAAATCTGAGACTACATTTTGCAATTGCTAAAACGGGAGTACAGTTGCAACTACAATGGATTTAGCAATAGCTCGGTAAGGATAATAAAGTCCATGTAAGCGAAATCGTTGCAGGCGGCAATGAGTATTAAAATAATTTCGTTTGGTATATTCGAGATGTGAAAAATAATTTAATTGTTTATACTATCAAGTATTTTAATTTATTCTTATAATATGATTTCAGAAGATCTCATCGAAACGAGTTAATATTTTAAAAGTAAAATGAATGCTCTAAATAAAAATATTTTCTGTTCCACACACAGACCTTATATATCAAAATCATTATTATAATATCTAACACTATTTACGGTTTACATATAAAATAAGAAATTTGTGAAAACTCAACCCAGACGAAACATTTAAGTTCTTGTTATTTGAAATCGTCAGTAATAATTATTTAAAACTGTTTAATAACTATGCATTTTTATTAAACTGTAGTAAATTCGATAGCAAAGGTGGTTCAACTTGGTTATAAATATTTTCCATGCCAAATATGACTACCAAATACGACGCTGAACTTAATTTTGCTTGTTGATGTTGCTATTGGGCTGATAATATCGTATCTATGTATTTTAAAACTCTTTATAATCTATGCAGATAGTGACGAAGAACAAATAAATGAACTAATCATTTTTTAAGTAGTGATAGGAAATATTATAAATCAATGAAATCGGCGATATTTGTTCACTCTTAAGTTACGTGTAGCTTTGCGTTGTCGTACAAGTGCACGTGCTATTTTGTGAAGTTGAGTCTTTCAGTGGAACTTAATCAGCATGGTAATATTTTAATAACTTTTTTATATTGTTTTCTTTTCTTTAAGTTTTTCTTTGTGTTAACGTATAAAGAAAAGTAGAATTAAGTGCAAAATTTATATTTACTGATAAAGTAGGCGTTTGTCTGAATTATGCGCGAGTCCAGCGTAAATACAGACCCGCTCCGCCGTCGTAGACCAGGGGGTAGGAGAAGGCAGTATGCTCAACGTCAACTCCCCCTACCCTAGAGGAGGAATAGGGGGTTTGTTATGGTGATGTGCTCTGGAAGTAACCCCGGAGCACCCTGAAGGCGGCTGTGGTCTGCAATAGGCGGGTTGTCTATCGAGGCGTCGTGGTCGCATGCGCAAGCGTTCCTGCGACGTCTCATAATGGTAGAGACGGTTTCCGCTGGGTTTTAGTGGGTAGTGTTCACGGATGAGTCCCACAGTATCATCCGCTCGTAAGGTGCCTAACGTGCGGATGAACTGCGTAAATTGCATTTCCCAGCGACAAAAAAAAAGAATAAAAAGGCGTTCATCTGAATATTAATAATTAAATTGAAACCTAGGCAATTGACATTGTGGCGCAGTAGGACAGTGTCTCGCTGTAAACACGATTGACTGTGGGTTCGATTCTCACTTGGAGGAATGATTTTAAGACATAGAGCGGCCTTCATTTCCGTCAGTTAACTCACAACTCGACTTAGGGCGAAATGTGGAGAACTAGGGTAGTGAGGCAGGAAAAAGTGTGAACCTGGAAAAAAAGAAAAAATTGAATTCTGATACTTTCTAAATCTTTTTACTACACGTTTTTATAATTTAAACTTTTGTATGTAAGGTACTTAAATTCATATTTATAACATTACTTTCATTTGTTGTTTGGTGCCTTGATTGGTTAATAATGCTAAAAGCTCATTATTTTTTTAAAGTTTCCTGTTTAAGAAAATTACTCAAAATAAGTTATACTTCGATACAGATTTAATTCTCCAAATAGAGTTATATTTTTTGTTATTTTTATTAAATATTTAATATAAATATAATTTAATATGCATTTAGATCATAGTGAAAAAAAAACTTCATTTATAAATGGATGTCACTTGAGATATAAACGTACTGTTCTTAATGTTATCAATATCACCTTACAAAAGACAAAAAAACCTTTTAACGGCTTTTTAACACGCAGGAGGAATAAGAGGAATAGGAGTAATGTAGTGGTAAAAAATATTTTTAAATATTATAAACGATTTAACTGGATTTTAAAAGCTTTGTTATACGTTATATATTAGAACGACAGAACGACAAACAGTAATTAAACACAGAACAAAATAAAAGTTTTAATGGATGTGTTAAAAAAAATATTATTACCATAAATAAAAAGCAATAACTAATCAAAAATTAAACATAATTAGATCATAGAGATAAATTAATAATAAAAAAATACATTATGAACATTAAAATACAACATCTAATTGCAGCTTTGAATTTATATAAAGTAAGACAATACTTTATACAAAGACAATAAATTGATAATCAAAGTTATTATTCACATATTATTTAATATGAGGCCATCGTTGTTCAGTGGGACAGTGTGATTTTTGTCGCCATCGATTTTGTGTTTGATTCTCACCCGGTGAAAAATTATTATTATTTTCATTTCTCCTCTCTGGTGAACAAGTCTCAATTTTGGGCGAAATGTGGAGAACAGAGTGTCTTGACACTAGGTTCTCTCGGCCTACCTTGCTATGCGGGAAAAAGCGTGAAGCTGAACATTTAATATTCCAAATATAAAATAATATACGTTTATAGTTTAAAAAGTTTAAGTTTAAGTTTTTTTTAAAAAGTTTCTTTTTTTTAAAACATAATAAACGCAGAAATATTCTAGAAGTTAAAAAACAATCAACATTTATGACAATAATACCTTTATAATTTTAATCTTGCATTTTATATTTTATTCATAAATTTGAGATAAAGCTTAAGCCATTAACCTTGAACGATAGTATATTAATACATCAAAAAGTTTTTTTTTCAAACAATGCTTGTAAAGACAGAATGTGTAAACTTTGTTATTTTTTTTTATATAAGTATTTTTTTTCCTTTAATATCGTTGGTTGCAACAACGTATAAATAAATAAATGAACAAGTAAACCTATCCTGGATTTCTGATAACAATACATGTCCCCATATGTAGTCGCGATTCTCTGCTAGAATATCTAATATTATCTTTAGACAATACCAGGATACGATATGGTTTAAAGATAGCGATCTGGATTATTTAATACCTACTAATTATCTTTTTAAGCCATTTATATATTTCGTTTTGAGTTGTTTCTGTGATTACTTTTAATAAACGTAGGTAATTTTACTAAAACTTATCTGTGTGGACATAAAATTTTTACACTTATAATAATTAGTAATTACAATTCATATTTTGCTTTAAAAAGTATGTGAGTTATTAAATTACAAATTAACTCTGACTTAAATATTTGAATAAATAGATTAAAATAATATAGTTCAACAACAAAATATAATGCAATTGTAACATGAATATTTTTTTGAAGGGTGACGCTATAGATCAAGGCGGCAAAGTCAACCCCGCTTTTGAGTCCTCGGAACCTTCAGTACAAATACAAGACAAACAGCAGCTAGACAAAAGCAATGACAAACAGGTGTGTATATTATCTATGTAGTAAATAAGTTAACCATTTATTTTAATAGGAATATGTAAATATTGTGGGTATATCTGATTGAAATAACGAATATATGGATACGCTTCAAATTTAAAGATTTGTTTCAAACATTTGAACCTGCAGTCTTAACATTACATTCCTATTAAAATTTAACTGTGTATGTAAAAGAATGCATTGTGGGAATCGATAACTTAAATATCGTATCGTACATATTGAGGTAGGGTCTCAAAAGCTCAATTTGTCTTTATTATCGTTTCTGTTAAAAATCACAAAAAATATTATATATTTTAAAATATATTGCCTTTTCCCAAGATGCATTATAGTAATATTTATGATTAATATAACAGCATAAAGTTGTGTCAATATATATTTTTCAAAACTTTTATTGACATTTTAACACACACAATTATAATAAGAAGTTTTTGTACGTTACAGCAAGACGTTGAAAATGGAACTGGGAGGGCGACATGGGGAAACCAATTAGAGTTTCTTATGTCTTGCATTGCTTTGTCTGTGGGTCTTGGCAACGTATGGCGATTTCCTATCACCGCATACAGAAACGGAGGTGGAGCGTTCCTTATTCCTTATATTATCGCACTTATTTTCATAGGAAAGCCTATGTACTATCTCGAATGTGCAATTGGACAATTCAGTTCTAAAAATGCAATTAAAGTGTGGGCACTGGCGCCAGCTATGAAAGGTAATTTACTTATAGTTTTATGAATGTATATAAATAAGTATTTTTAAATTACAATAGTGTGGGTTAAAGTTGGTTTAATTTTCAAATTCACTTAATGTTTTCGTATATATATCCGCAAATATTGTTGTAAAGAATGAGTGGTATATACTATAATATAATATTAACTGAAATTTTCAGGAGTCGGTTTTGCGCAGACATTGGGATGTTGTTATATTTTATCGTATTACGTGTCCATCATAGCATTATGTATTTATTACTTTGTTATGAGTTTCCAATCAGTCCTGCCATGGTCTGTTTGTGACGAAAGCTGGAGTGACTGTGTACCATCTGGTATGACTGAAAATATTGTCGTAACTGAAAACTCAACTAGCAGTGCTGAGCTGTACTTTCGGTAATTATTAAAATTTTAATATTTTATACGCGCTTAAGTATAATTATAATCTCATTTTAAATATAATATTTTTGTTTACAGTAAAACAGTTCTACAATTGAGTGATGGCCTAGAGGAAGGTCTTGGTAAGTTAAATTTTCAATACCTTAATATTTCCATTCCTTTTCAATTCTTTTAAATTTAAAAATGTCAATCCAAGTAGATCGTAAATAAAGATATCAAAATTTCTTAGCTCACACTAGTTTTAAATAGGTAATATTTATGTAACTTTTGTAAAACCAGTGTAATTTTCATTAAGATCACTATTTATTGAAAATGAAAAATACTTTTAATTTAAAATTTACTTTGTATTTATTTTATTAATATTCTTTCATAGTCCAGCCAGATTTACTGATTTGGTACTTTTTGAGACTGTCTGTCTATTCATGTGTGTGGCAATGATTTCATCATTATTTCAAGAGTATTGTAAGGTTCCTGGGGTAAAGTATCGTATTTGGCTCATTCCTTACGTAGTCATGATCATTCTTTTAATCAGGTAGGAAATAATAAATTTGCATATATTTAACATAGTATTCATTTAAATTTTCTATTAATTTTGATTACTGTAAATTTATTTGTTAGTACTTTGTTGCTAATTCGGCAATAACATATAAGACTCCATTTCAAATAATACTTAGTAATTAAAATATCATAGTAGTAAGGAAAGTGATAACATTTTAAAAAGAAAATTATTATTAAACTTTTCAGTACTCTTCTCTACCGGAGTTTTGGGAAACCCGGCATCCTGTTCTTCTTGACCCCTCAGTGGGATAAACTGGCCGATCTTAACGTAAGTTTTCTTATATTTTTTAATAGATTACATACACAATTAGTATGGATAATATAAAAAGATATAAGAGATTAATTTAATGTTTCGTGCCATAGTTCTGTTGCTGATTGTGTAATTTTATTATTTGTTCATAAATAAATTAAGAAGAAGTAAATTGTTATAAGTTCTTTGATTTCACAATTATTACACATTTTGTTCTGTGACCACGGACTACTGTAGTGTTCAGCGTCGGGTTCAAAAATGCAAATTTGACGCCATAATATTAGATCCATTTGAATAGATTTGTTGTCACAGTACAGTGCCATCACGCGCGTTCTTCGCTTACTATTTGCACCGGACCGCTAATTATGTTCTCTTCCTACAACGGTTTTAGGCAAAATGTTTACAGGTGAGGACACTTCTACGCTACTAATCTGGTGTCGGTTATATATATTTCAAAATCAAAAACTTTTGTATAACTTTAAAAAAATGCTACTTATAAACTTTTACTAATATATATTATAATACAAAATTCTTTAAAAACAAAATCGCTTTGAAATACAAGATTTGATACCTGACATAACGCCATTTCTTTTTTTGTACATTTCACTATGTATATTATATATTTATATATGTAGATACGTTTTTTAATATATATATATTTTTTACAGAGATGCTATGATTGTCACTACTTTGGATACATTCACTAGCTTGCTCTCTGGTATTACTATTTTCGGTATTCTTGGCAACCTGGCTTACGTACTTGATCAGCCGGTGGATAGTGTAGTCGGCACTGGTGGCACTGGATTGGCTTTCGTTTCTTACCCCGATGCTATTTCCAAGACATTCCAACCTCAGGTATCTAGTTAATATAATAAATAAGAACTTTAATATATAAATCCATATTATCCCTAACCAATACATTATGAACAATAATTATACAGATGTATTTTGTTTGATTTTAGCTATTCTCAGTGCTCTTCTTCATTATGATGATGGTTCTCGGAATTGGTTCAGCTGTAGCCCTCGTCACCGCCGTCAATACTATCCTTCTGGATGCTTTCCCAAAAGTGAAAACAATATATATGTCGGCTTTCTCTTGTACTGTCGGTTTTGCTGTTGGTCTTGTATACGTTACACCTGTAAGTAAATTAATGTTATAATAATGATACTGACCATTTATTACTTATGTTTACTTTTTGTATTAATCTTAAATTTTTTACTTCTTATATAAACAGAGCGGGCAATATGTGTTGACGATGGCTGATCATTTTGGTGGAACTTTCCTAATTTTGTTCTGCGGTATTGTTCAAATTATTGGAGTGTTTTACATTTACGGTAATTATCATATTTTCATTATCTATTCACTTATAAATTTTGTACCATTTTACATGCAATAGCTAGAGATTATAGCTTCGAGTAAAATAAATATATAATTTTACCATTTCAGGTGTGGAAAATGTATGTTTGGACTTAGAATACATGTTGAATGTAAAGACATCTGTATATTGGCGTTTCTGTTGGGGTTTCATCACTCCAGCTATGATGGTCGTGGTATTTTTCTATACACTAATAGACGGTCAAGCCTTAGACTTCAACGGTGTGTACGAGTTTCCGTCTGCGGCCTATGGTAATTACATTTTTTTATTTGAGTTTAGTTTTTCGTTCTTTACACTTATGTATTTACTTAATTTATCCTTTATATTTTCTAATTAAAACTACGTGGATGATTGTTGAAATAATGTTACTATTCAATGTACTCATAACATTTTGTTATGATACAAAGCTTTGCGCTAAGAAACATTTTAAAATTATGCATTATTTAAAAAAAGGAGTATTATTTTTTATTTTCCATTTGTTACCTTTAACTACTTTACCCATTTCCCCAAAAAATTACTTTACTTAGAGAGATCCAACCTACAACCATCGGATGGACAGCAACACACTTTAACTTTCAATATATATACTTAAATGTGTTTTAAATACGTATATGTTTACAGTTGCTGGATATGTGATGATGGGCTTTGGAGCACTATTCCTCCCAATATTTTTCATCACAACTATGTACAAAAATAGATCTGCTGGTGGTATTGTTGATGTAAGTAAAATTTAAAATCCATATTAATATTGTACGAAAATACGAAAATTTTAATCTTGTCTAGTAAGCTGTCAAACTGAGCTTAGTTATTTACTGAGCCCCCGCAACTACCATTACCAATTCGGTATATATAGTTTACATAAGAAATAATTATCTTCGGTGATAAAGGTAGCTAGAAGTCGACTTGTTTCTATTTTATTTACAGTTTTTGTAGTATAAGAAATGTTATATAAAATATTGTTGATATTATTATTTAACATCAGTTAAGATTTAACATCTTTAATAATTCTATGAAAAAATATCAATGAGTATCCTCAATATTTTTAATCAATATCCTAATTATTTTTAGATCATAAGGAAATCTGTTCAGAAGAAACGAGTTTGGGGGCCACTTGCCTCTCAAAATCATAGTGAATGGTTGCTTTTTAAGCAAGATGCTAAAAACGATCGCCTTAAAACGAGAACGAATTGGTTTAGACATGTATGGATGGTTTTGACTGGATCATATAGACGTGGAAAATAATTATGGAATGTAAATGTACTTCCATTAACCCACATATTATTAGAACAATAGTATTTAGAACAATACATTAGTTTACTTAAGAGATTTGTATATACATACTTAATTGATCTGGATCTGGATATGTATTGGCGTGTATTTATTTTTATAAATATGTTACATTGTTATACTCAATAAAAACAATAATTGAAAACGCTCATTTTTTATTACAAATTAGTTGTCTCCTGCAACTCTATTTGCGCAGGGTTTGTCTTCTCAGATATTGGATTTATGTGTGTGCCGTGTCAATATCTCCATCATGCTGAGTAACTTTTGGCAGTTAACTAAGTAAAATTCGACTTATTTTTTATATTTTACATGGTACTTCGTAATCCGAAATGAGATTATTTAGAATTAGAGTTTTGTGTGCCAACTTTTCCTAAGGTGCTACTTTCGTATTACTTTTGTATTACTTCCATAGTTTAGTTGGTCTATTATGATTCTTCACGAAGTGTCCCAAAAATTTTGATCAAAAATCGTTAAAATCGTAAATATATTATTATTGTTTCATCACAATATATTCTATTCCATACTTTTAATTATCTAGTATCTGTTTTATTATAGTATAGATAGATTTCATGATGATATGTGCTGTATTTTAATCAAATAAACAATTTAATAATATATATATTTTTAAAAAATTTTAAAGTGTTATTTGCACACTTAGGAATTTGAAAAAGAGAAAACCGAAAAAAAAACTCTTGAAAACGGTTTTCAAGAGGCGCGGGTTTCAAATACCGCTGCGTTA
Organism: Podotricha telesiphe; assembly: GCA_038994665.1. Classification (NCBI taxonomy): domain Eukaryota; kingdom Metazoa; phylum Arthropoda; class Insecta; order Lepidoptera; family Nymphalidae; genus Podotricha; species Podotricha telesiphe. Next base: position 114,177 of record JAOYRR010000139.1, on the reverse strand, counting down.
AAATTTTTATACGTTTTCTAAATAAGTAATTTTATAATAATTGCCTTATTAAACGGAATAAAATACATAAGGAATGTATCTACTTAAAAAAAAGGACAGTACAGACGTCAGACCGTATAGTTTTAAGTAAGCGCGCACACATTCATGAACGATTTTGGTCTAAGCGTAAGCTTATATTTTAAATAGATATATTATTTCAGATATTTTATTTTACCTATTAGGTGCTATATCATACTAAAATGTAACACTGATAAAGAATTTTTATGTTGTAAATATTATTACCATTCCAGTTTTATTAATACTATAAGACTGTCCATAGGATGAAGAACAAGTAGTTAATATTTTAAATATTGCATAACACTTTAATAAATGTTTGGAAATCTGCCCTTTTAAAACTAAATAGCAAAACATATCAAATTCTAGGCACGAATTACTACAATACTTTGAAAAGAGCTACGTCGCGTTCTTTCGAAGCTATCCGTCATTATGGCTGTCAACTCCGCGTTGTGAAGTAAGCATGTATGAATGCAATTTTTTCATACTATAAAGTATAAGTGTAAAAACAAAATAAAAGGTAAGTTAATTTACAATCATTATTATATTTCATAACTCGTATTAAGGGTCTTTTACCCTTGTTTGTAAAAGTATTTTTTTTATATAATATTAGTTTGCGTATGAAATTATTGTTTAATTATATTGTTAAAGCTACTTATTGAGTAGGTACTAAATTAGCCTTTATGTTTTTTTAAATACTTAAATTTTTGTTGTCCTTTAAAGAAATATCATGTAAAGAAAAATGTCATACAAATTGAACATAATTTAACATCTTACACCATATATATATTAGGAAATATATATTAGAATATATTAGGTGATACTATCTCTTGTTTTTATATTTTTTAATCAACCCATAGAAAATCGTGTGGTAAATAAATAAGAACATGATTAGCTTAATCATTAAGGTTACACAAAATTAATTATTTCGATAACGCAAACAATTTGTCGTATCCCGTGTGCTTCCTGAATTTTATCTGTTAACTTAACTTAACTTTCATAGAGGATAGTTAGGATTCTTATTTAAGTAATTTCTATAAAATTGTCGTACCTGTTTCATGATATTTATAAGACAATATATGACAGACAGACAGCCAGACAGACAGCCAATACGTAACAGAAGAAGAACAATATATCTTGTAATTATGCTATTTATAGTGAAAATAAATTCAATCCAATCACAGTTTTCTAAAACCTTTGGTTACCTTTTTTGTATATATTCACAATTTCATACTGTCTCAATTCATACTGCAAAGTCTCATCGATGTCATATTAAGCTTGTTTTAAATTTAATGTAATGCGATAATTTCACAAGATTACATAAATCCTACTCGGACTTAGTAGACTTAGTTATACTCTAAGTTTCTAACTAAATAATACTGTCTATTGAGTAGGTACAATCGCGTTCAGTTGCTTCTAACAATGTTTTTTTTCTTTTTGAGTTGAATGGAGTACGTTCGACAGCCATGGGTTGAAACTAAAGAAGTGAAGAGAACAATAAATTAATATTGACTTGCACGTATACCTTACGAAACAAAGACAGTCGTTAGATAGCACACAAGGCAATATACATGTGGCTATTTCTATTGATTTTATTGATACTTGGTATCACGAATTCACGACGTCACCCAATTATGCATAACATAAAACACTAAACTGTATAATGCCTTTGCATAGAACATAAACATTACAATAACATTAAAATTTGTAGTTAAAAATTGTGTTTGCAATCTAGACACGCGGTAGCGTGTCAAGCCAAGTAGAAAAAGGTAATTTTACATAAACCACTTTTCATCCCTTCATAACTCAAAAACTATATCACATAGATATGTCAAATTTAGCTCACATATTTATTGAGACTTGCAAGATTCAAATGTGCTCCAAATTTTATAAATATACCTTAAACTGATACTTTGATATTGACGTCCAAAAATCGTCATTTTTATCACTTACTAACCGATATAGATCAAAATTAGTAATTTTTTATCATTTTATTACAAATTTTCAATTAATTGATTCTATTAGGAACACTTACTTATAGAGTATGTTATTGAAGAATTAGCAAAACAGTAAAATTTAAGGTCTTCATGTGAATATATTAGGAGTGGAATACCCCTTTTGATATTTTTTTCTAATCTTAAAATATCAGTTTTAGTATATGTAACTAAGAGTATGATAGTCAACTGCGTCTGTATTATATATATATATATATATATATATATATATATATATAGCTATAGCCTAGCCTAGCGGCCCAGCTGCGGCGTCGAACGCGTAAAGTATAAAAACGCTGCAAAAGCAATTTATTTCCTTAGTTTTAGTTTTAATAAAAACTATATTATAAACTTCTGCACAAATTAAAAGTGATATCTACAAGATCTTTAGAAGATGTAAGAGATCGGTGAAAGGTGAAGAGTTTGGACTTTTAAGCCAGCCAAACAGGCTTAAAAGGAATACAACAAAAAAAATTCATTCAAATCGATCCAGTAACTATGAAGATGTGCGCGTACAAACAAACAGACTGACAAAAATTTTGAAAATCTTTGATGCATATTCTATTTCTGTTTTTATATTCCCCCTTATTTGCTATTTCATAATTACATTCAATGTACAGATACAACTTTTACACTGTTTTATTACATACACTGTAAGCATGTTTAAGCATTAAAAAAATCACTAATTAACCTATTTACTGAACTGAGAACCTGAACTAACTTTACTTATAATTAATTTTAATATCGTCGATGTCAAGCAGTTTATATTTCTCATACAAACTTTCATCACTTATTGCAACCCTTTGGCGGTTGATTTTTGAAAAATATAAGTTGCCTCTGTTGGACCCTGGATCTTCAACTATTTTCATTTTAAATTCTATACAAATTGGGCCGGTGGTTTAGTCGTGAAAGCGTCACAGACAGACAGACTTTTGCATTTATAATATTAGTATGAATAGATAGATATTATTTATTTTATGTCAATGTCATTAATTACAAATAAGTCGTGTTGTACGCAGATGATCAGCGATCAACAAGATCAAGAGAGTAATATGAATGCTGCGTCTGAAAATTCCGAATGTCTAAATCTTAATAATTCTCCTAATCAACTAAAAGACAAATTGGTAAAACTTTATATACCTACAATAAATTATTACAATTTATAAATAAAATATACAAAAATAAAAAAAGATAATAAACTTGTATCGCTCTTAATCCATATTTTTAGAAACTTGAAGATTTAGAAGGTGGTCAATCTGAGAGAGCTGTTTGGGGAAATCAAATTGAATTTCTTATGTCTTGTATTGCCACGTCAGTTGGTCTCGGAAACGTATGGCGATTTCCATTCACCGCTTACCGAAACGGTGGCGGAGCGTTCCTCATACCTTATATCATAGTACTATTTATTATAGGGAAACCAATGTATTATCTAGAGTGTTATTTGGGCCAATTTAGCTCAAGAAATGCAGTTAAAGTGTGGGCACTAGCACCTGGAATGAAAGGTAATTAATAAAATAAAATTCCTGTTATTTTTTAATTTTTAACACTCAAATTTCTAAAAAAACCGAGTGCCTGTCTGTATCAGAATTGTTTTTAAAATGTATGTGGAAATTAGTATGTATATTTCAAATTCAGTTAGATAAAAAAAGGAGCTTAGGATACTTAGGAAAATGTAATAATAATAAAATTAAGCATAATGTGATGATAGTGAACCAATAGCAAATGCCACTTGAGTGAGGAGTCCCTGATATTAGTCCAAGCTTCTCTCTCTGCCATACGACTGATCTCTCGTGGTGAAGCCATGCATTAGAAGCAATTTTATAAACATATGTACATGTTTCAGGAATTGGTTATGCTCAGTCTTTGGGTTGTAGCTTTATTTTATCGTACTACGTACCAATTATTGCATTATGTATTTATTATTTCGTCATGAGTTTTCAATCAACTTTGCCGTGGGCTATATGTGATCCTGAATGGGATGATTGTGTTCCATCGGGCCTAACTGAAAATATAGTACTAACAGAAAACTCAACCATCAGCGCAGAATTATACTTTACGTAAGAGTTTTATATTTCCACTTTATGTGAAATAGAAAATTCACAATCAACTAACATTTTTTTGTTTCTAGTAAACAGCATTTTTTTTATTTCTAGTAAAACAGTTCTCCAATTAAGTGGTGGAATTGAGGGAGGTCTTGGTGAGTTTGTTAATAGTTACATAATATTTATTTTGAAAAATGTTTGGTATATTATTAATTTTGGTTCACAGGATTACCCGTTTGGTATTTGACGTTATGCTTATTTGGAGTGTGGTTCATGGTTTTTATCATAGTTTCAAGAGGTATTAAAAGTTCAGGAAAAGCTTCATATTTTTTAGCTCTTTTCCCATACGTTGTTATGATTATTCTTCTAATCAAGTAAGTGTAAAATAGTTTATTTATGACGTATTATGTATACTACTTATTATAAAATAAAATAATTAAATTTTTAGTGCAACACTTTTACCTGGATCTGGAAATGGCATTTTGTTCTTCTTAACGCCTGAATGGGAAGCATTGGCCAGTCTTAGGGTAAGAGGAAGTCTATACTGTAACAACAAGTTTGGTCTGTACATTGCATATATGTAAGAAAAAATAATTTAGCCGGATGAAAAGATAGTAATATAATATGAATCCATGATTTTTTTAATTTTCTGTTTGTCTGAAAATGTTGTTTATTGAAAATCATTGAACTTTGCGGCCACCTCGGTGCGTGGTGGTAGAGGGGGGCTGACTGTTAACAGGATGACTGTTGGTTCGATTCTCATTTGAGGGAACGATTATTTTGCTTTAATTTTTTTCTCGGCTATAACAAAGATGGGCGTTCAATTTCAGCATTCAATACGCAATATCTTGAATTCGGGTAGAAAGTGGAGAACGCAGTGTCACCTTTGTCTGCCGAGAGAAAAAAGTGTCAAGTTGAAAAATTACAATCTGGAACATCTGATGTGGGGGTCTTAAAGACCCGAAAATTATCACTCTATAGGAATTTATTATAATTTTCGGTCCATTATACAACATGTCAAAATTAAATTATATGAAAGTATATCATAAAGTCATAAAGTCCATACAAGCGGAGTTGCGGGCATCAACTAGTTTTTACAATACTAATATAGTCAATTGCGTACGTACATAGATAGGGTAGATAAAGCAATTAATGCATTGCTTATGGAACTTACAGCTTACGCAAACGAAAAAGTATTGGTTTTTAGATAACATATATTATATGTACTATTACTATATATGACTAAAAGGGCGAAGATTCATTATTTTAATAACTTCTTAGTTTTACAGTTTATTAAGTGATTATTCCGTCAATTATGAATTGATTTTGAAAACTTACTTAAAAGAATATGATGTACTTTCTGAATAGCAACATATACCTAAGTAAAGTTTACACTAAAGAAACCAAGTTTGGTTTTTTAACACTCGTATTCTAATTATCTCTGTATACTCGTATCTTAATCGATTCGATCGACATCAATTGCAAAATTTTCAAAATATCTATCTATATAAACAATTGTGACAATACTACGATTTCATAATTACACTAGCATTCTAAAACGAAGAATATATATTTGGAGTGAATAGCAAAGAGAGATTGAAATTAGTTATAGTTGATAAAGCTTAGCTCACTCAGTTGAGTATAAGTTTATACAAGCTGCAATACAGTCCTTTAAACGTTGAGACCAGCTATCGATATCAGCATGCTATCGATATCTCTTTCTATAACTATAACAGTATCTATAACCAGACTAATACAATTCTTAATAAAAAAAAAAAATTTTAAACGAATATCATAGTTTTGAAATTATAGTGGCGAGTTCAAAGAAAAGCATTAACGGCAATTTAACTGATGGTTGGAAATTCAATATCCACAATCGGATTAAGTTTATATACTTTTTTATATCAATAATAAAAGCGTCACGAACGTGGCGTCCGTGTCCTTTTCCGCTCCTATATTTTTTGCTTTTAGTGATTTTGTTACTTTGTTGAAGATTTTGAGTACACACCATAATATGCAAGAAGTTATACATTGGAGGGCTAGAAGAGCCCTCTCTAGGAGTCCAGCTATAATGTGTATGTTCCATATATGTGAGTATGTATGTGCATTTGCGGGACTGAAAGGGTCACTCTAAGAGTCAAATCCGGCAGTCATCGGTTCATCTGCTTCTCTCTTAATTTGTTGGCCGTTTGTCGTTTACGTGGAGAAAATCTCCATGTATTTTGCCGTGAGATCACTGATGGCGTCCATGTCTCTATGAGAGATTGCCATTTTTATGTTGTAGTCCACTGTATCGGTAAAAGAATATTCATGGACCCGACGAATGAATCTGCCGATTGCATCTTTTTCAGCGTCAGTGTAGTACATGCAATCGTCAGTGTGCCTGGTAATTGCAAAGACAGCAAGTAATACGCTGTCGTGTATGGCACTTTTGGTAGATTTTGTCTGAACGATGACTACAGGCTCGTATTACCCATTACCCTGTGGCTCATTGATAGTAAGGGTGCGTGAGTTTTCTCCCCTTCCGAACCCTCCGTGTACGAAGTCCGTTTTCGGTAAGAACAGCAGTCCGTTTTCTCCGAAGGCTTCTCTGCTTTCCACCAGACAGACAAAAAATCATATATTTTTTTAATTCTATTAATTGTTTTTTGATCCCCTAAATTATTTTTTCGCTACAAATATTTAATGCACAGACACAACTTTTTTACTGTTTTATTATAGTATAGATTAACAAAAGATAATTGATTTAAACAGGTATGGTATGCAGCCGTTACGCAAGTTTTCTTTTCGCTTTCTGTATGCACAGGACCACTAATTATGTTCTCATCGTACAATAATTTCCGCCAAAATATCTACAGGTAGTACAGTTGTGTTTATTAATGTATTATAATTTATTACTTATTTATATAGGTACTGAACAACGAATTATTAATCTTACCTAAACTATTATATTTTGATTATAAATTGGAAAGATTTGTTTGTTTGTTACAATTTTTCTAAAAAAACTATTTTTTTTTAAATTGATCAAGAGATCAAAGAAAAAAATTCACGTTTAGAAAGCTTGATCTTCACCGAGCAAAATAGTTTAGTAGTTATGTTTATTTCCAAAAATAATCCAAGGTGTAAAAAAATGCCATAAAGTGTCCTTCATCGCATGTTATGCGAAAACTATTGACGAAAGAACAAAACAATATTTTACAATACTAAAGAACATGTCTGTCCATGTCATACATGAACATGTCAATGTCTATCCGACTCACAAAAATTTTTAGATTAAAAATAATAAATTTCCCGAAAATAACGAAAAGAATATGTGCATTATCTCGCTACATAAAAATATTCGTGTGACAAAAAACTTCGCGCGTCGCAGTCATTCAGTCGGCCGGGCCGTCGCATCGCAATATTGAAATGGAAATGGCTTCCAGGAAATTTATTTTCAAAATATTTATTTTTCCATAATGTTTACAAGGACAAGGTTTGTATATTTAAAAGTAAGATATACCTATAGTCATCCTCACCTTAATATATTCTAAATTAACAATATTATAAAGAGGAAGGTACGTAGAAATTACAAATCATCATGGATATAATCATCATCAATAAATATCATGGAATTGTATATCCTAAAATTGCCTACGAGAAGATCCAAATTAGGTAGATCAATATTGTACTTTACAAAATAACATTAATTAAAAAAAAAATTATACGTATATCGTTGATATATTTAAGTGAAAATTGAAATTGATAATTAACTTTGAAATTAAAATGAAATTTTATATATGTACTTTCTATTAATTTTATTTTCTATATTATTTTATAGAGATGCTATGATTGTCACCACTTTGGACACATTTACAAGTTTACTATCTGGTATTACAATTTTTGGTATCCTTGGTAATCTGGCATACGTATTGAACCAAGAAGTGGGTGATGTTGTCGGCACTGGAGGTACTGGATTGGCTTTTGTTTCGTATCCTGATGCTATCGCTAAAACTTTTCAACCTCAGGTATAAAATATATTGTTTTTTTATTATTATTATTTAGTAGTTGTAGGTTCGATTCGCATTTGGGAGAATGATTATATTTAAAATATTTTCATTTCTTTGCTCTGGTACCTAAGACAAAGTGCGACGGTGAGTTGCGCCAATCAACACATAATGCCTCGAATTAAGGCGGAAATTGAAGAACGGGTTGAAAACGAGTGGCTATCACACAGTCGCGTTTACAGTTAGACACTGTCACACTCCGCCATGATGGCCTATATAGGGATATAATATATAATAAAAGAAAGAATAGTGATATTTATAGTAGCCTATAGTAGTATAGGGATACTACTATAGGCTACTATAAATATCACTATTCTTTTTCGATACACTACGCATATATAAAAAACCCTTATTTGAATTGAAAACCAACTACGCCACGGTGGTACCTTATTGAAAGAAGGCTTTAGTTATTTGTGTTATAATTGAAAACTAATGATCAAAATGGAAATGTCGGTTAATATACGTATGTAATTTCAGCTCTTTTCAGTTCTATTCTTCCTGATGATGATAGTCCTGGGAATCGGATCTGCTGTGGCTTTGCTCTCAGCTGTCAATACAATTTTCCTCGATGCGTTTCCTCGTGTTCCAACAATCTACACTTCTGCGTTTTCTTGCACAGTTGGCTTTGCAGTTGGTCTTATATATGTTACACCTGTAAGTAATTAAAACTATAACTAAAACCTTTATAAATTCACCATTAAAATACAATTATTAGATAAATATTTCATACTAATTTAAACGTAGCGGAACTTGAAATACACACACACACACGTCCCAGGGCACGCTGCTTTCTAATTATGCCACTGTGAAGAATAGATTGAGATGCTACATGAAGATGTTATTGAACACTTAACACTTGTTCAGTCTTCCAACCGAATTATTTTCTAATCTTTGATTAATTGCCCCTATACCATCTGACTAACCTCGAAATTGCTTTCGACACATCGGAAAGCAGAAGGACTTGACGACATCCCGTTCGAAGCGTGGAAATCATTAAACTCCCTTGGAGTACTAATGATTACTGACATTTAAATCGCATCTTAATCGATGGAATGGATGCACCGTCAGTGGTGCTAAAGCTTTATTATTCCTATTTATACAGGCAGCGACAGTGTTCAAGATTGTGGTAGTTATAAGGTAAGCTGGATAAGCGCTTCTTGGGTCAAATGGCGTAGGTGTGGTCTGTGACCACTGATTACCATCGAGCTCAACTAATATATAATAATATAATCCTACCGATTCTTTTATACAGCAGCGGACGTGGGTTAGCACTATCTTGGCATACTCTTCTTCACCTTACGGAAATTAAGACGCTGAAGTGGATGTGTCGCGTGACGCGGTCTGATAGAAGGTAATCTTGGAATCCGTGACATAGCGGACAAGCTCCAATTAACCGTCCGTCCGTGTAAGATTATCCCTCGCCTGACCGACCGTCACCTGAGATGGTATATGGCCACTTTGCGCGCCGGCCTGCTGACTATGTTGTAAGAATATGGCTTGATATATCTATTACTGGAGCAGTACTCCTCGGCGCCCAAGGAAGCCATGGCGGGATGTTGTGAAGAAGTATATAAATGATTTGACCACTGAGGATGCTAAAGATCGTGCAAAGTTGAGGAGATTAATTTGGAAGGGTCTGCAACCTTGGTAAACACTAAGACTAACGGCAAGAAGGAGCACGAAGAACTGTTTTATAATCATAATAGATCAGCTAACCTATAAGAAAATAGGAAAAGCCGCATTAATAACATTTGTTTAGCGTGATGCGCATATTCCGTTGACGTATAATAATTAATTATCTGGAAAATCTGATAAAGAGCCAAAATAGCTTAGGTAAAGTATACGAGTAAGTAAATGCAGCATTAGTAAAAGTTATTCAGTGCGGTGGGCAAATTTCATTTATCATGAAACTCTGCCATCGTGGCGAAGTTGAGTTTCGGCATTTAATATGCACCGTCTCGAATTTAAGCGAAACGTGGAAAACCGAGTGTTACTGGGATTTCTTGGCTTGTTTTGAGAAAAAGACGTGAAGCTGAAAATATTAGAATCGTTTGAAACATCTGATGTGGAAGTCTTAGGGACAGGACAATTACTACAATAACAATAATTATTATACTTTCAGTCCAAGTTTCAATGTTAATAGTTCTTAAATGGAAGTGGTATATCACAAGTTCCACGCAAACCGAATTGCGTCCTGCCCGTTCAACGACGCAAGCCGAGGTCCTTGTCCCGCAGGGGGCGCCCTTGCAATCGTTGACCCCCCTCTCAAGCAGCCATACAGTGCTTGCATTTTTTGCAGGGATCGAGCACCCTCATCCCTCACCCCCCTGGTGTCGCAGTCAAGATCATTAAGGTTAACAGCATTTAGTCAATAACAAAAAAAAACAAACGGAATTACGGTCATCAGTTAGTTTATCACAAATTATTGTCGGCCTTTTATAATAAATTTTCACTATTTTACATGTTTTTCTTTTCATTTTAGGGCGGCCAATATATTTTAGAGCTCACCGATTATTTTGGAGCAACTTTCTTGATTCTCTTTTGTGGTATTGCTGAAGTAGCAGGCGTTGTTTGGATTTATGGTAATAGTTAATACAGAATGTTAACACACACAGATTGGGAGATAACATTTTTAGATATATTTACATTAGAATATAATATTTACATAGGTATGAAGAGCTATATTTGAATTGTGATATATTTCAGGAGTCGAAAATATCTGCCTAGATATAGAATTCATGTTAGATATCAAGACGTCATTTTATTGGCGATTCTGTTGGGGGATATTAACACCAACTATGATGATTGTAGTATTTATTTACGCTCTAATAGCGTCTGATCCTTTAGAATTTGATTATGAGTATCCTACAGCAGCGTATGGTATGTTTACAAAGAAATGAGACAAATAAGAAATATAATTATATTTTTTAATATGTAATTGATTTTTTATTAAAAATAGTTTTGATATGATTTTTATTTCTCCCGTCTTGTAAGACAAAGTTCAGTTCCGCCACTCAACACGCAATAACTCAAATTCGGCCGGAAAGCGAAGAGTGGAGTTTCATGACACAAGCAATAAAATTGTTTATAGAGCTGTAGCTGTAATATTTTTGTATAATACATGCAATATAAAAATGAATTTATTTTTCAGTTGCTGGTTACTTAATGGTTGTTACAGGAGTTCTGTTTGTCCCTATATTTTTTAGCTTAGTTTTATTCAAAAACAAGTCTGCTGGCAGTTTTCTTAACGTGAGTGTAATAAAGTTTTTTTTATATTCATACCATATACGTGACGGCGAATAGAGCGCAAAAGTTCTGAAATCTGAAATTATTTTGACCATTTTAAAGGGCATCAAGACTCAAGCCGCACCAGGCAGCAAATACCCTAGCTACGCCACTGCCTGGGTGGATATAAACGGTGTAACCCTTTTAGACTGGCCACCACAATCACTGCACCCTAATTGAGCATATTTAGTCAATTTTAAAGGAAAAGATGCGGAAACTCAATAACTACTAATATGCAATTAAAAATGAATGGAAACATAGAACACCCGAATAATGTTTTAAGTTAGTTTAAACTATTCTGAAAAGAGTGGCTGGTGTAATAAAATCGAAAGGTGGATCTACAAAATACTAATTATATTATGATAATAAAGATAATAATTAAGCAAATTATATTTTATTTACAGTATAAAACTATCTTAAAACGAGCAGTTCAATACGATGCCTAACACTTTTGTTCGCATCTTTATAAATAATACTTTTGTTTATTGATGTATTGTTACAGATAATAAAGTGCTCATTACATATGAAATCATCCTGGGGACCTCGAAACACAAATGTGCAAAGAGAATGGTTGGTTTTTGTAGAAAAGGCTAAAATGGAGAGTCTGGAGGCTAGAACTTCCCGAGCCGGTCATTATTGGAAAATATTAACTGGAGGATATAGGCGAAGGATTAAAAATTTAAATAATAACCAGTAAACAATATGCCAATATGTTACGGTATATATTCGTACGAAAAAGTATTTTATGTACTTTTTTTGGGAAATATATAATTGAAAACTTTACGGAGTACTAACTTATTCTCTCCTAGGTTCCCATTTCGTAATTATACTATTTTTTAAATTAAAATGATTGCAACGGGGAAACAATCACTGAATAAAAAAAATATTGATTTCTGAATGAAAGCAGAATATCTGAGGAATCTTAAAAAACCTGGCACTGTTATTACGTTACGTACGTGAAATTACAAGTCGTCTGAGAAAAGAGAAAGTTTTCTTAATATACAACTTCTAATGTGCAAATACTATTAATTGCACGTTTTAGATATAATCCTACTATTTTCCTTATCTCTGTACAAAACCCCACTGTTTGGCGGCCTAGTGGGAGAAAACCGTCGCGCTTTAGCACTGAAGAGTTTGTTTTGAAGTGCAATACACAGCTTGTAGCGATATTGAGATTGTTTGATTGAATTATTATTTTATAAAATTAATGATAATTTATAATGAAAAAAATTATAATTTGTTTTACTAAAATATTGTTAAAATGTTCATTTAATGAAGAATTTCTTATTTTTACTCTACTTTTTAAACTGGTAAACACTATCCTATGAAAATATTTTGTAATTTAATTCAGGGCCATATAGATCCATCGTATTAAAATATATATAAAAACGTATCGAACTCGACTTTTATTACATATCCCTTACCCAAGCAATATTGTATGTCAATGGAAATTCCCCATCATAGTGTAAAACTTTTGTGTGACATGGGAAATTATAGATTTTCAAAATCTATAATTTCCCATGTCACCCAAGTCTAGTAGCTAAGCTTCATTGATATTCATCAGTAGTTCCAGAGATTCTATTACTATTTGTACATTACAGTGTGACCAGATTATGACAACAGCTCGCTCAATTTCTGCTAAAATCTGTGAGTTCCATTCTTGCAACAGTCTTATATATAAATAAAAAATATAATAAAACTTATTTATTACTGTCGAATTAGTGATGTCAATATTTTTATACAAGATCGCCAAGTTGTGAGCGTCTTTTTTAACATACCCTTTGATAGCGTAAAATATACGCACCCGTTCTGTTCGTGTTATGTATTCGTATTACATATAGAATTGCTGCAACATGTTCATTTCTAAATTTTTGTTCAGCAGATCAGTTTTAATATTATTCATTTGCGAAAAGAGACGCTCACACTCTGTGTTAGACATAGGCAATATAAAAAGACATATTTAGAAAACGTATAAAAATTTGAACGCGGCAGGATTTGAACCCGCGCCCCTAGAAAACCGTTCAAGCGCTCTGACCGCTACGCCATGCGTTCACGTGAAATCCCGCTGCGTTCAATTTTTTTTTTATACGTTTTCTAAATATGTCTTTTTCAATTTCCTTAGTGTGGGAATCACACGTAATGGCGTGTAAAAATAATGGCGTCGGCATTAGTTTTTTTTTAAATATGGGTTCAAAATTGTTCAGTCTTCATGATTTCAGATTGAGAACTTCGTCCAGATTCCGAAAGATCCGCTACGGCTTTATCAAATTTAGCTGCCTATATTCAGTGTCAATGGTTTGTTAGTCAAAAGTGTTAACCAAATTTACAAACTTTGTACAAGCTGGTGAAATCGTTGTAACAACGTTTTGTGGATGTAAAAATAATATGTGTGGTCAAATATTGTCATTACGTCAGATGATGTTTTAAGTCGCGGGCACAGCTAGTACTATTTATTTTATACTCATATTTATGCAATTTACACCATTTTCATACTTATGCTGCCATGTAAGTAGGGCGTAAGGCTTCTTTTAAGAAGTCATTTATAATTCAATTTCTCATTTATATAAATCGTAATTAATTTTATCTACATGTGAATTCAACAAATCATGGTCAAAACACTGTTCTGTTATATTAACATTTTATTTACTTTTTTATGCATAGCAGAGTAGCCAGAGAGAACCTAAAGTCAATACACTCCGAAATCCACTTTCCTCCCGAATCCGAGGCATTGAATGTTGACTGGGGGAACTCAAAGTCGCGGTTTGTCTTGTCACTAGAGCGGAGAATTTAATTTAATTTAAATATAATCATTCAATTAAAGCATGCTCAGTGCAAGTATGCCAGAATCAAGCATGCTCAGTGCAAGCATACCAGATTAGAGCATGCTCAGTGCAAGCATGGCAGATTTAAGCATGCTAGATTAAAGCCTACCAGAGTCGTTTGAAATGTTTATGCTCAGTTTTGAGTATGCTTATGCTCAGCTCTCTACAGAGATGCTAACAACAAATATAAGTTGTAATAAGCGTATAAGAATTTCGACGTAAATTAATTAGTACTACTAACAAATTCATCGTAAGGAAATTAGAAATTTATTATCACATTAATTTTAGACAGGCTCAGGTTCGAGTCACTACGTTAAACTTCTTATATATTTATGGCAATCTCCGGAATTTAAGTCAATAAAATATATTATAATATATAATTAAGAAATATAAGTTAATAAAATATATTTTACGTTTGGAATTCTTGGATTTACTCTACTAAAATATTTTTGTACTGTGTATATTGTTTCCCCATTAACCATTCTATCTATTAATAAAAACCACATTTAAGTCCGATTCAGTAGTTTAAAAGATCTAAGCGTGCAAAGCAGAGACAATTTTGTTTTATATTGATTGAAATCGATGTAATTAGATAGCGTCTGTCTTTTTATACTGCTACCCGACGCGACATTAATAAATTATCTTAGTAGGATGACTAATTTTTTTAATCGTAATCACTATATAGTATAAAACAAAATCACCCTTTGCCTCCGTCTGTCTGTTCCTTAACTATCTTCTTTAGAGCCACAAAAGCGCAACGGATTTTGGTGCAGTTTTTACTTCTAAAAACTTAATTTATTCCCAAAATTTTATGCATACAAAATTATTATTATTATTGTATAAGAGAGAAAATTCCATATTTTGTAATGAGGCTGTTAAAAATTATTTTCGAGCGCTTGTATGAGTAAAACGCCTATCATGCCTATGCCTACATAAATCATAATTATATTCATCTCCTAAGATTGATTCACAGTGACTATTTTTATCTATAAATAATTTTAAAATCTTACTTATCCTTATATCTTAATATATCTTAATTAGTAAAGTGTTAACATTAGCCATTTAATGTAGATTATCGTTTAGTTACTTCATTTAAATGAATACTTGAGAAGTTATTAATTTAAAAATTTCTGACTGGCAACGCTTATATGATTCGATATAATTATATGTTTGAGTAGATTGTGATTTCAACAAGAACGCAGGCCGGTCTCAATACGAAAAAGATGTTAGTCTTGTAGCTGATGTCGTGTTGAGTCTTATTTTATGAACACGTTCCCATAAAAATCTATCAAACCAAATTAGTTTGATAAAGCGCTCTGACCCATGCGTTTCATATGCGGCTGCATCGAAATTTTTATCGGCTTATTATAACTTATTTTTGTTGTTAACTTCAACATAACCGAGATTTAAAATCGATTATATTATAATTCTTAGGAAACAATTGTAAATACAACTTATTTGTTATTTTTATTTTCTAATAAAACCATTACTTCGTCAAATTCGGAAATAAATTGCGAGTAATTGTGGTAATTTAAGGGTGTTGATGGCATTTTCCTATGAGAACTACATTGAACTTAAGGATAAAATGATCCTCCAGACTCTCAGCTGCTTAAATGAAAATCATTCATTTCTTTTAAGTAGTTATTAGTATATATAGTAATAAGACTGTTTCAGTTTTTTATGAAAACTACATTGAATGTCAGGATAAAAACTATCCTATATGTAACCTCGGACTGTAACCTACTATCCATTCGTTTTTGGCCAGTAGCTTTTGCATGATTGACATAACTAAAGAATAGACAGACAGACAAAGTAATAGACTGACAGAGAAAAGTTCTGTTTGGTTTTATCGCGTCTGTTATCAATATATTAATGGACAAAATTTAAATTTTTCTAACATCTTTCTTGTACAGAATTTACTTACTTTACTCTTTTATTATATATATATATATAGATAATAGGATAGTGTAAATAAAACACAAATATTATAATCTGAGTTTATTTGGAAATATCTGACTAATATTACGATTACTCGTAGTTGAAGTGTTTAGAACAATAATATTCCCTTTCCTACAATATTTCATTATACCTAGAATATTATATTAGGGTAAAAGTTTCAAAGCGAATGCAAACCAAACACGATAAACGATATTATTATTTTAGATATCTTGAAACGAATTACTTATGTTTATACTTCTTCTTCTTCTTGCTAGACTTTTTCTTATGCTTACGTTTCTTTTTCTTTTTCTTATGATCATCGGAACTAGAGTCCGAATCACTATCGCTGTCACTAGCAGCGCGTTTTTTCTTCTTCTTGTTTCGCTTCTTTTTCTTCTTTCGCTTGCGAGCATCCGATGAAGAAGATGATGAAGAATATTCAGAGTCACTAGAAGTCTCGCTGTCAGATTCGGGTTTCTTTTTAACATTTGCTAAGTCCAGCTTTATTGTTTCATCAAGTTTTACTTTCTTTGAATCACTTGGTCCTATAGGTAAGATCTCCTGAGATCGTTCGCGCTTCTTAGGTTCCTCTTTTGCTTCATTATCAGACTCGACATTCTCATCATAATCTGGTTCAAAGTGTGCCTCATCTAGTATTGATTTTTTCCGTTCTCTTTCATCAGATTTTTTTCTTTCTGTTACAATATTTTTTTCTTGACTCCCGCTAAACTTCTTATCGTCTCCAAATACCTTTTTTTCATCCTTGGCTTTTATAAAATCTTTTTTCTTTAATTCATTACTATTAATATTTTGATCAGCTTTAGGGCTGGCGATAGGATTATGACGTTCTGACTTTGAAATCTCTATTCTGGTTATTTGTTCAGATTTCCTACTTCTATCCTTTTCTAAGATTACGCGGCGATAACTTGTTTGTTCCTTCTTTGGAGTTTTAGACCGAGACTTGACCCGTTCAACGGTACTTTGAACAACGCGAGGCTCCCTACTTCTACGAATATCATCAACTTTTCCACCAAGTCGTTCTTTAACCGATAAGCGCGGAGGAGGAGTTTTTGAATAGCGCTTTTTTCTATCACTTAGATCAACAATTCTTTGCTCTTGGTCTGTTACTGGTACAGTTATTTGTATATTATTTAAGGAACTTTTCTGCTGTCCTTCATCACCGTAAAGCTTGATACGATCGCTACTAATTTTTTTAATTTCAATTGGCCTTAAAGAGTTTATAGCTTTTGCGAAAATTGCATTCTCTGCGCGCTTCAATACTTCTGAAGTTACTTTTGCACTATCCTCTTCTTCTTCAGGAGATGTTATTTCACCTGGCTCCTTCGATTTTTCGACGTTTTCTTCATCTACTTCCCATTTTGATAAAGCTGGTAAATGTGCCAACATCTCTTTATTATTACTAGCTACTTCAATATCAGCTTCTAGTTCATCCGATGCAGGCTGAAGTTCTATTCCATCAAAAGGTTCTTCTTTATTAGAATCAATAGTTTTTGTTTCAGTCGTAATATCTCTCTTTTCTTCGTTTTTAACGTAATTTTGTATAATTTCTTTATCCACAGCCTCAGCTTCTTCACCACCGTACAAATCATCTTGAACTTCTTGGGAGTCAGTGCATTTAGTACTACCCTCAATATTTGAGTTATCAAGTTTTTGGACCTCGTGCTCGGTTTGAATAATTGCTTTATCGTTACCATCGTCGTTAACTTCTTCTTTAATGTTTTGCTTAGTGTCAGATTTTTCAGGATCATCATCTTCCTTTTTAGCTCCATCTTTTTCTTTCTTATCCTTTTTATCACGTTTTTTCTTCTTTTCTATATCCTTTTCTTTCTCTCTCTTCTTCTTTTTCCTATCTTTAATTTTTTTATCTTTTTCTTTATGTTCGCGACTCCTATCTACCGAAGATTTATCACGAGCTCTTTCCTCTTTTTTTTCTCTTCTGTGGTCACGATCGCGAGAACGCCCTCTGGAATCACTACGCTTGCTTTCACGTGGTTCACGACCACGTTTAGGTGAAGTGCGTAATTTCTTATCTGGTGATGGCTTATCGTGGCCTCGGTTTTCCCTTTCTTTATCGTCTCTATTTCTTTCATGATCCCGCACACGGTCTTCTCTAGGTTCCCGACTTTTTTCAAATACAGCTCGTTTATCAATATCTCGTGATCTTTCGTTTCGATCAGTTTGATCTCGATTATCATTAAAACGATCTCGATCTCTGCCATCTCTATGCCTATCATGCTCTACATTGGGATTGCGCCTAGACCCGGTACGGTTTCGGGTATTGGATCTATAGCCAGAACGCATATCTCGGTTTGGATTAACCTCTTCACGATACCCTTCTCTAAATGTAGAATCATTATAAGGTGCTGCATTAGGCTCCCTGACTTCGGCACTAGGAGCCCTGTATGGTACGCCAGCATCTCGGAAATTATGGGGTATGGAATCACGAAAATTACCCTCTCGGAACATATTATTCCTATAATTGTTATCTCGAAATAGAGGTGGTGGTCCATTTCTAAAGTTACCATCGCGATAAGGTTGTTGAGGACCTGGTTCTCTAAATGATTGACCATCCCTGAAAGGAACAGGGCCTTGATCCCGGTAAGCATGTGCCGGTGGCCTAAAATTATCTCTGTAACGCTGAGGATGATCAACCACATGCGGTGGTATTTCATTTTGAACTGAAGGTATGCCTCCAACATCTCTATATACAGTAGGTCCCTCGCCATATGGTGCTCGGTAAGGGTCTCTAAAATTAGATGGAAGTAATCTGTCGCGATCCATTGGACCAGTAAGTCCAAAAACTGGTTTATCAAATGGTGAATTTTCAAATCCGGGAATTGGTGGTTCGACACCAGGGGGAATATCTTCAAATGGTGGGCCATCAAAACGTCCTCGATACCCTGGAGGTGGTTCGTTTTGCGGCGGAATCAATGGAGGCACCGGCTTACCACCGATAGAGGGATATCCAGGTGGTGGGCCATTATTTCTAGGCGGATATCTGCAAAAAAAAAAGGTAGTTATTACTTTCGAATTCACTTCAAGTTCAGTTATACATGAAGTACTTAATATTAACACAGTATCATAATATTCATATAACATTTACAATATATAAAGATACAAAGATATATTTATCACAAAGTCTGATATTGTCAAAATAAGCAAGGAAGTAATTTTTAGCACATACGGTATATATACATTTTCGTTTAGAATGCCTAAACTGTTTTATATGGACGGACAAGAGTTTAAGTTTATTAAATTGTTGTTTACCGGACATAAGAAAATGTGCATTACCTTACAATTTAAAATACTCTTAAATATTTCTTTTACTCGCATTCAGCAAAAATGTAATAAAATAATACAATATTCATTATAATACATATGTAGCGTGTTATATATGATGTGTAGTTAAAATAAAAACAAACTTGTTATTTTATATAGTATATTTCTTTAATTTTAGTATTTAATAGGGGAACATAATAACCTAAATGATAAATAACATAACAATTAATCCATAGAGAAGATAACATTTACATAAACTATATATTTTTTGTTCGATTATTACAATATTATAATTTGTATATGGCAACATTAACGTTTTAATACACAAGTTTACAACATTGTGCAATCACATCGTCTAGTGTAATTTTGGGTTCAAATCGGCATGTAAATACAAATGTACATTTCTGTGTAATTAATAACAATTTGAATAAAAAGGGCAACAACATTTTTATCCATTATTTAGTTCATTTTATCTTCTAAGATAATCTTTAAAAAATATCACAAAAATATCTAAACTTTTCATTTTTGCATCGAGATAAATAAGCAATATTTTTAACATTTTAAAAAATATTAAGTAATGTTTCTGTATGGGAGTGGCAATGTATAATCTAAAAGAACAGTATATAGCCAATAATCAGAATTCATTAACGCACCCTATTCATATTGCATGTACTTCGTTTAATAGTAACATCACGTATATTTAAATAAAATTAAGTGATTGTTGTATATTCAAGATACCTGCAAGCCAGTCACGATCAACCGAAATGTTAACACTTTTTATCATAAACACAAACATAGAAAATAACAAAGACCGAAAGAAGTCCAAGAACCCGTTTACATGGATGAGTCTAAATCAAGAGTAATATTTTTTTTTTTTTTTAAATCTATTTTTATTTAGGGTCTTTTTATGTAATAATACAAAAATGTCAGCCCCATCGTTCCCTAAAACAATCTTCAAACACACAATTATAGCATTTCCTTAATCTTCTAATCTTAAATTTATACAACATCTTAGTTACCACAGAACAAGGTTCAGACAATAAACATTGGAAAACACCTACATCTCTTAAATTTAAATTATATCGACGAATTAAGTCTTGACGGGCCTCGGCATTACGGACACATTCCACTAAGAAATGGTGAATATCATCCTCCACTCCGCACAATTCACAGTTAGGAGAATTAAGAGTAATATTTAAAAAACAAAAAAAAAAACATCATAGCCGTCTATGGCAATACTGTTTTTTACACAACAATATATTGTTATAGCAGTTTAGCAGCAGCAAAGCCTTGAAAGAAAACACGTTTTAAATAACAGATATATACTTAATAATGAAATATTAGATATGAAGAACTCGATAAATAATAGATTTTTGACATTGAATTAGACATATTATGTAACGTTTAATAATAATATCCATATATATGAAAATATAATCTTTTAATGTTTTTAAAATTTATATAAAAAATTGTTCATCACACTGAACAAATTTTGCAAAGACGCCATTTCCATATAATATGTTATAGTGTAGCTGATCTCTTAGTTCCACATAGGATAATCCAACCAAATCTTGATTTTTATGTATAAAAAACGTCCAATACGATTATAACTTATTTTTATTTATTTGACTGGTCCCTTAGAGTTCCACATCAAACATCCAAGACTTTCTATTTATATATGTCAACGATTTTATGTTTAATGGCCAAGTCACCATTTATACCATCATAGCCATGCAATTAAAAAGTTTCATTTAAATCTGTCCAGCAGTTCCAAACATTGGTGTGTACAAACAGACAAACCATTATATGACATCAAATATATTCAGACAAACTTTGCTTTCTGTTTTGTTATGGTATAAATAGCCCTCAATATAGCCAATATGACAGTCAAATGAATGACATCCTTGTAAAAGTACTGCGTCGTGCGAAGTGTGGTGCATTTCATTTCTATATTATTACTCAATTATACAAATTAAAATAATATCGATATTGAACATCTCATAATATTTAACTCATAAAAATTAAATACATTTACATGATTAAATAAATTAATTTAACATACAGTACTTAGTCTAGCCATAAATACTGTTGTAATTAATAATAATCGAAATATGACTTTTGAATTTGGAATCTCGTCATCTTTATATGATTGTTCATTGCGTTTTTATTATTTTCGCGCCAATATATTGTAAAATACGATATGTGTTATTAAAATGGAGTGGGGTGATAAAGAGAACCGAATCGCCGTGATTGCATTACATAAAGAAGGTATGGTGCCAAATACAATTATTTAAATCCTCCATACGCCCCAGCGTATTATTCAAATGTTTGTGTACCGGGCTATTGATAGGTAAAATGAAACCTCTATATGTGAAGGTTTCGGGCATTATACGACTTCAGCGGGGTGTCAGAAGTGACGGGACGAGAAGGTAGTTGAGTCCCTTAACAACACCAGGTTATTGAACATGGTGTTGTTAAGTTTATTGTACAATAGTTGGTTATTGAATCAACAATGGTCCTTTCAGCAAGACTCGGCGCCGGGTCATGCAGCTCGATCGACCCAATCTTTGCTAGAAACGAACGTTCCGTACTTCATCAGAACTGAAGACTGGCTAGTCCTGGTCTTAATCCATTGGATTATGATTTATGGTCAGTTTTAGAGAGCAAGGCTTGCTCTAAACGCCATGATAATTTGGAGTCAATAAAACAACCCATACGATTGGCATTAAAGAAATTTACCATAGAACGAGTGCGTTCTGCTATTGATAACTGGCCTCAACTTTTAAAGGATTGTATTGCAGCCAATGGAGATTACTTCGAATAAGTTTTATATATGTTTAATGTATCTAACACACTGTAATAGTAATAAATGTTACGTACAATAAAATATATTTTTCTTTGTAACAATGTAAATGGCAAGACTCAGTTGCATACAAGTATAAGGTTTCGTATACATTTTTAAATAAAATTTAAATAACAGTCATTATTGTATAAAATTTCATAGCTAAAGTATACTTTATAAAGTTTTATAAAAGATAGTCAAACTGCTCATAAAAAGTATTTCATAATATATTACTGGAAAATGCTTTGTATTGTTAAATCTTATTATTCATTAGTTAGTAAAAAGTTTTACAAATAATGCAAGTTTTCCAGGTTTTAACATTAATATGTAGTACATACAAACACGAATTGAAACGACGTTAAACAGGAATTGGAACAGGTGTTACTGGCCAATCGTAGTTCACGCTTTTACATTAACAAATATAATGTAATTTAAACGTGGATTTCATTTACATACACAAAAAATACATAGGTACATCATTACTTCTTACACTGCAACAAGTTTATTGTATTTGTCGTTACATTCATAAATTATTTTTAAATTAAGCTTAGGTTTACGAATATATAACATATATAGTAAGCAAAGATGAACATGCAAGAAATTTGTGATAGCAATTAAATTTAAATGCAAGTTTTATAAATTCTATACAAATCTGTTGAATGACAAAATGTGTTATTACATTATAATAAATACCTTATTTACAATAATTATGGAAATACTTTGGACTAGTACAACAAACTATTTCTTCATAAATAAATATTTATTACATACACAATACTTATTAACAAAAAATACTATGATGACAGTACAGAGAACAACGAATATTAAGTGAATAACAAATGACTAATACCAATGTTAATAATTGCAACATTTTCGATCTATGTGAATAGAATATACATAAAATAGTAATTTTTTACTTACTAACAAAACAAATATACTTTTAAATTATTATTTTAACATTTCGCTTACATTCTGTCTATTATATCTTATACTATCAGTCTATTTTTAAAGCATTTATAAATTTCTGAAATTATTTATTATACCACATAATAAACTATATTTCATTAAAAAAGTATGATATTGCATACACTTTAATAACATAATTTAAATGTTAAGACATTGTATAATATTAATAATAACCTGTAATATTACAAGAAGTTATTTAATACACCATTAATTAATTACTGCAATAAACCAAGATCAATTACAATTAAAAAATTTCAATACATATTATCACACAGAAATATTAATAATAATTAATGGGAATTATAGATAAGCTATAGATTAAACAATCTATATCCAAATACCCTGATAAATGTCATATACATTTAAAAATGTGTGTGTAATTTTACACGAACCGTTTGGGGCCACTTTTCACAATAACTCAAAAACTATATCATATTGACATGTCATATTTGGCTCACATATTGAGATTTGCGAGATACATGTGTACTACAAATCTCATAAACGTCTCTCAAACGGTTATTAAGATTAGGATCTATAGATCAAAATTATTGCCTTCCATTGACCTAGAAACTTAAAATTTGGCATTCACATAGGTTCTTAGGTATACAAAGGATAAATTAGAAACTAATACATTTTTATCATTTTATTATAAAAATGTTCAAATAATTGTTTCAATTAGGAATACTTACTTATATTGTCTGTAATGTAATAATCAGCAATCAAAATTAATAATAGCTGTTAATTATGTGGATTTCAAGGTTTTTGTATGAATATATTACGAGTGGAATACCACTCTTAACAATTTTTTTTGTCTTAACATATCAGTGTAAATGGGTCATTCTCATGAAATCTCGAAATTTGTGTCATTTAAGTTTAAAAAAAAATGTTGTGCACGTTTATTAATAACTTCCATTTCCATGCAAACTATATTACCGCATTACATTCGTCATTAATAAATCGTAAGAGATAATAATAATTAAAAATAATTATTAAGTCTTGAAAATCATTCCCTCACAATGTCGCAAATTCCAAAATTAAGTACTTTAATAATATTTTAATGATAAAATTGTCTTTACAAATGACTTTTGAATTCGCCTAATTGCTTATAAAAATGATAACATACAGAAAAATATTTTCAATGTAATATAACATCCAATACCATTTTTAAAAAAATATTTTTATGCTAAAAGAAAATCATTCCATCATATCTTTACGTACAGCTAATTTGTAAATGCGTCTTTTATCATAAATTAACGCTTTCAGTAATTTTTGATTGTGCGTAGTACTGTATGCTGTGTTAATATGCCGAAATCATCTTCAGCGCGTTAAATATTACACTGCAAAAAGAATTCAGTAATGACGGTGTAAAATGTAAGTAAAACAAACCCACTAAAAACTCGTAACTTAACCGTACTTTAGCATCGAATATTTGTCAAAGCTTCTTGCTCCTAAAAATGCACTCCATTGCATAAAGTTAAAAGTAGTTAAAAGTACTTGGGTTTGTTTTATTTCGTCATTCCGTCATCACCATTACCTCATATAAACGTGTAGTGAGGGAATGACGATTTCATGAATGAATGATATTTTGTTCGCATTGGTTCAACATCTTTGGCGTTTTCTGTTTTCTATTTTTTAGTGTTTTGTTTACAAATACAAAGATTTTATATAAAAATATACCGACCTTTATTATGGGTTTTTAACCCATTAATTCTATACAATAGTTATTCCCTCACCTAAGTTATCATTCCCTCACTTTCAAGACTTTATAGCTAGCCCCTCATAGTTCTTTGTTAAGTATAATATGCTGGGGACCTATGTATTCTTTTCTTGTATGTTTTTTTATTGACACTTCGAAATTTTGTAATATAAAATAAAGTAACGCTACAAAGAGAAAAGAAAAAAATAATCATTCAAATGGTATAATTTGTTTATAAGCAATTATTTTTATTAAAAAAGACATTTAGAAAACGTATAAAAATTTGAACGTAGCGGGATTTGAACCCGCCTCTTGAAAACCGTTATAAATTTTTTATATGTTTTTATATGTTTTCTAAATATGTCTTTTTCAATTTCCTTAGTGTGGGAATAACACTTTAAAAAAATGTTAACAAAATAATTATTTTTAATAAATAGCATTCTCTCTTGCCAGACGATTGTTCGTAGAATAATCTTTGCAGCAGAAATTCTGTGTAAATCTTCTACAGAGATGCTAACAACAAACATGCTGTAATTAAGAAGCGCATAAGAATTTCAACGTAGCTGGAGGTGGGACGCATGGCTTAGTTGGTCAGAGCGCTTGAACGGAGCAGAGGCGCGGGTTCAAATCCCGCTGCGTTAAAATTTTTATACGTTTTCTAAATATGTCTTTTCTAATTTCCTATGTGGGAATAACACTTTAAAAAATTTTATCAAAATAATTATTATTTACTACCCCGCTAGGGATAAAGCTTGAAGCTAAAATAAATAAATAATATAAATAACAAAACTACAATTAATATTATAAAAATAACTCTCAATGGTGTATTGACGGTTGCTAGTTCCAAAATAACGAATGGGTTCTCAAGCGCGCTGTTCTATGCGCTGTTTCTTGTAGCATTACTTAAAAGTAAGTAAGCATGTATCGCCTACCTACTAGAAAGGAGTTGGTCAAAAGCTGGATGTTCTGCATCCTATTTTTGGCCAACTGCTATTCCTCTAGTTAAGCGATAACCTATTGAAATATTCCTTTTTTCACGTGTTTGCGCTATTAGCAGTATACTGTATACAGTTCGTACCATCTTAACCTTACGATATACAACGTATACGGTAAAATATTATAGAAAATGTGAACCAAGTCACATCATTAGTTTAGGCACAGGATTATTATTTCCATTTTACGATTTTTATCTATACTGTGCTACGCGTCACGTAATCATAATTAAACACCAATGATGTATAAGTATCTTGGCCATTCACTGTACTACATTTTCTTTTACAATACTTTGAACTTTCAATCTGCCAACTTTGCATTCACAAAAACATATTTTAGTTATATCTCCTTCTCTTTTCTGTTAATTCTCTCTTACCTGCCAACATGATTTGGATATTGTATATTAGTTTACCGTGGTAACAATTAAAATTCGCAAATTCCAATGTCGAAATACGAGGGCGGTTCAGAAACTTCTTAGCCTATCAATGAAAGAGAGTAGTTAGTTTTTCAAAAATATTTTTATTTTTCAATATAATCTCCTGAAACTTCAATACACTTAGTCCAACGCTTTCTAGCAATTCTATCCCTTGATTAAAATAGTTTTCTCCCAAGGTCTTCAAACAGTGGTTTACAACTGTAATTGCATCTTCATTTGAGATAAAACGCTTGCCAGCAAGGATTTTTTTTAGATTTGGGAACAGGTAAAAGTCACTGGGAGCTAAATCAGGAGAATAAGGTGGGTGGTCAAGCAACTCGTACTTTAATTCGTTGATTTTAGCCATTGTTAAAACACTCTTGTGCGCTGGTGCGCTGTCTTGATGAAAATATTTTTTGCGTTGTAAGCCAGGACGTTTTTCTCGAATTGTACATTTAATTGATCCAAAGGTTGCAATAGTACCTTGAATTTATTGTTTTACCCTTTTACAGAAAGTCAATCAATAAAATACCTATGAAGTTCCAAAAACCGTTGCCATAATCTTACCAGCCGATTGAATTGTTTTTGGCCTTCTTGGGGCAATCCCCTCCAGCTTCAGTCCATTGTTTGGATTGTTCTTTTTGTCTCTGGGGTATAGTGGTGGATCCATGTCTCATCAACAGTTATGAAACGACGCTTAAAATCCATTTTATTTCGCTTAAAACGATCCAAACAAGCTTTTTTGGTCGACTGTTAACAAATGCGGCACCCATCATCGTTTAATACCATATCATGCACTTTAGCTACAATTTCTGTTGTTGTTGCTGTTTTTGGACGTCCACTTTTACTGTTGCATATGAAGGAGCACTTTCACCTTACACATTCACCATATCATTATGAATTTCTTGTCCTGATAAACCATTTTAATGTAAATATTTAATGACACCACGCATTTCTAATTTTGCCATTGTAAAAAAATCGCGGATGCGTCTTTTGTGAACACCTGTTTCTATATGAAGGAGTTGCCAGATCGAACAAAAATTTAAAATGTATTCCTAGCAGAGATGGAAGTTTCCAAAACACTTAACTGTTTATAACTTTTTTCTGTTTATACCGCGCTTTTTGTGCTAGGCTAAGAAGTTTCCGAACCGCCCTCGTAGTGTAACAAAAATAACGATACGATAGTCGCATGTTTTGATTTTGTTATTATATAAAATTAACATTAATTAACATATATATTGATTCTATACCAAATATCAGAGATAATTAGAAAAAAAATATTAGTATATTTATTTATTGGTCTATGCGTGCGTATTCTTATTGAGACTATGCATAAATTAATTAAAATTATTTGTTAGTCATTATTTACAATATTTTTGTTATTATGTATATATTTATTTAATATTTTTGTAATAATAAAGGAATAAGAATAAAGTATAATAATACGATTTAAATCAAGAATTTTAAAATGTAACTGCGGCGACGACGAACGATAATTATTTACAATCTTACATTTCATTCATTTATTATTTTAATTTTAAAAAATGCATATCTATTTTAGTTTAAATCAAAACCTTCGTTTGCCGTGAAGTTGGCGCGAAAGACAAGGATGGCTCTGACGACATACTTGAATGACACTCGACGCTATGTTACATTTTGGAATTACAAAATAATTTAATGGCCACTTAGTTTAAAAATATCGGTGAAATAAGTGTGAATAATATTTTTTTAAACTAGTTACAAGCTTATTTAGATATAAAAAAAATCACGAGCAAAAATATTGTGCGATAACGTTGTCAAATTACTTCTTTGTTGTCAAATTAAAATTATAATTACGCTTGCGATCTTATATAATATAAGCATATTAAAGTATGCACAAGTTAGTTTAGTTATATTATATATTGTTTGTATTTTAAATATTGTCTGAACGTAATAAATTAAACTAAAATCTTAAATAAAGGTTAAATTTAGATAATTGCGAAGTTCCATCAACCGATTTATGATTGAATTAATGTAGTCGTAACCAGCAGTCGTATTTAATTTTTTGTGCTATTATCGTTTAGTGCTTTGTGAGTCGATATTTAGATACTTGTATTTAACTTGTAGGAAATCGGACGACTGTTTATTTCTTATCAGTTATTTCGACAAGCTATTACGCGAAATCTTAACAAAATAAAGGTATTTCCTTGTCGGTTTAAAACAAAACATGTGGACGCATGTTAATTTGCGTGTTGAGAAACAGGGTTAACATATCGAACAGTTTTAGTTTTTCAGTGTATCAGTGCCATCAGTCAGTGGACTAAATCATAACTGTGATTTTGTATTAAACCTAAATAAGTGTTGCGTTAATCACTTATGCTTATGCGTTATCACTTCACCGCCATTATCCACCACTTGTCGCTCTGACGGGTTAGTGATGGAAGCCAACCGTCATACGCAACCATGACGTTTGATTTTCGAAAGTGATTATTTTATTATTTCTTTTGTTCCAAAAAAACACTTTTTCGTGTATGTCGTCAGTAGTTTATAACATTCATAACGGTATTTACGGTGAAAATTTACGATTTACTCACACGAAAGCGGCTACGCCATCTTAGACATCTGCGAATAAAGCTTTAATTTTTGGCCGATAATTTAGGTCACTAAAAAATATGTATATTTTTAAATAATTTAAAATCTTAATTATAAAAATATTCTTTTTTTCTCCCTTTTCTTATTTTAGCAGAATGATAGCTAAATGCAGAGGATGCGTGAAAATAAATGTACAAAATTGTTTTAATTATAATGAAATATAATTATAAGCATTATATATTAAAAACATATATGTCCATTGCTTTTAGTCAAATATATATTTTCGTTGGCCAGACTTTGTCTAGTTTTAACCTTTTAGCTAATATTTAATTCGCTTGCCCTACAATACACAAAAGACATAAGACATATAGACCGTTACATCAAGTTCAAAGTATATCATACTACATGTATGTACTTACAAATTTCAAATTAATTTTCGAACTCTTTATAGACAGAGTTCAATGTCAATGCTATCGATAGTTTCATGAGATAGACACCACGAAGACGATACATACTACATTACATGGTTCATACTAAGATACATCCTTCATTTTTTGAACGCCAAATAATTTACAATTTAATTTCGCAGACCTGAGAAGAACCGGCGTAAGAAACTTAGCGAGACTACTTTTTTTTCAAATCAATTATTTACATATATATTAGTGAAAATGGTACCATTGAAATAGGCTGGAGTGAGCATTTCATTCCCATGGTTATCATTAATACAATCGTTAATTAAGTAATAACCACAAACACACAAACGTCTTTTCATATATTTTTTAAATTGTGATATAGAACATTCTCAGACGTTTTCTGGGATCCTATTGTAAAAGTCCCATGAAAGAAATAGAAAAATACAGTTACATAGACATACTCGAGCGTATCAGATATTCGTATTGTACACGCGCATTGTTTATCTGATTTTCGAGGTATGATAATCTCGGTAAATGATAGGGGTAGCTATACTGCATGGGATAGTAAAAAAAATATCTACGAGTGCGTTAGAAATTCGAACTACGGAACTACGTTTTCTAAAAATGTTTTGCAATTTACTATGTGTGTGAATTAAACTTCAAAAATGTTAAGAATATTCGGAGTGGGTGTTAAGTTTAACCCTTAAAGAAGCATGTGACTCATGTTCGCATTTATGAAAATTCAAAAGCTCTCTCCATTTTTAAACACTCAAGCGCGTCAGATTATTATACAGTTGTTCATGTAGATAAATTTGCGGTACTGATCCATAATCCGACAATTATATGGAGGAATTTAGTTCATTTGACTATATAAGAGAACTAAATTTTCTTTAAAATCGGTTATTCTGTTTAATAAAATGCCCAATAATGAAAAAATTATCTTCTACGTCTGTAAACAGAAAAAAAAATTCATTATAATATTTAAAAATATTTAGTATATAAGTTTATTGGAATCGAGAAAACTTGGCCCAAAAATTTTTCAAATATTTAATTAATTAATTTAAGAATCTTCTTAACAATACAGAAACGTCGGTACATTAGCTTGTGTTGCCTTCTCCGAGATCTATCCATATTTTATTCGATGCTTTGATGTGTTCAATATTGACTAGCATGATAACCGCAATATCATATGTACTTTTTTAGATGGCATGCAAGAAAGACTGCTTTTGTATAAATTTGTTTTGGAGTTATGAATTTCTTCCGGAAGTTGTGTTGCAATAGAGCGAATTCATTCTTTTATAGCCTTTCTTATAAATAAACCTGTAAATATCATTTTAAACTATAAACGTGATTGTAACGTTGCGATGTGGAAAATCGAGCAAGGCTTTTTTTCTTTTTTGCATAAATAATTTAAATCTTATGGTCAAAAGTTTCCATCGTTAGTTAGTAAGAGCTACAAATAAGTCAAAAGAAACGAAGGCCATTGCACGTGTGCACTAACTTTTTTTTTATCAAATTTGAATGCTTGATGTATTGGCAGATTATATATTTCCCGTTTTTCTTGATTCTTTTCCTTAAAATTTAAACTCAAATCGTCCGATTAGTGAAATACATACTTATACACGTAATTCAAATTTTAAAATTTTTATTAAAGTAATTAAAATTTATCAATCATATCTTAATCTGGATGCGCTTGAGTATTTCCAACAATCGATTTTTTAATGTTCTGATCGGCTGTCCAAACGCACGTCCTTAGTCCAAGGGCTAATTCATGAAGGTATTGAAGAGGATTCAAGGGATACTTACCTGTTTTTAGGTAGCTACGTCTAAGTCTACATTGATTTGTCATATACAATAAGTTTGAAAATCTTCAAAACAAGATTGGTCGAAATACAGCACTAAATGCTTACTTATTATATTTGGCTATGGAAAGGCGTAGCCTTCATTCTCCGAGAATGGAGACGAAAATGATTATTACACCGAGCTGATCATATTGCATATAGCCACACTCACCGTTTTCATCCCTTTGATACATCGTAATTGCAAAAACAACAGAAATAACAGTCTTAAATAATTAAAAACTTTGCATCATAATGTTTAGACATCAAAAATCCCAAATGCTATAATTTGAGAGATGAATGCGCTAAAGAACATGGTAAGTTCCCTCTTGGTGTCAAGATTACATAAACTTGAAGTAAACCATAAATAAGTTTAATTGTAAACGGTGTCTCAAAAGAAAGTTTATACTTAGATCGATAATAAAAAAATTAAGCCGTGTATGGAAAAATGTTTATTAGTTATTAAAGTACACGATTTGGGTTTATTGAAAACAATATCGTCTCGTATATATATAGAAAATATATCGTCCAAAAATAATCTCATTTAATCGAACAATAAAATTATTTATGACGGCTCGGCAGGTGGACTTAGTGAAGGCTGCCATTTCGTGACGGATATTTTCTTTCAAATGCGCCAGAGAAGTCGGTGTATTGACGTAAACTATACATTTAAGATAATTCCATAGGAATTAAATCGGGACCGCGTGGAGGCCAATTTATGTCACCTCTCCCGGAAAACAATTTGTCTGAAAAAAATTTACGTGGCAGACATGTATTTGACGTGTGGGACTCCGTCCTGCTGAAACCATGTACTTTCGTAATAGCCTGGAAACTTGCAGTTCCGGTCCCAAGAAGTCTAACATCTCCACATAATGCTCTGAGTTCACTGTAACTGCACGCCCTTTTTGTCTTGAAAAAAGTAAGGCCTGACAATTTCTCGCTCCGACATTGCAGCCCATACGGTCACTTAGTAGTCGAATGAAGAGGTTTCTGATGCTTGCGTTTTAGGATTTGTTCCACTCCAGTAGCGGTAATTCTACTTATTTACGTTTTCATTAGGATAGGATAGGATATGTGGCCCAAGCGCCATTCAAAAGATGTTGGCAAACGTTGAAACACGCTCAATTAGTCTTGGTCAGGAAATTACACCATTACGGCATAAGAGGCCTTCTTATCTAACAGGGTTTATAGCCTTGTTTACTTTAGCTAGTTTCATAGTATTATGTCTTATGTCATTATACTTTGGGGTAATGCAGCCGCTATTAATTCTATCTATGTCTTGCAGAGCATGCAATGTACAACTTAGGCCCTTAAAGATTAAATAAATAAATATATTGACAGTTGCATTTCAATACCTATTTGAAAATTGAATGTATGTTAAGAAAAATATTGACTTTACCAAAATCGATGATGCGCATAATATTAATACTAGATATAGGCTTAAACTTACCGCGCCTGTAGCTCGATTTCATCCAATCCGTATATACGCCTATCATTTACCGACAGATAAACAATGCGCGTTTACAATACGAATATCCGACGCGCTCGAGTATGTCTATGTAACTGTATTTTTTTTTACGTATTTAAAAAGCTGTGGCCACTAGTGAAAGTGTGTTTGTTCCTTCATAGCATCTTATCTTCAAAACCAATAGGTACCTTAAGACGCACAAGTGACCTGACCTATATTAGCATTGCTTAGATTCACAGTGTAAGTGCCGAACCCATCGCGTTGCAGAAAGCGGGGTTTGCAAAAATGCTCAATAACGCTCTCTAGCCTAACTAAATTAAAAATGTCCTTTTAACGCCGCTTTCAAAATACGTAGACCTATAGTATGACCTTATAATTTAACATACATAAATAACTAGTATAATATTTAGTATAGTATAAATTTAACGGTTTGCAACGCAGAAGTTTGAAGTAAACTTGTAAAGTAACATTTTGCACAGCAATACATACTTTGTAAATATTACTGTAATCTTATCTATATTTATTGGACAACGAAGACGACAATTCCTATATATTGGTAACATTGTTTGATCAATAATATAATTAAAAGGAATTACATACAATATGTAAACACATACATTAATTTCTTAATTATAAATATGCAATTATAAGTTTTACGAAAAATCGTAATGTAATTCAGGATGTAGTAAATATGTATTCAGCGAAAAAAAATATGTGAAAAAAGCGTCCGCCAGTTTAATTTAAAATAAACATGATGTGCCAGCAGCCACCTACTGCCATCTACTAACCGACGCCCTTGACAACATATTATACAGTATTCAAAAATAAATATCTAGATATTACAATCATGAAATATATATTAATAACAAAATATTTTTCTGGGGTATTTATTTTCTACAATACTACAGCTTATAATAAAAGTTCAGCAGATATACAGCACAGCTTCGATGCCAACCGGAATCTCGAATAGGCTGGATCCAATATAAACAACACGTGATGTCGTTAAACGCTTCACACTTACCGCTTCATAATAAATTATTTTGGTGTATCGTAATATTTTGTTTGCCGATATATTATGGTAACGACTAGAAATACTTTAACATTGAGGTATAAAGTGTAATGACACGGACACGATAAAAGATCGCACAAACAAGTGGACAACGCGTTTCCTTACAGGACGGGCGCGGGCGCATGACGCTAGTTAATCTGTTACTATCGTACCTGGCTCCTAGCGGCGGGTCTACGCTTCGACGCGGCGGTGATAACAGTTCGTCGTACACTCCTGGGTATCTGAGGAATAAAAGCCTATTGAGTTGTTGTCATTATTTGACTTTTAAATTGACCTTTGAAAAAATATTAAATGATTATTATTTATATAAAGGAAAAGAATAAACAAAGAAAGAAGTGACCACACAATGAGCTTGTAACTTTCTGAAAGTGCTGTAGGTGTACCTACCGGTGCGGCGAGACGGGCCGGCCCGGCAGCAGGTCGCGGCGCGGCGAGCGCGGCGGCGACAGCGCGGGCAGCGGCAGCGACATGAGCGGGCGCGGCGGAGAGCGCGGCGGCGAGCGGAGCGGCGAGCGGGGCGGCGAGCGCAGCGGCGAGCGGTAGCGCAGCGGCGAGCGGTGGCGGCGCCGGGGAGACGGCGACCTGTTATAGGTATCACAGGTTATAGGTATATTGCATACTGCGGGGTAGTCACCTTTAAACCGAAATCGACAAAATGTGTGTTCAGTGGTCGTTCATCTCATCACTCATTGCTGGGCTTTGTCTTACCAGAGCGGAGAATTGGAAATAATTTGTAAATATTATCATTGTATTTGTATTATTCTTCCAGGTGGTGATCTATCCCACAACCATACAACTTGTCAGGTTTAATTTTTATTTACAACAACAATAAAAATACGTTTTTCATTAAATTTAAGTCTTTGCTTACATAACATATTTTCAAGTACATATTTAACACTTTTAAGCCTACCGTGTCAACGACAATGTTCTTTCACGAGTACGACGTCGCCGAGGAGACCACGGGGAACGACGCAATCGTCCGCGTGATGCTGATCGCGACCTATAGTAATACAACAAAATAAAGTATCAGTGATGTCGTTATTTCATGTTTTCAGTATTGCCAAGGAAGCATGTAAATACATTTTTAAAATTGTAAAATAAAAGTAAAATAAAAACAAGAACAGAACCTAGAATATTTAATCCTGCTAGAGCCGCGACTGCGCGGACGCGCACGCGGCGAGCGCGGGGAGCGCTGCGAGCGAGGAGAGCGCTGCGAGCGCGGCGAGCGGGGCGAGCGGGGCGTACGCGAGCGGGACAGGCTGCGCGACCCCGAATGCGCGCGGCGACGCTCCTCACGCCTCTTGGCTCGCATCTCTTTTTCACGAATCATCCTATTGAAAGCCTCCAGAGGATCTTCGTTCCTAAAACAATATCGGCACAGTATATAAATAACTCAGCATTTTTCCTGAAATGTAAATACGAAACAAGAAAGATCTCAAGACATTCTTTTTAAACTCCTGAAAATATTTATTTGGTAAACATAATATTAAAAAACCTAAAACCATAACTATTTTTTTTTTACATAATTACCTGCTGGGTGAATCCTTGATACCAGGAGGCGGTGGCTGGAAAGAATCGGGTGGGAATCGCTCGTACGCTCCAGGACGCCCGTACCCTGGGCTGTTACACAAATAATAGTATTTGGATTATATTAACATATCAATATATTAATCGTAGAGGAAAATCTTTGTAATTATTACCCTTATTACGAAAATTATGTAGATGGGGGAGTATGGATTTAACTATAGCTAAAATTTGAGACAGAACAGAGAGAGATGAAAGATTAGTAAACTATTTTTTATATATTAGAAATACATCATGCTTGACATACACATTTATATTAAGTTACATACACGTTGCTAAGGTAACGCGTTGTTTACGCGTCACCGGGATATCTAGTAATATATAAATATGACTGAGACATTTATTTTTGTGCCATTTAATTGGCTATTATGCACATGATGATGACAGTCAGTAATTGATAAGTGAAGGAAACACAGTATCAAATAGGTTTAAATTCAAGTAATTAAATAGTGTATAGTATATTTGAATGGACAAAATAAATTAAGTAGTTGTTGTTTAGTTGTGGAAATTGTCAGGAAGCTCTGTCTGTACTCGAAAGTGGTATTTTTTGGTCCTCAAAATTATTTGCCAAATGAAAAAGTTAATTCTTATAATATGTACGAAAAAAAACAATACATACTTAAAATGTGAGGGCGGGGGCACATTCGGCAAGTACGGCGGCGGTCCGCGGTTGTACAGTACCTGAGAATAACATTCAATATTCAATATTTAACTTAATATCTATATATAACA
This sequence comes from Podotricha telesiphe, assembly GCA_038994665.1. NCBI lineage: Eukaryota > Metazoa > Arthropoda > Insecta > Lepidoptera > Nymphalidae > Podotricha > Podotricha telesiphe. Next base: position 78,109 of record JAOYRR010000139.1, on the reverse strand, counting down.
TTAGTAAAATTGGCATAGTTCATACGAGTTAATAATTTAAATGAATTTTCATTCAAGTGGAAATTTGGTTAAATAATAAAAAAAAACACTGCAAAGAGGAAAAATTTTTTTAAAATTTGCTTTATAAAGTGTTATTCACACACTTAGGAAATTCAAAAATATATATTCAGAAAACGTATAAAAATTTGAACGCAACGGAATCCAAATATAAGTTGTAATAACCACAACAAATAAAAGTTGTAATAAGCGTATAAGAATTTCGACGTAGCCGGATGTAGAACGCAAGGCAAGGATTTTCAAGAGACACGGGTTCAAATGCCACTGCATTTACATTGTTATACGTTTTTTTAATATATGTTTTTCAATATCCTAAGAGGTAAATAAGATTATACTTAAAATTTCTCATTTCATACCTAGTTATGAAATAAAATGCCAATTTCCGTCTATTTATAAACATTACTTGCTAGATAGCAGAACTCGATGGCGCACATCACACATGCAACGTCTCTAACGTATAGAAAAAGATCAATGCCTTTTTTATGGACAATCAATACAGTTCACCTTCAAATTAAATATTTATCGATTATTTAAACATATTAGTATAAAATATAGACTTACTTGAGAAGACATAGGGTCCCTACGTTCATCAATAGTCGGAGTGCTCGCGCGTTGCTCGTCAATCCTAGGCATCTAAAATATTTATATACAACTTGTTAAATATATATATATCCTTTCCCCACATAGCAGGGAACCTAGTCCCCACAGGGAACATACTATTTAGACTCTCTGTTCTCGGACCGAATTCGAGACATTGCTTGTGTTAGTGAAGCGAACTTAATGCTGCGCTTTGTCTTATAACCGGAGCGAAGCGTTGAAAATAATTTAAATATATTCATACTTTGTAGGGGGGACCAAACCCACAACCAACTGCGTTTGCAGTCAGACGCTGTCCCACTAGGCCACCATGCCCTCATTAAAAAGTTATATTATAAAAGTTAAACTACATTATCGTATGAATTGCAGTGTTAATATTTTTTTGGTTTCAAAGCACTTCCTTTAGGAATGCGACGTAACTCGAATGGCAATTGGTTCCCCCTAATGTATCGTGATATATAAAATGGAAACGTAGAGAAAAAAGTGAAGTAGCATTCCTCGCATATATCCCATTCACCAAATACTTGCAATTTACTTATGACTGTCAGTAGTTTATTTTGCCTCCTTAAGTGCTAATTGAGAAGCGTAAGTAAGAAGTGAGTAAATACTCTTTATTGTACACAAAATAAAATGTTACACAATATTAATATAAACATTTAACACAGCACAATAGCGACGTTATCGCTAAGTGCGAGCGATCTCTTTCAGGTAACCTTTGGGTAAAGGAGAAAGAAGATAATTGGAATAAAGGGATGCACAAGAGTAAAACAGAGAATCATTATCCAGGGTGCATACATATTTTGTATAAGCAATATGTACAAATATACATACAACAAACATACAAACATGCATATACTTATATACATACATATACATATTTAAACATACTTCATTATGAAGAAGAAAAATAAAATAAGCTATTTAAATTTATAATTAGAGTGTGAAGAAATAATCTTTTAGCCTTTTTTTAAACGTTTCTATTCTAACATTTTGCTTGTTTGACTGTATGTGGTAAGGAATTGCACAAGCGCGGATAGAATTGACTTGAAAAGAATTTATAAAGATGAAAAGAAAAGAGTGGCATCGAATATCAAGTTAAACTTGAAGCGGAGAGGAAAAACGTGTGAATCGCATAAAAACTTAAAACGTTCGTTGAGATATGAAGGGAAAGACAAACTGAACATTATACAGAAGACAGAGAGAGCAGTAAGTATTCAGATAATAGTGAATTGGTAGCCCGCTAAGCTCTTGACGAAATTCGGAAACATGGTCTGTACTTGCGAAGTCAAAAATGAACTTTTAGCTGCAGATGTTTTGAAGACGTTCAAGCTTGTTCTGTTCAATTGCTCCCACCTCTTTTTCAAGTCATGATAGTACAATGAACAGTCGACATAATCAAGAATTGGTAGCAGGAGTGATTGTGCCAGTGCCACCTTAGCTTTAAATAACGGGCAGAAAGTTACGTAGATGACGTAATGGTGCAACACTAAATATTTAACGACTTAGCTCACCAACTAATGTTTTCCAAGATTTTTTCCAATTTATTTTTTGATCAAATTTAATACCTAAATTTTTAACCTTGTCGGTAAAGCGGACTTTATTCCATCAAGCAGTATAAATGGCAATTCTTGTAAAGTAATTTGAGAGATGAGTCTTGGACTACCTATTATTATTAAATTTTTATAAAGCAATATTTTATTATGAATTTTCATTAATTTATACTCTATTAATGATGAAAACTCTTTTTAAAATATATAGATTAGAACCGGTAGCAGCTAAAATCAATTTACTTTGTCAATATTAAGTGAATCATTAAATTACAAACATATTTAAAGTTAACCTACTACAAATTTAACAAAAAAATCACTCACATTTACAGGAGGAGCATCCATACCAGGTTTTATGCCAAGAGGAGGACCTGTAACAAAGAAAAAGGAGGAATAAAAAATTGGCTTTATTGCATTAGTACATGGTGGTGCATGCTATGTTTTGTAGCATCTACGTGTAATTATTAAATGACTAATAAAACATCATGCTTTTCTACATCACTCTTACAATGTGAGCATAGCGATTTCATTTTAGTTTCTATAGAGATCAGTGTTTAATTTTTATGTTACGTTTGACATCACAATTATAACACACAGTACTACTATTTTTACAACATTTAAGTGTATAGATCAACTAAGATTATACAAATAAATAATGTTTCAGCGTGACGTGGGACTCATCGAGCTGACTGCAGCATGCAAAGCGGTAAAGCGGCGTATCGACGGCGCATACCGTAGCGCTGGGGCCCCTGCGGCAGGCGGGGTGCGCGGGGGGCGCGGGGCGCGCGGGGCGTGCGGGGCGCGGGGGGCGCGCGGTGCGCGTGCGCGGGCGGCACCGTCACCGTGATGTTGTCGTCGGCCGAGCCGTCGGACTCCTCCGCGCGCCGGCCGCCGCGCCCGCCGCGCAAGTCCCGCGCTCCCCGCGCGTCGCGCTCGAAGCGCCGGCCGCGTGCGCCCCGCTCGCGCGCGTCGCGGTAGTCCCGACCGTCGCGTTCGCCGCGCGCATCTCGCGCGTCCCGGTCGTTGCGACCGCTCCCAGAGGCACGCGCATCTACTGCAGGCCATACATTACACTCCAATCATACTTCGCACTTTCAATCGTAACATAACAAAAAAAATGCAAACAAGTTAAATTTACACGCTTATGCGTCTGGTTGCTACAGTCTCAATGAAGTTACTGAAGATGCAGTTAGAATGTTGATTTTATAATATTATTATATGCTTTCTTATTTCTTCTACTTAAAATAAGTCTATATAATAAGAGTTGTAACACTAACCATTATTAGGTGGGACTAGAACTGGTTGCATTTGCCCATTAATAGGTGGAGGTTGTACAACTGGCAGAGGCTCTAAAACACATAAAGCATCATATTAACAAATATTTATCATATAAACAAACAGGTTCTTTATAGAAGTTTTCAAATATTTTGTAAATAAATTGTAGTTGTACGTCAAAGCTTTGTATTTAGTGATGTCTATATTATACACATTGTAATACTTGTTATGTGCAAATCCTTACTTTGCCAGTACATCTCTGTAGTATTTTACATAAAATTGTATTTTTTCTATTTATAACCTGAAGTTGTTTATAACCTAAACTGTTTATTTTAAAATCACAAGTAAAGTAAGATGGTATTTATTTAGTGTCAATTAATATAGCTTTTATAACAAACTATTGCCATCGACATCATACCTCGCAAAATAAAAAAAACTATTTAAAACAGTGTATAAAAGTCAAAAATTGCATTGTGAATTTTAAAAATATTTTAAATTCCACTTACCCATAACAGGAGGAGCAGCCGATGGCCGATGAGGGGTTCGTCGGCTATATCCCGTTTGATTACGGAATGCGGACACAGAGTTCCTTAAAAACCTATTAAAAGGAAGAAACACATACTCGTATATAACAAATACTTTTAAAAGATCAAAAAATAAAATTTAAAATTATTTTTGCGTTATCTTGGTCGGCCTAGCAAGCATTATAGAAACTTTTATGCTATGAAAATAGTGTATTGTCATTGGATCTGAACACATTTCCAAGCAAATCAGGCTTTAAATTTTCTGGGAAATAACATTGCAAACCTATTGCAAGATTGTTGAAAGGCTGATTAAACTATTAAATAAAAAGTGTGAAATATTTCATGTAAAGCCCATAAAATTTATACACGAAAATATTTTGCATAATCCAAATTTTCAGCCTCAGTATAGTGAAAATGCAATTGATGTGTACTAGGCACATTTATTTTCACTTTTGTTTCTGCAGGTACTACTACAAAATAGGCTCTCTACAGATACTACTATCACAACAAACCTGTTAGGTATTAAAGTAGTTGGTGCAATTTCTTTTTCTCTACAATCGGGACACTCATGATCTTCAGACTCCAACAAAGCGCCCCTGATACCTAAAATAAAATTTAAAATCATACAATCAGACATGCTAATATATAAAAATTGTATTTAAGCAAAAATTAGGTTTAAAGTTTTTTTTATTTAATGAAGAAGAAAAAAATTATATACTATATCATGTATATAATAAAGTATATAATGTAGATAGAAAGATATACTTAATATTTTATATAATATGTAGTACAAAAATACAAACATTCATCACAAAATGAGTTTCCACAGCAGGGTATCATAACAGCATCAGTAAGCAGATCCCTGCATAAACTGCATATTAACTCATCTGGGATGGTGGGTTCAGGCGCAACAGGTGCATTAGTAGGCGTGTCAGCTGCTCCAGCATTCTCAGAAGCTAAATATGCCTCACTAAAAACAAATAATTCATATATAGAACTGTTATGTCTAAAAATACATAATGAAATGAAAAATATGGAGTTGTATATATGATAATTGTGTTGTGGTACAGTTGAAAAGTAGGATTCTATTTTATAACAATGTTTATTGTAAAATGACAGTATTGCCAATTTCATAAGAAACTTCTGCCGTTCAAAGACTGACTCTAATTTCTTTTTAATATTTTAATAATCTAATTTCTTTTTAATATTTTAATAATTAGGCCGTCTATGTATCAACTGCACAGAACAACATTGTTGTAGTTTTCTTGAATAACATAATATATTTTCATTCTTTGGCCCATGCATCATAGTGTTCAATGTACGCATGCGATGTCGGGTCCAGTGTGCGTTCCTCCAGGATGTTTGCTGGAAAGCCAATAATTCTAATATCAGATAGTGTTCATATACACTGGGTCACCGTCAGATAAAATCTGTATAGCTGTAGAGCTATCAGAAGAGTTACGGAATGGTCCCCTCGAAGTCGACCGTCGCTGGGATCGCCTGATGCGGCTGAAAGAACTGATTAAGGGTGTAATAACTAACTTAATCAGCGTTTACTTAGGCAGCCTCCTGCTGCCTCATCATGTTATTGGACTCTTTAAGCGCATGATCAACTTCAGGCTTCGCCGAGAGTGTACTGTGTCTGAATGTCAATATAGATTTCAGTCAGACTTGGGAACCATTGACGCCATTTTTGCCCTCAGAACTCTGAAGGAGTTAAGCTGAATGTGACGAAGGCCGGGTACATGGCTTGCGGGAGCTCGGACTCTAGCACTATCCATATATGTCCTGAACCAGCCGCTAGGTCGCATAAGTTCAGGTACCTTGGAATTATTTTGCACAAGTTCATTTGTTTAGTTTGGAGGTAATGATAAACGATATCCAAGCCCGGATAAATGCGGGCCAAATAGCGTGGTCACAGGTGTGGTCTGCGTTCGCAGAATACCGCCCAAGCCCAAAGGACAACGCAAACAAGAGTCGAATCCGTCTGGCTCTTTTATACAGCAGCAAATGTTGGCCAACACTGTCTCAGCACACTTAGGAGCTTTACAACGCAGAAATGAAGATACTGAGGTGGATGTGTAGCGTAACGTGGTGTGACCGGGTAGTTAACAAATTCATCCGAGGCGCCCAAAAAAGACATAGCTGGATGTCGTAATGCAAAATACGAGGGCCAATAACCTGACCACTGACAATGTTGGAGATAATGCAAAGTGGAGGAGCTTAAGTTGGAGAGCAGACCCTGGCTAAACACTGGGATAATTGCCAGGAAGAGGTCTTCGTTCATTGGCCCATTGACAATATAGTAACTAAATTTTTTGAGCTTTTATGTATTTGCCACTGTTTTTAGAGTATCTGTGATAATAATGTGCACAAGAGTGATGTAACCATAAAAAAACTATTATCTTGTTTAGTAACTTCTTCCAGTTTTGTAACCAGTATGTGTAGTTATTATATTTTGTGTAATATCAATCAATCATATTTTGTATTTTATGGTCTACAATACAATGCTAACAGTTAAAAAACATATACCATTAATGTAAATGTAATATTGTACTATTCACTTGACATTCATTATTTTTTTACCACTTGACACTAATTAAATTGTTATACATTTTCTAAATATGTCTTTTACTAATTATTTTATTCTGATTCACATAAAACACAAAAAACCATCAGTATACTAGTAACAGGACCAAAAACGTAAATTAAAAGAGAAGATAACATTTATTGTCTTAAATTGAATATGAGCTATTAAAAAATAAAAAGTAAATTAACAAAGCTTTTATATTTCTATACTTAAGTGTTACAAATTTATATTTCTCCAATTTCTTAACATGATTTTTTTACTAACCTAAGTGAACACACACACCTTAGTGATGCTTGTATTGAAATAATTGCATAATATAAATCAAAAATACTTACTGGTCAACAGCTGGAACAGCAAATGTTCCACTTGGGGTCATCATGGCCCCAGGAGCTTTAGGACCATCTACAGGTACCATAAAACTACGAGGTATTCCTGTGCTTCTTCTTATTTCTATAGGATCACCCTAAAAAAAACCAATGAAATCTTATATTTTTATATATTATTGCATTTTATCAAAGATACAATTGTATTTATACACCATGTTTATAAGTGGAAATATAAATTATATAAATGTTTTCATTTTTACAAAATCTAAATTGAATCTTACAGAAGTTGCAGCTGGACAGTCTTTTATCCAATGGCCTTTTTTCTGGCACTTGTAACAAATATAATTAGATGGGACTGCTCCTCTTTGATTCTGACCTCTAATCTTCTGATAGCTAAAAATGATGGGTACATTTTTAATAACAGCAAATTAAAAGTTTTCAGTATTACAAGTATTTTATACTGTAAGAATAATTGAACAAAAAATATGATGTATATATGTTCTTACTTGCTGGGATCATAATCAAACGTAGATTGTGATATCATAGCATTAATTTTATCCTGCTCACTACCTTCCATGCGAGATAAATCAGCCAGTCCTTTGTTAACTGAGACATCTTTATGGAGTGATGACTGATTATTGTTTGATCCTTCCCACTGTTTTTTTGGTTGTTGAGAGAGAGGAACACGAGCAACAAGAAGTGATGTGTTTTTAGGAATTAATGTATTATCATCCACATAAACTGCAAAATTTTATGACTATATAAGTTAAAATGTAAATATTTATTGAATGGAAGAACATAAATACATAATATACCGAAATAGTTTAAAATAGTCAAAATATTAATATACTTGTATATTTATGATAGTTAATATTATTCATAGTCACCTTCTTTTGTCTGAGCATTCGTTATTTGAAGATCGAAATCTGAAGTTTTGCCAATTCGTTTTTGTTGTGATATAGCAGCTTTTAAGTCACCTACTGAAATGTGTAGTCCATCAAAAGTAACGGTGTCATAATCCAATGCACTTTTAAACTTATAGTGCACAGACATTTCCGTAAACAGCAGTACATAAATATTTTATGTAACATGACAATATAATGTTCACGTGTTTAAATACAACTTTGATGTAGCAATAATTTGATAATATATTTTAGTCCAGCTAAACACTAACACTTTATCAATTAAATAGTATGGATATTACACGACCAAAACTAACACCAAATTTGTCATCAGGATTTTATATTTATCCTTTGATCTTTATTAATATATAAAGACTAGCTAAACAATACTTCATCTAATTCGACCAACGCTTGCATTTAGACCGCCATTAAGATAATCTAAAGAAATGAGAATTGAAAATCAGTCAATTACATTGCGTATATTACAGATAATAAAATTGGTATAGCTAAAATATTATTTAAGAAAATCAAATTAACATTTACGATCGTGCATATATTAGTCGAGTTTGACTAAAATAAGTCATATTAATAATGTAGTGAAATAATTCATAATGATTTGTTTAACTTCAATTTATGATTTATTTTCTAACAGTTTAATTTTTTTATAAAATTAATATATTCGATAGTCTCGATATATTCTATATATTTAAAACAATTTAAGATATTAATAGTCAATTATTTTATGTTATTTTAATCATTGTTGTATAATATACGTAAGCTGATAATTCAAAAAAAAAAACCATTTAATATTTATTTTTTTTAAATGAAATAAGTTTGGCAACATTCACTAACAGGAAGCTAACAGTCATAACTATTACATTACCTTTTGAAAAAGTTATATTGCAACTAAAAGTACAGAAAGGTGTAGATATTTAAAATTAAAAATAATATTTCATTTTACATGTTTGAAAATACATGATTAAACTATTTTTCTCCCATTTTTAAAAAAAACAATATATATCATTACATATTTGGCGAATTGCCATGAACTTCCGGCGTAAGATAAAGACACACGCGGATCTATCGAGAAAAGAACGCGAATAATTATAAAAATAATTGAAATAGAAAGACTTATTTATTAATTTTACATTGCCTCGTTTTTAAAAATGTCCAATAACGGTGCTCCGGACTCTTGGGATAGTGAAGCTGATGTTATAGGTGAACAAGGTGCAAAAGATTCTAATGATATGTCTACAAAATTTTCCACGTTGAATGTAAATGCCGTGGAATTCGTGCCTTCTTTTTGTAAGTCTTCCCAAGATGATGATAGTTCTGATTCTCCTGCTTCCCCACAAAAATCTGATAGTGGATCGACTAATTCGACTGAAAGTCCGGTTTTGAACGGTAAGACACATCTTGTCAATATTACTCAGTTTTCATTAAAATATCTGAGTTCTCGAAAGACGGTATTTAATTGAAAATACATTATTTTATTAAATATGAAGAGTGTCATTAACTCTGTCTTGAAGACACGTTCGCGCAATATTCTATTTTTTTTTCTAAATCCAGTTCTAACGGGTTACGTCGAGACACGCGGCATGTCTACATATTCTCGGCTAACTTTCTCTATAAATACCTAATGACTTCAGCAAAGATTTCGAAAAAAACTCTACTATCATGAAATAAGCAGTTATCCTCTTATTTTTTACTTACTTTCACTACTGAGACTTATTTCCGCCTATGTCATATGTATTTTTTTATATCAGGACTTGATAAATTTATTTGAAACGGCTTTGATAATAATGATCCTTAATTCAATAGGATGTGGAGATGGCGGCGAAAGTGGCGATGGAAGAGCGGCTTCTGCGTCTCCCCGTGTAGAAGAACCACCTCCTGTCCCTCCAGCTGTTACTGCTACTGCTCCACTCCCTGTACCTCCAGACGTAAGCCCTACTGCTGATAGCTGGGAAGCAGAAGCAGATGATGCCCTTTTAACTCCAGAAGATATCAATGAACCTGAAGAAGAAGAATTAGAACAGCAGGTTATAGTTTATTGCAATAATATTATAATTTGGATTATATATCAGTTTTATGACTTTTGTATAGATTGTTCTAATGCGAATGCATGGCTTAGCGGTCAGAGCGCTTGAAGGGTTTTCAAGAGGCGCGAGTTCAAATCCCGCTGCGTTCAAATTTTTATACGTTTTCTAAATATGTCTTTTTCAATTTCCTTAAGTGTAGGAATAACACTTAAAAAAAATGTTAACAAAATATAGATTGTTCTATTTGACATGGAAACTATGAACAATGCAGTGGCCCATTCAAAATAAATGTTTTTTATTACATTACTTTCAAATTGGTTGAAAAAGAAATTTGTATTGTATAGATATTATAAACATGTCTGCTTAGGCATCAATTAGTATATTGATAAGATATTATTAATGATAATTTGGTTTTTTTCTTCTTCTATGGATATATTAGTATGGTAGTAATTGTAGTCTTACATGGAACTGATTATTTTATTTTAGTGTCCTAACAGACTGTCTAATTATAAAAAAGACAAAATAATATTTTACAATCTATGATTTTTGGGTATGAAATTTTTAAGTAATGTAAAAATCTGCATTTGTGTATTTTATTTAATTAACAATACTTATATGAATGTGGTTTAAATTCACTCAGGATGAAGAAGCTGCAAAAAAAATTCCTAAAAAGAAGCCAACTAGAGTAGAGGACACTCGTAGCAAGAAGGAGCATGTTAATGTTGTATTTATTGGGCATGTGGGTGAGTATGTGTAGTGTACACACATATCTGAGTAGTAAAATAATTAGTGTATCATTTTTATTCATTGATCTTTAATGATTATATTTTTTAGATGCTGGAAAATCCACAATTGGTGGTCAGATAATGTCATTAACAGGTATGGTTGATAAACGAACATTAGAAAAATATGAACGAGAAGCAAGAGAAAAGTCTAGGGAATCTTGGTATTTATCTTGGGCACTGGACACTAATCAAGAAGGTAATTAAATTTATTATTCTTATTTATGTTTTTATTGCAAAAGTTGTTTTTAAGTAATAAATAATCTTGGAATATTAGTTCATATTATAATTAAACAAATTAAAGAAAGTATACCTTATTTTATATGTTTTCAATATAACTTGACCAACATTCTTTAATATTTATCCATCATTTTTATGCAGAAAGAGATAAGGGCAAAACTGTAGAGGTTGGCAGAGCATACTTTGAGACTGACAAAAAGCATTTCACAATCCTCGATGCACCAGGGCACAAGAGTTTTGTTCCAAACATGATTGGTGGTGCTGCACAAGCGGACTTGGCTGTTCTTGTAAGTATAAGTATAAATAATACAACCATTATAATTGACTATCAAATAACACAACATGTATTTAATACGTTACCATTAATCTATACTATAATAATATATAAATATTTTATACACTACTTAATCTAAAATATAACAAATTCAAGTTATATTTTAGATTCATTTTGTCATTGTTCATGCAAAGTCACTGTGTTGTTTTTTTTTGCAATGTTAATGCAATTTGAATCAGTATTTCAATATTCACTTAATATACTTTAAAACTATTATGTATGTTATTTAATGACATATCTAGTAATTTTGTAAAAAAAATATAGATTTTTGCAGTTCCTCTGTATGTAAATAACAGTGACACAGTTGTGTAATTTTTTAATCAGACTACACCAACTGGACTTAAATATAAACATTGCCATAGCAGAATATAAGCCAAGCCCACAATTATATTATTGTGAATGCTAAAAACAAACCAAAATTAACTTAGATTTTGTGCATTGTCACTATTGCGAAATATAAAAACCCAATATTTTTAATTTGATTGACATTATATATCAGTATGGAATTAAATTATAGTTAAACAATACATAACCTGCATACAATATTGCTTGTTATATTGAAAATAACAATAATGTAAACATAAATAAAAAAAGATTTGAATTAACAGAACAAATATTGTGATTATTTATATTGATTATTATCTAATTGTACTAAAAATGCAATTTGTATTCAATTACAGGTGATATCTGCAAGGAAAGGAGAATTTGAAACAGGGTTTGATCGAGGGGGACAAACTCGTGAACACGCTATGTTGGCAAAAACTGCCGGCGTGAAACATTTAGTAGCCCTTGTAAACAAAATGGATGACCCCACAGTAAACTGGGATGAAAAAAGGTACTGATCAATATACTCTGTACTAGTATTGTCAATTTTTTTTAATTTTCTTATCTTGCTTAGGTATTAGCTATACTCTGTCTTCACATTAACCTTGAAAAAGTTATATAGAAAGTAAAAAAAAAGTATATAAACATTTTATACAGAGATGCTAACAAAAAAATAAGTTGTACTAAGCATATAAGAATTTTGATACATCTGTAGAATGCATGGCTTAGCAGTTAGAACACTTGGATGGTTTCCAAGAGGAGCCAATTCGTTTCCTGGTGCTTAAAAATGTTAAAATATTATACAAAGTTTGTATATAACAGAAAAATATATATATAATTGTCATGTAGTAGAATCTTAAATTGAAAATGATATTTTTTAATTTAAAAATGTATAATTACAGATACAATGAATGTCGTGATAAAATAATGCCATACCTCAAAAAGCTGGGATTCAATACTGCTAAAGACTTGTCATTTTTACCAGTTTCAGGACAAACTGGTCAAGGTTTATTGGAGAGAGTAAGCAATGTCTATATTATGTGATTTATTTTCTTATTTTTATGCATCTTATAACTTTAGAGTGTACATGAAAATGTAATGACGGTTTTTAGTCCACTTAATACCACATCAATGTACTATTGAGACAGCTCTGTTTGCATAATTGGATAGTTAGGGAGGGTCAAATTCCACATAAGGAAATATTTATATTTGAAAATATAGGCATTTATTGAGTCCAGTCAGACAATATGGGATTGTATTTTTTGGTTCCACATATAGTAATAATACTAGTGCAGAAGCAAAAGTTAAAATATTTAATGACAAAAAAAGATCTGGTTATTTATTTTTATGCAGTTTCATAATATGAATAACTTTTTTAATTATTTTATGTATTAGGTAACTGAGGAAATATGCCCCTGGTATCGTGGTCCATCATTCATCCAGTTGATTGATGAATTACCATCCCTGAACCGCAAGATGGATGGGCCTTTCATCATGCCTGTTGTTGACAAGTACAAGGATATGGGTACTGTCCTTATGGGAAAAGTAGAAGCTGGCAAAACCCGCAAGGGTGCAATACTCTTTCTTATGCCTAATAGGGTAAAATATTTTATTTCAATAGATAACTGTTATTGCTAAATAATTATTATTAATAAACATTGAGGCAATCATGGCTCAGCAGATGTATAGTTATTGAGGCATTATTGTGAGACAAAACACTGAAGTTCAACTCAAGTTCAACAAGAATTTGGACAAAAAGCTTAAAATATTGTAATGACAATAAGTTCTCTTAAACCCTACTAATACTTAATGTGTGTAAATATATAAAGCTGTCTTTTAAAATCGAAATAAATTAAGATCTTTTAGTTTTTTATTATATATAAAAAATATATATATATTAAATGCTTTATTTTTCAGGTTCAAGTTAATGTAGATCAATTATGGTCAGATGATATAGAAGTTACTTCCATTGGCCCTGGAGAGAATGTCAAAGTAAAACTTAAAGGAATTGAAGAGGAAGATGTCTCCCCTGGTTTTGTTTTATGTGATATTACTGAGCCTATCACCACTGGAAGAGTACGTAATAGTATAATAATTATATATTTTTAACAATTTGTTTATGCATATAGGGATTTTATACATTTATATGCACTATTTATTATTTTTCAGGTGTTTGATGCTCAAGTTGTAATCTTGGAGCACAAATCTATAATTTGTGCAGGATACTCTGCTGTGATGCACATACACTGTGCAGCTGAAGAAGTAACTGTTAAGGTATTTATCATCACTTATTCCAATTTGCCTACCATCTTCGATTGATTGCTTATTTTTCATTTGTTTAAGTTACTTTTATTGATGTATCAGCATGTTTAAATCATACTTTTAAGTATTTTTTACATTTTTATGTTTATTATAAATAATGAAGAACTTAACAAATTTCACAGGCTCTCATCTGTCTAGTAGACAAGAAGACAGGAGAAAAATCTAAGACACGGCCGCGGTTTGTGAAACAGGATCAGGTGGCCATTATGAGGATAGAATGTGCGGGTGTCATTTGTTTAGAACCCTTCAAGAAGTTTGCCCAGATGGGTAGATTCACATTAAGAGATGAAAGTAGGTTTAATTGACCAATTCTACAAATTATTTAGTTATATTAATATTAGTATTGTTGTTTGGTTAAAACTACTGTATTATCCTTTTGTTCAGTTCTTATGTCCTTATGTTATGTTCAGTTCAGGCATAGAGCCTAAGACAATAAATGAATTCCTGTTACCATAAATTAAAATGTACATTATATTGTTTCAGATAAAACAATTGCAATTGGCAAGGTCTTGAAGGTGATTGAGTAAACATGGCACTACAATTTGTAATTTAGTTAGGATAGGCATTTCCAAACCTGTATCATCAGAGAATGGATGTAATATGTAATTCAGAATTTTGAGATCTATGTGAGAGCTCAAGTGTATTGCTTTATCGTTGGTGTTTTCAAATTATAGAAAAGCTAGTCCTTGTGGAAAATTAAGTATGTTTACAGCCACTGCCATCGAGCAACACATTTGTTCAACACAATTGCAATCATTACGCTTTATATCAATTCGAAATTGTTATACAAAACATGCGAATTATCGCTAGCAACGTTGAATACTGTTAAATGCGATATTATTTAATTTAGTAAATAACTATTATATATATATTAGGTGGAGCATAAAGAAATCTTTAGTTGGGAGCTCAAATTATGTTTTATGGTGTATACATTTGGCATATTGGAGAAGCATAAACTATCAAATAAGTTAGTCTTCAAATATAATTGGTTTCATGCATTTTTTAATTTATATTTAAAATCATAATATTATTTATATTTAATTATTGTAATACAAATTAATTTGAAAAAAAATAGCACTTCATATTCGTAGTCCAAACAGGGACTTTACAGAAGTTAGGCGTTGCTATCGTTAAGTCGAAAATAGAGTAAGTAGGAAATTATAATTTCTGCAATACATAAAAAAAACATTTGTTGCTTTGAACTCGTCGGTGGTTTATGTCCTTTGTGCTCTTATTTAATGTCACGGCGCTCTTTTATGTACATATATGTACTACTACACCAAATGGATATCTTATTACATTTATCCATCTGTAATATATTACAGATGCGTGATTTTATTAGTAAATCCGAGCCATGTCAATGCAAATGTTAATATGGTGCAAACAGGACCAAATAAATAAAAAACGATTCTTAAGCTAACTGAACAGCAATAAATAACAAATTATTTTGCAGTCTATTGTTGAAAGTTGATTATATATAAGATATAAAATTCTATTAAAATGCACACAAAAAAAAGGATAATATTGATATGTTATTAACATAATATATAGTTCGCTGCTCTGACGAATTTAAAAATAAAATGAGCACCAAGTGATACTAAAACCCTGACTGTGTTGTTATATGGTAGATGAAGCTCTCATACGTTTGAATGATGATCATTGCATACAAACAAGACAAACGCCGTTCGAAGACCCTTGCCGGTCCACATGTTTATGGAACGTTATCATCAATCATCCAACTCTAGTGTATTTTCAAATCATAAGAATTCAAATTGTCTTACTGACTCATTATTGAAAGCAAACCTATATTTTATTTTAAAATTATTTGCAATCTACAATTTAATAAATAAAATTACCAAGCCTGATAAGAACTCATAATCGTTAGGGTATGTTTATAACACTGATTATATTACTCGCAATATTTTTTAGCATACTGCAACTTAATTACAAATACCTGGTCAAATTCTTTTAAAATGCGTTTATTGCGACGAACCTCTTCCCATTTCAGTATATTATTAGAATATAATATTAATCACGGTTATCACCATAAATGTACGTTTGAGATGGCGGGTATCAAACATACCCTATTTATACTTATTTAAATGTCTGGAGTGTCTATGTAAAAACAACGTACTTAGTAAAGCCATATATTTTATACATATGTGGAGAACTATCGACTCATTGTTGTGTAAGGTGGAGTTTAAAATATCTGCTTATTAATATAATCAGTTTTTTACAATCGAGGCGGAAGTTTAATATGTTATCAATATCGATATTTTGTGTATATTAGTGAAAACGTTAGACGGACGCAGTCCCCTGTCTCGGTTCACCTGCGCTATATTATATACATTATTTGTCGACGATGCTTGTAGTGAGGGTGAGAAGCGCGCGAGCTCGCGTCGTAGTGCCTTTATGTTCCCGCAAGGGGACCGCGTCCGTCGTGCGCGCCTCTGCCGCACGACAGCGTCCCGGCTGTCTGCAACTATATTATTTTGTTTAAAATAAAATAAAATTTTATTATAACACACGGCTTTTGTTCTTTCACTAAAAGTATCACAAATACTTATGTATTGTAATTAATATTACGACTAAAACAACAGAAACAGAGTAGCATTAAACATTTTTACTATCTTTAGTTTCTTGTTACTAAAATAAATAAACTAGAAAATATTTGTGACTATTAGAGTAGATAAGTAACTAGGAACAGACATTATCAACATTAGAAAAACTCAAATGTGGTCAGATGAATAATATTTTATATTACATTGTATATTTACATGCTTATAAATTGGTTTTTAAATTTTTACCGACTTTGGATGTAATATAACCAAAACTACCCAGTTCCGCCTCCTAAAATCCTTTCCTAAATTTTTAAGATATGGGATTGTTGCAAAATAAACATGTTAAAGAAAAAAATTATATTTTTCTGTGTTAAATATTACAATGTACATGTTGACTGCAATTTCTTCAGACTTTTTATCACAAACCAATTTTATTTTAAATACATTAGCAGTCTTATGACTTACATTTAATGAAATGATTACAAATAAATTTAGAATATCAATATATGTTACTAGATATCAGAATATTTTCCTACATAACAATTTTAATTACATTTAATTTACATCACTGTAGACTTGACACGTTGTTGCTTTTAAAAACAACTAATCTCTGATATTAGACAAAAGAAAACTTCAACGTAAGTTAAGTCTTTGTTTGCCTGTATACACGTCAAGCCACAAAATTAGATAAATAATAATAGTTACAACTGAACCTTCTTATTTTCTTATATATAACTTTCACATTTAAGAAAGATTGTATATTAGAAAAGATACAACTACATAAAACAATTATTAATACTGAATGGAGTCCTACTAAACAAAAATGTTTAATGAGCCATGCCATATTAGATTTTTGCAGTATTACTTAGTTTAGCCATTAAAAGTGATGTAAAACCTTGAAAATATTTTTGTAAAGATTCACAGTACTTAATAATTTTCTTACAGACTATACAATTATATTAAAATGTAATTAAACCTGTCAGTCTGAAGCCTTTTACATTGTATCTAGAATTCGTATATAACGAAGTTAATATAAAAAATCATTAATTATTTTAGAACTTAGTTTTATATTATTAAAACATTACATAAAATATTTAAAGTATATCTCAACTTATATTATTTATTAAATTAAAATAAAACTGCATAGTAATTAGTAATTTCCAGAGTTACAAAATTACCTACATCATGATGTCTAGTAACAATATGTTTTTGTTCACAAAATAAATAGTAAATAATAAACATAGTAAATAATAAAGTAGGTAATTACTAATATTATTCTCTTATTACAATTTATTTATACACTTCTAATTACATATACAGTTCATAGGAGCAATCAATTTATTATAAAGTCAATCAAGGCATAATTAAGTGCTATTAAATTAAGCTTACTATAGTGAAAGTAAACAACTAGAAAATTTGTGGCTGAATTGCTTAATATTTAGCAAACCGAGCAAACGACTTTGAGAACTACTTATTTACAAATTTTGGCTAATTCCATTTCTGGAATGTCAATAGTACATAAGACCTAAGACTTAATTATTTTTATAGTCCCACAATACTTATTTAAATATAAAATGTACAAACAATATTTACATTTCATTTAATTCAAATCTCTTCTGTGAAACATCTAATACACCCATCATACATCAACCAATTAGACATTGAATAACTACTTAAAACATGATCCGCACTAAGCAATCATTAGCAGAATATCAGTCTCAAATTTTAAGTACCTATAGTAGCTTAAAAAAATATTTTGGCAAAATAAGGAATTTAATCCTGAATTTTCATTTCATTTTTACTTATATTCTGATTCATTTGATCATTTTCATATTCCACAAAATCATCAAATAAACTAGGCCATGCTTCTGTATCATCATAACTACTCAAGTCATCACCTACAAATTCACAAAAGTTAAGAAACATGTACCATGTATCCTTAGGAATCCCTCTAATGTGAGGATTTTTCTCTAAATAAGCCAACCACCTATCTAATATAGGAGGTTCATTGCTAGTGAAGACTAAACGCCAGAGCAGCACAGCAATATCTGCTGGTAATATTCTCTGGCCAGAAGTTACATCTAAACCAAACTTAAATGTAAATTTGTACAAATCTTTAAATTGCTCTGAATCTCTATTTAGCTCTTGACTGATATCATGTAGTTTTTGTTGCATACCTTTAATTGAATCTGTTTTCATGCTTTTTAAGCCTTGGACAAATTCAGGTTTAGTGAACCTACACATTTGGCTAGCATTTAGTTTCCAGGCAAGTAATAATACTTTATAATCATCTGGATCTAATTGCAAATCATTACAAAGATTTTCAATTCCATCTGCAAGTATAGAGTCATCTGCATTGTCTTTATAGACTTCAAAAAGCTGATTAATTTTTGATTCAGAAACACGAGATTCACTAGATCCAATTGAGGACATGCTCCTCGGAATTGAAGGCAACTTTTGATAAAATGTTTTAGGTGTCTTTGCATTGTTTACATGGATTTTTTGTGCTATGTCTACAGAACAATTCTCATTTATAGAATTTAGAGCATTTGTGTTAGTTATATGACTGTTATTCCTATAACAGTGAATATTATTCTCATTGTTGTGTAACAGTGGTTCTTCTTGAGGATAATTAGATATCATGACAGTAGGTACTTGATTATTTGAGATTACTTCCATCATCTCTGAAAGAAATAATTTTACATGGAACAATATATTTACAAATATTTATTTGAAATATTTTTTTAACTCACCATCTTTCTGTCTTGGAGGTGACGTTGCTATATCAGTGTTTGTTTGGTTTTTGAAGCAGCTAAGACAATGGCCCATTTGATAAGATAAAATATTGAAACTTCCAAATCATAAAATGTTTGTGTAATGCACCAACAGTTTTAGTCAATATTTCAAGAAATATACTATGCAACATAATGACCAAATATAAATTTCTTACTAAGATATATAAATCGTTTCACAAAAACCTGAAATTCATAAAAAAAATACATTTACATGTTCTACGTATAATATTTGTGACTTGAATTAGGATTAAGGAAGTATGTGATTTTAACTTACCATCCTCTTTTCTCGTAGAAAAAAGAGATTCAAGTATTATATTATCAATATTTGCAAAAGAAATTGCTTCTTACACATTCTAGATTCTTCAAAATTTGCTTTTAAATGGTAATGTTTATAATTTTAGTGTTAATGCTTATTTCTTGGATGTTTTTTCTAATATCAAATCAAAAACGAAAACAGATTATGAAAGTAGAATTTAGTGTCACTATGACAATTCTTTCTCTATGACATCACTATGTTTTAGCTAGTGTGCTTATGGAATAATATTTATTAAAACTAATTATGCTAACTGCTAACTAGGATGCTCCAAAGCCATAAATAGAAAACTGAACAGAATAAGAATAATAGGTAGTTTATACCTATTTTTTTATATATTTATAAAAAAGACGAGAATCTATAACATATTATTATATAATAATGTTTTAAATAAATAGTTTAATTATAAATCATACTTCTGTTATTACGTTTCAATCATTTATATGTAATATGACTGAATAAGTGATTTTTGAAGAATTTGAAGTAGAAAATATGATACATACTAAATTAACAAAATAAATTTAAACAGTAATTTATTATTTACTTCCTGAATTCCATGTAATTTCCATTCTATGTAGCATTGGTGACGTACATTATGCTCTACTCGCACGCTTCAAAGCCATAAAATAAGAAACAAAACAGAACGTACTTGCTTCCTAAATAAAGTATTCTGTGGTCAAAGTGACAACAGACAAATAGTTGTTTAAAAATTCAAATTATTGTTCGTTATGATTACCGATACCTAAACGAGTTAGTGTGTATTTAAAAATAGTATTTAACAAACTTTATATTTCAAGTGATTATATTTTTCAATATGCAAGATGAGTGTCATTGAAGAATGTTGGGCTTATCAAATTGACATTGAACAAACTGAGACAAATTTTTTTGGATTTTTTGAAAATGAACTCAACACTTTGTGTAATTCGGTTCTTAAAATGCTGGAAGATTGCTTTTTACTTAAAAATATAAATTATCAAGTAAATTCGGCCCAAACTTACGACGAAGAGCTTAAATTGCTTACAGAAAGTAACAGAAATTTAAAAGACGAGATTGAATGTAAATTAAAGGAACTAGGAGGTCGACAAGCAAAATATGAAAATTATAAACAAGGTAAGAAATACGAATAAAAACTCTTTTGTACCCAAAGTAAACTATTTTTATAAATTTAGTTAAACAATCTGTTAAAAATGATTTATTCGCGTCTACTTACAATACTTGTTTAATGTTTATGTAAAAACGTTATTTTTCTTGTTTATAGATCATAAACTTCTAACACAAGAAATTAAACAGACACATGAAGCATTTTTAATGGCCAAAAAACATTACAAGAAATTTCTGAAAATATATTATAGTATAGAAAAAAGATGTAATGATACACATACTATATTTGTTCAGTTCTTTACTGAAAACAAAAAAGATAATGAATATTATTCTGTAAGATTATTACAACATACCAAGACAGGTCAATATGAGTGTAAGTATATTTTAATGATTATTTTGGTATATGTACATATTTCAAATAAAATATTGTAATTAATGGTAATAAATTAAATGGTCATTTTTGCAGTATTATGTCCAATACAAAATACATATAATATATACTTTTTTGTTATATTATTAATAATATTTTGTTTTAGTACAAAATGTTCATCCAAAACTGAAACAGTTGAAAGAATGTCAAAAGAAGTTATTGCAAACCAATGATCTGCCTGGTGCACTTTGCTATGTGAGACAAGCTTTCCTAGAATTAAAGAAGAATAAGAAATAGGAACACCATTGAAAGTATATTAAGATTAATTAAAATAAACATTTATTAAATACAATTACAATATAACAACCAATAAATGTAACTTACATAATTTGTAAAACAGCATTTTGTAAATTTTTTTGTAAATTAATATTTTTATATTACAATAGTCTAAGTTACTTTACTTCAAAATTCTTATGGAAATAAATAAATAATTATTTATTTATTAGACGCGAATAAATAATTATTTATTACACTAACTCTTAACATATTATTTGCTTGATAAAACTTGAAATTATTCCTCCTATTATACTAACTTAAATTTATTTATCATAAAAAACCTATTTAAAGAACGAATACTAAAGATTACAGCTATGGTGAAATTACTTTATAGAAAATATAAATTTTCCAGTTAATACTATAAAAACTATATTAACTAACATAAAAAGATTCATGTATTAATAAAAAATTAACAATATTAGACTTCATTCTTATAAATGTAGCAGATACAACAACAATCAGGTTCAATAGGTAGCATTTCATTATGAATATTGTTACAAAGTTTGGTAACATTTGAGGTTTAGTTATAATTGTACTATAGTAATACTTGTATATTGTAAAGGTATATATGGACAAATCATGGAGTGAAATTTTTATGTTTTGGTCTGTAAATTCAGCCTTAATTACACAACTTATATAATATCATAATATGTTATTATCATACATATATTGCAATTTATCTTTTTATAATTATAAGCTGCATAAATTAATTATTAATATGAAGCAATAAATTAAATTTAAAATATGCCACAACATTTGTAATAATTTAGTAAATTAACAATCTTTAAAATAGATTATACAAAAAGTAATGTCTCAACATGCAATGTTTCAGATTCAGGTGGAAAGATGAGAGAAGTGCCTTGACACTGAGTTCACTCTGCATACCCTGTTATGCAGGAAAAGTGTAATGCTGAATAAATAAATAAATGCTTATAACCTTATGTGCATTGTCAATTACTCACATAAGCAAATAGATGTTTTCATAATTTGAGTCTCTTTCTGCTGATTGAATCAATATTATTTAAAAACTTCAGAGGTACACTGTACACTTTATTACAAATTGTGTCAACACTATCTTAGATATACAATGAATATTGAAACCAAATACTCTACATCTATAATATACATGACGTGCGTTAATAATTTGCTCAAATTACATCATGAAATGAAAAAAAATAGATGATAGATGAATAATAAAATATTTTGAATTAAATAAACTTTCTACATATTTTCCTACATATATTGTAAAAAAATAAGTTCTTTTAAAATATTACTAAATAATATTGATATACTAAGAGTAAGTAGCTATTTTATTGTAATAATTGCAGCCATTACATGACAGTTGTGACAGGGTGGAAAAGACAGTTTCAATTGCTTGGACTAAAGGAAAAATTATAAATATATATTTCTATTATAAGAAATATTTAATTCTATATAAAAAATAGTCTTATCAGTATAGGAAAAATATTTTACGATACGATTGTAAATATTGCTCTACTTTCATTTTACATTGTGGTAGACAATAAATGCGCGTTATTCGTATTTTAATAGTTTGTTACATTGTACATATAATTTGTATAAAATATACTATATTTTTTGAATAAATATATTATATTTTAATCGTGTAAAATATTTTACACTATATGTGTTTTTATATTCTTAATTTACATTTATATAGATGTTCATATTAGGGTACTTTAAGCTTTCCGTTAGCGTCGCCGTTACTCGTTCTAGAAATATCTTTAGCATACTTCGATGACATTAATAGCTCTTGTTTTTGTGGAGTCACATACGCTTTTGACTTTGCTGGCAATAATAATGCACCCAGAGCAATAAAATGCAATGAGTAATATAATTTCCTGAAAACAAAAGATATTATATAGTATGGACATATTTAAAATAAAATTGGTAATTTTAGAATATAGTTTACATTAAGGTTCTAAAGAAATAAATAAAATTGATGATGGAGTGTCTGTTTGTTATATCAAAATAACCGTTTTTACTAAATGCATATGTACGTACGTATACACGGTAATTATACTTAAATAACACTTTTACAATTTTTTTTGACTGTTTGTTCCGACTAATCACTGGAACGGCTAGACCTATTTTTACGGGACTTACACTGGCAGATAGCTGATGTAATAAGTAACTTAGGCAATTTTTATTTTAGAATTCCACGCGGATAAAGTCGCGGTCAAAGCTAGTAAAATTATTGGGATAGGAAATAGGAAACATTGCCGCCCGAAAAAACGCTTCTACGACCGCATGAAGAATGCAAGCGAAGTCTCTACTATGCCTAATTTGCATCGATCTAAAGCTGCGATAATTAATGGTACGAAAAGATAGAATAGGATTCAAAAGGAGAAATAGAAACACCTCTACATCTTTTTGAATATTTTCAAGGGCAATGAACGTAAGACTTCAAAATCTTTTCTTCGTCAGAAGAAGAAATCTGGAATGACACTCCAACATATTTAGCAGATGCAACAACCAATAACTCCGTCTGTCTTAAGTTCCTTTCCAGTTCTTCCGAGCGTCTTCCAATCGACCTGGCCTTGTAAGGGAAGCGCTTGTTTCTTCAAAAATACTTTGTCTTCCTCTGTTTTAATTAATTCGAATACATAAGTTATTAATGTAAGGTATTTAAAATTAGTTTTACAATTCTTGAATGTTCTTAAAGTTTTTTACAATTTTTTTGCAGCCCTCTGCAAACAATAAGTTTTTTCTCGCAGAAAAGAAATGCATTTGTGAGAGTGCGTGCTTTCTACCCAAACTATATACCCTCTTTAATAGCGAGCGTTGAATTTACGCTTACAGTATGCTTGACTTTGCGATTATTTTAAAATAATACGACGAGTTCTTGTCGATTTCATCATAATTATGCACCATTTATTTGATGGCTAGGCAGTCTGACGAGGAATATATTTTGTTCGTCACTTATTCCATCGATATCTTTGTGCAATTAATAATAGAGCACTAATCATCTTAAAAAACACGTACGATATGATTAGTAAAACATTCAGTTACAGGCCGCAGCGTAGTACCAGAACAATTTGACAAGACAGACTGCTAAATCCATATTAATTACATATATTATTCAACTTGGTAGTTAATAATAATATACAGATATAGATAATATTCAGCTTATTAACTACACGATTCTCGTTGCAATGTTGTGTACTTAAAAAAAGCATCATTCAACTACCGATTCATTACATGAAGAATCTCGATTTTGCTTTCGCGCAATCGGGCCCAGAACGAAGCAATTCTAAAACGAATTACTGTAAAGGACTTCTTTACTGCGGAATCTCGGCAATGTCATGAGAGTGCTATAGACGATTGTGCGGAATTCTGATGGCGCTGTACGCTCTTCGGGTATAATTAAACCAGAACTGACATGACTGACATATAAATTTTATCAATATGTTTCAAATAATACATTTCATATACATACAGGCAATCTACGCGTAATCCTGTTCCCTCGCACAGCAAGAGCACGTCTCTCTCTTTCCATGTCGCTGTCATCAACGAAGTCCTCCGTTAAATAATGACCAAGGTACTTGAATTGCAATCCTCTGAATTGGCTGACCATACATCCATGTGCCGGCTGGTACGGCTCAATTTTGATTTTATCAATTTTAAAAACCATACAGTTTGTATTCGAGACATTATACTGAAGGACCACCGGTTAACTTTTCACAAACACCTACTAATTTTCTAAGTCCATCGACAGAAGGACTAACCAATACCATATCATTTGCATCATTTAAATTGTTTATTCATACACCCCCGACATGGCAACGATTTCCTTTCAATATGTTCATAGGCATTCCGAGAAATTTAATACACAAATTTGCACTATACTGACTTCGTCAATAAAGTCTATTTTATTTTGTACGAAGTATGGAAATTGGTTAAATACAACTTTACTATTAGGCATTGTTGCGAATGCATATGCGCCTTGTTTTATGACTAGGCGATGACTGACTATATATATATTTATACTCAACATTTATTACTGTTACAGTGTTTTATTTTATTAATATTATACCTTTAAAAATATATAAAACTTATTCGAAGTGGTCTCCATTGGCTGCAATACGGTCCTTTGAGCGTTGAAACCAGTTAGCAGCAATAGCAGCACGCAGCAGCAGCTTTCTTTTTTTTAGTTTTAGTTTTAGGCAAATATGTACACGGCTTTTAGAGCAAGCCCTATTCTCTAAAACTGACCATAAATCATAATCCAGTGGATTAAAATCAGGACTAGATTATGGCCAGTCTTCAGCTCTGATGAAGTCGGGGCGAACTTTATGACCCGGCGCCGAGTCTTGCTGAAAGGACCATTTTGACCATTGACTTAGTTATTGAACATGGTTTTGTTAGGGGCTTAACTGCGTTTACAAGAATGGTATCTTGATACACTTGTGCCGATGTTTTGATACCTTTTTACAAAAAATTGGCGAAGTCTCTTCTTCATAGCCAACACCCCACCAAACCATTGAAGTCGTATAATGCCCACTTTGTACTCTTTTGCTTAATGGGAACTTTCTTAAGAGCTTTTAGAATAAATACGTTCATTTTGTTTGTTAAAATATTGCTTAATTGTATAATGTCCTAAGTCATGTTTTCAAATACGCGACATGGTTCTATCTTTATCTCCCGAGAGAAAATCTTTTGCTTTCGGACAGGATTTTTTTTCCTTATTTCTTTTATCTTTACCCTTACTGCTTTGATCGCTATTTACATACGAACACTACGAGGATGGCCAGATCACAAACAGAGGAGGTTTCATTGTACCTAGCTATAGGTCGTTACAGAAACATTTCACTAATACCAAGCGTATGGAGAATTTTAAAAAAATGTTTTTGGCAATATTACTACTTTATGTAATCAATCGCAACGATTCATTTCTCTTTATAACTGTACTCCATTGAAATAAAATAAAATATTTTACAATATATTGGCGCGAAAATAAGAAAACAATGACCAATCATATAAAAATGACAGATTCCAAATTTCAAAAGTAATATTTTGTTTATTTTTAATTATAACAGTATTTATGGCCAGACTATATATATAGAAAGATCTTGGAATCAATATTAGTAAAATGCATAAAAGTCATATATTGACACAAATAGAATTATTAATAAAGCAGGTAGTGAAAGTTTTTAATGCTATAATTAAATATTTTCATATATAAATTATGTAATATACATAAATATTTCATATATTACAACTCACATACCCATAGAACACGAGGCTCGGTGAAAGGTTCAACAGAACGAAGGGCACTGTGGCATAAGTCATGGCCACTCGCGTCGTAATAAATGTAAGGGCGTCGTATAAAATCTTTTTTGGTCTGCTGTCCAAGAACATAGGACGGGCAAATGCTCGCACCTGTATACATATACAAGTAATTTAAAATGTGTATATATTTTCAATTAAATAATATACGTATTATATTATATAGAGGAATAGGTGAACGAATCTGCAGTATAGCTATATGTATAGCATCCACTATATTTCACTCATTGAGTACAGAAATATCATACAGAGCTGCTCCTAATACATAAATTAAAGTGGCGCTGTGTGTGACTGTAACCGTGATTAGTTGTGGGTTCTATTCGGGGGAATGAGTATATTAAAAACTATTTTCATTTCTTAGCCCTGGTAATGCTCTCCACATGCAATATCTCGATGGTTGGCGGGAAGTGGAGAACGGAACGTCTCTGCCTACTTTCTTTTTCCGACGCTTGAAGAAGAAATCAATAGAAGAGCCGTATGACCTTCTTAGCGGCAACAGTGAAGAGTCCGCCCGCGAAGAACGTGAGGTAGTATCCGGGGTGGAAGCCGTGCCACAGCGCCGACAGCGCGTACACGCGCGCCGTGCGCAACGCCGCGCCGCGCTCGTACGCCACCGCGCGCAGCCACGCGTTCGTGTTCTTGTTCCAGCTCGACACGGCCGTGCGGAAGTTCTGCGCCAGCTGGCACACATACACATCACTCGTACATGTCACTTGCTAATATTCCAGGTTTTCCTAGATGTATACTAAGCGTATTTTATGTAATGAGGGTTGACGAGTGACTGACACACAAGATACCACGAGTACAGAAATCAATAGTGTTTGGCGTCTACCGCAATTACCACCTAAAAATTGGTCCTGCGACGTCTATTGTAGCTAGCTTCAGTCCATACAAATTAAAACGCGCTTACTATAAGCCCCTTCGTTGAGATCTTTTTGTCGTATTATAGACATTGCCGTCTCATACTGGGATATTTATATACACATTTAAGACCGTTTCCTAAAATATGATTTAATATGACAATATCGTTATATATATAAAAATAATATTATAAATGGAAACATTTCCATCACTCACCTCGAACCCAAAGACATCTACATTCGACATTTTGTCCCATTTCGGAGTGCCGTTGTTGTCGTAACCGTTGAAGCCCATTCCGGAGTTGTTGCATATTGCTTCAGATAGCAACCATGCGTGGTAATACTTGCATCGTACAACAAGTGTTGATAGATACGCGTACCACAGTAGATATACTGCCGACCACGATCGAGAAACTTCCGATGTGGGGTCTTGCAAGTCTATAATCAGAAGAAATCATTTTGAATCACAAAATGTGTAATATAACTCTATAATATTCTTTTAATTTTATAATTATCTAGTGATTTTAAACAAAGAGTTAAGGTCTTTGCTACTTACATATGCTTGTTTACTTAATTTGGGGCAGTTGTGTCGTTGCAAGTACAAGATAGGCTAGGCTAGGGATAGGCTAGGTAAGAGCTGGGGCTAGTCTGACTGGATGCAATGGATATGCAAATTATATTCAGAAAATGTAATAATAGAGGTTCCCTCGGCCACTTACGCTTATCTCTACACAGCATGCCGGCCACGGAAAATATAAAATAAAGATTGTTTTATTTCATATTTTCCGTAAGTTTTACGTATAGTTTAATTATATACAACATTAGGTGTTGCCCGTGATTTCATAAGCTAAATTTCAAGTTCCTATAGACTAGATGACTTATCTTAACTAATATTATACAAAGGAAAGATTTGTTTGTTTTGATTTAATTCAAAAATATACTAGTACTTTGTCTAATATTACACATGCATACTGTATGAATCTAGATTGATTTAAAAAAATCTTTAACCTTTAGAAATAGGCATCGTTTCTGAATAACTTAGCGATATTTAGTCCCAGAAATAATAAGGGATCCTTACCATACATAAAATGTCTTTCAACGCATGCGCTGCGAGAACTATTGATGATAGAACAAAACAATATACTACAATATTAAAGAAAATATTAAAATTTGTAAAATAGTCCGCGACAGCATATGCCATTTTAATTTCCCGAAGACCAGAATCCCCAAGTACCTACAATGCGACACGAAAGCCGGACCTAATGACTGCCACATTTGAGATATCTTCTAAGATATTTGTATAAATTATATAGAGTATGGAAATATTCTAAAATATATTTCTGTTCTATAAAGACGTTTAAGTAGATATAGAGTAATATCATATGGCTTCAACAAGCTTCGCAAAAAATCATTCTCTTTAAAGAGCAATTTTAGTAGCAGATATTGTGAGTTATCCATTCTCCATTCTCATAATAGACTAATGGAGTAACCACGTCTAGATACTTATGATCACGTAAATTCAAGTGTTTAATTAAAATGATCTAAAATTATCAAAATAATATGAAACGGACTTCGCGCTTAAACATTACAAAGATGTTATTCATAAAAACCAATATATTATTCACGACATTATTCATTAAAATAAACGTATTTATGATGTAGTTTCTGTTAAAATAATCGATATTTTAAATTGATATTAAATGAAGCTTAAAGGTTAGCGACCTAAGAGGTTGATTGGTTTATTCATAAACAAAGCCATGTATTTCCGTGCAGTCTAGATCTTGATACATAATATGCGCCATCATGGTGCAGTTGGTTTTTGATTACGCGATAGTTGTTTCTTGAAATTCTAGTCAAGAACTATTTATATTCACTAAATTCTCAATTTTATATGATAATAAATGCGGTATTTGGGTCGGCCACCTAACACACGTATAATCTATTTTAAACGGGTGGAGGAAAGTTGAGAAAAAAGTATGTTAACAGTGACATATCGCTGTCTCACTGCCTATATTATAAAACAAGAACAGGAACGTTTGTCATTCAAAGATATAATAACCTTTATTGTTAATACTATAAAAC
Source organism: Podotricha telesiphe (assembly GCA_038994665.1). NCBI lineage: Eukaryota > Metazoa > Arthropoda > Insecta > Lepidoptera > Nymphalidae > Podotricha > Podotricha telesiphe. The sequence continues at coordinate 48,522 of JAOYRR010000139.1, read as the reverse complement.
TTAGTTTTATAGTAATAATTAATATTGGTAAAACGTAGTATATCTATACTCGTACACTAGTGTTTTTTACAGTGTTACTCATTCGCTTAGGAAATTCAAAAACAGGTATTTAGAAAATAAACAAAAACTTGAACGCAGCGGGATTTAAACCGCGACTTTCAAGAGGTGCAAGTTCAAATACCGCTGCGTTCAAAACGGCGTTTTCTAAATATATGTTATACACTAGTGTTTTATGGATATGAATTAATTTATATGCCAATATATTCATTGTAAATTTTATTATAAATGTATACAGTAACTACATTAATTAAGAAGTAACCTGATTGTTAAGGTTAATTCATATTATTAGGGTTAAGTGACAACAACACTGCAATCCTTAAATAGTGTTAAATAACAATTCTTCACTAGACACATTACCTATGAAACTCATTTCTAATAATAAATTTTTTTAGAGATTGCTTTTAGCAAAAATCATATTATAAATATGATTTTTGCTCATACTGGAACTGGAAGAAACATCAAGGTAGTGTCATTATATTGCGACTTAATAAAGGAATAGTCAATTCTTGTTAACCTCTAGTCTAATATACAAGAGGGTTTGGCTAAGATCCTTTAACTTGAACATTTACTTTTATTTTAACATTTCACGTCGTTCAAGCAGAAACGTACTCTATGCTCATCTTGATATTATTATCTACGTTTACTTTGGGGCTGGGATTTAAATCCACAACCATCGCGGACATTTACCCATTCCAAACGCGCCACGATTGCATTCTTAATTGATATCGGTTAATAAAGCTTTTTTTCTTAAAAAAGTTATACTAATAGAAATCAAAATGATACTAATAAAAAAATTTTGTATATGAAATTCAACAAATTTCATATACAAAAAATTAACGTATTCCATTACTGATATTAGTTAAAATATATTTTCATAATTAATCCATGAACTGTAGTGACTAGAATAACAAATCAGGTATAGACTATTAGCATGAGTCATGACCAATTATATCAATTGTATAAGCGTTAAAATACCATTGAGCTTTCATAAATATGTAGTATGAGAATGTAGTATAAGAAAATATCCAGTTTTTTCCTAGTGTTAATTATTTTAAGGCACCGACTGTATAGTAATAAATATATTTATATGATGTATTTCGCGCATTTTATTGGGTAAACAAAATAAACCAATGCAGAGATACATAAATATTTCCTGACTTTCTACGGAATCTTTATAGGTATTTAACATTGTATAATACTATGTAATAATTATAATAACATTATATAATTATTAATAGGTTATTATGACATCAAGCTGACTAACGGAAATATTTGGCAAAGTATAAAATTCTTGTAATCTTACCTTCCAAAAGGGTTAATGGGTAGCGTTCTGCAAGTGATAAGTACAATACTGCCGCGGCCACGGATCCAGCCATTTTGTATAAAACTGCCCATCGCGGAGACGGCTCTTTTTCACCAGTTTTAATATATTCTTTCTAAACAAAATAAAAAATAAACTACTAGGATTGAATAACTTTTTAAAATTATTATTATCTATAGTTTAATAGAGTTATAGTACATAGTTTAATATTCCGATGAAGCCTTTTACTGTGTACTATAAAACGTTGCAGAAAACACACATCATACTGCATGTTCAAGATTTTTCTTATTATGTTATGATATGTCAATATATTGCACAATGACAAAGTTCATATTTTATTCAATTAATAATAAAATACTGTTCGTTATATTTTTCTACATAACATTAAGAAAAAACTGAGTTTTCAAACTACACAAACAAAAATAAACAAAGAAATGTAGTAGGCTACTACTGGTGTAATGAAAATAACATCCGCTTACTTTGTTTACCCGATCGCCTTCAATGAAACTGATATAATCTGAATAGAATACCACCGGCCCACACATTAACGTTTGAAAGGCTAAAGTGTATGCAAAATATTCGAGTGGCGATGGAATTTTTTCGACGTTCAACGTCTTATCTTTAGACTGTACAGTAGAATTAGCGTTTATTTCTTTTTTCATCAAATTGTCTTGTATTGAATATGCTAATGATGTAACTCTTTGCGTTATCACCATTAACGGTCCTGCAAAAAAATCAAATTATAATAAAATTGGATATACTTTAGAATACTTTAAAAACACTAAAAATGGAAACTTAAACCACTAAATTAAAAGTAAGTAAATAAAATATATACAGTAATTAGTTACGGAAACCAGTCTCTTTTTCCGTGGAGCTCCATGTCCTCGCATGCCAGGCAATGTTAACTGAACACCAAATGACAGTTTTTTTTTGCTTCACACTTATTTTCGCATAGCAGGGTAATCAGATAAAACCTATTGTCAAGAAACTCCGTCACTGTACTTTTCGCCCGAAACGGTCGAAGGTCTTCGAAATGGAGTTAAGCGGCGGTACTTAGTGGCGTACTTTGTATTGAGCACTTTTAAATATAATCATTCCCGCAAGAGGGAATCGAACCCGTAACCAATCGTGTTTACAGTCATACGCTGTTCTACTGCGCCACGATAGCACGTGGCTCAAGTGGCAGATAATGGTCGTAAATAACTATATTTTAATATAATTAGCGATTGCGTCATAAATTTGAAATGAATTACGAATAGACTATTGTAATAGAACGTAGACTTAAGACAATAGTACTATTCAGTAGTGACCAAAATATACGATTAATAATGCAATGAAGAAGCTTTGTAAGATTTATACATCAATAATATAGATGGTTTTTTAACTTATATTTTTTTTGCCTCGTTAAATCAAACTTTAAATTAAAATATGTATTCCTCCAAATTCCTTATTTTTGCTGTCCTAATTACTTTTAAATTGGTTTTATATCGTAACATAACATCATATAAAGCTTCATTTTAATTAGAAATAACGGAAGTGTCAGTTTCAACCTACTCAAATAAAAGTTATATACTTAGACAGACTTAAACTTTTCCCCAAATGTTTTAAAATCCTGAGTGCTAACACATAACATTAATATTTTTTTGTTACAAATATTTTTTTTATGACCACAATCATTGTTCCTTACTAAGATAGAGATCACGTGTAGATGCCTTTTTTACTTATTCTACCGCTTAAAATGTAGGAAGAGCATCTACTATGTAGTAATAGTTCGTCTTTTTACTGTAAATGTTTGACGTATCGGTTTTTATTCTAATAAGGCTCGAGGAGGGTTATTTTAAATGCATGTTCGCGATTGGGCATCTATTGCTTATTGCTTGCCTGGCAAGGTAAAGGAAACTAGTTCATTTAACCTACGTTAACTTTACCGAAAATGTATGTACTCTTAGTTATATAAATTCTATATATCACAATTTGGAGGATATAAAGTTGTTAATTTTTCAAACGACAGGCTCAATTTGCTAGGAAGTAATAAAATCAGTCATGGTTCATGTACCTTAATTATTAAAGTCCTCATTGAGTTAAGAAATACAGTATTTAAATTATTAATTTTGTTTGTATTGCGAGTCTATAATATATATATTAGTTTAATTTATTAATATGACTTTAGTTACCTGTTATGTCTAATGTATAATCTGCCGTGTGGTATATTTGTCGATGCAAATGCAAACATGATAAATATAGCATAGAACCTGCTAAAATTATGCTGAAATTATAATTTAAAAAGAAATATTCAAATCTTAAATTTATACAATTAAAGTAAAAACCCATATGGCACTATATAAAAACAACATAAACAGTAAAACCCGCTTAATACGATTTATTGCAAAGTACACGCAAAAAAGTATTTTCGTTTCTTAATGTCATTTATTGTCCTAATTACTCCACGTGTACGGCAATACATAGCATTTACTCTCCAAGCCCTAAATGATTATACTTAAAATAAAGGGGTGTCAATTTTCTTAAATAGATTTCATTATCGATAATTAACGATTTAGTGTCCTGTGTAGTAGCTTAATTGGAAGGAAGCCAAAGAGGCTTGCAAGACCTAAGCTACATTAAAAATTATGTCATTAGCATCAAAACTCTTTAATCAAAACAAAATAAAAGTATTTTAAGGCACCTAATAAATAGCAATAATAATGCAATATATCATTTTAACATAATAACATTTTGAACTTTATAAATCTGAATTTTTTCAATTTAGACAAAATTAGAATGTTATTCCTTTCCAGTTAGTTTTACTACAATTATTAGAATTTTAATTACAAGACACATTTTTGAATGGGTCTCTATAAAAACGTCCTAAGCGGGTTTGACTGTATATTTAATGATATTGGAGTACAAGAATTACAAAAAAGTGATATTTTTTTTATTATTTAACTCAACTCTAAAAGTTAATATTTATTACTTAGTAATTTGTCAAAAAAATATTATTGTAAAATACACACTTTCCTACTAAATGCTCAGGTACAGTCTTTAACAAAACATAACTCAGCATTGGTAGAACTGATAAATGCACAGCTTGTCTGTAACAAAAAAATTATATAATTAAAAAATATATATATAGTTTAAAAACATTATAACATTAATTAATGAATATTAAACAACTCTGATATTTCTGATATTAATGTTACTTTTTTTTATAATTTCATATTTGATTTAAGTGTGTAGTGATAAATAAGTAATAATTGAACAACTTCAGGATGTAAATATATGCCTAAGGATGTAGCTTACATATTGTACATATAATTTACTTATAATATTATTTTAGATATTTTTTAATCATAGCGCAGCAAAGAATGATGTTTACTAATGTTTATTTTGGTGTAAAATGTTATTGGATGTTGATATAGTGGTTTTATACTATGTATAAAATTACCATATAAAACTTAGTGGAAAAGGCACAACAAAAAGGCACAATATTTATAGAATTATACATTTCATTATATTGCCTTAAAAATCCAATACAGTAATATTAAAATAATTGAACAGAGATCTGTTCAACCACCAGTAGGCAGAATGCCTGCATTGTATTTGAATTTACTTTGAGTGTAAAGAAAGTAAATTCAGAAAAAAAAAATTAAATGTACAAACTAAGGATAGATAAAAAAAACACATAACAAACTTACTTGCCAAAGCAGAAATATCCCATCAGCAATCCTACAATGAGGCACAATGAATGGCGAAATTCTGGCGAAGCTAATTTTAAAGGTTTTCTAAAAAGTCTGGCCACACACAATGCTGCTAGTTGTGCAATCAAAAAATTAACCTAATTTATAAAAAATAAATGAAAAGGTGCTCTTATAGAATAAAAAAAGTATTCAAAGCTATATTGATAAAAGATTATTTTGATCATATATGTTCTATATTGTTTCTTAGCAAAATTAAATAAAAATTCATCCTAAGAAGTATGTAACATACTTGGACTAAATTTATTCTTATAGTATAGAAAGTGCATAAAAAGTTGTATTGGTTTCTTAATTCAAAATATAAGCAATATAATTACTTTTAAGCTTACTATATAATTACTTTAATATAATTACAAATATAATTGCTTTTAAGCTTACTATGTATATACTCCTAATGTGCTAAATATTAATAATACAAAGCAGATTTTAGAACTGATTTTGCTACTTACCAAATCTATAGGAAGACCAAGTCTATTAGACAAGAACAGGAATATTTGACTACCATCATAATAATCATAGTATGCTGAAGACATTATAGTAAACGTCTATTTAGATCAGTAACTTTCTCAAAATGTACTTTTATATATAAACAATTTTTGTATATGAAATTTGTCACTGAACAATACTTCTAAACGACCTTAAACATACTCAGATTATTCAACACGTTGCGTCAGTTTATTGAATATTAACTTCGCTACAACCATTAACTATTGCGCCAATTGAGTACAATACGACGTACACAATATCGGCCGTTTTATGTATTAAACCGGTTCAATTTTCAATCTAAGTCTATTAAAGTATTTACTAGGTACAAATGTGACAAGCTCTTCACTGACGACTGACAAATGACAACTTGACAAACTAACTGACAAGTGACAACTGTCAAATTGAGTACTAACTGTAATAACATTTAGTAATAATTATTACTACGTGTACGTAATATGTACATGTGTGTATAATTAATAGAAGAACTTTGATTAAATATATAATTTGGAAAAAAAATCTGTATAAATATTTATGTGATTTCAATAGCACTTTCTGTAAAGAGCTTTTAAATTTCTGCTTCAGAGTTCACGTTAAATTAAAAAGAAAACCATAATTAATGTATCTCCTTTGAGAGTTGAGACAGACCGCAGAATATTTTTTATCTCTTTAAGTTATTATTTCACTTATTTCTTTTCATTTATTGTTTCTTCCACTTTTACACTATTTTACTTTATTTAAATAATAATTGTCTGTCAGCTCGTCTGCGTAGTTTTGTGGACCCTTGCAACTATTCCAATATTGTTTTGACTTTGTTTTTTCGTGAACGTAGGAATTTTAGAAAATCGCTCTTTAAGGATTTCCTGAAAATCCTGCTTTCCACGTCCAATAGTTTCAGTTGTGGTTATGCCTATCAATCACATAGTGATAAAAATGTTAGCTATGCTCTGCGTGTAAATTTTTTATATCTTTTTTTTATAGATGGTAAGATGCTCTACTATATTTTTATTATTTGTTTGAGTTGTTCGATATAGGCATCTCATGTTATTATTAATAAATGTTAGACTACAATATTATTATTCCCTGTTTGAAAAATGTAGTATGATCATAATAAATAATAATATGAAATGCCTACATGGAACAAATTATAAAATTGTAGTACAGCATCTTACCTGTCTACCGCACTACTTTCTTGTTAACCGATTAGCCCATTAACCGTAGTGTGGAGAAGGAGGAAAGTGGGGCACGTCTTCGACGATGATGTATAGCTCTGTACCTAAAATCAGTATGTAAGAGGAAAACTGTTATTGGCTTTGTTTACGAAAAAGTTTTTTATGTATTTTAATTATGTAATGCTGTTGTTTTCCGTAATAAATAAATAAATAAGACTCACACCAGCTTAGTTATGTACCAGATGGGCCAAAATTTGATAGTTTTGTAATTAGTACTCCATGGTCAGCCTTATCAAATGCCTGTGCGGTAGGGCTTGTGAGGTAGGAATGCCGGTAAGGTAAATAGGTTAGGTCTGGTGGCTGGAAGGAGTTGTAGTGAACCAGAGTATTAGTGTTGTCACGCTTAGCCGCCTTGTAACGTCAAGCGTGGCACGTCCATATGTTTTTATTGTCTTTACTCATTGAATTAAACTTGTTTAAAGACTAGTTTACACACATAAGATCATAAAAGTCCCTACATTTGAGGCAAGCCAGATGCTTCTTACGAAGGTTGGTAGAACAACCCACACTGTTTTTTGCCATTTTATAAGAAAATTTTATTCAGGGGAAAACTCTGTCTCTTATTCCTTCATTACTAGATAAAATGAAAAATCTAAACGCCACTTTTTATTTCTACAAAATAAAATATTTCAATCAGCAAAGATCCCCATTTCATGGAAATCTCAAATTACTATCTCTATCCTTATATTTGGAACATGTTCTTTTTATCCTAATTCTTATAAACCCATTATATATTATAGCCCTATCAACCTTATCAAAAATTGTGGAATGGCTTTTGTAGATAGAAGTAAGCAGAAATATCTTAGTGCCCTCTCAGATTCTGGCTTTAGAAAAGGGCTAAGTACCGCAGATAGTCTCAGTGGTTTACCACAGACATTCGACGGAGAGTATCTAGTAGGTCTTTTTCTGGATAATACAACTGCGTATGATGATATTCTTCTTTAGATACTCAGGCAGTAAAAGTAAACAGCGTAATTCCAAATTGTTATATTTGGTGTGATAATGATACCACTAGTTTCACAGAAAATGTTTTATTTTTAGTATCATTCTCGATAAAATTCTGAATGGAATTATATCTTATTCGTTTTTGTAGTCAAATCGTAAACCGGAGCTCGCGACGGCAGTGCCGCTATCGGCACAAAATGTAACAACATCACGCGAGCAGCTTAGTACAAATACGCTGTTCATGTTGATGCACCAGACTATTCTATGGGCACATCGTGAAAATTATGAAATGCCGTCGTTTTATGAAATGCGTAAGCACATTGCGATAAAGCTAATTTAAGGATTTGCCGCCGAGATATATATTGTAATATATGTGTATTTGTTTAGGTGAACGTTGCTGTTGTTACTGGATATCTTTTCAACTTATAATCTATAATAATGTAATTTTATCTCTTTTTTACTGCTCGATCTCCTTCGTTTATGGTCCATACAATGTGACATTGGCAAAGTGATAAGCTCTCAACTTGCATGTTTGAAACGTAGTAACTAAAGATCTGAACTGAGACAATAACATTTGACGTCATACTTTACGATTCTTAATTCAAATAAATAATACAATAAGTTTATAATATATTTTGTTTCACCTTCATCTAGTTATTTAATATCGTTTTTTTCAGCTTACGCTCAAGCATGGCAGCAAAATTTTATATTAAAACACTCCGCACTCCATTCTCCACTTTCCACCCTATTCTGAGAATAGTTTAATAAAATAACATAATAGATAAGTTTCTCAAATACTCTTCTATATCTGTCACCTTTAAATTATTATTCAAAAATTTTATTCATTCAAAAATAATATAATTTGGTTACATGATAAGTTTCATAAATTAAAATACAAGTAACTTAATTAAGCAAATTTATTAAAATGTTTTTTAATTTATTGGAACAGATATCTAAAGGTGTTTTTCCTTCTTTATTTTTTATGCTGACACTTGCCCCAGCTTTTACTAACATACACGCAACTGGTTCTCGGTCTTCCTCACATGATAAATGTCTGAAATATGGAAATAATTACTATTTAACAATTTAAACAAGCAATATGCAATTTAACAAATTTTGACAGTAAAAATAAAATTAGAATAAAAAATCATGTAATATACAATATCTAAGTTTAATGTACTGTAAAGTTGTTTAAATTATTACACAAAGCAGAAGTCTATGATAATTAAGCTACACTATTACTGAATTGGGTTTAATGTATTGCTATCAAGGACAACTTACAAAGCTGTGCATCCAGTAGAATCACAAAGATCCAACTTAATATTTGAACATTTTAATAATATTTCAACAATATCAGCTCTTCCCTGAGAGGCTGCCCTATGCAATGGACTAGCACCTAGAACATCAACCTCTGAAGAGATTGCATCAGAATCAAGAAGCAGTTTTGTAATCTAAAAAATATTGGTAAAAAACATAATATAATATATAAAACATTTATATATGTAGCAACCATGATGATGTATATTTTGTGTGTTCATTCTAACAATGACTTATGTCATTTCTCAGAATAAAGGAATGGGTGCATTAAATGCATATATTAGCTATTCTTTAATTCATAACATACCATAACATATATTTTAATGAATAAAAACTAACTAAAAGTAATAGCAAAACTTTCAAATAAATTAATATGTACTCTTACTTCTTTATGCCCTTTTGAACAAGCATAATGTAAGGATGTTTGTCCCCGATTATTTTTTTGATTCACTTTAGCTCCTTTACCTATCAGCAATCTAACAACTTCCAATCTTCCAGCTGAAGCTGCTAGCATTAATGGTGTACAAAATGTGTCATCTACAGGATCAACAGGACTTCCTTCGTCTATTAAAAAATCTACAAGGTTCTCGTTACCACCTAAGGCTGCCCAATGTACAAGAAGTCGATTATTCTGTGAACAAAAAAAAATTGTTTCTGAATTCAATGAATAGGATGAACTATTCAATGAATTTACCTAAACAATTACTTACAGAATCAGGTGTTGTAACTAAAGACTTTTCAGAGTCTATTTTTACTTTGACTTGATTAAAATCTCCTTTATATGCTTTTTCATAAATAGTACCAATTGACATATTGAAATATTTTGATAAATGGTTATAAAGTTAAGATTTTAAATATATAAATTAAGATATAATATTAAATATATAAATATTGTAGTATTTCTAATTTATGGCAATAACAAAAATTACAAATTAAAGTTGCCTCGGATTTAAATTACGAAAGTTATATTATCTTGAGATTGATTCGAAGAGTTCAATAATTCGATTCAAGTATTATTAATTTAAAATGTCAAATCATCACTACTAAGATTGACATTTGACAACTACGGTCTAACTCTAAAGTTCTAGACTCTAGGGTATTCACATTTTACTCGTTGAGTTTAATCCATCCGATGTTGCAATATTCCATCAAATTTTACGGTATGTAATAAATGCCAATCAGTATTTGTATAAAGTGCAATAAACATTCTAAAATATCGATAAATGACAATGAACATTTTATATTTAGCTGGAACACACTATAATTACTAAAACTAACTAAATTTATTTAGTGATTTTATAAGAATCACAAGTAACACCTAAATCGATGTTTATTATATCTTGTTTTAATTACTATCGTTCGTCGTTATAAAATAAATGTCGGGTGCACACTGATACAAACATTGATGTATTTGTGTATTAGGCACCACTATTGACAATTGCTGTCCTCTGTGTTATACAAAAAATAAAAGTACAATTTTAAAAAATGAGTTTCCAGATTTTTAAATAAGGTACCTACTACTACTAGTACTACTAGGTATTAGGTTACGTTTGAAATACTTTTTTAAATATAAGATCTACTTTTATTTATAACAACAAAAAACAACAATGGTTAAGATTAAGATCAGAGAAAAAAAACTTTTTTTTATTACAGTGATCCTCATTCCTAAATTAATTATAAGAAGTGGGTGTCTATTTTATAATTATAAAATCACGCTTCAAAACACTATTTTATAGTTAATCAAACTAAGAAGTGGTAAATGAATGATAGCTAAGAAAACTGAAAACCAAGCTTACTACTTTAGCTACTAAACAAAGTAAAAAGTAAAAAAAATTTTGGTGTAAGAATAAAATTTTTTACGAAAATTTATATTCTGTTTCCTGTTTGTCTGTTTGTTGAAGAATGGGGTGGCTTTGTACAAAAATTTTAATCGGTTATTGTAATTCTGCATTAAAATAATAAAAAATAAAAAGATCATACCAATTGATATCAAGCACTTTTAGAACAGTTACGTCAATTTTCATCAATCCCTTTACACTTCGACTAAGTATTATTTTTTACTTTTTTTAATTAGCTATAAAAACGTGTTTTTAGTCTTTTAAACTATATATTTTTTGTCTGGTTTAACAAGGAGTAAAGTATTTTTTCGGAGTAAAGTATTATCAGAGAAAATCTCTTGTGACTGTCAAGACACTCCGTTCTCCACTTTCAAAATAGTGGAACGAATCTACGAGGTAATAATGGACTGGATTATTAAATATCCTGACAATTAGTGATTTCCACCTCATTTTGACTTTTGTGACGTTTGTAATATGATGATAGTGACGGATCACTACCACCATATTAGCGCTATGTAATTTAAGCTGTTTAAGTTTAATAGCTAATTAAAGTAAACTACAATTTAATTAAAATATGGTTTTATTAAATTGTAATTTAAGAATTTAAAGAAACAAGAGATTTAGGGCGTGTCGGTGATCCACATAAAAACTTAAAAAGTTTGTATAAAAATTTATTTAGAAACCGTTTTTCAATTTTCTAAGAGTGTGTATAACACTTTAAAAATGTTTAAAGTATCGTTTAGTTTAGTTATTTTACTATTAATTTGTTAGAAATTATATTCAAGCCTATACAATTTCAAGCCTATGATATAAAATTATGACATTGAATCATTTTTAATAAGGTTTTTGCTTGATTCATGAAGTTTCTGAAATACATATAATTTGATTGAATTGAATACCCTTAAGGCAACACTGAACGTGAGTCGTCAGTCGGTCAATACTGTACACAAAATACAAATCATTTGTAAAATGTATTGCTTTGATTTTTTAAATAATTTGTAAATTTGATTAGGACCGTTAATAGGAAATTAAAAATAAACTATACCATGAACTAATAAATTTATTCAATATTTAAAATAGAAATAACGCGTTTGTTTTAAATGCTGTACTATGTTAAGAATATAATTGTGCTTATTACATTATAATGTAATTTGGAATTGATAATGTACAAAGAAGCTATCTGGAACATGCAATTTATAAACTTTGATGGCTATTTTTTGATTGGTAGTTTATTTATTAGTTATCTAATATATCGCATTTTATTTTCTTTTTTCGATGATCGAAATTTTGTACAAACCAAATATAAAGTGCGAGGTCATACATGGAGAAGTATTGAATGTAATAAATCCATACCCTATAATAATTATGTAAGTTTAATATTAGCTATTACCAGAATAATAATCGAAAACAACAATAATCGAAAATATGCAAGTACCTTACATTAACTATTTACAATGTTTTTAGTGCACAATATGTGGCAAACTGATGCTTCCAGTTGTAGGCTTATTTTGTGAATGTTGTGGAGTTAGTGCTTGCAAAAAATGTCGTCATGTATCAGATAAGAAATATAGATGTAAACAAATTACATGGCCTGAAGAAAAACCTTTTAACCACCTTTGGGTAAATGGTAAGTAAATATTACTATGTTTACAAAGTAAAGATTTTTGCTTCAATTACTAATTAGATAACTATGCTTGCCTTGCTTAGAACAAGGCTGTACAATTATTAATGGAAGTGCCCACTTCCATGTTGCATTGAACCATTTTCGGGCCACATATATAACAAAATATCTTGAATAATGGTAGAAAAAATAAAAAATGAAATATTTGAAGCTTTATTTATAAACTTTATAAGTAGGCTAAGGCACCATGGCCTTCAGGCCTGGGGTTGGACAGCCTCTCTCAATCATGGGTGTGCATATTTTTTTATTTTAGGCAGGCCAAATTTACACTCAATGGTATTTAAAAAATAGCAGGAGAAAATCAGTGTATAACCCCTTGGCAAGACACATAAAATTAGATACATAACATGCCATGAATTGGTCACCTCAGCTTTAGATGATGAATCAACATTTAGTAAAAAATGTTCAATTAATGGAATATATTTTTGTGTATTGGTTCTGCTTTCAGATAAATATTTTAATCTTAGTTGTTATAATAAAGAAATAGTAGCTTGTGATGGTAGCAACAAATAATACTGTAAACCTAATGACCTAATGACACTCCATTCTCATTCCACCATCCAAATTCAAGATGCTGCATATTGAATGCCGAAACTTCTCTTTTTAAGCCTTAACTTCTATGTTTGTCATACCGGAGAGAAAAATGAAAACAATACAAATGTAACCATTCTGTAAAATGGGAATCGAAACCATAATCATTGCATTTACTGTCAGACATATCCTACTCTGCCACTATGGCCATTTTAGATGATTGTAAAGCTTTTTTAGCTTAAGGCTTTTCTCTCTTTTCGAGACAATCAAATTCTAGATGTTGTGATTTTTATTCGAAGCCCATCTTTTTTTTTTAACCAGAAAGAAAAAATTAGAACAATATATAACCAAAAAGACATATTTAGAAAACGTATAAAAATTTGAACGCAGCGGGATTTGAACCCGCGCCTCTTGAAAACCGTTCAAGCGCTCTGAATTTCAACGTAGCTGGAGGTGGGACGCATGGCTTAGCGATCAGAGCGCTTGAACGGTTTTCAAGAGGCGCGGGTTCAAATCTCGCTGTGTTCAAATTTTTATACGTTTTCTAAATATGTCTTTTTCAATTTCCTAAGTGTGGGTATAACACTTTAAAAAATGTTAACAAAATAAATATATAACCATTCCATCAAGTGGAAATCGAACCCACAACTATCGCGTTTTCAGTCAGACGCTATCCCATTGGGGCAAGATTCCCGCAAAGTTTAATGAGTTTTATTCCTTAACGAAAACTGCCTGCCACATTGAAAATCTTTACTAATGCAGTATTGACTTATTTCTTATAAACTGAAAGAAATTCTAAGCTGAGCTGAGAAAAGCTAGTCTATTATGGTTATTAGATTTACCAGATATGACAATGGAAAATGCCTATCACGTTAAATAATTTTTGTTACGAAGGCATTTGCTATTTCCTAACAGTTCGACTCGACTTTCATGCTATTTCATGAGCTATTCGAAGATACGAAGATATTTAGAGACAAAAATCTTAAAATCATAGATTCATATTTTATTACTGATTTTACATCCCCCTTAGTTGGTTTTTCGTTAATTTATTCAATGTACAGACACAACTTTTTTACTGTTTTATTATAGTAGGTATAGATAGATAAAGTGAATTATTGAAAATTGAAGTGAATTAGCGGTCAGAGCGCTTGATCGGTTTTCAAGAGGCGCGGGTTCAAATCTCGCTGCGTTCAAATTTTTGTACGTTTTCTAAATATGTCTTTTCCTAAGTGTGCGATTAACACTTTAAAAAATGTTAAAAAAAATATATATTATTCTTTACATTAATGCAATATTTGTCTTACATTTTGTAAAATTTGTTTTTACTTACAGTGGGTGTAACTACAAGAGACAATGTAGATCCTGCCGAAGATTGTGATAATGTTATAAAATATTTCTGTTCTTGGTGCCAAAGGGAAAAGCTCAGCTCAGAAAATTTACTAAATGATACAGAAGTATGCCGTATATTTGAATAGAGTTATGAAATTGTTGGAATTAGCAACTGTGATTATCAGCTAACATTAACCAGTGTGATCTTTGTTTGAGAGTTTGATAAGTTGTAGATTGTAGTAACGCTAATTTTGTTTGCAGTAGAGATAGAAAAAAGCTGTGGACAGCAGAAAAAATTGCATCCCCCTCAAATTAAACAAAGTTACTTGAAGAGAATAAGTAGAGCCCAACGGCTGTTCTTTTTGTTAGAAGAAAACTTCACTAGTGTATTGTAGTGGAATATATTTCGTTTGTACCAAAACAAAAAAATATAGTTTTATGCTCAAATCTTTTTTTAAATTGATTGACAAACGTTAAAATCGAAGAATATTCGATTATAATAGAACAAAAGTTAGTTAAAAGCCATCAAGTTGAGTAGCACTTATTTTGGAGTGATTTAAATGACTTCGAAGTAGAGGAGTTTACTCAAATAAAAACAATAACAATGAACCGGGAATAAGACGAGCGCCCTTAAAACCTCTCTTACGAACAACTCTCTCCCACCACTCATTGGTCGTAACAACGAACAGACTACAAGTAGCGCACGTGACCATACATAGTTCACTATAATAGATGGCGCTAAAGTATACGCCGACAAAGAAATAAAACTTAAATAAAGATAAAAAAAGATAAAAATTGGTCGAAATTGCTCCAAAACCAATTTTACTCAACTTGACGGTTTTTAATTACCTTTTGTTCTACTACGATCGTATTTTTTTCCACTACTAAGGTCTACGGGCATTCATTAGTCGATTTCAGCGTTTGTATCTTGACGCAATTTTTATTTGAAAACTGAAGAAATCATTATTTTTACTAACATTTTACTATTACAATTAAAAAATTATCCCATTACAAACATCTACGACGACTTATCAGTCGATTTTAACGTTTGTAATCGCTTTGATTATTTATATTTTAGAGAATTGAAACATTTTTTTTTTCTGTTTTACTACAAACAAATACTAATGGTTTTGTTATAGGAACTTTTAAGTTTGTGTAATGTTATTTTTTCTGCAATTCATATTTTTTTCTCACTCTACTTCAAACAAAATTAGCATTACTACAATAACCCACTCGTACTCTTTAAAATGAACAAAACATTTTTTCAAAATTGGGTGCCAAGTTCGTGCCAAGGTCTTATATTATTCATTTACTTGTAGGAGTGTGACTTTATTAAATACAAGGATATAATAATTCCTCCAACAAGTGTTAAAGTAGAGAAAAGCAAGGTTATTTGTATTAAGTCACCAAATATAGAAAAATGGGAACCACTTATTATATTTGGTAAGGCATTGTTGAATATTATTTTCAATTTTATTCATATTACATTGCAGGATTGTAATTTATTTTGTTTATATTACAGTGAATCGAAAATCAGGTAGCAATAGAAGTGATGAAGTTTTATCTATTTTCAGAGGTCTTTTAAATCCTTTACAAGTTAGTGCAATTATATTTTTTTTATATTAATTGGAAACTAGTAACATTTTAAATTAATGTAGAATGACATGACCATACCTACAGTCTCGCCTGAGTCATTACTCATTAAACGCATTGGTGGATTTACTCAACTAACCAATGCATTTAATGTGATGTTTGTTATTCTAGTACCACTAATGTTATGTTCTCAAAGGAACTTTTAAGTGACTTGCATACATTGTTATAGGTAATAGATATCAGTGTAACGGGACCAGAGCGTATAGTGAAATGGTTGCCAGAAAAGTGTCGAGTGCTGGTAGCAGGAGGAGATGGCACTGTTGCGTGGGTTCTTAATGCATTACATACTACACCACATGTCAAGGTAATTGTAAATTTAATTTTTTTGTGTAAACATTTCCTTTGAAATGATCTTTATGAGCAAGACGCAGAGGTTGCGTTAATATAAAAAAAATATATATTTGAAATGATTTTGTAAATATAAAACGTAAAACTCATATATATAATAATAAACATACTGTACCAACTATGACAAATAAATACAATAAAAAAAAATACAAGTCACTTTTCACTTACTTTCTATGATATTATTTTGAAATTTAATTATGTCTGTAAATTGTTATTCATTTTTGAAGTAAATTTTGGAAACAATTGCAATAATTAAAATAATTGCATTCAAAAATTGAAATACTTCCAGGCGTCTGTGGGCATACTGCCAATGGGCACCGGCAATGACTTGTCGCGCGCACTCGGCTGGGGCGGCGGCTCCTCCGCATTGGACGCGCATTCCATTATACATTCCATAAAACAATCTGAAATACAAATACTGGACAGGTAAGCGATATTTGTTGTTCTTATTCTAGTTCCTTTGTTTTTGACTCGTACATAACGATTTCAAAATAGAGATAGTACAAGTAAATATTATATGTAATTTTTTTCTTATCGTAAACTACTTTACTAACTAAACTATGAACAAATATGGCTACGTAACTCAAACGATTTGTAAATTTACATAAAAATATATTACCTAAATTTTAATAAGTTCCACCTTGTAATAAGTTTTATTTTTAATTGCTTATTCTAATTTGAAAATTATTATTATTATTTTTACTATATATCCTTTGTACTCTTAAACCAATACCGATTTGATCAGAATATCAATTGTTTTGTATTGATTAATAATATATTTCATTGTATATAGTACTTTAATTGGAAAACGAATCATCAAAGCTACTTCTCTATCGCCTGTGAAAGACGAAAGCGCTTCCTTTTTTGTGGCATTTAGACGCGTCAGTAGAGCACAATATATTTTGCCTGCCGCCACAATCTCCCGTAGAATGTGAAAGACATCGAGAACAGAGGCTTAACGAAGTTCTTTCCTTAATCCAGGTGGAAGATATCAATTCGGCCGAAGCGCGGTCGCCTGGCGCGCCTCCGGCCCGAGCGCGTGCTGTACGCGTACAACTACGTGAGCGTGGGCGTGGACGCGCAGGTGGCGCTGGACTTCGCCCGCGCGCGCTCGCAGTTCCTGTACCGCTATGCGAGCCGGTATCTTAACTATGTGAGCCATTTTGATTAACTTCTATAATATGTATGTAGACACTTCGTTTTTTATTTTTCTCTGTTATTTAGATATATTCCATACTAAGTAGTCGGACTTTACTTTACGATTTGTCTTAAATTAGATAAAATATTATATTACGTCAGCTATCTGACAGTGAAAGTCCCGTCAAAATTGGTGTAACCGTCCAATGGTTAGCCGGAACAAACAGACACACAAAAGGACAAACAAAAATTGTAAAAAAACATATTTTTCTATATGTACCGTACATAAAAACCAACAATATTAAACAATATTACAAACAAATACTCCAATTTTATCTACTTGTATAGCTAAAACGTAAAGTTTCATATTGATACAGGTAAAGCTAATAAAAGCTTACAAAAATAGTGAGACATGTTGTGATAGTTGGCGTACGCGCTGCTGGGCGTGGGGCGCGCGCTCGACGACGGCGGCTGCGGCGGGCTGGAGCGGCGCCTGCGCGTGGCCGTGCGCGGGCGCGCGCTGCCTCTGCCGCCGCTGCAGGCGCTCGTGGCGCTCAACATTCCCTCGTGGGGCGCGGGCGTCGACCTGTGGAGTGCGTAGACTAGCCAACGTCAATGATTATTTCCTTTAAATAATGACTAAATTACAACCTTAATAACTTTTAAATCTCTCCTCTGTGAAGTTGTGTTTTTTCTCTTGTACCATTTTCATAAAGTGTGTACGCACACTTCCCTTCTCGCCCCGTGGGTGAGTGAGGAGACGTTATCAAAGCTGGGCCCTCTGACCGTGGCGGTCAAACGGCCCTTCGTGGTTTTAGGTACATTTGCACCGAGAGATAGGAGAGTCGAGGGTAGGGAGAGCTGTTCAGTGTCCGGGTGATCCACCAAGCTGGATGAGATCCTTGATTATGAGAGGAGACTCAGCTTGGGTGACCAGCGACTATAACAGTAGCTCATGGATCTAGTGGGATACCTTCTCACCGTAGAAGTAGGTCTGGTTATCTGCTGTGCCACGGGGCAATGTTCCGGATACGCATGTGCTGGTGCGAGCACATATCGGGTCAACTCCTGGATATGTTCTGTGAGGCTCTCGGTACGGAGGTCTCTATACAGTGGCATTACTTTTCATAAAGCATGTAAGCAACGATATACGATTTTATAGTAAACTGTTAATAGTCACGTCGTGTTTACGAAATAGTTGAGACGAAAAACTGTACTAAAAAGCCTACTCTATGTTTTTAAGGTATACAAAACGTTTTTAAATGGATGGAATAAACTTTTCTTTGCTTTTAGGCTTAGGTAGCGAAGAGGATGTTGGTGAACAACACATGGACGACGGACAGTTAGAGGTAACGCCATATTGATTTTTCAATTAGAGCACATATATGCAATATATAGACATTACTCAAGTTTTGTCTAATCACTATCTCTCTCTATATTATTAATTTATTTATATTATAATAGTTATTTTAAAATTGCAGTCTATATCAAAGATTAGGTTGATTTCATCCTAATTTTGCTAATTGTCTTAGAAAAAAAAAGAGAGTGCAATGAGTTTGTTACGCCGGTTCATCTCAGGCCGGTGGTTATAATAAATTTCGTATTCTGCCTTTGCAGGTGGTGGGTATATCGTCGTCGTTCCACATAGCGCGGCTGCAGTGCGGCCTCGCGCGCCCTTACCGCTTCGCGCAGGCGCCGCACGTGCGCGTGAGTGTGCACGTCTTGCTTTTGCGCTAAGCGGGGGGCCAGAGAGAACCTAGTGTCTGCCCATACATTGCGTGTTGAGTATTTTTAATGTAACAATTCCCCTGAGTGGGAATCGAACCCACAACCAACCGAGTTTGCAGTCAGACGCTGTCTCACTACGCCACTTACATATATTATACTTATATTATTTTTTCATTTCTGCGTTTAGCTTTATTTAGTGTAGGGTATGTATTAGAGAACGTATCGAACACTAACAATATTTGTAATATAAATTACATTTAATTTATCTTGAATTATATAATGTAGTAACGGATCATTTTGACCATACGTGATATGGACCTAAAAATAAAATATATATTCAATATTCACAGCACAATCTACAACAATAAAATGACGTTTTGTATATTTCGGTGTTAGATTGAATTGGACGGTTGCTGTGCGATGCAAGTAGACGGTGAGCCCTGGATGCAGGGCTCCGCCACTATCACCGTGGAGCCCGCCGGCCGCAGCACCATGTTGCGGCCCACGCAGAGGAACTAATAACTATAATATATATCTAGAAACAGATATAATTCAATCAATATATATTGGTATATTTATTATAATTATTTAAATTCAGCAAAAATAAATAAATGTCTTTGAATGACATTAAAATTATACTTTTTTGTATCCTGACAGTAATCTTTTGAAGAAACTTGATACGCGACCTCATTGATAAATTATGACGATTTTATGTTGCGCACATTTATTCTTGTGTTGAAAATATATTTCTTTCAAAAAATGTACTTTTTAATTTCGTTTTAATTAACTTAGAATATAATGTTATAACATTTAAAATTTTAAATGTAAAACTGTTAGATAAGATAAAAGTATTTCAATTTTTTTTTTTTGTAATATGTTGAGCCTGTTGCTCAGCTCAGTGAAGGGATTAATAAATTGTAATTTTAATATGACTAAATAATCATGTATTTTAAAAATTATCTCAAAAGTAACAATGTTTATTGTATTTGCGAAACTACCAATCTCCAATAATGATGATTATTTTATGTATATAATTTCTGTTGTATTTGTGTATATTTTTAAAGATATTATAGAACAAACACTCGAAAGTGATAAAAAACGGAATTCCACTGTAGATGAGTATCTGTACCTTATATTATCTGTATATATTATTAACATATGTATGCACATTCCTCTTGTTTATGAATATTATAAAAAAAATGCATTTGAGTAATATTATTGAGTGTTATAAATTTTTGTACTTATAAGTGTCTTGATATATATAATAAATAAATATGATACAAATGTGATCCTACTAAAATACTTCTAATAGTGTAAAAACTTTTATTGTTACCTCTTTTTGAATGTCAAACCAGTCTTTATGTAAAAAAATCTTATTTTCGTACAGTATTGGTTAACAAAATTTGCTTTTATGTAAGTAATCAGGTATAGTATAAATAATAACTAGTGTGCGTATTTTCGTCCAAAAAATTTAAAAGTTGATTGATGTTGTGATTTATTTTTAAATAAATGTCTTGTACATTAAAATTTTTGGGTTTTCATTTCATACTTGATTCTAAATATATTATTTTCAGTAAGAAGGGGATATTAGTATAATATACTACTTGTGTATTAATTTTTAAAGAAGGTATATTTATTTTTAAAAAAATCTTTATTTACATACATAATGTATGTGCGAATGTAACAGTGCGAATGTGCAGACAATAAGTATTGACAAAATCTAATAGAAATAAAACTAATGAGGCTAGTGGCGACTATGTAAGCTAGGATATACTACTTAATAAAACAGAAAAAATATAAATACAATATTTTTTGTTATAAAATATTATTAATTGCTGGAGGTAGTAATTAAAAAAACAATCACAAAGACGGCAAAAGACTCAAAGACATTTAAAGAATGGTTCACAGTGCAACCAGTTTATTAGCAGTAGCGAGGACCCTCCCCCCCCCTCTCCCACTTACATGTGAATGCGAAGACCCGTGAGGGGATAGAGCGAGAGCTCGAGCGTCTCGACCACCTGGAAATGCGCTTGCACACTGGTATACGTTGCCGGGTGGAAGCAATAGATATTGATGGGCCAAGGGATAAGTTATATACCTGTCGATTTACTATAAGTCTTTAGTTGTAGTTTTACATATATTGGCTGTAAGTTTATTATTATTTGTTTTGTTCTTAGCATAAAACTCTTTGAGTTAGTTACTTAACTGAACGACTCCAACTCATGGCATCCGACTTTGAGCAAGCGTTTAGGCAACTGACGTTGATGTGTAAACAGGATAGCTTCTTTTTTCGACTCATTCAATTTGAGTTTTCATTTTATAAATGATAACACACCTTGGGAATTAAATGTTTGTTCCAGTCTATTTCAAAGGTATCATTGTCACTAATAAATCTGTAAACTATTGTATTGAAAAAAAAGAATGGAAATCCCGCTGAGTTTTCTTGCGCCGGTTCTTCTCAGGTCTGAGAAGAACCGGCATTAACTTTAGTGAACCGGTGGTCAATTGTTTGACGTTCACAAAATGAAGCATGTAACTTCTTATTTTGAATAAAAATATTTGACTTTGAGTTTGAGTTGTAACCAGTCTATTATGAGCTCGACATCATTAGAAGTTGTATAAGATGAGGTGTCGTCTGTAAAACAAGCAACTAGATGTAAAGGAATATCGAGTTTGCCTAATTTATGCAATAACCCATAGTGCCAAACAGTATTGAAGGCTTTTTCGATAACATACCCGTGAATTGTCTGATGTTTAGGTAGATGCAGAGTGCTTTGATACCCTTGCTTGCACATTGCCCACATTGTCGAATTGGTTTGTCACTTGCATAGAAATAGTAGAACATAAACTGTTAATGATGCAACGAATTTTGCGTTTCAATTGTCCTTTAGGCAGCTTAAGATCAATGCCTCGTAAATATTATTTGTAATATATTAGATGTCTGATATAACGCGGCCACTTATTTGTATAATTACGGTAGACTTTAAGGTGTACTGCATTCTTTCTGGCCATCATCGTGACTTTCGAAGATGATCTACAGCATCATAAATGTTGTCCAATTACTTTAACCTGGTCTTAAAGAAATATTTCAATGATTAATAGAACGAAGTATAGAGGTAGTGACTTAATGAGAGGGCCACTACTGTATTAACATGGCGGGTTATCTATATTTTGTAAATAACTAAATCTGGGTGAGTGGGGTTATTGTCCAGAGAGTAATTGATTTGCATAGGTATGTCATTAGCAAAAACAAAATAGTCTTTGTTTAGGATGTCATGAAATAAGACCCTGTCACGAGTATTAGTATAGCTACTTTAACAATAATCATGATTGGCATTGAAATCACCAGCAATAATTATGTGTCTTGACAATTTAAGGAGTTTGTCAATACCACTTGGCAGAATAGGCAAATTGGGTGATTGGTAGGCACCAAGGATAGTTTGCCTGTACTGACTAGTGTACAGCCTTTGCCAAACTACTTCGATATTTATAGTACGAGGTATGTTAATGACAAAATGGTTGATACATTTACCTAACTAATATTGCCACTATCGTGGTCCACCTTGACCTCTACCACTATTGTGCTTACCTTTACGGTAACAACAGGAACTTAGAGTTGTAAGGAGAATATAAGGAGCGAGTTTAATTTCGCAAACTGTAATAATTTAAAAGAAGGCATATGATTTCATTTCCATGTGTATATATTATTGTTCCTGGTTCCATGTATAAATTATGATTTTTTCACATATTTATGGAAACAAGATAATTAAATATTTTGCTCCTTGATTAGTTTAGAATTGTAGTATAAGCAATATTTAATAAACAAAATTTGTCAGTAGTATTAAGACAAATTTAAAAAAATCTAATGTAGTAAAACTTAAATCTACACCTTTTCAAATTTAAGTGTGTAAATAACATTTCAAAAATGTTTTATACTAAATAAATAGCTTGTTCTTTTGCCAAACGATTGTTTGTAGAAAAAAATCTTTTGCGTAACAGAAATATAAAAAACTAAACAGAGATGGGAACAAAAAATTAAGTTGCAATAAGCGTATAAGAAGAGAAGCGTTAGAAGGTATATAAAAGAGGCGCCGGTTTGAGTCCGTATCTACCGTAGAATTTTAATGCTTTCTAAAAATGATTTACTAATTGTGTTTTTATTTTGGTTAAAGACTATTTAAAATGAGTGTATGTGGACGGATGTAAGCGTTAGCGCTATTATCGAGCTATCTATTTCTGCAAAGGCGAATTTAGATATTTCTTGTATGACGACGAAACTACGGTCAGGTGCACACAAAAATCAAAATAAAGCATAGTTATTTAAAATAGAGCATAGTAAGTCTTTTCACAGTTCAGTAGGACGTAGAGATGACAGCTTTTGCAATTCAGTTTTAAATATAATATTTGATGACACATATTTCAATAAAACAACAATTTTAATTTTCAACATTTAATGCACAACCACTAACAACAAGGACATCTATAATTTATGTCAATAGTACTTAAATTATATTTATATAAACATTTAGGCAACACGCTGACTTCACTAGGTACATTAGTTTTAAATATAAACTATATAACGGTATAAAATAGTTACATCTAATTGTTTAGGAGACATATTTTTTACTACTCATTTTTATCATAGTCAGATACACGATTATGTAAACGATTGTAGATTACGAAATAGTATTAGTATTGGACATTCGACAATTCACTTTGAACCATGGATATATTTAAAAAAAAAAAACACATTATATTAATATGACATTGAAAATACAAACAATATATGACCATGCATTTATTTTTAATATGTAATTAAAAATAGTTTGTATACGTAAAAGATTTAAACACACTAGTTGTCTAGGAATGTTGAGAACCTCAGAGAATGCTATCACAAAATATAAATAATTAACATTACTTTGTCAAAAAATTTGGCTCAAATGAAACTGCCCTTGAGAAATTTTGGCACCAGACGAGAACAGTGTTAGATAGTAATAAATCATAATACACCGTCACCTTTTGACAGTTTATTCATTATGGAGAATACTTTGTACATTTCATAGATTATATAAGGAAAATATAGTTAATGTGCGTTATTAATGCTTGAATTAGGAAATTTATTTTGCAACAAAATCATAGCATTAAATGCTCTATTTTATATATACAATCTGTTTATCTTTTTATTAGCTGTATCAATCATATCTAAAAAAATGTTGAGAAATAATTATTTGAATAGTTAATAGCGTTATCATTACTTTTGAATGATAAATATTTTATTTATAGAATATCATATTAGACTTAGATTAGAATGACAAAAATATAAAAAGCGAAGTAAAATACTAGTTGGTTATTTTTTTTTAAAAGACATTCCAAATAGGGGTTGGAAATGTGTATAGCTCTGTCTGTATTTTAAATTATAAGCAACTGTTAAATATATTAGATTCATAAGTAAAATGTTATTGATTGAATAATAAAAAAATAAATGCTTATATAACTATTAAAACAAATTATACAAATAAATCTGTAACAAAATAATAAAAAAATGCATAAAATACATAGTATAATGTCAAATTCAAATAAGTTGTGCAAAGGTGTTTTATATTAAACTAAATATACCTATTTAAGACTAAAATAAAGTACTGTATTGAATAATAACATTTACTTATAGTAAGATTCTCTTGGAGAAATTTTGACTCTCAGCCAAATAATAGGAAAATAACTCTGTACAAAATCAATAATTCCCTTGGCAACTGGTTTTCCATATCACAAGAGTGTCATAATAAGTTGGAATCATGTTGTATGTATATGTATAAATTATATAAAAAATAATATTTTTATCTATAAAATAGTGCAACACAGATCTTTTAGGTAAATGTAATTATAAAAATTCAACTCTATTATTAGACATTAGAACTAGTCTAAAGCATAGGTCCGTTAAAAGCAGTAAAACTGAATACCAAAATTAATTAATTATCATTTTTCTAACATAACTTTAACCCTCCATAACGTACCTCCGTTAACATAGATAGAAATATAAAAATTTGAGACAAATAATTCTCAAAAGACATCTACAAAATATTATTTGAACACATGATGCCAAGGCCTACACAGAATTGATAAACATCTACATTGACATTGAAACTTAGACACTAGTTTTTTTTTATATTTCCAAAGTTTATTCTTAGCTGTTCCAAGAACACAAAAGTGAGTATAGTATGTGGTGCAAGTCTTACAAAAGCAGGAATGTAGCCCTTGAAAAATGCTAGAGGCCCTTCCCTGCCAGTGTTTTGAATTAATTTTAAAATACTCTTCACCTCACCTGGATTTGCATTCATTGCTCTAGTTTTCAAAACATCCACTGGTTGTGTCATTGTAGTTGCTACACCACCCTAAAAATAACATTTATTATTAAAATATGGAAAATACTTTTATATGTTATAGTTAGTTACCAATAATTATTGCAATAAATTTTAATGAGTTAAA
The DNA here is from genome assembly GCA_038994665.1 of Podotricha telesiphe. Taxonomy (NCBI): domain Eukaryota; kingdom Metazoa; phylum Arthropoda; class Insecta; order Lepidoptera; family Nymphalidae; genus Podotricha; species Podotricha telesiphe. Next base: position 22,684 of record JAOYRR010000139.1, on the reverse strand, counting down.
TTAAAAATATAAATACTTACAGCAAGTAAACTTGAGGTCACATGTGTTATTACATTATCACTAAAGTATGGTAAAGTAAGAAGCATGGCCTTGATTTGGTCATAGAATGACAATTGGCCAATAGTCATAAGAGCTGCTCGAGAACATGTCATGGAAGCCCCAGCCCACAATCTTAGGATGCCTTCTGTTGCAGCTACACGGTAAATGCCATGTATAGCATTTTTATAGCTGAAATATTAAATAATAATTGATAATTTATATTAATTGTCAATATATAATAGAAGGCTTTATAAGATAAAGTATCCATAAAAATACAAAAAATTAATATTATTAACTTCTAACTATTAACTAATAATGTAACTTAATGTTAAAAAAAAATTGTATTATTGTAATGTTATTATTTAATTGTACAAAGGGTATCATACTTTCTTTGTTGCTCAGGAGGAAGCTTAACATCATTTTGCATTCTAACATTTACCAAGTCAGCTGGATTTCCAACAAAGCCTCCAGCAAAACCTCCTAAGCCAGCCAAAAATGCTGACATGTAAAATGGTATTGCTGTGCCCTTAAACATAAACATTTTAAACAAAGACAAATTAAAAGTGAATTTGTTATTTTACTTTTCAAATAATATCTCAAATTACTTACATCTTTAGGAGTAAGATTTTGCTTTGCTGCTTCATAAATACCAAATCTTGCAGTAGAATATGTAAGTTGCCGTAACAGAGATGCTGATATACCATTATATAGGCCCATAACACCTAAAAATTTAAAATATAATAAGATTTTACAATAAAACTTTATAGCTTTCAACTTTTAACTTGTTTTAAACAAAATCTTTTTTACTCTAGGTTATTAAATATTTTCTGCAAGTGATAAGATAATTAAAATTCTAGTCTACCAATGAATTATTTAATTACTTTCATGAATTTTAATAGATAAATATATTAATCAACGGATACTTAGAGATCCATATTTTTGAGATAGACAATGCAGAAAGCATTTAAAATATATTTTAATTTTAAAACACAAATATGATATTTATCTGCTTCATATTATTTTACCTTGATTTTTCAAAACTATTCCAGTCAACTGAAACATTGATATATTTTTTCCTTTTTGCGTTTGCATTTGAACCTTCAATAAATCTAGAGGATGAGTGATACAAGCAGCTCCAGCCGAAGCTAGACCGCCAAAATACCATTGTGAAACGCGTACTTCCTTTACTTTTGCCATGCTGAAAATTTTTAACTGATGATTTCCTCAATTCTAACTAAGGTATGCAATAATCCATATTCTGGAACTTTGTCACCTTTAAAATGACTTGTAACTTATGTAATATATCCGCAAAATGTAAGCGTCTATATCAAACATTATTTTAGTGACGAAATTCGCCAATAGTTACATATAGATTATGAAATATGAATACATCATAGATGTTCTTCTCAACTTTAACGGTATGGCTCTGAGAGTGACGACTGACACCTGGATGTCAATTGTCAATTCGTGAATTGACATTACGAGACAGATAAGATTTTGATTTGTATGGGATTACCAAGCTTAGATTATCTACAAATACATTATACAATACAGCACTTACTACACTAACAGCACTAACAGTACTTACTACATAGACTCGGTTTTAACAAATTATGAATAAAAATATATTTACTCAAGAGTGGTGAAAGCGCTTCAATTGTCTATGAAAACCTACTAATTTATTATTTTTTTGAAAAATCTAATCATGTCTAGTAAGCATGCGAATTTAATATCAACAATAATGTAACAAAAACTTATTAATGCCACATTCACAATTCACATGTGGTAGTGTGACATAAGGGTGTCAATTTCTCATATGTCTCTCTTAAATCAGTCTTAATATTTAAAAGTATGGTAATCATAAGTTTATCTAGATAAAACATATGAACTTAATAACTTCAAATATATTTTTAGAAATTATTATTTCAATATAACGGTAAAAGTGTTAGAAAACTAAGGTACTTACTTATTTTTTTTTTAAATGTTTATACAATTGAAAATGTATAGTGGTAAAACCATTAAATCTCAGTCTGAACACTTTCAAGATGATATTGAATTATTTGAATCTATAATTACGTAACATTGATACCTAAAGTCTACTTAAAACGAAATTTGTTTCGCTAGCGTACCGTCGGCTGGCACTGACTAACTACCAACTGTTACACTAAGCAAAGCAATACAGTTAGGTGTAATCTTTATCGTTATTTTCTTATTGAAATATATACATTTATTGAAATAATGAATATTGAGATTAGTAATTATTTTTATTTGTTTTTTACAGAATGTCTTCAGATATTATAGCAAATTTTGGTTTTGATAAGAATGATGTTGATATTAAAATAGTAGTGATAAAAGAAATAAATGGATGTGATAGCTCTTTTATTTCCAGTTGTGTTCTTGGTCATTGCATAAAAAATAAAAGTGCTCTACTTGTGATATCACTGCATAACAGCTTGTTTCATTATCATAATGTAGGACTGAAAATGAATTACAATTTGCAGAAGTCTATAGATTCTGGTTTAATAGTCTTTTATGAAGTAGGTGAAGAGTTGGTTAGCAGCATATTTGAAGACAAAAGCATTTTATCTTTGGAATTATGGCTTAAAATAAAAGCTAAAATTGAGAAGCTATATAAACTCCATAGCAGTGTTAATATTATTTTTGAGGGGTTATCTCATTTGTTTGATATGCAATTCACTTTAAAAGATGTAAATATTATATGTAAAAATATAATTGATTTAATGAGAGGCAAAAAAGATTCATTTTTGCTTTTTCAATGTAATATTGCAAGTGATGATGATGTGACAAATGTGTTGGCGAACATCCTAACTTACAAAGCTCAAATTTTGACAGAAGTGGAAAATTTGCCATCAGGATTAAGTGCAGATGTTTCTGGTCGATTAACATTTAAATATGTAGGCCAAAAGTATCAAAGAGAACATTTATATATATTAAATAACAAACAATTACAATATCTCTTTAGACTATTTGATAGGGGAGTTAAACTTCTGGCCCCTGGCACTGTTTAATCTTATTTAAGTAATGTAATTCTTTAATTTAGTTGTTAATGTTTTATAAATGTATATATTATATAAATAAAAAATAATTACAAATAATATATTTTTATTGTAAAACCTATGTATTTTTCATGTACTTTCTATGTGTAAGCCATGACTATAAAATGTCATATTGTTTTTATGCATTGCCAAGTTTTCAGATGCTTTTTGAAGTATTAGCTGTTAGGAGTAAATGTTATTTTGTTTTGTAGTGTCTAGGAATTATAAAAGAGCTAAAAAAACTGAAATCCATGTCTTTATACTTAAGGAAACTAAAATGTAATAAATAAATTATAGTTTAAATAATAAAAAAAACAACTTCATAGCTAATCAAAATAAAAAGCAAATTTTGGTATAAAAATAAAATTATTATATTGGGCTATTGGGTAATTTGGTTGTCTATTCTGTGTTTTTTGTGCTGTAACTAAAATTAATAAATATTCATCATACTGTAGTGGCTTTTATGTGTGGCCCCATCGGGGCACATTGGTTATGAATATGTATCTGATCTGGAGATCGAATATTGAATAGAATTGAGGTAATGATTATATGTATTAAATTTTCAATCTTATTATATTTATAAAATTTTCAATCGCGGCGTTGGTACTTAAGACTGTCTACCACTAATCATCAGCACTCAATGTCTCGATAGAAAATTAAAAGCTGAATTTCATAACACTAGGCTTAAATTGTCTATCCTACTATGGGTCACACAAAAAATTTATATTATTTCTTCGTAATAAAAATACTGCTATTTTCTTCTATATATAACCATATTCTATAATAACCAAAAATAAAAACTTTTTCATATATTTTAAGGGAATTGTTCTATAATTTAATATTTACCACATGTGAATTGATTTGATTTTATACATAAGAAGTTAGTAAGTAGGTAGTTACTATATGTAATGAGAAGGTTTAGGTATGTCAAGTTAATAGTACCAATTAAATTAATGAAAGTGTCTCATATTTCATATAAAAATGATTAATTTAACATTTGACAGGTCTATTCTGTTTATTTCAGTTAAGTTTGTTCTTGGTAGAAGCTTAACGGTATATGTAAGTTTCCTTTGTGGTGATTAGTTGTAACCCTGGCGACCGTCCACGGCGAAGGCTGTATTTTGATCAGCGATCAGTCCATGTGGGTACTCTAAAGCGAGTACTTCGTGCTGTCGTACTATTTGTACATATATATGAAAAATTTTACAACCACGCAATATTTCCGCTTCGTGTGCTTTTAATATTAATTGGAATTATTGTATAGTGATTTATTTTAACTAATAACAATACATATTACAAAAGTGATAATAGTGCCTTACAAATAAATTCAAACTTACAGTTTAACATGACTCAAAGCAGCACATCTACACATAAATTCCACAACAGTGGCCGCTCTGTTAGCGAAGAAAAACTCTTGGTAAATAAACCTTATAATGTAATAACATTTAACGGTTTTTATATTTAAATGTACTTAACATATTTCGTAACAATATGTGTCGTATTTTTATATGTATAAAAAAAATTTAGTTATAGTTATAATGTATAGGGTGACAATTTTATTAATTAAATTTCTTACAAGCACTTAGGTTACCTAGAAGCAGCCAAGGGTAATTGTTAGTAAAACAGATAGCCAAACATGATATAGATTACTATAAGTCATGACGCCATAAAAAAATTTATTCGACAAATATTGTATAGTATAATACTATTCACTAATAATTAAAGTGAGTACTTACTTCTCTTCTCTTAGCCAAACGCAAGAGATTCCCTTCTGAGGGAGAAAGGGAGTAATGAAAGAGAATGAGTGACGAGTATCGTATAAAGACGGCTACATGTAAAGCAAGACAATTATTCCTAAGGTTAATGACAGTATATGAACGGGTTGATGACAGTAAAGGAAACAAAAGAAGTATGCCGTGACCGTAGCGATAGCGGATCGTTCTTTTGGTGCGATAGGCATAAAGATTGATGGCAAAATTTCGAATTGAAGATATATGATATTCTTAGTGAGCTTTTTAAATAAAATATATATTAAAATAAGTCACTAAGAAATAATTAGTAGTAGATTTTATGACATTTACCGTCGATTCTCGTATTTTTTGTCCCATATTAAATTTTAATACTTATCTACAGGCACTTCAAAGTAAGCCCTATGTCTATGCCAAATGAAAACGATGTAAACGAAAATAAATCCTAATAATCCATTTGTTGTTATAGGTCAAATAATTGAAATACAACTGAAAGTTCCTATTTTGCAATATTCTTGAGTACTATCCTATGCGTACGTATTTACCAGTGTCCGTTCGATTAATTCTCAGTAATCTATATTCTTTAATATGGGTATAATAGTTGAAGACTGCGTAAAGTTATTTTTACAAGTATGGAGTTCATATTATATAACAGACGATATTATTTATAAATACCTATTTCACGTTAATAGGTTGTAAGATTAGATCTTAGTTAAACAAATAATTTTTAAACTTTGAACAATAAACCTTATTCTATAGTTATCGCGATATGTAAGGCACGTATAAGGACAACATAAAGTTGACATCCCTTTTTCCTTTACTATCCGATTCATATTTTAATATTTATGAAATATTGCCATTTCCGCCTTCTTTACTTCAATTGTTTTTGTTTTAACTACCAGCAAACCTAGTACTTAACCTACTCGCTAAAAAACTTTTGTTTTAAATTTAATTAGAATTGACGACGACAACGCCCACTTTTTATAGGAATTTTAACTACTCAAATATTACTAAAACGCTAATCACACTTGTTTATGCCAATTGTGTTTTATGAGTATTATTACATTGTAATGTTTATATGAATTTGATTAGCGTACTTGATGATAGTTACGATATTTTAAATTTGGCACTAACGTTGAAGTTCTCAATTTGAAAAGCCTTGAAGCATATCTGATTTACGTATACTTATATGTACGATTGCCGACAAAAATTAGTAGACACGTACCTAAATGTTTTTTTATGTGTTATTGAATACGAAATAATTTAAATTAGAAACACCTTATGCTATTTAATTTTTAATCAACATGTTTAGTCACCTTTAAATGTAGTTATTATTTTGTTAAACATTGTATTTATATAAGACGAAATTGAATAGACACTAGGGTGAAAGTAGTTTAGTTACAATAAAAGATTTGATTCGATTGAAATTCTTTTATATATAATCTGAATATATCTTATGAGGAATGTTGGGTTGTCCTTTACAGATCCTCCCTCCTCGCCAAACCATTATTCGTAGAATAATCTTAGGGTAGCATAAATTTGTAACAATCTCTCTACAAAGTTGCTAGAACCCAAAATAAGTTGTAATAAGTGTATAAGAATTTCAACGTAGCTGGATGTAGAACGTATTAGCGGTCAGAGCGCTTGGACGGTTTCGAATCCCGCTGCTTTCAAATTTTTATCCGTTTTCTTAATATGTTTTTTTACTATGTCATTATCGGGTCATTTACCTATCTATGTTGATATTATAACGCTAATAGGCCTTAGGTACCCCTCTACAAGGGTGTTCGTGTATTTATAGGGCTTTGAATCCCACAGTCTGTGTTCAATCTCGGTATTTGCGAAAATGAGAATTTTCAATCCTCCGGGATACCGGTATTTGCGGGATTTTGCATATAGAAAAGGTTACTAATTATATAACGAAAAAAAACCATTAGTTATTAAACGTAAATATTATATATCATATTTATCTAACAAGATTTTGTAGATAATGAAAAGCAAGTTGGTCGTTTTCTTTTACTATATATCATACTTATTTGCGATTGTCATTTCTTTCTTTTTACTAAATTAAGATATACCACTGACTTTTTACTAAATTGAGATGAACACTGTACTTCGGTACAGTGTTCTTCTTTGATATAAATACATATGGTTTCCAATACCGAGATCTCAATCGTTTTCAGATCCCGCGTGTTGCTAGATTACGCGGAATTTGCAGGACTAGAAATAAACTTATATTTAAAAGCTCACTAACTAAAAAATATATTTTGTAGTTGATATAATTTTATCTGTATTTGTCTGTTCTCTGTGATAAATAAACGAGGTGATTTGAGGGTCTTAAAATTAATAGTAAAATATTAATGTTAATTTTAACTAGCAACACGCGGGATCTGAAAACGATTGAGATCTCGGTATTGGAAACCATATGTATTTATATCAAAGAAGAACACTGTACCGAAGTACAGTGTTCATCTCAATTTAGTAAAAAGTCAGTGGTATATCTTAATTTAGTAAAAAGAAAGAAATGACAATCGCAAATAAGTATGATATATAGTAAAAGAAAACGACCAACTTGCTTTTCACTATCTACAAAATCTTGTTAGATAAATATATTTTTTTATAAACATATTTTTCTAAGAAGGTGCCTTTTGCAAAGCTATGTGGATCTAAATGTTATGTTTGTGTATGAATTATTTAACTTGCATTAACATTATATTTATCATTTAGTCATTATGTTATTGACTTTAGATACAAATTATGTAAGCAATTAAGCAGATTATATAATATAAAGGCACGAGTATATGAGACATGTTTATTATAATATTGAATTGTTAATAATTAGTTATTATATAAGTGTACATTATTCATATTTTATATTGACAGGTCGCAGTAAGAGTACGACCGCTACGTGCTGATGAAGGTCCCCGCATCGTCCACGTAGTCAGCGATAAGGTGACCGCTTCCTTCTATAAATATGTATACGCCTATGCCTATTGCTTTATAATTCTTAAAATAAATAGCTTAACGGAAAGCACGTAAAAGCATGTGCGAAGATGAAATAACGACTTGTTGGTTTAATAAATAAGAATAACCTATTTAAACACAAGAGTTAGTCTTATTTAATATAATTTACCTAAACACCTACGTACTTAGTATATAATTCGCCTTACCTATTTATTCACTACATAGCAAAATAATAGTTACTAAACTATCCTAAGTTCCAAAAGTCAAGAAAAGAATTACAACATTAACGATTGATAAAAAAAATATACAATAAACATAGTCTACCTAATATTTTTTCAATCATTTTAACATACAATAAATTTGAGAAATTAAAAGTTTAATTAAGTTTAAAAAAATCATGTGTGGACTCATAATAACTAGTTAGCTTATAGACATCTAGCTAATACAACTCTTAATTTAAGACACAAGAAATTAGATGTCTAAACAATTATTTTTTTTTTAAATATTAAATAATATAGTTGTGCCTAAATTATGTTATTACATGTATTTTATAACAATCTAATAATAATTAATAGAACTTTCCAATTATAATTCATATAAAATATATAATATAAATTTACCTTAATAGATGCTTGTGCTGGAGGAGGAGGCGGACATTCGGCGTGACGTATTACGCCAGCGTCGAGTCAACGATAAGCATTACGTTTATGATCGCGTCTTCTCAGAGGATAGCACACAAGTACGTACTGTATATTATATGCTAGAGACAAGCTCGCGGCAACTAAACTATTTCGTATTTTCGCCCGCCCGTGTTTTCACTTAAATCACAAACTTTGCTTAAATTTATAACTTAAATTATTGTAACTTTATTGTTTATGAACCGATTGGAATGATGTAAACATTAAATATTAAGCGAAGTTTACCACAATACAATATGTATTTATATCGTTTGAGCCGTTTCTGAGATTAGCGTGCACAAACAGATAAACAGGCAAACAAACAAACAGAAAAGAAAATTAAAAATCATTGTTTTGGGTTATATTATATTGATAAATGCCCCTAATAATATTTTTTTTCATATATGTTCCATGTACAGACAGCGATCAGTTACATTTTTATTATATGTATAGACATAGATGACAAGTATGTAAATATTTAGTTGAATATGTTTGAATTATATAACTTGTTTTTTATCACAACCTATCAAAGCTGATTGTATTGTTATTTTTATACATAAATCTTACAAATCATGTTTTTCATAAAGTGAATAATTTTTACTAGTAAACATTTCCATGTAAATACTTTTTCATGAATAAAATTATAAATGCAAAGCATATCTAGTCGCAATTTCACTCAACTAATGTATAAATTATTAAGCTGCTTTACTTGTATTTGCTCTTTAGGAAGATGTATACAACGCTATATGTGCACCCCTTGTCAGCGACACTTTGCACGGTATCGCGGGGGCCATATTTGCATATGGGGCTACCGGCGCGGGTAAAACGCATACAATGACTGGGCTCATGTCTAGAGCTCTCAGTCACCTTTTCTCATCTATCACTGAAAGTGACGAACCTGATTCTTATGAGGTGATTTTTTATTATACCAAACTACTATAGTTTTTAAGTTTTTAGCTTAAATTTAATGGGATATGATCAACTAACAATCAAGTTCAAGCAATCAAGCTGCTTCACTCTTTTGCTGCTTAGCAGGGTAGTCAAAGAGTGTCAAAGACACTCCATTCTCCACCTTCCATCCGAAATCGAGATATTGCGTGTTGAGTGGCCGACCTCAACGTCGCGCTTTGTCTCAGGTACCAGAGCGCAGAAGGAAAAGAATAAATTTTTTAGAAGGAAATTTTAAATATAATCATTCCCCCAGTGAGAATCAAATCAACAACCAATTGCGTTTACAGGGAGATACTGTCCCACTGCGCCACGACGGAATCTAATACAGATATAACTTGTACATTCATGAATTATTTTATAATTTAAATAGGACCTGCGTATTTTTTGCACGTTCCATTAGACGAGGCCGTTGTACCTGGCGCTATTGTTGTTAAATTACGACTAAAGCCCCGATACTGTCTATTTGACATTATTAAGTCATAATTAAATGTAACTTTACTTTTCATTACATTCTTTTGATATATAAATAGTGACTGGGTTTGAACATGTAAGTACCAAAATATAAGATCCTTGATTTATTAAGGAATATGCTCTGCTATATTTTATTTTACTCACAATACAGCTGTTTTATATTGGCTACATACAGACAAATGTAGATGCTCCAGTGGGTATCCAATATGAGAAATAATAGCAATATTAAAACTGAACTGCTTATTATTTCATTTTAAATCAATTCGAAAAGGAAAACTTTTATATCTCACTTTATTATTATTTCACTAGCGGCTTGTTCTATCGTAATCTGTTTCGTTTGGATTTATTAAGCGACGATAATAAGATTTATCAGAAAAAAAATATTTTACGCAAAGTAATAATATCTTTGCAAAACGAGCATTGCTTTAGCCGTGAAAATACCAAGCTTAGGCTAACTTATCTACCTTAATAAACTGTTTAAGTATTTAGAGGTCCTGGAGCCGTTGCTACATAAAAAAATATATAATATGATGTTTATTTTCCCAAAAAATATGTATGTATTTTTAAAGATTTTATTAAAATACTGTTTAAAGAGGATATATCTGTTTTTAGGGATTAAAAGAAGTTCAAAGTTTCTGTATTGTTATGTATGTGTATTCTTGTGTGTGAGTCAAATATAGAGTATATTTAAATTACACTCTTTTGTAACGTTAATTATCTAATATTTATTATAAAATAATTGTAGATAATATTTTATACTATATTGGATTTATATTCAAATAAGCGTATACCATTCGTTCCCAATTTAAAATGTTACAACTTCAAAAATCCCTTTATCTTATATAATTTCAAATATTATATATATATAATATTATATATACATACATATATATATATATATTAAATTAGTTAGACCACAAACCAATAAATAAACCTTGTATCTTATTAGTAATTCCTTATGCTATTTTAAATAATATTATCTCAAGGTATTCTAAGAATGGATACTACATATAGACAAAAGTATTTAGTGTTATTACGAAGTTACTTACAGTGTAGGAAACACACTGTGAATGCCATAATTTAATTGTGTAATTTATTTTATTATTAATGGATCCTATAATAATGGATATAACCGGAACAAAATGTCCTTTCTTGGTAATTGTCTACTCCATAAAATAACCCTATTGACTCAAATTATGCGTACAAATTCAATAGATAGGCAGGGATAAACCCTGTTTTAGTAATTTGTATTCGGTGCGTAAATTGCTTTACCCAGCGACAAAAAATAATAGAGAGTTTCACCATCAAATTAAACTTATCTATACTTTTTTCTGCAATATCCAGAATCCATCTTGAGTCAAGTAACATTCTTTTGCCCGTTTGCCTTTTGATGATTTGCTTCGTGAGTTTATTAATGAAGATAATTTGCGTTACCACTCTGTACACTTGGCGCCAAAAAAGATAAGTAAAGAGGATGCTACTAACGGAGAGGAGAACCACTGACTGAGGATAGATTCCGGATATTGATACGAAACAAATAATAAATGATATCCGTTCGGCAATGATAAATTAGTCAGTCAGTGATGATTCATTGACTCACTAGTTAATCATCGCACAAGCTAATATTTTATACATATAGATTAGTTTTTATTAAGCTTTTTGACATTTGAAGATACTTAGTAATAATAGACATTCAAATAAATCACATTGTCAATAATTAATTAAGTATCAATTAAGCCACATAAAAAATAATAATAAATAAACAAATCAAAGAAGTTTAAAAATTAAGAAGCTTATAAATGGTTAACGCACGCAATGTGATAAACATATTAGCTAAATCATAAAGTTTTAAAATCTCTTTTTTAGTCAAATCCATGCAATGCTCAGCTAAATCTCACGACTACTTATTTTCTAAGTCTAGCCCATATTATTTAGTTAAATTTAAATCCACTGTATGAACATGCAGTCTTAAGTGTAATATTATAAAAATATTCATAATTCGTTTGACGTTTGGCCATTTCGTTGAAATTAAGTATCTTTATAATATGCTAGCTAATTTTACGCTTCACTCGTGTGGTCAATAGGAATAAATAATAAATTCATAAATATACACATTTGGGGATAGTTTGTGAAGAGTCTGGCCATTAGACACACGTGAACTATGCTACATATAATCGTATAAAGAGATCATGAGAGAAACACGGTCTGTCTAAGTTCAATCACGCTACATAGTCCCCCACTATTTATAATTAGTAGCCAAAAAATTACATTTTATATTTCTTACATCAAAAATAACGGACTTCCATATAATCTTCCGAACTCTGTTTCACCTTTTAGTGGCAAACATTTCATAAATGCTATATTTACTTATTAAAGATCAGTAGACAATAGCGCTCTCTTTGGGGTAGAATTTTCACAATAACTAAAATAGGTATTAGGTTGAATTTCCAAAAATCCGTTCTTAATTTAATCTATAAAATAATCCTAGTGACCAAAAATTGTGCGTCTAAGTTCAATATCGCTCGGTGATAATGAATCAGGCAGTCAGTGAATCAGGAGAACGGATTTTATATAATATAAATTTAGAATATGTGCTTAATACAAACTACCAATCGTTATTTCAGCATTTCATGTATCGTCGATGTTTTCATAAAACTGTCAATTCTACGTTTATAAACCGTAAAAGTAATTGATGATGTAATGTAATTCAGATATAATCAAATATAAGTGTAAGTGGATATATGAATAAAAAATATTCGTACATATTAGTTGTACTTGTGTGTTTTATACAAACGGATTAAATTTTTCAAGAATAATCGTAGTTTATTAGAGATACATATTGGAACATTTTACTATAACTCCCAGCATTTTCAAAGCCCCGTTATTTCCAAATGAGATTGGGCCGAATAATATGGTCTCTTCTGTATTCGATATAAATTTGAATAAGGTTGCATTAATTAATATATAAAGAGATGGAACAAAAAACAAAGTAATTTACATATCGTTATACAAAATTATTTTTATAATGTAAATTTACATTACCCTAAATCAGGCCGATATAGTAACAGTAAGTAAGTAAACATACTTATGTTGACTCTAAGTTTGTACCTACACGACATTCGTCTAATATGGAAGTCGCCTTGACCGGTTAAAAGAAGGTTTCTATAATACTTACTACCTATATTACAGATGTAATCAAATTCAGCGTCCACACAATTTCTAATTAAGTTTGAGTGAGCACTTAGTAAATAGAAAGAAACAATTCTAGCGATTACTCAAAAAGTCGTAATCAATATTTTGTGTTAATAGAAACATTGAACTTGAAACAGCGCTTTACGTTGCAATCAGTCGTTGTAGTTCGGTTAGGGTGGCTACCCATATTGTGGCAAGGTCAGTGTCTATATGTATGTGCTTTCTATGTGATCGACGTCAAATCGAACAATTCTTATCGATATTCAACCATACTATGTACTTATAAATATTTGTTATTTTTGCTATCTAGGAAGACAAAAAGAGATAAATAAACTAGACTGCTAATGCTAATATAAAATACTTATATAATTTATTATTAATTATAAAAATGTTATTACCACTTGCTTATTGGTCATGGTTTATAAGTTATATTAAAAATTTTCTTGCGTGTACTAAAAAAAAAATATTTTTATAATTAAAGTTAAGTAAATTATTTTTAATGAATAAGCTTAAATTAAATCATGAAAGATTTGTAATAATGACTAACTTAAAATATTTTGGTGAAAGCTAAATCTTATGACGTCATAAAGGCTAAATAGAGTTGGGAGGCTTCGTTAAAAATTCATGGTCATTTTCCTCACACAAGCTTCATTAATGTTTAACACGAACTTTATTGTGCTTAGCACTTTTGAAGAACGTATATTAAGTAAAATATTAAAAAACATTATTTTATGATCTTTGTGAACTTTTAAGAACTCATGAACTCACATTGGACGAAATAATATTTAAATTTTAGGCATTCTTACGTACGTACATATTAGCGTAGTGTCTAACACATATATTCATTTAAAAATTCTTTGAAAACCTTATTTGGTAAACGTATAAACATTTTGAACGCAGCGGGATTTGAACCCGGTGCGGTTTCTCGGGTATTGGCCAATTTCCAAGAGTTTTATTTTTAGGGAGGTAGGAATTTTTCAATTTCCTAAATGTGTAATTAACATATTTTAAAACTATTTTCTCAGTGTTGAGTACAGAAGCAACAGAGTAGGTGCCTCATATATCATTAGGTTAGATCAATCAACTACGACTATTCAAGGCTTCTAAGTCTGTCATATGTGCTTGTGAAAGTAAAAAAGATAATAATTATTATCAACTATTTTGTGTATATTTGTAAAATATTAGAAGTGTTAATATATTAAGACTTCTATACTTATAATAAAAAATAATTCACTTGAAATTATTGTTTATCTGTTATGTAGAAACTTTTTATAAATAAGAAACTTTTTATAAAACTGCTGTTGGACAAATGACAGATATCGAATGTAAGGTACCATGAAAGTTAATGAAAAACTTGTAAGGTTCTTGCTATTTAACGTTTGATGGTGTTAGCAAAAAAATCTAATTTTAGCTATCGTTATCGTTTAGGTGCTTGAAACAAGTGGTCGAGATTAGATAACGCAATAATTAATTGATAAGAAATATAATTTTCTTTTCATTCGTTTAATATTAACAGATCTAATTAATACTATTAATAATCATTTATAGGAATATAGATACTAACCCAAAAGCGATCATAAGTTTTTAATGACGTGAAAATACTATTGTAGTAGTGTCTGTATATGTAATAAATAAGGTACAGTTGTTATTTATAATTTAGTAAATAAAAGAATTGATAACAGTGAAAACGGCAAGTAGGAACATATATGGATTAGGGGCGGCGGAGTTTCTATCTGATAAAGCCCGGCTGCTTTGCGCAGCAATTGTAAATCATTGTGCCGCATTATTAAATAACCAACTGCACGATGCATCATTCTTATCGAAAGTTTAATACAGGGTTTCATTTCTCATTACAGGACAAGGTCGTTAAAGTTTTATTCGGTCCTGTTAAAATTTTGCAATTTACACTTTACTTCGTATCTTTGCAGGTAGGTACAAAAAGAGAAACTAGTGATGTTTTATTATATTCTCATCTGTCCTCCTCTCCTTCGTGCATTTGCGATATAATGTGACATTGGCGAAGAGATCTCTACTGGTATGTTCAAAGCGCCATAATTAAAAAACTGAACTGGACATCTTTCCTTCTAAACAAAGTCGTGGGATACGCATGGTGGGGGGAACTAGGATAACGTTTACCTTAACAATTTTTTTTTATTTTTCCTATACAATACGCATACAACACACAAACATTGCCCAATGAATTTGAACCCACAGGCACAAACATCCCAAGTGCGCCACGACGACATCCAAGTATTTACTTATTTTCCTACTTTTGTTTACATTTTTTAAAGTATTATTTGCACACTTAGGAAATTGAAAAATACATATTTAGTAAACATATAAAAGTTTGAACGCGGCAGGATTTTAACTTGCGCCTCTTAATTTGAGCGGGTTCAAATCCCGGTGCGTTCAAACTTTTATGTTTTCTAAATATGTCTTTTACTTATTTTCCTCTTTAAATAGTGTTTTGTGCAAATAATAACTAAAAGTTCGTCAATTAGTTAGTTTTAGTTAAAGTTAGTAGTTTTAGTTAAAATCAATATTCGGTAAAGGCTAGACAAAATTGCTCATAACGAAGGCAATATAAAGGTATCTATAAATATATCACGGCGATTGAAGGCTTTATTTTGTGGCTGTATTTTTTAAAGTATCATCGATAACATAGTGGTCACTATATTAAACTTTTCTAGTTATGGGGATCTCTATTATCCATACCTATATCTACTCTTGCCACTGCTCTTTGTGGTTTCAGTAAAATTAAAAAGTTAAAGATTAATTATTTTTGCTATATTTATTACTAACGTTTGGAAATTTAATTAAATAATGAATTGAGCAAAATGTAAAATAATAGCTAGCTTTTAATATTGCAAAAGGCAAGGCCAGGGTGATCATTAGTCAACGGTCGTTAGTCAATACAAACATGCCTCCATATATTGATTTAGTATTTTTTTATTGTACCCAGACCAAATAAATTTAATGTAAAAAAGGCTTCCTTGAACTAAATGAATTGTTGGTTGTATATTTTACTCAGCCCTTATTTTACGTTTTTGAAATTATTTACCTTTTGTTGTTTAACTGTATGTATGTAGTAGGTACTGTAATTCCTTATTTTGCGATAGATTTGTGAATTTATTATACTAAATAATATTATTTTCATTTCTCCACTCTGGTACCTGAGACAAAGCGCGACGTAGAGTTCCGCCACTCAACACGGGCGAAAGGTGGAGAACGAAGTTTCTTAACACCAGGTTCTCTTTGACTATGCTGTATCAGTGAAGAAGAAAAAGAATTCTTCAACTTTTTCTCTTTTAATTTATTATGTTCTATTATTTATTAATTTTCGAATATTTTCATTACTTGCTTCAATGTGTAAAAAAAATTGTAAATATCAACTTATTCAATTTATTTTGAATATCGTACAAAAGTTACTAGAGTACAAGAAAAAGAAATTCTTAAAACAAAACGCAAAATTTTGACGCTGAGATGAATTTACGACTAAACGCTATTAAAAGGTGAGACATTCTTTACCTTGATACTTAAAAAAGGATCAATATTTAAAGAAAATTTACGATACATACGAATATGTATAATCTAACAAGTTGTAAGCATTTAAAATGTGATGAGGTTGTAAGTTCAGTGGCAGTTATATCCGACATTTAACAAAATAAGTGGTTTCTATTGAATTTTTAATGGCGTCACAAGGTAATGGTTCTTTAGCCTGTGACTTTTAATGCTTAATACGTTATTGAGTTCGGTCAGAATAAAGTGCTCTTGTTAAAACATAATTTAATCGATTAAAACTGAAATTTATAAAATATTTATAGTTATTACAAGACACAAAATATTAAAGGTTAATTATATTTATTTTCTTTTAGTACATTTTACGTAAAAGTAATGTATTAGTCCTAGTGCGCAGATGTGTAAAATACGAGTTATCTTAGCTACATATATATCACTTTATTCAAAAGTGTATGTGAAAATATTAATAATACTGGTTTTCTACACTTCTTTGCTTTATATTTTTTAAGTATGGATTATGTCATACTCCTTCGTCCGCATAATTCTCGAAAAAGGGGACGAATTAATACCTGCATAGATAATAGTTTAGTCAAATAATTTACGTAGGTAAAGGTTAGGAGTTAATAGTTCTATGGTCCTCTTAGAATGAAAGTGATTTAATAAAAAAATTCTGGATATTTTTATTTTGCTAAAAGCTTAACACAAAAAGCCTACTATTTACGGTGAATTCCTTTGAGGTTGCTATTATATTATATTTCCTGGTAACATTTCTTCATATAAGTCAAACATTATATTTGGATACTTTTAGTCATTGTTAAATTTGGTGGCAATAAATTAATTAATAAACTGCTGTATTTTTGTAATTGTAATATAAATTATAATTATAAGGTCAAGCTTATTTGGTGTTATAATTTTCGATTGAAATAGGCATACAAAATATATATATCTATATAGGAATTTAACATTAAAAGACAAAATTGATTGATATTATTAAATATTAGAACCTTTCAGATTTATAATTGACTGACGACTCACTCGTGGCTTCGCCTGCCTGAACTACAACGACTAAACTGTTTCGTATTTTCGCCCACCCTTGTTCTCACTTAAATTACAAACTTTGTTAAAATTTATAATTTTAATCGTTATATCTTATTTTTATTTATGAACTGATTATAATGAAATACACAATAAATAAATAGTCAAAACTGCATTTAAATCAGTTAAGCCGTTTTTGAGATAAGCGTGTACAAACGTACAGACAAACAAACAAATAGGAAAGTTTAAAATAATTGTTTTGGGTTCTATTTATCTTCCACGTACCTACAGACAGCGACAGGTGATATAATTGATGATGATGTTGAACTATTTATTAGATCTATACATAGCACTTTTACATTCTAATAACAGTTTATTAATAAAATTTAAAATATTTACTCATTCTGTTGTTTCAATCCATATTAAAACTATAATCGGAATAGACATATTTAGAAAACGTATAAAAATTTTTTATACGTTTTCTAAATATGTCTTTTTCAATTTCCTAAGTGTGGGAATAACACTTTAAAAAATGTTAACAAAATATATATAATCGGAATCTCTAACAACGAACCTGTGCGACTAACGAATTCGGACTATGTCAGGACCACGCTTGCATATATATTTTGTTGTTTCGCTATCTCTGGTCTGTCATAGATATTTGATAGAATATAATGCAATGGGGACTTGGTTATGAATAAGATGACACGCCATAGATCACTAACTAGATTACCGGTTATCCTGATTGCCCATATCACTTATCTGTTTGTCGACGTATCGTAGCTGGTAACAGAATATATATGAGGAACTAATCTTCTTATAAACAATAGCATGACAATTTTAATTTGTGTTTGTCAATTTAATTAAATATGTAGTACTGTGTGTACGCGGATACAGTAACAATTGAAATTTTAAATAACAATTGCCTTAATTATTGGTTCAAATGTCCGTAGGTCAAGATGTCATACATTGAAATTTATAACGAAAATATTCGAGATTTACTCAACCCCGGCGCAGGTCCCCTAGAACTTCGAGATGAAGGAGGAACAGGCCCACCGGTTGTCGCAGGACTTTGTGAGGTAAACGGGCGATAAAGTTGGTAAATATACAGACTAGTTTAACTAAACTCTTATATAAAACTAAAAACCCAGTATCTCCATCCGTCTATGCATTAAAAATAGAAAAAAATTTAAAATATAATATTATATATTTTTTTCTAGTCATTATATAATAAATACTAACTTTATTATTTAGTTGATAAATGATATAGTTACCATTTTCCTTTAAATTTTATTTGATTTATTACTGTACAAAACGTAATTATTAAATGAAACAGCTTAGATTTTTTTTTTAATTTATGACATTATAAACTGCCAAGCATAGCCTGATCCAATAAAATAGCGTGACATAGGTAAATACCTATTCATGTGTAATGCAATTATGTCACGACACGTAAGACTGATTAACCATAGTTTAGCAAATATACATTTATTTAGCAAATAGTCTATTCATGGTGGCGTTCTTCGTCGTTTCGGCTATTACCTAGTAATAATAAGTGTCCTAAGAGAAAACCAAACACATCTTAAATATAAACATTAATATAAAAGTAAAGTATAGAATAAAGTAAAAAGTATAAAAGAAAAGTATTAAATGGAATCTACAACATTATACTATATAATTAATATCAGATAGTGGTTATTTTTATTAACATAGATTCGCGCCCTCGATGCTACGCACGTGGCTGAACTTTTAGCAAAGGGTGATCGTTCAAGAACTGCCGAAGCAACTTACGCTAATCAGCACTCTTCAAGGGGCCACGCTTTGCTTAGGTTGGTATTGAAATGAGTTATTATTTCAAACTTAAATCAAGTAAATTTGTATTTGGACATCTTTTAAAGATACAACAACGTTATAGGTGTAGTAAAAAGAAATAAGCTATATAGGCTTAGGAAATTTTGATTGTATAAGTATGTATACTTATACAATAAATATATATAATATAAATATACAATAAATATCGAGTTTCATGCCAATTTTAATTGATTATTTTCTATAGCGTGTCAGTGAGCAAGCCAGTGTCAAACGGCATTCAACGTGGACGTTTATTCCTCATAGACCTGGCAGGGTCAGAGCGGGCGAGTTTGCGAGCACGTCGCCTTGAAGGTGCACACATAAACCGGTCCCTACTTGCGCTTGGAAATTGTATAATGGCGCTTTCTGGGGGCGCTAGGTAAAATAATATTGAAAATGAATTTTTTTTTATACCGATACAGTAATAAATAGATACATCATTTTATCCTGTATTATAATAATCACGAAACACAGAACACAGAACATTTAAAAGCCTTCTTGTCTAGCAACCATAGTAACCTTTTTCTAATTGTCAAATTATTTTTTAATGCTAATGCTGTTTCAATAGATTTTATATGAATTTTGCGCTTTACGCTTTTTCCCGCA
The DNA here is from genome assembly GCA_038994665.1 of Podotricha telesiphe. Taxonomy (NCBI): domain Eukaryota; kingdom Metazoa; phylum Arthropoda; class Insecta; order Lepidoptera; family Nymphalidae; genus Podotricha; species Podotricha telesiphe. The sequence goes on along the minus strand of JAOYRR010000139.1, from coordinate 2,575 downwards.
TAGCAGGGTAGTCAGAGAGAACTTAGTGTCAAGACACTCCGCTCACCGCTTTCCGCCCAAATCCAAGACATTGCGTTTTGAATGGCGGAACTCGACGCTTCGCTTTGTCAAGTCAGCAAAGCGGAGAAATAAAAACATTAAAAATGCAATACCATATGTACTTGCATTAATTGAACATTTAAACAAAATAGAGCACAAATTCACACTATAAATATAAAACTCGGATACGTAAGGAACTGAAATGTGACATGCAAGTTTCTTGAGTCGTGTATCTAAGAGAGGATACTTTTAATGAAAATCCGATTTGTAGGTATGTAAATTATCGAGATTCGAAGCTAACGCGTTTGCTGCGGGAGGTCCTGGGCGGGCGATGTCGCACTGCCATGGTGGCGCACGTGTCGCCCACCGCCACGCACCGCGACACCACCCGCTCGACATTGCACTACGCACAGCGCGCCTCCGCTATTACTAATAAGGTACACTATTTAACTTAAATGTTACAAACATTTACATATATTGATTTTTATAAAAACTAATAATAAAGGCCTACTCAAAATTCTTTTTTGGATGATTTTCCACGTTTCACAGTTTTTTAAGCTGGATCACCAGCTATTTAATGCTTAAATTTATTATTATTGTTATGAAAAATGTAGAGGTGACAAAAAGGAAAAAGCTATAACATTGCTAACAAAACTCGAACTTATAAGTAACATCTTTTAGAATGAAGTATTCATTTTTTTCTTCAGGTTGAACGCGAATTAATAGAAACACCAATGCATTTATCTCAATACCGCACAGTTATAAACGAACTTAGAGAAGAAATATCTAGACTAAAAACGAAAATGAAGGACGATAGATCAAAGTAAGTTTTAAATTTTAAAAAAATCCTTTAAATTTGAATATATTTAGGAATGCATTTCTTACCTTAAATCCACAGAAACCGGGAAGAACAACAAAAACTTGATGAGGCTATTTCCAAAGAGAGTTCAGAAGAAAAGTCCGCCCACTTAAAATCTCTTCGTGAAGCAATCGTGTCTACTTTTAAACAGCAGATGAGATTGCGAAGACGACTGATGGAGTTAGATAGCCACTTGTTGGGACTAGCGTTGGATGCAGAAAGACAGCACGCGGCTATATCACACTGGGAAGCTCGTTTTAATCGATTATATAAGCCGATTAGTTTCACTGGCTCCAGGCTTAGTACTCAACAAAGCTATAGGTATGAGTATAAACGATGCTATATTAATTTTTTTTTTCTATAATTATTTGTTTTGGTCCTCGAATAATTATTTGTTTGGTATCTCGGGCCGACAACGCCCTGCACTCACGCTCCTTATCACTATCATCGACAATGCGGTCCGTTACTACACGACCGAGGTACTTGTACTCAGACACTTGCCGCAGTTGAACACTATTTAGCTGGAATTTGGGATTATAACAAGTAGATTCAATATTTCCTCTAAAGAAAATACTCTCTTATTACTATTGTCTATGCATCCGCCCAGTCTTCACAAATATTTAAAGGGATTTTAAGCTTTCTAATCGAAGGACTTAACAGTACCATATAGTCTGCATAAGACATAAGCTTAGATTGTTTATAAAAGTGCCATTAGCTGAGCACCCTAATCCTGGTCGGCTCTATAATGTCATTTGCATATTTATTAAAACAGATTTATTTTGTAGGCATGAACCACTCTTCGGGTGTTCATAAAAGGTCCTTTTAGCTATAAGGTACTTCTCCTGATCCATTTTTGTGACGCATCCGTGATAATATCTTTGAAAAGACGCGTGCCGTCGACATGTTCAAACGTACCGGGCGGTAGTTTTTGCAAGTCTCTTACTACAAATATAGGAATATTCTCAGGATCGGTATCTCTTAATATTCTCATTATATCTTCTATATCTTTGGTACTTCGATCATCACCGTGTATTTTAACAAATCGCTGTGGTATCGACTTTTAAAATTTGTACTTCTTTAAAACATTGTTGATATATTAAGGGCCAGACTCACATTATTAATTACATCTATCTTATTTTAAACAAAACCGAACACTTCATTAATCACAATGTTACAGTGATACTGTATCTACAATAATAGAATAATTCCGAAAATATGAAAAAATAAAACAAGAAGAGAGGCATAGGCATAGATTTCTAAGAGAAATTATTTGGGTGACAGCGAAAAATACCAAAATATTGGCTTGATACAAACTCACGCATCTCAAGTTGTAAATCATATTCTAAATTAGAATATATTTTATCTATAATAAAAATTTTCTCGAACGCCCCATCTAGACTCCCGAGACGCCTCCTAGAGGCTCTCGGCACGAGTCTTGGTGAGTGCAGGCTAGAGGAATGCTATCCATCCACACTGTCAATTTATGATTTACATCTACTTCCTCGCGTGCTTTGACACCTTCTGAAAAAACCGACATAAATTAGAGTGACAGCGAGGTAAGGCGAAAAAAGGTGAGAGGACATGAGCACACCGTCCTTACCCTCGTACTTGCGTTCCCTCATGTAGTCTTATGGAGAGTGTGGATGGGGCATGACATACTTAAAACAATATTGTCAG